>OX344728.1:43713426-44314426 GCA_947034835.1 Ballota nigra | reverse complement strand
TATCCGTTTGATCTAATTCCAGTTGCATTGGATCATGAACTCATTTTATTACAAGTTGGCCTCAGGTCCAAAAGGCTAAAAACACCGTCTTCATGGATGAAAAGTAAAATCTATGTGAATGTTCCAAATTCGAAATTTTACAGGACTCAATTTTGCAAATGTATTCACCATAATTCGAGAAAAAATCCAAATAACTCAAGATCACTTGGAATGATCAACTGATAAGTTTATAAAAACTCAGTAAAATTACCCAAGCCATTTAATGCATACAAGTGGAGATATGAAGTTTTCAACTTGACACCAGAATCTGTCAAGACTTTTTATTTCAGTGTTGAACAACTCTACCATTTTGGTCATAATTCTCAGCTCATAAAGCCGATTTTCAAGATTTTGGTCTTCATGGAAAGACAATTCAAAGGCCTAAAAGTCTTATTCAGGATAATTATGAATAACTTAGAATAAATACAAAATACTTGTACAATGGTATTTGCCGTATATTTCTCTTAATTTATTACCTTATATATTATAACTAATTATTAATATAATTAAAGTTGAATTCCAAATTAAACAAATAATCCCATTTGGTCATTGTAGAATTCGTCAACATATATGATAAAAAGAAATTATAAACATAAACCATATAATAAAATATAAACATTTTTTTATAAAAAAATATATACATATTTATTCATTCAAAATCATTATGTTCGACATCCCCGCAAAATAAGAAAGGAGAAGACATGATTAAATTAATGGTGGCATGATTGCTAGTAAGTATTATACCATAAAGATGAGGCTTCTTCTCCATTCTTCCTTCTTCGGTAGCTTTCTTCAGAAAAAATGGCAATTTTTTTATGTTGTATTCAAAGGCATTTCGAGATGACATATACGATAACTGGCATGACATATATGATTTGGGAAAGACTTGTAGTAGGATCAAAGCAAGCAAAAGGAATGTTAGCGCTGGATCATGTATGTAGAAGAGAACAAAACTTAACTAAAAAAAGACAAGACTGAACTGAAGAACGAGTTCTGACATTTTCACCTACCTGATGACGTGGACCAATGAGGAGAAGACAAGTCATGTACGGACACTGACTTGAACCTGACATCCCTGCAGTTTTCAACAGGCATGCATTTACCAAATCCATGCAAGGACGGCTGCTGCATGAAGATTATGTCCGTTGAAGTATCCTACAAGAAAGATAACTAGGAAGCTATCTCTCCAACGGATAGTTTTTCAAAATTATCTATAAATACAAAAGACCTTGCCCCAAACAAGGTTACGGGAAATTCAAAGCCAAAAATTACTCAAGACTCACAAGTATTCAAGCATTCAAAGAAGCACTTGAAACCCTTTTAATTTTCCAAGTGTTTCTATAGTCTAGAGTCTATTCTATATACCACTGAGTTCATTGATTAGTGTTTATTTTTACACATGCTATATCTGTTTCATGTATTGTTTTATGTATTATTATATATTATTTGTAGGCTATTTATATATATAATTGTATATTTTAGTTTAATATTAAATATCTAATTTTCTACAATAATGTAAAATATAAGCATGATTTAACATGGCTAGTATATGTATTGATTATTCTTGAGATCATAACTTGAGTTATATTCGTTCAAAAGATATGATATTGATGATGTTGGACACCTAAGACTATGTACTAAAGTTATAAGTTTTCATACTTATTCAATCTTGCAAGTTTATGGTCCAATTATACTCAAATAATCAAAACTACATTGTAGTCCAAATACTTAGTGAATTTTAATTCAAGACACATTTTCGTATTTGGACAATATTTTGAGATATACTTATCCGTTTGATCTAATTCCAGTTGCATTGGATCACGAACTCGTTTTATTACAAGTTGGCTTCAGGTCCAAAAGGTTAAAAACATCGTCTTCATGGATGAAAAGTAAAATCAATGTGAATGTTCCAGATTCGAAACTTCACAGGACACAATTTTTGGAAATGTATTCACCATAATTCGAGAAAAAATCCAAATAACTCAAGACCACTTGGAATGATCAACTGAGAAGTTTATAAAAACACTGTAAAATTACCCAAGCCATTTAATGCATACAAGTGGAGATATTAAGTTTTCAACTGGACACCAGAATCTGCCAATATTTTTTATTTCAGTGTTGAACAACTCTACCATATTGGTCATAATTCTCAGCTCATAAAGCCAATTTTCGAGATTTTGGTCTTCATGGAAAGAAAATTCAAAGGCCTAAAAGTATTATTCATGGAAAAAGATGAGATTCATATGGTTGGAAGGCTTAAATTATCAATATTTGCAAGCCACCAAAATTGATTACAAGTTCCTGCAAAGCACTAGCTTGTGGCCTATATAAAGGGCTCTTTAGCAACCATTTTGGGCATCAAACTTTCTTCAATATATCTTTCTTTTGTCTAGTATCTCTCAAAGAAAAATAAGTTGTGTTTGTATTAGTATGAGTAGCTAAATCTTTTGCTAGAGTTAGGGATGAAGCTTTAGTAGAATACTAGTGTTGTTCTTAGCTTTTCAATAAAGATCTTCAATGATAAATCTCTTTAGTTGTTTTATGAATTATGAAAAATGTTTTGATTAGTTGAGGCTTTGATTTGTTGTAGACATATTGGCACAATGAATGCTTAGTCTCACACATTAACAATTAATTTCATATACTCCTAAAGTCAACTAAAAGGTAGTTTTCAAGGTTCTCTAAGTCTTCAATGTATCATCTTCCGATTGAAATCACTTGATTGTTAGATTTCAATTGAGTTATCAAAGATAGCCAAGAATAACTCTAGCGTTTTACTTCAAGTGAATTCCTAAAGCTCTAGTAATTTACAAATTATATAAACCCTTAAGACCATACAACTAGTTGATATTTTCTTCCAAACCTCCTTGTGGTTCGACACTCGAACTTCCCAGAAATTTATTACTTGAGACAAACCTATACTTGGGTGTGCAACTTTAAGGTGTTATCAAGTTTTTGGCGCCGTTACCGGGGAGGTTTTGCGAAGAACAATTCATCTTTTGTTAGGTTTTTCGTCATAAGAAGGTAACTTCTTATCTTTAGCTCTTTACTTTTTATTTTTTAATTTTATTTATTGTATGTATAATTGGACTCGTGATATAATTAGCAGTCGTTTAAAAAGAAGTACTATAGTTAATTTAAATAGCATTTCTTCAATCATGGATGATAATGAAAGTGTTGATGGAGGTAATTCACAAGATCAAATTGAACGACGTAATGGAAATTTACAAGCTCGCTCCATGCGAGATTTCTTAGAACCTCAACGTAATTCTATTCCATCATGTATTGTATATCCTCAAAATGCAAATAATTTTAGATTCAAACCTGGTATGATTCAATTGCTTCCCAATTTTTATGGCTTTGAATTTAAAAATCCTTATTTACATTTAAAAGAATTTGAAGAAATTTGTGCGACATTTAGTGAACCATTGTGTACTCAAGAATCGATTAAGCTAAAGTTATTTCCTTTCTCTCTTAAAGATAAAGCGAAAACATGGCTTAATTCTCTAAAACCTGGTTCAATTACTTCTTGGCAACAAATTCAAACCGAATTCTTGAAAAAATTCTTTCCGATTCATAAAACAAATTCTTTAAAGAAGCAAATTAAGAATTTTGTTCAAAAACATGATTGACAATATTTTCAATGTTGGGAACATTTTAAGGATTTGTTAAACTCTTACCCTCACCATGGTTTTGAAAATTGGAGAAGTATAAGTTTTTTCTACGAAGGTCTAAACTCTGAAACTAAACAGTTTGTGGAAATAATGTGTAATGGTGAATTTTTAGACAAAAATCCTGAAGATGCGCTTGAGTATTTAGACCATTTAGTTGGAAAAACTCAATCATGGTATAATAAAAATACTTCTGAAGGTTCAATTCGATCTAGTCGTGAAAATGCTAATAAAGGAAAATATCATCTTAGTGAAGAAGACAATTTAAGTGCTAGAATTGCTAGTTTAACTAAACAAGTTGAAAACATGCAATTAAAGAAACCCAAAGAAGTAAAATTTGTGCAAAACAATGATGAATGTGATATATGTGCTATTGATGGACACTTAACTAAAGAATGCCCAAAGATTCCTGTTTTCCAAGAGATGTGTAATGAACAAGCAAATGCAATGTCTAATTTTAAGAAATTATATCCATCAGTTTTTTCTGAAACCTATAATTCAAATTGGAGAAATCATCCAAATTTTAGTTGGAAACATGATAGTAATGCACAGCCTATACCCAACCAAAACACCTCTAACTCCAATTTCACCACATATAATAAGCCACAAATGAAAATCCTTGAAGAAACTTTACAAGCCTTTATGCAAAGTCAAACAACAATCAACAACCAAACTTTACAGGCTATCAACGAGATTAAGATTACACTGTCCACTTTAACAAACTCTTTGAGAACTACTGAGAAAGGAAAATTTCCTGCTCAACCTCAACAAAACCCTGCTAGTCAATGTCAAATCTCATCTGATACATCATCAGAAAATGTCAATTCTATCACTACCTTACAGAGTGGGAAAATAATTGATAAGACAATCCCTGACAAGAAGTCAGAGTCAAGATCTATTTCAATTGTTAAAGATAAGAATGAGGGTAAGGATGACAGAAGACATGCTGATAATTTAAATCCTAATAAAGAACTATCATCTGCTCCTTTTCCTCAAAGATTACATCATATTAAGAAATTGAACCAAAATTCTGAGATATTCGAGATTTTGAAAAAAGTGAAAGTTAATATTCCACTACTTGATGCAATAAAGCAAATTCCATCTTATGCCAAAATTTTTAAAGATTTGTGTACGGTAAAAAGGAAATTAAATGTTCAAAATAAGGCATTTTTGACTGAAAGTGTGAGTTCAATCATTCCTTTAAAACATTTAACTCCAATGTCATATTTCCAAAAGAAAGATTTAAAACCTCATTTCTACAATTTATTAAGGCATTAGAAGTTGCAAGAAATGGTCTACCTAAAATGATTGGATGTTGGGATGATGGGTTTGATACTGGGTGTGTGTCCAAGACAATAAAATCCACCGGAAAATAGAATTTATCAATTTGCACTAATACATCCTCTATTATACCTCTTGGAATTTTTATAGAACGGTCTGTCAATTGAAGTGTGACAGTCGTCTTCTTTAATTCCCCTAAGTCCAATTGTTTATACACAGAAAATGGTAAAAGATTAACACTTGCACCGAGATCAAGAAGTGCATGTTCTATTTTAGTATTTCCAATTATACAAGATATAGTTGGACATCCAGGATCTTTGTATTTTGGTGGGACTAGACCTGGTTATAATATTGAATTTTCTCTAATAGCAAATAACGTTGGTAGTATGCTAGCACGAAGAAAAATCAACGTTGTATACGGAGGTGGTACACTTGGTTTAATAGGCAATACTGCTATCATCGCATCTTTTGGAGGGTCTAGCATTTTAGGAATTGTTCACAGTTCTATTAAAAGATTTATTGGCAATACACTTGGTAAGGAAATAGAAATTTCATCTATACTTGAAAGGTTGCCAAAGTTATTGGAACACTCCGATGCCTTCACAGCTCTTCCAGGTGGACTTGGTACTTTTGAAGTTATTCTTCATATTGTTTCTTGGTTATCGTTAAATATTCATTCAAAGCCTATTGAAATATTAAATATATATGGTTTTTATGATGGGTTACTAACTTTGTTAGATCATGCAGTGCAACAAGGTTTCATGATAGAGCCGATACGTCAATTCTTCCTATCATATTCTGATCCAGAACAATTAATTGAGAAACTTCATGCCTTTGAGTTTAATAATGGCTCAATTGCTTCTCAAATAGATTGGTTTAGGGACCGTGCTAAAAATAGAGAGGTTGATTTAGATTTACAGCTCTCACTCTAAATGTTAGAAACAATTTTTTCTTTGTTTGTGTTTGTATTTCAGGTTTTCTTCCTTCAAGATTTTTTTCTTTCCTGTGGAGTCAGGTAATATCTTCTAATTTTTGCTACACCAACTTTTAACCATTGAGGACAATGTGTTGGTTAGGTTTGGGGAGGGGGTAAGGATTAGTTGAATAACCTATTTAAAAAAAAGTAAAAAAAAAGTGTAAATAAAAATTAAAGTATTATTCTCCTACGAAGATGACAGAGTAAAGGGTAAACCAACCCCTGAGACGCATCAAAAATAAAAACATTTTAAACTTACTTGAACTCCTTATCGTCAATATGTTAAATTTAATAAACTTAAAACATTTCTCTTCTATTTGAGTCGAGTATTATCTAATAGTTGTTTATAAGTCATCTTCATCTCACACACAGTTAGTGACAAAAGATTATGGATTGTACACTGAATAATTATATTAGTCTCTCTGTTTTGCAAATAGTTGCAATTAATGGATTGGGTTAAAAAAAAAAACAAGATCTACATTAGAGTATTCCAATTATTATTTTGTAGATAACCTACCCTGTGAGAATTTTTGCCTAAATATCATACTCGAACATTCTTTCTTGGTGTGATGCTCAGTCATAAATTGTGTTCTTCAGAACTTGTTTTGAATCTGTCTCTGTTTCTTTGCATGCATACATGAGAGTGATGAAGGCAATTAGGATTTACCCTATTTTTCCTATAAAAAATACCTTAAATTTTATCCTCTAATCCCCTTTGAGCCTAAATAACCTTTCTTTTGTGATTGAACCATATTTTGAGAGAGAAAAAAATCATGATTTTCTATCTTCAAGGAGTGTGTAACTCGAATTAATCTTGTGGAGTAGTGGTTTGTTCATGGGAGAATTAAAAAAAAAGAAAAAAAGAAGAAGAAATTATTAAGAATGATGTGCAAGTTGAACGATGGAGTTGAAGAAACTAAGAGATGTGAAGTAGAGCTTAAATGAAATTTTTATTACATGGTTAATTCATTATTACACATCTTTAATTTGAGCCCATAGTCAAATATGTTCTTATCCTCGCCCTAAGCATCATCATAACCCACCAAAGACCATCTGACTTTTGTTGCATGCACTGTTGACTGACTGATAGATGTATAACCAAGCTTATGATAGAAACATTTATGATTCAGAGTTTGAGCGTAAACACTAACCACTTGGAGAGATGTCAGAGTGAAAGATCTACAAACAAGAGTTGTTTGCTTTAATGAATATCTTGTTTTAAAAAAAAGTTATATATATATATATATATAATAATAATAACCCATCAAGAAAATTGTCACTTAAGTAAAGCAGTGAGATAGTGGAGTTATGATGTGAGCTCCATACCTTTTAGTCACTTAACTTGAGCACAACAGAGGAGGATTTTTAAACTACTTATTTAGATAATATTAGATATTAAATGGTTTGGAAGTGCAATAGTTTGTTAAATTTGGATATATTAGAAGAAGGAATTGGTATAACAAATTTTAATAAGAATTTATTTTGCGCTTTTATCACTATGGACTAGTAATAAGCTGGTTGGAGGTTGTGATTAGTGTTTATTTTTAGACATGCTATATCTGTTTCATGTATTGTTTTATGTATTATTATAAATTATTTGTAGGCTATTTATATATATAATTGTATATTTTAGTTTAATATTAAATATCTAATTTTTTACAATAATGTAAAATATAAGCATGATTTGACATGACTAGTATATGTATCGGTTATTCTTGAGATTATAACTTGAGTTATATTCATTAAAAAAGATATGATATTGATGATGTTGGACACCTAAGACTATGTACTAAAGTTATAAGTTTTCATACTTATTCAATCTTGCAAGTTTATGGTCCAATTATACTCAAATAATCAAAACTACACTGTAGTCCAAATACTTAGTGAATTTTAATTCAAGACACATTTTCGTATTTGAACAATATTTTGAGATATACTTATCCGTTTGATCTAATTCCAGTTGCATTGGATCATGAACTCATTTTATTACAAGTTGGCCTCAGGTCCAAAAGGCTAAAAACACCGTCTTCATGGATGAAAAGTAAAATCTATGTGAATGTTCCAAATTCGAAATTTTACAGGACACAATTTGCAAATGTATTCACCATAATTCGAGAAAAAATCCAAATAACTCAAGATCACTTGGAATGATCAACTGATAAGTTTATAAAAACTCAGTAAAATTACCCAAGCCATTTAATGCATACAAGTGGAGATATGAAGTTTTCAACTTGACACCAGAATCTGTCAAGACTTTTTATTTCAGTGTTGAACAACTCTACCATTTTGGTCATAATTCTCAGCTCATAAAGCCGATTTTCGAGATTTTGGTCTTCATGGAAAGACAATTCAAAGGCCTAAAAGTCTTATTCAGGATAATTATGAATAACTTAGAATAAATACAAAATACTTGTACAATGGTATTTGCCGTATATTTCTCTTAATTTATTACCTTATATATTATAACTAATTATTAATATAATTAAAGTTGAATTCCAAATTAAACAAATAATCCCATTTGGTCATTGTAGAATCCGCCAACATATATGATAAAAAGAAATTATAAACATAAACCATATAATAAAATATAAACATTTTTTTATAAAAAAATATATACATATTTATTCATTCAAAATCATTATGTTCGACATCCCCACAAAATAAGAAAGGAGAAGACATGATTAAATTAATGGTGGCATGATTGCTAGTAAGTATTATACCATAAAGATGAGGCTTCTTCTCCATTCTTCCTTCTTCGGTAGCTTTCTTCAGAAAAAATGGCAATTTTTTTATGTTGTATTCAAAGGCATTTCGAGATGACATATACGATAACTGGCATGACATATATGATTTGGGAAAGACTTGTAGTAGGATCAAAGCAAGCAAAAGGAATGTTAGCGCTGGATCATGTATGTAGAAGAGAACAAAACTTAACTAAAAAAAGACAAGACTGAACTGAAGAACGAGTTCTGACATTTTCACCTACCTGATGACGTGGACCAATGAGGAGAAGACAAGTCATGTACGGACACTGACTTGAACCTGACATCCCTGCAGTTTTCAATAGGCATGCATTTACCAAATCCATGCAAGGACGGCTGCTGCATGAAGATTATGTCCGTTGAAGTATCCTACAAGAAAGATGACTAGGAAGCTATCTCTCCAACGGATAGTTTTTCAAAATTATCTATAAATACAAAAGACCTTGCCCCAAACAAGGTTACGGGAAATTCAAAGCCAAAAATTACTCAAGACTCACAAGTATTCAAGCATTCAAAGAAGCACTTGAAACCCTTTTAATTTTCCAAGTGTTTCTATAGTCTAGAGTCTATTCTATATACCACTGAGTTCATTGATTAGTGTTTATTTTTACACATGCTATATCTGTTTCATGTATTGTTTTATGTATTATTATATATTATTTGTAGGCTATTTATATATATAATTGTATATTTTAGTTTAATATTAAATATCTAATTTTCTACAATAATGTAAAATATAAGCATGATTTAACATGGCTAGTATATGTATTGATTATTCTTGAGATCATAACTTGAGTTATATTCGTTCAAAAGATATGATATTGATGATGTTGGACACCTAAGACTATGTACTAAAGTTATAAGTTTTCATACTTATTCAATCTTGCAAGTTTATGGTCCAATTATACTCAAATAATCAAAACTACATTGTAGTCCAAATACTTAGTGAATTTTAATTCAAGACACATTTTCGTATTTGGACAATATTTTGAGATATACTTATCCGTTTGATCTAATTCCAGTTGCATTGGATCACGAACTCGTTTTATTACAAGTTGGCTTCAGGTCCAAAAGGTTAAAAACATCGTCTTCATGGATGAAAAGTAAAATCAATGTGAATGTTCCAGATTCGAAACTTCACAGGACACAATTTTTGGAAATGTATTCACCATAATTCGAGAAAAAATCCAAATAACTCAAGACCACTTGGAATGATCAACTGAGAAGTTTATAAAAACACTGTAAAATTACCCAAGCCATTTAATGCATACAAGTGGAGATATTAAGTTTTCAACTGGACACCAGAATCTGCCAATATTTTTTATTTCAGTGTTGAACAACTCTACCATATTGGTCATAATTCTCAGCTCATAAAGCCAATTTTCGAGATTTTGGTCTTCATGGAAAGAAAATTCAAAGGCCTAAAAGTATTATTCATGGAAAAAGATGAGATTCATATGGTTGGAAGGCTTAAATTATCAATATTTGCAGGCCACCAAAATTGATTACAAGTTCCTGCAAAGCACTAGCTTGTGGCCTATATAAAGGGCTCTTTAGCAACCATTTTGGGCATCAAACTTTCTTCAATATATCTTTCTTTTGTCTAGTATCTCTCAAAGAAAAATAAGTTGTGTTTGTATTAGTATGAGTAGCTAAATCTTTTGCTAGAGTTAGGGATGAAGCTTTAGTAGAATACTAGTGTTGTTCTTAGCTTTTCAATAAAGATCTTCAATGATAAATCTCTTTAGTTGTTTTATGAATTATGAAAAATGTTTTGATTAGTTGAGGCTTTGATTTGTTGTAGACATATTGGCACAATGAATGCTTAGTCTCACACATTAACAATTAATTTCATATACTCCTAAAGTCAACTAAAAGGTAGTTTTCAAGGTTCTCTAAGTCTTCAATGTATCATCTTCCGATTGAAATCACTTGATTGTTAGATTTCAATTGAGTTATCAAAGATAGCCAAGAATAACTCTAGCGTTTTACTTCAAGTGAATTCCTAAAGCTCTAGTAATTTACAAATTATATAAACCCTTAAGACCATACAACTAGTTGATATTTTCTTCCAAACCTCCTTGTGGTTCGACACTCGAACTTCCCAGAAATTTATTACTTGAGACAAACCTATACTTGGGTGTGCAACTTTAAGGTGTTATCAAGTTTTTGGCGCCGTTACCGGGGAGGTTTTGCGAAGAACAATTCATCTTTTGTTAGGTTTTTCGTCATAAGAAGGTAACTTCTTATCTTTAGCTCTTTACTTTTTATTTTTTAATTTTATTTATTGTATGTATAATTGGACTCGTGATATAATTAGCAGTCGTTTAAAAAGAAGTACTATAGTTAATTTAAATAGCATTTCTTCAATCATGGATGATAATGAAAGTGTTGATGGAGGTAATTCACAAGATCAAATTGAACGACGTAATGAAAATTTACAAGCTCGCTCCATGCGAGATTTCTTAGAACCTCAACGTAATTCTATTCCATCATGTATTGTATATCCTCAAAATGCAAATAATTTTAGATTCAAACCTGGTATGATTCAATTGCTTCCCAATTTTTATGGCTTTGAATTTAAAAATCCTTATTTACATTTAAAAGAATTTGAAGAAATTTGTGCGACATTTAGTGAACCATTGTGTACTCAAGAATCGATTAAGCTAAAGTTATTTCATTTCTCTCTTAAAGATAAAGCGAAAACATGGCTTAATTCTCTAAAACCTGGTTCAATTACTTCTTGGCAACAAATTCAAACCGAATTCTTGAAAAAATTCTTTCCGATTCATAAAACAAATTCTTTAAAGAAGCAAATTAAGAATTTTGTTCAAAAACATGATTGACAATATTTTCAATGTTGGGAACATTTTAAGGATTTGTTAAACTCTTACCCTCACCATGGTTTTGAAAATTGGAGAAGTATAAGTTTTTTCTACGAAGGTCTAAACTCTGAAACTAAACAGTTTGTGGAAATAATGTGTAATGGTGAATTTTTAGACAAAAATCCTGAAGATGCGCTTGAGTATTTAGACCATTTAGTTGGAAAAACTCAATCATGGTATAATAAAAATACTTCTGAAGGTTCAATTCGATCTAGTCGTGAAAATGCTAATAAAGGAAAATATCATCTTAGTGAAGAAGACAATTTAAGTGCTAGAATTGCTAGTTTAACTAAACAAGTTGAAAACATGCAATTAAAGAAACCCAAAGAAGTAAAATTTGTGCAAAACAATGATGAATGTGATATATGTGCTATTGATGGACACTTAACTAAAGAATGCCCAAAGATTCCTGTTTTCCAAGAGATGTGTAATGAACAAGCAAATGCAATGTCTAATTTTAAGAAATTATATCCATCAGTTTTTTCTGAAACCTATAATTCAAATTGGAGAAATCATCCAAATTTTAGTTGGAAAAATGATAGTAATGCACAGCCTATACCCAACCAAAACACCTCTAACTCCAATTTCACCACATATAATAAGCCACAAATGAAAATCCTTGAAGAAACTTTACAAGCCTTTATGCAAAGTCAAACAACAATCAACAACCAAACTTCACAGGCTATCAACGAGATTAAGATTACACTGTCCACTTTAACAAACTCTTTGAGAACTACTGAGAAAGGAAAATTTCCTGCTCAACCTCAACAAAACCCTGCTAGTCAATGTCAAATCTCATCTGATACATCATCAGAAAATGTCAATTCTATCACTACCTTACAGAGTGGGAAAATAATTGATAAGACAATCCCTGACAAGAAGTCAGAGTCAAGATCTATTTCAATTGTTAAAGATAAGAATGAGGGTAAGGATGACAGAAGACATGCTGATAATTTAAATCCTAATAAAGAACTATCATCTGCTCCTTTTCCTCAAAGATTACATCATATTAAGAAATTGAACCAAAATTCTGAGATATTCGAGATTTTGAAAAAAGTGAAAGTTAATATTCCACTACTTGATGCAATAAAGCAAATTCCATCTTATGCCAAAATTTTTAAAGATTTGTGTACGGTAAAAAGGAAATTAAATGTTCAAAATAAGGCATTTTTGACTGAAAGTGTGAGTTCAATCATTCCTTTAAAACATTTAACTCCAATGTCATATTTCCAAAAGAAAGATTTAAAACCTCATTTCTACAATTTATTAAGGCATTAGAAGTTGCAAGAAATGGTCTACCTAAAATGATTGGATGTTGGGATGATGGGTTTGATACTGGGTGTGTGTCCAAGACAATAAAATCCACCGGAAAATAGAATTTATCAATTTGCACTAATACATCCTCTATTATACCTCTTGGAATTTTTATAGAACGGTCTGTCAATTGAAGTGTGACAGTCGTCTTCTTTAATTCCCCTAAGTCCAATTGTTTATACACAGAAAATGGTAAAAGATTAACACTTGCACCGAGATCAAGAAGTGCATGTTCTATTTTAGTATTTCCAATTATACAAGATATAGTTGGACATCCAGGATCTTTGTATTTTGGTGGGACTAGACCTGGTTATAATATTGAATTTTCTCTAATAGCAAATAACGTTGGTAGTATGCTAGCACGAAGAAAAATCAACGTTGTATACGGAGGTGGTACACTTGGTTTAATAGGCAATACTGCTATCATCGCATCTTTTGGAGGGTCTAGCATTTTAGGAATTGTTCACAGTTCTATTAAAAGATTTATTGGCAATACACTTGGTAAGGAAATAGAAATTTCATCTATACTTGAAAGGTTGCCAAAGTTATTGGAACACTCCGATGCCTTCACAGCTCTTCCAGGTGGACTTGGTACTTTTGAAGTTATTCTTCATATTGTTTCTTGGTTATCGTTAAATATTCATTCAAAGCCTATTGAAATATTAAATATATATGGTTTTTATGATGGGTTACTAACTTTGTTAGATCATGCAGTGCAACAAGGTTTCATGATAGAGCCGATACGTCAATTCTTCCTATCATATTCTGATCCAGAACAATTAATTGAGAAACTTCATGCCTTTGAGTTTAATAATGGCTCAATTGCTTCTCAAATAGATTGGTTTAGGGACCGTGCTAAAAATAGAGAGGTTGATTTAGATTTACAGCTCTCACTCTAAATGTTAGAAACAATTTTTTCTTTGTTTGTGTTTGTATTTCAGGTTTTCTTCCTTCAAGATTTTTTTCTTTCCTGTGGAGTCAGGTAATATCTTCTAATTTTTGCTACACCAACTTTTAACCATTGAGGACAATGTGTTGGTTAGGTTTGGGGAGGGGGTAAGGATTAGTTGAATAACCTATTTAAAAAAAAGTAAAAAAAAAGTATAAATAAAAATTAAAGTATTATTCTCCTACGAAGATGACAGAGTAAAGGGTAAACCAACCCCTGAGACGCATCAAAAATAAAAACATTTTAAACTTACTTGAACTCCTTATCGTCAATATGTTAAATTTAATAAACTTAAAACATTTCTCTTCTATTTGAGTCGAGTATTATCTAATAGTTGTTTATAAGTCATCTTCATCTCACACACAGTTAGTGACAAAAGATTATGGATTGTACACTGAATAATTATATTAGTCTCTCTGTTTTGCAAATAGTTGCAATTAATGGATTGGGTTAAAAAAAAAACAAGATCTACATTAGAGTATTCCAATTATTATTTTGTAGATAACCTACCCTGTGAGAATTTTTGCCTAAATATCATACTCGAACATTCTTTCTTGGTGTGATGCTCAGTCATAAATTGTGTTCTTCAGAACTTGTTTTGAATCTGTCTCTGTTTCTTTGCATGCATACATGAGAGTGATGAAGGCAATTAGGATTTACCCTATTTTTCCTATAAAAAGTACCTTAAATTTTATCCTCTAATCCCCTTTGAGCCTAAATAACCTTTCTTTTGTGATTGAACCATATTTTGAGAGAGAAAAAAATCATGATTTTCTATCTTCAAGGAGTGTGTAACTCGAATTAATCTTGTGGAGTAGTGGTTTGTTCATGGGAGAATTAAAAAAAAAGAAAAAAAGAAGAAGAAATTATTAAGAATGATGTGCAAGTTGAACGATGGAGTTGAAGAAACTAAGAGATGTGAAGTAGAGCTTAAATGAAATTTTTATTACATGGTTAATTCATTATTACACATCTTTAATTTGAGCCCATAGTCAAATATGTTCTTATCCTCGCCCTAAGCATCATCATAACCCACCAAAGACCATCTGACTTTTGTTGCATGCACTGTTGACTGACTGATAGATGTATAACCAAGCTTATGATAGAAACATTTATGATTCAGAGTTTGAGCGTAAACACTAACCACTTGGAGAGATGTCAGAGTGAAAGATCTACAAACAAGAGTTGTTTGCTTTAATGAATATCTTGTTTTAAAAAAAAGTTATATATATATATATATAATAATAACCCATCAAGAAAATTGTCACTTAAGTAAAGCAGTGAGATAGTGGAGTTATGATGTGAGCTCCATACCTTTTAGTCACTTAACTTGAGCACAACAGAGGAAGATTTTTAAACTACTTATTTAGATAATATTAGATATTAAATGGTTTGGAAGTGCAATAGTTTGTTAAATTTGGATATATTAGAAGAAGGAATTGGTATAACAAATTTTAATAAGAATTTATTTTGCGCTTTTATCACTATGGACTAGTAATAAGCTGGTTGGAGGTTGTGATTAGTGTTTATTTTTAGACATGCTATATCTGTTTCATGTATTGTTTTATGTATTATTATAAATTATTTGTAGGCTATTTATATATATAATTGTATATTTTAGTTTAATATTAAATATCTAATTTTTTACAATAATGTAAAATATAAGCATGATTTGACATGACTAGTATATGTATCGGTTATTCTTGAGATTATAACTTGAGTTATATTCATTAAAAAAGATATGATATTGATGATGTTGGACACCTAAGACTATGTACTAAAGTTATAAGTTTTCATACTTATTCAATCTTGCAAGTTTATGGTCCAATTATACTCAAATAATCAAAACTACACTGTAGTCCAAATACTTAGTGAATTTTAATTCAAGACACATTTTCGTATTTGAACAATATTTTGAGATATACTTATCCGTTTGATCTAATTCCAGTTGCATTGGATCATGAACTCATTTTATTACAAGTTGGCCTCAGGTCCAAAAGGCTAAAAACACCGTCTTCATGGATGAAAAGTAAAATCTATGTGAATGTTCCAAATTCGAAATTTTACAGGACACAATTTGCAAATGTATTCACCATAATTCGAGAAAAAATCCAAATAACTCAAGATCACTTGGAATGATCAACTGATAAGTTTATAAAAACTCAGTAAAATTACCCAAGCCATTTAATGCATACAAGTGGAGATATGAAGTTTTCAACTTGACACCAGAATCTGTCAAGACTTTTTATTTCAGTGTTGAACAACTCTACCATTTTGGTCATAATTCTCAGCTCATAAAGCCGATTTTCGAGATTTTGGTCTTCATGGAAAGACAATTCAAAGGCCTAAAAGTCTTATTCAGGATAATTATGAATAACTTAGAATAAATACAAAATACTTGTACAATGGTATTTGCCGTATATTTCTCTTAATTTATTACCTTATATATTATAACTAATTATTAATATAATTAAAGTTGAATTCCAAATTAAACAAATAATCCCATTTGGTCATTGTAGAATCCGTCAACATATATGATAAAAAGAAATTATAAACATAAACCATATAATAAAATATAAACATTTTTTTATAAAAAAATATATACATATTTATTCATTCAAAATCATTATGTTCGACATCCCCGCAAAATAAGAAAGGAGAAGACATGATTAAATTAATGGTGGCATGATTGCTAGTAAGTATTATACCATAAAGATGAGGCTTCTTCTCCATTCTTCCTTCTTCGGTAGCTTTCTGCAGAAAAAATGGCAATTTTTTTATGTTGTATTCAAAGGCATTTCGAGATGACATATACGATAACTGGCATGACTGTACTAAACATGTTATATATTTCAAAGGTAGTTCACATAGATATTTCAAGACGGAAGAAGAAGCCATTGATGTGTATAATTTAAATTTTCGCAATATGGTTAGAGATGGAGATGAAAATGGTGATAACGAGCAAATCAATTCCTATTCGGATGAGATTTTGAAAAGGGAAGAAGTATTTACCGATGGTGTTGGTCCCAGGAAAGTCTAAGATATGTGTATGTGGGGTGGGGGAATGTTGAAGTTATACGTGAAAGTATGTTTTTACTTTGTATAACTCATGTATTAAACACTTATTTTATGAGAATAATTCTTTTATCACATTTGTTTTGAATATGAATAAATGTTAGATATTTATTGCAACCGGTTCAATATATATAGTATGCGTTACATTGTTGTTAATGTGGTGATACCAGATCATGGAAGATCATGTTGACGGTTATCCTTGTAACTAAATGTACAAATTCACGACCTAGGTGGAATTGAACAATCCGCCGTGAAAGGTCGATGTGTAGTTCTCAGATTTGCCTATCTTGACCAAAAGATTGTACTAGCACATTTAATATGTGTTGAAGAGGAACTACATCGAGGATAAATTCTTCTGTTCTGAAATGTGAAGAATTAGACCTCAGTGGTTATCAGTGGTTATTGATTTCTTAATCTCCGTCACTTAAATAGGACCATGTGTGATTAATAGTTATTGCTTTGATTCATGTTGGGTGAGAATCATTGTGATTTCGAACCTTGTGTTTTGGGCAGTAATATTAATCATACGACGGTTGCTAAGGTTTAATACGGAGAAACGTGTGCGAGTACGACTCGTGTGATTTGTCCCCTTGGTGGCTCAGAAGTTCTATCGTACTAAATCTTGCAAGTAAAAAATTTGTTTCTTCGGTATGAATAATAATGTTGAGTTGTCTTTAATTCAAGGTAAAAGATATTAATTAATTTAGAGCTATTCAGAAGCCTAATTAATTAATAAACTAGATAATCTTAAACATGAGAAATAATAACCGGGAGCCCATATTATCGTAATATGGATTAAGATGAATAGTACAATATTAATATATTAGTGGTAATAATTAATATTAATGGGTTGAATAATATTGAGGCTCAATATTGTAATTCAGTAGCCCATTGGAGGTCCAATCTTAATTCTCCTAAAGGCCCCTCAAGTAGCCCAATAATAATAAGGTGATTGAAATAAACGAAAATATAATTGCTGATTTTTCTTGATATTTTTGAAAATTAGAGTATTAGGAGAGAGAAGAGATTTTGTTGATTTTCTTGGAAATATATTATGGAAGATATGTATTCTTGGAATACAAGATTATCTCATAAATTCAAGAAAATCCAAATCTAGTATTTCCTCCCTATTATTTTCAAAAATTCCCGATATATTAGGAGGGTGAGATTTTTGTGGAATATTTTGTTATGGAGAAAATAATATATGGGATATATTCAAGATTTTTGGAGGCCAAGAAAAAAATTTCTTCTCCCATTTTTCACCCAATATTTTCGGCCCCCTCACCTATATACAGGGGATGAATTTTTCATCCCCGCACTTACACAATTCCATGAGTTGAAAAAATCAAGAGCAAATATATTTTCTTTTTTTCTTATTATATTAAAATTGTTCGTGAGCGCTTCCCACCGTCGAACGAATAAGACAAAACGGAATACTTGAGAAGGTTTTTATGGTTAATAGAATCATTTCGCTTATCACGTTGATCTCGATCGAACGTCACTTCAAGAGGTACGTTTTACGTGAAATTCTTAATTTTTCTACCGTAGAATTTTACGTGTTTATCTTCATATGCATGTAAATTTGTTGTTGACATAGTTATTATATGAATTAATTTAGGATTAATTCATGCTAGTAATAATTAGATTTAAATTCGTATTTAAATGTCATCCCGAATAGATCCGGGCACCCCGAATTTCCCCAACAGGGAATACACGTATACTAAATTATTTTCGAAACTGAGTATCCTCCTTACTCAGAGTTGAGTGTTAGGTTCGGATTAGATAATACACCTACTAACAGCTTTGAAGCTTATCAGTTGGCTAACTATCTAATTAAGCCTGAGTGCGGAAGTGTGAGCCCTGAAAAGGTTTTAGACTTGTTTTAGCTTTCTAAAAACTGAGTTTTTCCATTTCTTAAGAAGTCGTAGTTAAAGGGTAGTGCACTGAGATATGCAGTCAGGCAGATTGATTTAGGCCTGATGAAATATGCAATGAATAGATGATATGACAGTTCAAGAATAATATCAAAGCAATAAACAACTGAGAGTTTTATGTGGAACAGAGACTCAAGCTCCTATGTCCACGATCCTGATTTAACAAGAGAGTCTTTTAAGGATTAACTTGTTTTTAACGTGCCAAGCTGCACAATGATCAACTCTTAGTGATTCCTAGAATTTACAACTAGTTCTAGTCCTCCCTTAACTACTTAACTACCTCACCAACAAACCTAACACTGACTAGCTATAGGGTTTTGGTTTGGCTAAGATTCCAACTCTTTGTGATAATCCTAACAAGAAAAAGCTAAAATAAGGATTAGATTATCACTTTTAAGCTTGATATATATATTCTTAAGCTCTTGGAATACACAATGACTCTAGACTCAGGAAGAAACACTTGGAAAATTATAGAAGTTTCGAGTGCTTCTTGAATGCTTGAATGCTTGAGAGCTGGATTTGAAATTTCCTGTAACCTTGTTTGGGTCAAGGTCTTCTGTATTTATAGGTGATTTTGAAACACTATCCGTTGGAGGAGATAGTCTTCTCACATCTATCTTGTAAGAGATTCAACAGCCATAAGTCTTACATCCAACCGCCTACTTGCATGGATTATGTATATGCATTAAATGCATGCCCGTTGAAATTACGCAGGAATGGCCAGGCTTGTGTCAGGTCCGTACATGCATTGGCGTCCTCCGATTGGTCCACGTCTTCAGTTAGGTGAGAATGGCAGAACTTATTCTTCAGTTCAGTCTTGTGTTTTCTGAGTTCAGGTTTGTCCTCATCCTACAAAGTACATGTTCCAACTTATCTTATCCTGACATTCCTTTTGTCATTGCTTGGCTCTTACTACAAGTCTTCCCAAATACTCAATGCAGCCTGACTCCTTCAGGACTAATGAGTTAGCAATGATATCAGGATCATGCTCTTCATCCTAACTCTCAGTTAACCAACTTAGAAAAGCTAACTTGAAGGTCAGTGATGGTGCTCTATGTCTTCAGGCTTGCAGTCTTGATGGACTTCAATGAGTTCTCCCTCACTGAGTACCTGTGAATACAAAATATTCTAATCTTGATCTAACCTATTAAGACTAATCCTGATTATACAACACTTAGACAAATTCATCTTTTCAGGGGTTTTAGGATCAACTCAAAAATGACATTGTCCCAACAGATGGTTTAGTTGAAATAAAAGAGGCCTCAAGTAATGTTCAAGCTGTTTAAGGAAATCCAATTCTATATGGTGGAACATCCTTTGCCAAAATGTTATTTTTTTGAAGTAGTTTCTGGTTTCTTTGGTGGGGTTGTAACTTTGATCTCTAGGTGGTTTTTTTTTTCAATTGTAATAAGTAATTTTAGGTTTTTAAGTTAATGAAGATAGAGTCTACTTTTTTTTATTAGTAATTTCCGTATATTGTGGTTCATAATTTTCACAGATTCGTGTGATTATTTTCTTCCTTGTTTACTTCCTTTCTATTTATTTTCTTGTTTGCTTAAACCTCCAAAAATTACATGATCTTGTTTAATTATACATCAATATTCGAAATACTTTTGAGATTTTTTAGGCTAAGATATTTTCATGAATTTGGAAATTAGGGAAATGTTCACACGTGAAAATTACAATTTCATGAACCATACAAACTGATTATTTTCTGAATAATTCCAATTAATTAACAAATATAATAATTGGTTGTTGAATAAAAATTTAATAAAAAGTTGCAACACTTGAATAAATCATAGTCGACTTCATACACTCATTAAATCATGTTAGTTATTAAATTACCTTCATTCCAGTAAATGAAATATATTTTAGAACAAAAATTTGTGTGTTCTTATTATTATATATAACTAATTTTATCACATTGTAAGATCTATGGCTTCTTCTTCCGTCTTGAAAATCTATGTGTATACTCAACAAGTTATAGGTTTCAAAGGTAGCTATATGCATAGATCTTTTTTTAATGTGAAGGGTGTGCATGGGTATTTTTCCAGAATTTTGTCGAAAGTGTTGAAACATAAAAAACAACAGACACATCGGAAGACTTTGAAAAACTAAATTGCAAACGGCATATCAAAAAATTTCATAGATTATAAAATAATCTATGATGCCTCATGGCGAAACTTCATTATAACGAAGTAGTGATACAAAGACAAAGTAAAATCCTACTGTAAGATTTTACATTAAGGCCGTATACTCTAGATATACAACCAAAAGCCTAGAACTCTAATCGTGTAAAACAACCTACTCAAAGGCCTAATAAAGACACTCATAGAATTACAATGCTTGCTATAGGTAAATAGGTATCTCCATTTCTTCACTTGATTGTGTCCAATGCTTGTGGTATTTATAGACTTCGAAACTAGCATGTGAACACTTGGAAATCATGGTTTCCAATGATCTAAAACAGTCTACCACTAAGCTCCATGAACTTGCATAAACCGTATATGCTTATCTTTAATTTTCTCACTCTAAAACTGCAACTGCTTGACCTGGTAACTTCCATGTCGTCATCCTGCATGTTTAGATATTAAAGACAACATTGAAACATTCAGAGTTAGTGTTAGAAGAAAGGGAAAATTCTGATGTTGCAGAAAATATTGCAACATTCTGGACAATATTGACCTAACATCAATAATCTCCCCTAATTTAGCCTTTCTAATACAACACACCTGATGTTGCAAACATGCGGTAATATGTGTTAAGATAGAAACACAACTAAACATCAATTTAACGATATTTAATTATTTGAACCAAATCAAATTTAAATAATAGAAATTAACATACACATCACTAAGCACAAAAACGAGGTGCTTAGGCAAAAATTCACAAACACTAAACAAACTAAGTGTTTCCAAACTTTTCTAAACAAAAGCAGAAATAACTACTAACAGTATAACTAACAGAAATTAAAAATAATGTTTAAGACCAAAATAAACAAACTACAGAGCTTTTGAAACACAGAGATTTAACATGTGAAGTAGAGAGAGGATTGGACCGATCTTCATAAGTCAATTGCATCTCCATAATCTGCATAAACTCTCCCTTTCTTCATTCTCCCCAAGTCTTCAAGCTGAACAACACCAAAAAAATAAAAATAAATATCAACTTCATTAGTAGCAACAACAACTTGAAAATACTTTCAGAAAGACTTTCAGCAACAACATCCAGATCATACTTCCCCTGTTGGAGTAGAAAGCAACGTCTCCCAAAACTTTGTTTACCTAGTCAGGATATCAATAGTGTCTTGAAGGGCATCTATCTACTTAAAAATGTAGTTAGTAGTGAGAGTAAAAGATGTAACAAAAAATATTCTTATTAATGTTGTCAATATTTGATACAACATTTGTGAAGCAAATTGAGTTCAAAATAATAAAAAAGAAAAGTTAAATAACAATAATAATGATAAATAAAGTTTACTTTAACAAAAACATATAATATAATATAGAATAGGAAAATAGAAATAATGATTTGAACATCACTACTCTAACCATGTGTAGATGAATAGGAGATTGAATATGGAGAAGAGAGAGTTTCGGGTAATTAATAAAGAGAAGAAGCCCTAATACACTACATTATTTGTAGTGGTTATAGCCTCATTGGGTCATAGGTGAATTGATTTTTCTAGAAGTAGATGAAAGGTTTAGGTTAATTAAAAAATTAAAAAATATTAGTAATACTACCAAACACAAATAGTAATACTAGAAAAAACTATTAGTAAACTTTTTGACAAACACTATTAGTAATACTATCAAACATTATTAGTAATACTAGAAAAAATTATTAGGTTTTAGAGTAGTTTTTCTAACACTATTAGTAATACTACCAATAATTTTTTCTAACATTACTAATATTTTTTTAATTAATTCTAAACAATTATTTTTTTAATATTGCGAATTAGGGTAAGGGTTTAGTAGTGTTACCAATATTGCGAAATGTTGGGAAAATGTATAAGACTTAAGTTTTGATTAGATGCCAAAATGTTCCTCCTAAGTTGATTTGTAAGTAAATTATTCAGTAGAGTTAGTGCTTAGTTAATCAGTTCAACTGTTAAGAAATGAAGTAAAGTTAGTAATTTATAGAGTGTATTTAAGAATGAAGTCTGCTGAAGTCAAAGTCTGCTGAAGATGAAGTCCACTGAAGACAAGTGTTCTGAGAAAAAGTCTATGTCTTGAATATTTTCTATGTACATTCTCACTAAGACTAAAACCATCAGGAGAGGACCAAGATCCACTGATGAGAACTAACAAAGCACATTCAATGCTAAACATATTAAAAGCTGTTAGTTAATCTGGTTGGAACAAGGCAAAACGAATTACAATGAAGCTTACAATAAATGAAGGAATAAGAAGGTTCTCTCAGAGGAGTTCCACCTTAAAACAAGATAAGAATCTGGGCACACAGACTAAAGGTCCAATGAGAAGATGACACGTCAGTGTACTTTACTGACAGCCGACCTGCTCCGGACTGACAAGTACCAAAAGTCTTTCCCTAGCTATCTACATAAAGTTGGTGAACAGGCATGGTCTTTCAGCCGTTTCTTGACAAGACTTAAAGCTTCAAATAGAGCCGTTTGAGCCAATCAGATACAAGAAGACTTACTTGAGAAGATTCAAATCCAACGGGAAGATTTTCAAGGAAACCTATAAATATAGAAGGACGTGCTCATTTCTATGCACGGGAAACTCACAAGATCAAAGCTATCTCAACATTCATAACAACTAGAAGCACTCAAAATTACCTTTGTTTTCCAAGTGTTTCACATTTGTAGAGAGCCTAACAAACCTTCTGTAACCAAGCTTAAAAGCTATATCCAAATCTTAGAAAGAGATAATCTAATCCTAAGCATTGAGCTAAACTTGTAAGGATTATCTCAAAATAGTTGGAACCAAAACCCTACTCAGTGTTTAGGTTGAGAGCTAGTGTTAAGTGGTGTTAGTAAGCTGATTGTTGTATCAGTCTGAAAGCTGGTTTGTTTTGGGAACTAGGACCTGGAATTTCCTAGTGATCAATCATCCTAAGAGAGGATTAGTTGTTCAGTGCACCTTGGCACTATAACACAAGGAATTCCAAGTGAAAGGAATTCTCCTGTTTGATCAGGACAGTGGACGTAGGAGATTCATCTCTGAACCACTTTATATCTTGTGTACTTATTCTCTGGTTTCCTAAGTGTGTGTTAATCTCAAAGTTTATCAAAGTAAAACGAGTTTTCTAAAGGGCTCACTAATCCGCATCTGAAAGCTAATTAGATAGTAGTTCAACTGAAAGTCTTGAGCCTTCAGTGGAGGTATTATCTCAGTAAGCTTTCACAAGTAACTCTCAGCAGACCTCAAGTCCACTGACGAGCTAC
The DNA here is from genome assembly GCA_947034835.1 of Ballota nigra. NCBI lineage: Eukaryota > Viridiplantae > Streptophyta > Magnoliopsida > Lamiales > Lamiaceae > Ballota > Ballota nigra. The sequence goes on along the minus strand of OX344728.1, from coordinate 44,290,130 downwards.
TGTCTTAAGTAACCTGATAAGTTTTAAAAGAAGTTTTAATTTATAATCACAGGTGTATTCCCCCCCCCCCATACACCTATTTACTCATTTCGGGACCAACAATTGGTATCAGAGCAGTGGTTCAAAAGACCATTGTTCTAAGTATACCTTGTGCTTAAAGGTATTTTCAAGGTCACCTGAATTGATCTTTTGATAAACTTGTTTTATACTATGGCTGACAATATAGCTAGGGTAGCACCACCAGCAGAGAACAATATGGCAGTTAATCCCTTGAACCATATGTCTCATCACAAGCTTTCACAATTCTCAGTGGAAAACTCTGACTTCTGGAAGATCAGAATGAGAGCTCATCTTGCCCGTGTGCATGATGAAATTCTAAGGGTTATTACTAAAGGTCCATTTATTTTTATGACACCTAACCCTAGAACTACAGCTGAAACTATTGCAGATCCTAGAGAAGAATGGCCCAAGGATGAAGATAACTTCACTGCAGATGAGAGGAGGAGAAACAACCTCAACTTCATAGCCATGAACATTCTCTACACCACCATTCCAGACTCTGTAATGGGAAGAGTGATCCACTGCAAGACTGCAAAGGAACTATGGGACACTCTTGCTCTCATGTGTGAAGGAACTGACAAGATAAAGGAGAACAAACTTTCAGTAGCCGTTCAAAAGTATGAGCAGTTCACCATGGAGCCCACTGAGACTATTGAACAGCTTGATGGGAGGTTCACTGACATCATGAATGAAAAAAAATCTCTGGGAAAAGTCTATACCAAAAGGGAAGTTGCCTTAAAGATCCTGAGAGGTCTAACCTCAAGATGGGATGTGTACTCTGTGATGATGCAGAATACCAAGGATCTATCCAGCATGTCTATGCAACAGGTATTCTCTGAACTTAAGGCTTATGAGTTTGATCTGAACAGGAAAAGGGCTCCTGATGAGACCTCAGCTGAGAAGGAACTGCCTTCAAAGCTAAGGAGTCTGAGCCAAAATCCCCAAAGCCTCAGAAGAATACAAAGGCAAGCAAATCTCAAAGCAAGGCTGAGATGCAAGAGGAACTCAGCCTGATGGGTAGAAGGTTTGAACAACTTAACAGCCGGTTTGGCAAGTATAAAAGATTTTACAGGGATAACAGGGAAGGCAGAAGTTATCCACAAAAGACCACCAAAGAAGGAGAGAAAAACACATCTGAGCTGGTAAAGAAGAAGGAATACAAGAATTACACCAGGGCTGAAGGATCATCATCAAAGACCAGAGAGTCTACTGAGGAAAAGAATGATGATGCCAAGAGATGTTTCCAGTGCAAGAAGATTGGGCACATTCAATATGATTGTCCTCAACTGAGCACAAAAGAAAGAAAGGAAAGGCAAGCCAAAAGAGACAGAAGATATGGAGAAAGGAAAGCCATGGTGGCTGAGGATGTTGATGAAGATCTGGAGTCATCTGATGGACTGTTCTCTGATAGCAGTGATGATGACATGTGCCTCATGGCAAGAGAAGAACCAGAGGTACAATCTAAACCATCCATTTCTCTAGCACACACACCCGAGCTAAGCTCAGAGTCAACTGAGGAACTCAATCTTCAGTCCGCCTTGGAACAATTGATGATTGATTTCTCAAGGTTGCAAGAAGCAAGTTTCTGTCTTCAAGATGAAAACAAACAACTCTTGAGTGAAAACTCCAAGTTAATCGAGTCTGGGAATCAAGCAGATCCGAACTCAGCCAAATCTACCATTGAACTGACAAAAGAGGTGGAAACCCTCAGGAGTCAAGGAAATGGTAGAGATCAACTAATAAATGATCTCAATGAATCTAAGACAAAGTTAACTGAAGAGAATTTAAAACTGGTAAGCCAAATAAAGGATTCTCTCCTGAAAATTGATGTCTTACAAAAATCTGAAGAGACCTTGTTAAAAAGGATTGATGCTCTAAACAAACCCTCTCTTGCCATAGAGAAGATTCAAAATTTTCAATCAATCCTAATAACAAGTGTGGGATAGGCTTTATTCCAAAACCTTCAGAAGGTCCTCTGAGTGTTGCTTCTTCAAGTGGCACAAAGAGGGTTTTTGTTAAGTCTGTGACATTTCAACCACAGACTGTGGATAAAGGAAAAAGACAAGCTGAGATCACATAAAAGAAAAGTCAACCTAAGCCAAAACCAAATGGAAAGGTTCAGGTGACTTATCAAACTAGATCTCAGCAGAGGTACTATCAGCCGAGGTCTTCACAAATGAAGCAACCTCAGCTGAGAGCACCCAGGCATGAGCAGTCCTCAAGGAATGACTCATATGGAAGACCTATTCCTTTTGTGCCTAAAGGAAAAGGTCCTTCATACCTTTATCAACAAAGACCAAGGCCAGGTGCACCCAAGCCGAAAAGAAAGAATGTAAAGAAGGTTCCTGTTCCTTCAAAGGCTGACACCCATAGAAAGTTTACTCCCAAGACACCAAGGGAGATAACAATCTATGTAGATGTTTATGGAAGACAAATTAGCCAATCTAAAGTGATTAGAACTGTGAGGCAAATTTGTATTCCGAAAGGTACAGCTAACCTGGTAGGACCCAACACCAAATGGGTACCTAAAGCTTGATACCTCAACAAAGGAGATGCTCTAAAATCTTCAGTATGGTACTTGGACAGTGGATGTTCTAGGCACATGACTGGCAACAAAGATCTCCTGAAAGAATTTGTTGAGAGAGAAGTTCCACAAGTCACCTTTGGTGACAACTCACAAGGAGCCACTAAAGGCTATGGTACTTTAATCATTGGCTCAGTAAGAGTAAGCAATGTATCCTTTGTCAGTGGACTTAAGCATAATCTTCTGTCTATAAGTCAATTCTGTGATAAAGGATACAGTGTTGAATTTTCATGTAACCTGTGTTTTGTCAAGAATATATCTTCACAACACGTACTACTAACTGGGTCAAGGAAGGAAAATATCTATCTTGCAGATTGGAAGTCTTGCACACCAAATGCATGTCTTATTGCTAAGAGCTCAACTGACACTAATTGGCTGTGGCACAAAAGACTAAGTCATCTGAATTTCAAGATGATGAACAGGATAGCAAGGCATGGACTGGTAGAAGGAATGCCAAATGAAGTATACAACAAATAACATATTTGTAAAGCCTGTCAGGAGGGAAAGCAAGTGAAAGCATCTTTCAAAAGCAAAGTAGCAACCTCTACTGACAGAATACTTCAACTGCTACATATGGATCTCTTTGGTCCAGTAACCCCTGTAAGTATCAATGGGAGAAAATATACACTCGTTGTTGTTGATGAATTCTCCAGGTACACATGGGTGATATTCCTAGCCAGCAAAAAGGAGACTCAATTGAGGCTGCCAGAGCTCCTGAAGAAAGTTAGCAATGAAAAGAGCCTGAACATTGTAAACATAAGATCAGATAAGAGCATTGAATTCATTAATTCGATTATATCTGATTATTGCAAAGAGTTAGGTATTGCACATGAGACATCAGCTGCAAGAACTCCACAACAAAATGGAGTAGCTGAAAGAAGAAATAGAACTATCAAGGAGGCAGCAAGAACAATGCTTGCAGAAGCTCAAGTTCCTAAAAGATTTTGGGCTGAAGCTATCAACACTGCCTGCCACACTCAAAATAGATCCATGGTAACCAAGCATCAAGGAAAAACTCCATATGAGTTATGGAATGGCAGAAAACCTCAGGTATCTTACTTTCATATTTTTTGTTGCAAGTGTTTCATTCACAACAATGGGAAAGCTCAACTGAAAGCTTTTGATAGCAAAGCTGATGAAGGAATTTTCTTAGGATATTCCCAAATCAGTAGAGCTTTCAGAGTTTACAACTGTAGAACTCTTGTTGTGGAAGAAACACCTCATGTGGTCTTTGATGAATCTACTTTTGAGTCCAGGAGTAAGAAGAATGAGGAGGTAATAAGCAAAAGACTAACCAGACTGAGTATCAAGTCTAAAGGCTATCCTGAGAATTGTGTTGATACATACATCCCAACCTGGGACAATTTAGAAGATCAACAATTCAAGGAGGTCACCCAAAGTCAAACCACCCCTCAAAGCTCACTTGAGAGCTCTCCTGAACAAGCAACTGAACTGATGAACACTATCCCAGTTCAAGAGGTAAGTGATATCAATGAAGATGTGGTCACAGCTGAACATCCACTGAACCCATCATTCAAGGGGGAACCAATGAGATTACCATTGAGAATGAGAATACCTTGAATGATGACTCAGGACTTCAACCCTCTGTTTTATTTCCTGAATTTGATTTTATTCCTATATCTAGTGACTCAACTTCAGAAGAGTTAAACTCTACTGAAGGGCATCCGCCTAGGAGAACATGGCTCTCAGATCACCCTGTTGAGCAAATCCTAGGTGATCCTTCCTAAGAAGTCAAAACTAGAAGTTTTAATGGAGAAAGTGCTTTGTTTTGTTGTTTCTTATCAAACCAGGAACCAAGTTCCATAGCAGAAGCACTTCAAGATTCCAACTGGATCATTGCCATGCAAGAATAGCTCAACCAGTTCACAAGGAATCAAGTTTGGGAGTTGGTGGACAGACCATATCACTGCAATGTGATAGGAACCAAATGGGATCATATTCAGAAGAGGATCTTTCTCAGAAGAAGCTCCTCATCTCAGAAGACCCCTGAATATCAGACGAGGTCGAACCTCAGTGGAGGTCAAAAGTTTATACTTATGATTTTTTCAAATCTAAAGCCTCTTAGTTTTTAAAATATATATTTTAATTCAATAGAAATACTAATGAGTGCTTTCTGAAAATTAAATCTTTCTTACACTTTTTCGAAGAGATTTTGGTATGGCAAGCATTTAATGCGCGTTGTACAAGTCAGGTTTACTTTTACAGTTACCTATCTCACGCGCCTTAAAACCCGGATGATGTGACCTTCCGGCTACCAACCCTTTCAATCCATACCTTTCATTTTAGGCGGTTCTTTTCTAACCGTCAAGATCTCTTAAAAACTCCCCACTAACCTTTTGGACAATCCACGATCTCAACCAAATTAATCTCAGGCGTTAATCTCTCCTTTCAATCTCACCGTTCATTACTCATATAAAAATCCTAAACTTACGCTTGTAAACCTTTTCGAAATCACTCACAAGCAAAACTCCATTATATCTATCCAATTACACTCTGCAAATTTTTCTCACAAACCCTATCTTTCAAATGGCAAAATTAAATCTAAGTTTCCTTACCAATAAGGAAAATTTCTGGTATGAACCCATCATGGTTTTTTATAACCCTGAGATAGAATCCAAACCAGAATTTGCTCACATCAAAGAAGCCCTAGAGATGCTTAAAACTGCTGGGTTAGAGAAGTTTTTAACAGTTCATCCTAAGAACTACTTTGACAGGCAGGTTCTTGAGTTTATCAATCATATATCCAATTCTGATTCAAGAATCAGGTCTCATCTCATACTACAAAGAAAGAAGAAGGTGATGAGGTACGACATGGAAATTGTTGAAGACCAGAAGATCAGAAAGGAGATCCGCATCAGTGGAGATGACTTGAAGGAGCTGTTCGATCTCCCCTCTGAAGGTCGAATCCAGATACTTGTATTGCGGACGAAGAAGAAGAATGGGTCAATATCATTATGCAAAGAAATGTGAAATACAGTCCAACAATGAACAGAAATGTGCTCATGCCGGTATACAATGTTCTCTGTGAAGTTGTTGGAAAATGTATACTGGGAAACCAGGGAAGCACGGAGCAGGTGAGCAAGCCCAAGCTCAGACTGATGAAGGCCATTGTGGAGAGTAAGGAGAAGACATACAACTGGCAACAGTTCTTTTTGAGGGCGTTGAATAAAGAGCACTCAAAGCTCCAACCTGACAAAACTCCCCAACTATCAAGTAAGCTAAATCTTGCAACAAAAATCTCCTACTTGATAATGAATGTAGATCTGGGAGTAGACTGGATTCTAGACAGGAAGTGGAGTAATCTAAAAGCTTTGTTCAAGTCAGGAAAGTCTCTAGAGACAAGAATGATCAAGCCTGCTGAGGAGAGCCCAGAGGCCGTTGAGGAAGAAGAAGCTGACCCTACTGAAGGGAAGAAAACCAAGCTGAAGAGAAGGTTGGTTAAGTTGAGCGATAAGATGGCGCAGCACAAGGAAGCAGAGGCAGAGAAAGCTTCTAAGAAGGAGAATAAGAGGTCTACTGAGGCTGAGAAGGAGAGTGCCTCTAAGAAAGTCAGAGTCTCCAACTCTACTGATGAATCTTCATCAGGTAACCCTGATTCTTCTCCCAACATTATCTCAACTGAGTCTGACTCAGATGTCCCTGCACCTACCCCCATCAAACCCAAAACTAAACCACGCACCCCTGCCAAAACCAAACGCATCTCCACAATAACCAAAACCCCCACTGAAGGCTCTCAACAGCCAGAAAGTGGATCCCAAACAACCCCTTCTGAACCCATCTCAAACCCTACTGAAACCATTCCCTCAACCCCTACTGAACCCCTACCCTCAACCCCCACTGAACTAAACACTACCTCCACTGATACCCAAACCCAAACCTCATCTGAGCCAAACCCTCCTAAATCCCACACAACTCACCTGGAGTCTATCCCCGAGGAGCCAACAGACAGCAGATCCCCTACCCCTTCCCTTCCTTCAGACGATGAAGAAGAGTACTCATTCCTAGATACTCTCAAGGATGAGGTAGCTTACTCTTTGGAGTCCAAATACCCTGAGCTTGATGGGTTTCCCACCCTCAAAGCTATGTTCTTGAGACTGAGACTCCTTGTCCAGCTCAAAGACAGAAGACTTGGTGAAATCCTTCTGGCTGTCAGAGGCAGCAATGCAGAGGACTGGAAGAAGGAGGAGGTGGAAGTGATGCAGTTTGCAAATATGACCAAAACCAGACTTCTCTGTGATGAGAAGATCTTTGAGAGTCTGGTTATAGAGAAGATAGTTGAGGCCAGGAAGGAAGTGGAGGTGGAGAAGGTTGCTGAAGGTGAGACAGAGAAGCCAGCTGAGACTTTAGCTCAAGGAGGAGCTGAGATTGTGCAAACTGTTGAGGCAGCTGATGAAGAGAAGGAGAAAGAGAAGGAGGAGGAGGAGGAGAAGAGGAAAGAAAGTGAACAAGGAAGAGGTGCTTCACCTAGCAAAGTGAGGGTGAAGCAGCCAAGGATGTATCCATGGCAAGGGATACTGAGGCACAAAATTTGCCACAAGAGAGCTCAGTAGAGGTGTCTACTGAAGTTCTCCTACAACAGCCCTCGGTGGTGGCTAAGGAGTCAACTGAGGTGTCTGGTACCGTTGCAGTTGAAAAGATTAATGAAAAAGAAACTGAGGTGGAAATCACAGGAGTTAAAAGTGGAGAGATTAGAGCAATCATCCCTGTAAAGGGTGAATTGGCTGAGAAAAATGTAGTCGAAAAAGAGAGTGAGGGTGAGAAAAGAGAGAAGAGTGAGGAGGAGGGAGTCCCTATGGAGGTAGAAGCATCAGGAGACTTAGGTTGTGAGACTGAGGGAGATAAAGCTAACATTATTTGCCATGCAGGTACTCAAACTGTTGAGATCCCCCCAGTAGAGGTCAACCTAACTCCCCTGAGTGATGCTGTTAACTCCATTCAAGCTGACACGCTTCCTGCTCTTCAAGCACAGTTGAGGGATGTCCAGGAGATTGTACAAGAGGAGGTAGATGAGATGGTCATTCTCTCAGACCATGTTGATGAACTCATGGAATCCACAACAACATCACTTCAAAATCTCACACTTAAAGTTGAAGATTCTCAGCAGATGGTGATTGATGTTGTTGAAGGACAAAGCGTGCTGGTCATAGATGCCTTGAAGAAGCTGGAGCAGAAGGAAGAAAAGGCCAGAACTAAGTTTCTAAAAGACTCAGTGGAGAATGTATCCATCAACCTAAAGTCCTCAGTAGAGGCTTTCTCAGCGGACCTACTTGGGAAGGTTGAAGGGTTGTGGAATTCTAAGCTGACAGAATTCGAGGCCAAGCATGCTGAATTGGGAGCTAAGCTGGGAGAAGTTCTGAAGAAGGCAGCAGAAGACTTCCCCTCTTAGGAGAAAACAAATGTGCTGATTGATGAGAAGTTAGCACAGTTTGTACAATTTGGGCAGACGGCTGGAGCAACCCTGGAGAGGCTAGAAGATGAAGTTGATCATTGCTCAACTGAGCTGAAAGCCTTAGCTCATGATCAACTAAAGCTCAATATCACTGTGGCTGAGTGCATGATTAATGCCGAAAAGGGGGAAAAGAGGATAAGTGCTAAGGACATGAAGCTTGATCCCAAGAACAAAATAAAGATTATCCTTGAGACCCCTGACTTTGAGAAAGGCCAACAGGTGAAGAGCACTTTGAAGAAGGTGGACGCTGAGGCACTGAAGATTGCAGAGGCTAAGAAGGGCAAGGAGATCCCCTCAGATGACCTGTCAAAGTTCAAAGAAGAGCATCTGAAAGAAAAGGAGGAGAGAGCTGCAAAGAAGGGGGAAACCACCAAGAGAAAGGCATCTGATGCCCTCTCAGCTGAGGTAGCCAAAAAGACCAGAACCTCAGGGGGTTGGCAGCTAAGTCCACAACCTCATCTGATGAAGTTCAGGTACTCCCCATTCTTAACCCTTAACCTCTGTCATCTGATGAAGTTCAGGTACTCCCCATCTAGAGCTTGGACTCCTAGATCCAGGAGAGTAAAGAAAGGATTCAATCTCAGAAGAGTTGCCTCTAACTCAGTGGAGGTTCATATTCAGAAGAGGATCTTTCTCAGAAGAAGCTCCTCATCTCAGAAGACCCCTGAATATCAGACGAGGTCGAACCTCAGTGGAGGTCAAAAGTTTATACTTATGATTTTTTCAAATCTAAAGCCTCTTAGTTTTTAAAATATATATTTTAATTCAATAGAAATACTAATGAGTGCTTTCTGAAAATTAAATCTTTCTTACACTTTTTCGAAGAGATTTTGGTATGGCAAGCATTTAATGTGCATTGTACAAGTCAGGTTTACTTTTACAGTTACCTATCTCACGCGCCTTAAAACCCGGATGATGTGACCTTCCGGCTACCAACCCTTTCAATCCATACCTTTCATTTTAGGCGGTTCTTTTCTAACCGTCAAGTCTCTTAAAAACTCCCCACTAACCTTTTGGACTATCCACGATCTCAACCAAATTAATCTCAGGCGTTAATCTCTCCTTTCAATCTCACCGTTCATTACTCATATAAAAACCCCAAACTTACGCTTGTAAACCTTTTCGAAATCACTCACAAGAAAAACTCCATTATATCTATCCAATTACACTCTGCAAATTTTTCTCACAAACCCTATCCTTCAAATGTCAAAATTAAATCTAAGTTTCCTTACCAATAAGGAAAATTTCTGGTATGAACCCATCGTGGTTTTTGATAACCCTGAGATAGAATCCAAACCAGAATTTGCTCACATCAAAGAAGCCCTAGAGATGCTTAAAACTGCTGGGTTAGAGAAGTTTTTAACAGTTCATCCTAAGAACTACTTTGACAGGCAGGTTCTTGAGTTTATCAATCATATATCCAATTCTGATTCAAGAATCATGTCTCATCTCATACTAATAAGAAAGAAGAAGGTGATGAGGTACGACATGGAAATTGTTGAAGACCAGAAGATCAGAAAGAAGATCCGCATCAGTGGAGATGACTTGAAGGAGCTGTTCGATCTCTCCTCTGAAGGTCCAAATCCAGATACTTGTATTGCGGACGAAGAAGAAGAATGGGTCAATACCATTATGCAAAGAAAGGTGAAATACAGTCCAACAATAAACAGAAATGTGCTCATGCCGGTATACAATTTTCTCTGTGAAGTTGTTGGAAAATGTATACTGGGAAACCAGGGAAGCACGGAGCAGGTGAGCAAGCCCAAGCTCAGACTGATGAAGGCCATTGTGGAGAGTAAGGAGAAGACATACAACTGGCAACAGTTCTTTTTTAGGGCGTTGAATAAAGAGCACTCAAAGCTCCAACCTGACAAAACTCCCCAACTATCAAGTAAGCTAAATCTTGCAACAAAAATCTCCTACTTGATAAAGAATGTAGATCTGGGAGTAGACTGGATTCCAGACAGGAAGTGGAGTAATCTAAAAGCCTTGTTCAAGTCTGGAAAGTCTCTAGAGACAAGAATGATCAAGCCTGCTGAGGAGAGCCCAGAGGCCGTTGAGGAAGAAGAAGCTGACCCTACTGAAGGGAAGAAAACCAAGCTGAAGAGAAGGTTGGTTAAGTTGAGCGATAAGATGGCGCAGCACAAGGAAGCAGAGGCAGAGAAAGCTTCTAAGAAGGAGAAGAAGAGGTCTACTGAGGCTGAGAAGGAGAGTGCCTCTAAGAAAGTCAGAGTCTCCAACTCTACTGATGAATCTTCATCAGGTAACCCCGATTCTTATCCCAACATTATCTCAACTGAGTCTGACTCAGATGTCCCTGCACCTACCCCCATCAAACCCAAAACCAAACCACGCACCCCTGCCAAAACCAAACGCATCTCCACAATAACCAAAACCCCCACTGAAGGCTCTCAACAGCCAGAAAGTGGATCCCAAACAACCCCTTCTGAACCCATCTCAAACCCTACTGAAACCATTCCATCAACCCTTACTGAACCCCTACCCTCAACCCCCACTGAACTAAACACTACCTCCACTGATACCCAAACCCAAACCTCATCTGAGCCAAACCCTCCTGAATCACACACAACTCACCTGGAGTCTATCCCAGAGGTGCCAACAGACAGCAGATCCCCTACCCTTTCCCTTCCTTCAGACGATGAAGAAGAGTACTCATTCCTAGATACTCTCAAGGATGCGGTAGCTTACTCTTTGGAGTCCAAATACCCTGAGCTTGATGGGTTTCCCACCCTTAAAGCTATGTTCTTGAGACTGAGACTCCTTGTCCAGCTCAAAGACAGAAGACTTGGTGAAATCCTTCTGGCTGTCAGAGGCAGCAATGCAGAGGACTAGAAGAAGGAGGAGGTGGAAGTGATGCAGTTTGCAAATATGACCAAAACCAGACATTTCTGTGATGAGAAGATCTTTGAGAGTCTGGTTATGGAGAAGATAGCTGAGGCCAGGAAGGAAGTGGAGGTGGAGAAGGTTGCTGAAGGTGAGACAGAGAAGCCAGCTGAGACTTTAGCTCAAGGAGGAGCTGAGATTGTGCAAACTGTTGAGGCAGCTGATGAAGAGAATGAGAAAGAGAAGGAGGAGGAGGAGAAGAGGAAAGAAAGTGAACAAGGAAGATGTGCTTCACCTAAGCAAGGTGAGGGTGAAGCAGCCAAGGATGTATCCATGGCAAGGGATACTGAGGCACAAAAATTGCCACAAGAGAGCTCAGTAGAGGTGTCTACTGAAGTTCTCCCACAACAGCCCTCAGTGGTGGCTAAGGAGTCAACTGAGGTGTCTGGTACTGTTGCAGTTGAAAAGATTAATGAAAAAGAAACTGAGGTGGAAATCACAGGAGTTAAAAGTGGAGAGATTAGAGCAATCATCCCTGTAAAGGGTGAATTGGCTGAGAAAAATGTAGTCGAAAAAGAGAGTGAGGGTGAGAAAAGAGAGAAGAGTGAGGAGGAGGGAGTCCGTATGGAGGTAGAAGCATCAGGAGACTTAGGTTGTGAGGCTGAGGGAGATAAAGCTAACATTATTTGCCATGCAGGTACTCAAACTGTTGAGATCCCCCAGTTGAGGTCAACCTAACTACCCTGAGTGATGTTGTTAACTCCATTCAAGCTGACACGCTTCCTGCGCTTCAAACACAGCTGAGGGGTGTCCAGGAGATTTTGCAAGAGGAGGTAGATGAGATGGTCATTCTCTCAGACCATGTTGATGAACTCATGGAATCCACAACAACATCACTTCAAAATCTCACACTTAAAGTTGAAGATTCTCAGCAGATGGTGATTTATGTTGTTGAAGGACAAAGCGTGCTGGTCATAGATGCCTTGAAGAAGCTGGAGCAGAAGGAGGAAGAGGCCAGAACTAAGTTTCTAAAAGACTCAGTGGAGAATGTATCCATCAACCTAAAGTCCTCAGTAGAGGCTTTCTCAGCGGACCTACTTGGGAAGGTTGAACGGTTGTGGAATTCTAAGCTGACAGAATTCGAGGCCAAGCATGCTGAATTGGGAGCTAATCTGGGAGAAGTTCTGAAGAAGGCAGCAGAAGACTTCCCCACTTAGGAGAAAACAAATGTGCTGATTAATGAGAAGTTAGCACAGTTTGTACAATTTGGGCAGACGGCTGGAGCAACCCTGGAGAGGCTAGAAGATGAAGTTGATCATTGCTCAACTGAGCTGAAAGCCTTAGCTCATGATCAACTGAAGCTCAATATCACTGTGGCTGAGTGCATGATTAATGCCGAAAAGGGGGAAAAGAGGATAAGTGCTAAGGACATGAAGCTTGATCCCAAGAACAAAATGAAGATTATCCTTGAGACCCCTGACTTTGAGAAAGGCCAACAGGTGAAGAGCACTTTGAAGAAGGTGGACGCTGAGGCATTGAAGATTGCAGAGGCTAAGAAGGGCAAGGAGATCCCCTCAGATGACCTGTCAAAGTTCAAAGAAGAGCATCTGAAAGAAAAGGAGGAGAGAGCTGCAAAGAAGGGGGAAACCACCAAGAGAAAGGCATCTGATGCCCTCTCAGCTGAGGTAGCCAAAAAGACCAGAACCTCAGGGGGTTGGCAGCTAAGTCCACAACCTCATCTGATGAAGTTCGGGTACTCCCCATTCTTAACCATGAATCTCTGTCATCTGATGAAGTTCAAGTACTCCCCATCTAGAGCTTGGACTCCTAGATCCAGGAGAGTAAAGAAAGGATTCAATCTCAGAAGAGTTACCTCTAACTCAGTGGAGGTTCATATTCAGAAGAGGATCTTTCTCAGAAGAAGCTCCTCATCTCAGAAGACCCCTGAATATCAGACGAGGTCGAACCTCAGTGGAGGTCAAAAGTTTATACTTATGATTTTTTCAAATCTAAAGCCTCTTAGTTTTTAAAATATATATTTTAATTCAATAGAATTACTAATAAGTGCTTTCTGAAAATTAAATCTTTCTTACACTTTTTCGAAGAGATTTTGGTATGGCAAGCATTTAATGCGCGTTGTACAAGTCAGGTTTACTTTTACAGTTACCTATCTCACGCGCCTTAAAACCCGGATGATGTGACCTTCCGGCTACCAACCCTTTCAATCCATACCTTTCATTTTAGGCGGTTCTTTTCTAACCGTCAAGATCTCTTAAAAACTCCCCACTAACCTTTTGGACTATCCACGATCTCAACCAAATTAATCTCAAGCGTTAATCTCTCCTTTCAATCTCACCGTTCATTACTCATATAAAAACCCCAAACTTACGCTTGTAAACCTTTTCGAAATCACTCACAAGCAAAACTCCATTATATCTATCCAATTACACTCTGCAAATTTTTCTCACAAACCCTATCCTTCAAATGGCAAAATTAAATCTAAGTTTCCTTACCAATAAGGAAATTTTCTGGTATGAACCCATCGTGGTTTTTGATAACCCTGAGATAGAATCCAAACCAGAATTTGAAAACATCAAAGAAGCCCTAGAGATGCTTAAAACTGCTGGGTTAGAGAAGTTTTTAACAGTTCATCCTAAGAACTACTTTGACAGGCAGGTTCTTGAGTTTATCAATCATATATCCAATTCTGATTCGAGAATCAGGTCTCATCTCATACTACAAAGAAAGAAGAAGGTGATGAGGTACGACATGGAAATTGTTGAAGACCAGAAGATCAGAAAGGAGATCCGCATCAGTGGAGATGACTTGAAGGAGCTGTTCGATCTCCCCTCTGAAGGTCCGAATCCAGATACTTGTATTGCGGACGAAGAAGAAGAATGGGTCAATACCATTATGCAAAGAAAGGTGAAATACAGTCCAACAATGAACAAAAATGTGCTCATGCCGGTATACAATGTTCTCTGTGAAGTTGTTGGAAAATGTATACTGGGAAACCAGGGAAGCACGGAGCAGGTGAGCAAGCCCAAGCTCAGACTGATGAAGGCCATTGTGGAGAGTAAGGAGAAGACATACAACTGGCAACAGTTCTTTTTTAGGGCGTTGAATAAAGAGCACTCAAAGCTCCAACCTGACAAAACTCCCCAACTATCAAGTATGCTAAATCTTGCAACAAAAATCTCCTACTTGATAAAGAATGTAGATCTGGGAGTAGACTGGATTCCAGACAGGAAGTGGAGTAATCTAAAAGCCTTGTTCAAGTCTGGAAAGTCTCTAGAGACAAGAAAGATCAAGCCTGCTGAGGAGAGCCCAGAGGCCGTTGAGGAAGAAGAAGCTGACCCTACTGAAGGGAAGAAAACCAAGCTGAAGAGAAGGCTGGTTAAGTTGAGCGATAAGATGGCGCAGCACAAGGAAGCAGAGGCAGAGAAAGCTTCTAAGAAGGAGAAGAAGAGGTCTACTGAGGCTGAGAAGGAGAGTGCCTCTAAGAAAGTCAGAGTCTCCAACTCTACTGATGAATCTTCATCAGGTAACCCTGATTCTTCTCCCAACATTATCTCAATTGAGTCTGACTCAGATGTCCCTGCATCTACCCCCATCAAACCCAAAACTAAACCACGCACCCCTGCCAAAACCAAACGCATCTCCACAATAACCAAAACCCCCACTGAAGGCTCTCAACATCCAGAAAGTGGATCCCAAACAACCCCTTCTGAACCCATCTCAAACCCTACTGAAACCATTCCCTCAACCCCTACGGAACCCCTACCCTCAACCCCCACTGAACTAAACACTACCTCCACTGATACCCAAACCCAAACCTCATCTGAGCTAAACCCTTCTGAATCACACACAACTCACCTGGAGTCTATCCCAGAGGAGCCAACAGACAGCAGATCCCCTACCCCTTCCCTTCCTTCAGACGATGAAGAAGAGTACTCATTCCTAGATACTCTCAAGGATGAGGTAGCTTACTCTTTGGAGTCCAAATACCCTGAGCTTGATGGGTTTCCCACCCTCAAAGCTATGTTCTTGAGACTGAGACTCCTTGTCCAGCTCAAAGACAGAAGACTTGGTGAAATCCTTCTGGCTGTCAGAGGCAGCAATGCAGAGGACTAGAAGAAGGAGGAGGTGGAAGTGATGCAGTTTACAAATATGACCAAAACCAGACTTCTCTGTGATGAGAAGATCTTTGAGAGTCTGGTTATGGAGAAGATAGCTGAGGCCAGGAAGGAAGTGGAGGTGGAGAAGGTTGCTGAAGGTGAGACAGAGAAGCCAGCTGAGACTTTAGCTCAAGGAGGAGCTGAGATTGTGCAAACTGTTGAGGTAGCTGATGAAGAGAAGGGGGATGAGGAGAAGAGGAAAGAAAGTGAACAAGGAAGAGGTGCTTCACCTAAGCAAGGTGAGGGTGAAGAAGCCAAGGATGTATCCATGACAAGGGATACTGAGGCACAAAATTTGCCACAAGAGAGCTCAGTAGAGGTGTCTACTGAAGTTCTCCCACAACAGCCCTCAGTGGTGGCTAAGGAGTCAACTGAGGTGTCTGGTACTGTTGCAGTTGAAAAGATTAATGAAAAAGAAACTGAGGTGGAAATCACAGGAGTTAAAAGTGGAGAGATTAGAGCAATCATCCCTGTAAAGGGTGAATTGGCTGAGAAAAATGTAGTCGAAAAAGAGAATGAGGGTGAGAAAAGAGAGAAGAGTGAGGAGGAGGGAGTCCCTATGGAGGTAGAAGCATCAGGAGACTTAGGTTGTGAGACTGAGGGAGATAAATCTAACATTATTTGCCATGCAGGTACTCAAACTGTTGAGATCCCCCCAGTAGAGGTCAACCTAACTCCCCTGAGTGATGCTGTTAACTCCATTCAAGCTGACACGCTTCCTGCTCTTCAAGCACAGCTGAGGGATGTCCAGGAGATTGTGCAAGAGGAGGTAGATGAGATGGTCATTCTCTCAGACCATGTTGATGAACTCATGGAATCCACAACAACATCACTTCAAAATCTCACACTTAAAGTTGAAGATTCTCAGCAGATGGTGATTGATGTTGTTGAAGGACAAAGCGTGCTGGTCATAGATGCCTTGAAGAAGCTGGAGCAGAAGGAAGAAAAGGCCAGAACTAAGTTTCTAAAAGACTCAGTGGAGAATGTATCCATCAACCTAAAGTCCTCAGTAGAGGCTTTCTCAGCGGACCTACTTGGGAAGGTTGAAGGGTTGTGGAATTCTAAGCTGACAGAATTCGAGGCCAAGCATGCTGAATTGGGAGCTAAGCTGGGAGAAGTTCTGAAGAAGGCAGCAGAAGACTTCCCCACTTTGGAGAAAACAAATGTGCTGATTGATGAGATGTTAGCACAGTTTGTACAATTTGGGCAGACGGCTGGAGCAACCCTGGAGAGGCTAGAAGATGAAGTTGATCATTGCTCAACTGAGCTGAAAGCCTTAGCTCATGATCAACTGAAGCTCAATCTCACTGTGGCTGAGTGCATGATTAATGCCGAAAAGGGGGAAAAGAGGATAAGTGCTAAGGACATGAAGCTTGATCCCAAGAACAAAATGAAGATTATCCTTGAGACCCCTGACTTTGAGAAAGGCCAACAGGTGAAGAGCACTTTGAAGAAGGTGGACGCTGAGGCACTGAAGATTGCAGAGGCTAAGAAGGGCAAGGAGATCCCCTCAGATGACCTGTCAAAGTTCAAAGAAGAGCATCTGAAAGAAAAGGAGGAGAGAGCTGCAAAGAAGGGGGAAACCACCAAGAGAAAGGTATTTGATGCCCTCTCAGCTGAGGTAGCCAAAAAGACCAGAACCTCAGGGGGTTGGCAGCTAAGTCCACAACCTCATCTGATGAAGTTCAGGTACTCCCCATTCTTAACCCTGAACCTCTGTCATCTGAGCCTCCTAAGTCTGCACCCACAAGAGTCACAGAGCTCACTGAGCTAATTAAAGAGGCTGAAGGGATGAATGAAAGAGCTCGAAAGCTAACAGCTCAGCAGCAGGAAAGGAGAGACAAGGTGGTTGGGAAGATGGAAACCATTGCAGAGCTAGCTGAGAGGAAAAGGAAGGAGAGGTTGTCCACTTTTGATAAAACTACTTCAAAGAAGTTCAGGAATGGTTATCAAAGATGGGCTGCTAAGCTAAAGAAAGACAAAATCACTCCCTCTAAGAACAGATTTCCTCACCATGATGCTTGGGTACCTAAGAAGCTCAATGATGCTTGTTAAACTGCTAAAAGGGAATTTGTATATTCCTTTTATGTCAGCGGAGAATTAGGAAGAGATAATGCTCAAGAAGTTTTCAACTCATGGTTGTTTGAAGCCTATCCAAAACTCTATCCTGAGATCAGTGATGCTTGGAATGATGCCTTCCCAGATCATACCCTGAAGGCCCCTGAACAAATCATCTACTGGTCTCCTCAAGATGCAACTGGTGATGTGGATAGAGAAAGGATCACTGTAGAGTGGACATCCTTATGTGAGCATCTTGGACTCAGAGGACACTCAAAGGAAATGATGGAAAGGAAGAACGAGCTGAAGATCAGAGTGTTCAAGAAGTATGGTCTTGAACCCATTTTCGAATCCATCTGAGATGGTAAGTATCCTTGTTGGGCATTTGTTTATAAGTCCCAGATGTTTTTAAGTTAAAATCTTTTGATAGTAGAATTCATGTAATCTGTACTTCACCATTTATCATGAAATGAACTCTACTGATATTTTGCCCAAGATAATATCTCATTATCATTTAGGCTTATGTACTTGAATGTTTTTACTTACAAAATCTGTGAACTTTGTATGTCATCTGAAGAACCTCTCTGAAAGAAGATATGTAATAAGATAGGTTCCGGCATAATCAAAAAGGGGGAAATTGTTGGGAAAATGTATAAGACTTAAGTTTTGATTAGATGCCAAAATGTTCCTCCTAAGTTGATTTGTAAGTAAATTATTCAGTAAAGTTAGTGCTTAGTTAATCAGTTCAACTGTTAAGGAACTGAAGTACAATTAGTAATTTATAGAGTGTATTTAAGAATGAAGTCTGCTGAAGTCAAAGTCTGCAGAAGATGAAGTCCACTGAAGACAAATGTTCTGAGAAAAAGTCTAAGTCTTGAATGTTTTCTAAGTACATTCTCACTAAGACTAAAACCATCAGGAGAGGACCAAGATCCACTGATGAGAACTAACAAAGCACATTCAATGCTAAACATATTGAAAGCTGTTAGTTAATCTGGTTGGAACAAGGCAAAACGAATTACAATGAAGCTTACAATAAATGAAGGAATAAGAAGGTTCTCTCAGAGGAGTTCCACCTTAAAACAAGATAAGAATCTGGGCACACAGACTAAAGGTCCAATGAGAAGATGACACGTCAGTGTACTTTACTGACAGCCAACCTGCTCCGGACTGACAAGTACCAAAAGTCTTTCCCTAGCTATCTACAGAAAGTTGGTGAACAGGCATGGTCTTTCAGCCAGCCGTTTGAGCCAATCAGATACAAGAAGACTTACTTGAGAAGATTCAAATCCAACGGGAAGATTTTCAAGGAAGCCTATAAATACAGAAGGACGTGCTCATTTCTATGCACGGGAAACTCACAAAATCAAAGCTATCTCTACATTCAAAACAACTAGAAGCACTCGAAATTACCTTTGTTTCCCAAGTGTTTCACATTTGTAGAGAGCCTAACAAACCTTCTGTAACCAAGCTTAAAAGCTATATCCAAATCTTAGAAAGATATAATTCAATCCTAAGCCTTGAGCTAAACTTGTAAGGATTATCTCAAAATAGTTGGAACCAAAACCCTACTCAAAACCCTACTCAGTGTTTAGGTTGAGAGCTAGTGTTAAGTGGTGTTAGTAAGTTGATTGTTGTATCAGTCTGAAAGCTGGTTTGTTTTGGGAACTAGGACCTGGAATTTCCTAGTGATCAATCATCCTAAGAGAGGATTAGTTGATCAGTGCACCTTGGCACTATAACACAAGGAATTCCAAGTGAAAGGAATTCTGTTGTTTGATCAGGACAGTGGACGTAGGAGATTCATCTCTGAACCACTTTATATCTTGTGTACTTATTCTCTGGTTTCCTAAGTGTGTGTTAATCTCAAAGTGTATCAAAGTAAAACGAGTTTTCTAAAGGGCTGACTAATCCGCATCTGAAAGCTAATTAGATAGTAGTTCAACTGAAAGTCTTGAGCCTTCAGTGGAGGTATTATCTCAGTAAGCTTTCACAAGTATCTCTCAGCAGACCTCAAGTCCACTAACGAGCTATTGTCTTAAGTAACCTGATAAGTTTTAAAAGAAGTTTTAATTTGTAATCACAGGTGTATTCCCCCCCCCCATACACCCGTTTACTCGTTTCGGGACCAACACGAAATAATGTTTAGCCGTATTACCAATAGTGATTGATAGTATTACCAATAGTGATTGTTAGTATTCCCAATTATTTTTTCTAACATTAATAGTAGTTTTCAATTAATTCTAAACGATTATTTTTTTAATATTGTTAATTAGGATTTAGGGGTTAGGGTAAGGGTTTAGGGTTTAGGCCAGTATTACCAATAGCGTTTAGTAGTATTACCAATAGTAATTGGTAGTATCACCAATAGTGATTGTTAGTATTACCAAATATTTTTTCTAACATTACTACTAGTTTTTCAATTAATTCTAAAAGATTTTTTTAAATATTGCGATTTAGGGTTTATGGGTTGGGGTAAGGGTTTAGGGTTTAGGATTTTTTCTAGTATTACCATTAATAATTGATAGTATTACCAATAGTGATTGGTAGTGTTAATGTTATGCCAGTGTTGTCAAAATGTTTAGGTAACATTTTGGATAATATTACAGAATTTATCATTTCTCTTAACACTAACACTTTTGTTCTATGTTGTGTTTGATGTTGTGTTCGCGGGTTGAAGACCTAGAATGTTCTAGGTCATGCAGCTGCAGTTATCAAGTGAGTAGACCAAATATATTATGGGCGGTTATGGAGTTAGTGGTGGATTTGTTTCTAGGTCATTCCAAACTGATCTAGTAATTGTAAATTTTGGTGTGCATCTATAAATACCAGAAGACGCTCGAAGGAAAAACCAGGGGAAACAAGCTAGGAAGTAGTAAACGAGAGCTACACTATCTAGTATTCAAGTACATCTAGTGAAGAAGGGCAGTTATTACCATCTTTTGTATTGGTCGAGCGCTGCAACACACCTATCAATATTGGGATCGAAAATAGGCTAGATTAGGGTCTGAGTGTGATCAGTTTTCTAGTCATCATAGATCTGTTTAGGTGGTGTGTTTACACCTTACCCTCACTTTGAGATCTTATGTTAGAACTTTGTTTGTATCACTACATGGTTATAATGAAGCTTTTCGCCATGAGGCATCATATACTTTATTTAGTCTATGAAATTTTTTTAATTCTGTTTGGAAGGTGTTTAAGTCTTCCACTGCTTAAAAGTGCTTAGATTTGTTCAGAACGGTTCGTAACCATCTTGTCTTGTTGCGTATGTTGTCAACATTTCAGTTAACACTACTCTGAAAAATACCATGCACACTCACAATTGGCACCAGAGCCATAAACTTAGTCTTTTAAGTTTAGATCCTGTGTCTTGTGTGTATCTTTTATTGCAATGGAATATCCCCTTACTCCTACACTTAAGCCTCCTGTTTTAGATGGAACAAATTATGCGTATTGGAAGCCTAAAATACGTATGTACATCAATTCCATTGATGAACGAGCTTGGAGGATTGTTTTGTTTGGTTGGACTCAACCAAGGACACCAACTGATAAGAACAACGAGGCCCGGATTAAGAGAAAATTGGATTGGACAAATGAAGAAATTCAATTGGCTAGTTACAACTCGAAGGCCTTTAATGCTATTTTCACAGCAACTGATGTTTCCATGTTCAAACTAATCTCAACTTGCATTTCTGCAAAGGATGTGTGAGAAAGATTACAAGAACATTGTGAAGGATCAGATAGTGTTCGAAGGACCAAACTTCGAATGCTTGGGACAAAGTTTGAGAACATGAGGATGAAAGAAGATGAAACAATCTCATCCTACAATGGAAGAATCAGTGAGATTGTAAATGAAGCTCATGCTCTTGGAGATCCTATCTCCAATACCAGGTTAGTACACAATATTCTTAGAACTATTCCTAAAAGATTTGATTCTAAGATATGTGCTATTGAGGAAGCTATAGATATTGATACCATGTCACAAA
Organism: Ballota nigra; assembly: GCA_947034835.1. Lineage (NCBI taxonomy): Eukaryota > Viridiplantae > Streptophyta > Magnoliopsida > Lamiales > Lamiaceae > Ballota > Ballota nigra. The sequence goes on along the minus strand of OX344728.1, from coordinate 44,268,950 downwards.
ATGAACTTGTAAGTATCCTAAAAACATATGAAATGAATATAACACAAGCTGAATATTCAAAAGATGATAAAAAGGTTGTTATGTTCAAAGGTAGTACTTTTTCTAATTTTGAAAAGACTTCTTATATTACTGAAATTGAATCTGATAATGATGATGATGTTGTCAGTTTGTGTCTTGACAATCCAGACAACATTACTCTCTTGTCTAAACAATTCAATAAGTTTCTAAAGAAGAAAATGAACAATACTAAAGGTATTGCTCAACCTAAAGTTCTGATCAATAATACACCTCAAGTTTCTGAAAGAAGAACAAGTTTCAGTCAAACTAAACCTCAGAATAGAATCAGCAGATTTAGATATGATCCTGAATACAAAAAAAATGTGAAATTTGATGCATGTTCTGGTTTTGGTTATTATGCTAATGAATGTGCTAATACTTTACTGAAAAAGAAGTATAGTTTGACTACTACTTTGAGTGATAATTCTGGTGATGAAAATGAATCTGATACAGAAGAAGAATTTGCTTTTTTGCTAGGATAGAGTATGATGATACTTTTGATGATCTGGATGATTATTACTCTGATGTTGACGAAAATGACATGTCATTTGAGACAACACTGGGTGAAAATGGTCCAGATGTGAATTGTTTTAATGGTTTACTTGATGAGACATGTAATACTGATGAAATTCATAAGGAGTGTGAATCTGGAAGATAGAAGCTGAGTAAGGAACTTGAATCCAAAAATCAAATTCTAGAGTCATTGACTTTGGAAAATTCTAATTTGAGGAATTCTCTCACAAAGTTGGAAGTGATCTTGACTAGAAAGGACTTGGAACTGTGTAAACTTAAGAAGGATCTGAAAAGATCAACTTTGAGTTTAAAAAATTCTCATAAGGGAAAATGAAGTTGAATGATGTTATGACTTTTGGACAGTCAAACTGACTTGACCTTGTTGGTGACCCTTCCGAACCTTCTCATTCTGATAAGTATGTTAAATTTGTTAATGAAAAACATGAAAATGTTCATTCTGATAATTCTGAAAAGCATGTTAGAAAGAATGATAAAGTCTATATATATTATTACTGTTTTGAAATATGTCATATTAAGCCAGATTGTGCAAAATTGAAAAATGATAAAGGCATGTTACCCAAAGTGTTACAACATTCTAAGAAACATACTGATACATCTTGGATTTCTAAAACTAAAATCTCATGTAATGTTGTGTATACTTCTCTGAAAGCATGTGTATCAGGTTTATGGTATTTTGATTCAGGTTGCTCAAAATATATGACTGGACAAATAGAACATTTAGCAGATTATGAGTCATATGATGGTGGTAATGTAACTTATGGTGGTGATTCTAAAGGAAAAATCATAGGAAAAGGAACTCTTAATGTGAAAGGTTTTCCAAAGTTATCAAATGTGTTACATGTTGATGGTCTTCTTGCAAACTTGATTAGTATTAGTCAGTTATGTGATGATAACTTCCATGTTAAATTTGACAAGAATGTATGTAATATTTTTAACCAAAACAATGAATGTTTGATGACTGGAAATAGATCTGCTGATAATTGCTACTTGATTGGTTCAAACAATATTTGTAATAGCATGAAAACTGATGATAATGTCTTATGGCATAAAAAATTAGGGCATGCTAATTACAGAAACATTCAGAATTTGATTAAACTTGATGCTGTAGCATGAAAACTGATGATAATGTCTTAAGGCATAAAAAATTAGGACATGCTAAATTACAGTTTAATGATGCTAAAGTCTGTGGGCTGCCATGTAAAAAAGGTAAGCAATCAAGAGTGCCACACAAAGTTTTATCTTCATGCACCACAACAAGAAAGTTTAGAACTGTTACATATGGATTTAATGGGTCCTATGGAAACTGAAAGTATTGGTGGTAAAAGATACTTTTTGGTTGTTGTAGATGATTTTTCTAGATTTACATGAGTTGAATTCTTGAAAGAAAAATCAAATGCCTTTTCTGCACTCAAAATTCTTTACAAAATATTTAAGACTGTTTATAACTTGAAAGTAAATAGAATAAGATCAAATCATGGTAGAGAATTTGAGAATTACTCATTCACTGAATTTTGTGACAACAAAGGTATTTTTTAAGAGTTTTCCTCTCCCAAAACACCACAACAAAATGGCATCGCTGAAAGAAAGAATAGAACTCTTCAAGAGATGGCTAGAGTCATGTTAATTTCTAAAAACCTTTCAAAAAGATTATGGGTAGAAGCCTTGAATACTGCATGTCATGTTGCAAAGAGAGTGTTCATTAGATCTGGAACTTCTAAAATACCATATGAAATCCTGAATAAAAAGAAACCTAATCTAAACTACTTTCATGTTTTTGGATATGTTTACTACATACTTAATGATAGAGATCAATTGCACAAATTTGACTCTAAGAGTGACAAATGATTTTTCTTAGGTTACTCTAGGAATACCAAAGCTTACTGAATTTACAATATAAGGACAGATACTGTTCAAGAATCCAATAATGTGGTATTTGATGATACTTCTAGTATTGCAAGTACAAATTATGAGGAGGATGATGTTGATCTCATTGAAACTCCAAAAGTCTCTGACCAGAAAAAAGAAGTTGCCCAAAATGAGTCATCATCTGGAACAACACTGCCTGAAAAATTTGAAAAGATTGTTAAGTCAGAAAACATTTTAGAAACATGAAGAATACCTTCTTCTAGGATTCTAAAGAGTTATTCAATGGATCAGATAATTGGTGAACAATACACTGGAGTACAAACCAGAAGGAGATTTGAAACCGATCGAAGGATGTGGTAAGGTCTATTTGCATGTCCTCTATATGCAATCAGGTAAATTTTTAATGTTATCATTCATTAATTGAGCCTAAAAATGTAGCAAAAGCTCCTAAAGATGTGAATTGGATAAATGCAATGCATGAAGAGCTAAACCAGTTTGAAAGAAATGAAGTTTTGAGTCTAGTTCCTAAACCCAGTCATACTAATGTCATAGGAATGAAATAGATTTTCAAAAATAAAATTAATGAATCTGGTAATATAATTAGTAACAAAGCTAGGCTTGTAGCTCAAGGTTATACTCAAATAGAAGGAATAGACTTTGATGAAACTTTTGCTCCTGCAACAAGAATTGAGTCTATTAGACTGTTATTAGCCATTTCATGGTTTGTTGATATTAAGTTACACCAAATGGATGTTAAAGCTGCCTTCTTAAATGGAATACTTAAAGACGAAGCTTATGTAGAACAACCAGGAGACTTTGAAGTACCTGGATATCCTAATCATGTTTATATGGTCTCAAACAAGCATCTAGAGCTTGGTATGTGAGACCATACCATACCAAATTTGGTTTTGTTAGAGGAGAAGCTGATAGGACTTTGTTTATTAAACATTAAAATGGTTATCTCTTAATTGCTCAAATTTATGTAGATGATATTGTATTTGATTCAACAAGTGAACATATGCTGAATAAATTTGTGCATGAGATGACTTCAACATTTGAAATGTCTATGGTTGGTGATCTAAATACTTTCTTGGATTGCAAATCAAACAAAGTAAAGATGGTATATTTTTCTCACTACTCAGTGAAATGACTATTCTAAGCTAAGTAAGTGGACTACTCAGTGAAGAGCATGATCAGGAGGATCAGTGTTGTACCAAGAAGGACCTGAAGGAGTCAGGCTACTGTGGTCAGGGAAGTTTGTCATTCAGCCTTATGACAAACTTCTTGGAAAGATCTTCAACAGTCCTCTGAAGGAAAACTACACCGAAGATAGTCATGTCTACTGAAGATCATCAAGTCAGTGGAGGATAAGCCATCTGAAGTCAGTGTGCCCTGATCAAGCCCACTGAACTAAAGATCCGTTGGATTCAGTCCACGTGGACCAATCAAGGCAAGACATCATATCTGACACTGACAAGGCCGCATTCTAAGAAAAGTAGGTTTCCCTACTGACAGTCTGAATTCAAATGTTATTCTCTCCAACGGTAACATTTGAATCCACACTATAAATACAAGCTCATAGCTGTATGTTCAAAGTATGTGAGAGAAGAGAAAATCTACACCCACGAGCTGTGAGGGTGTGAGAGCTTTAGTGCAGTTCAAAGGGAGGTATAAGGAGGCATATCTTACACCTAGGACACTGACCATTTGGGTCTTCATAGATATTCGTTGAGTGTCCAGCTTGTAACTCTTAGCTTAGAGAGGTTTTCCCAATCCTAGCTTGAGGCTAACACTTTGTAAAGGAAAACCTCACCTAGTTGGAGAAACCCAAACTAAAACCAAAACCCTCTAGCCAGGTTTGTTGGTTGAAGTTAGTGAGTTAGGAAGGAAGTTAGCATGATCTGAGTTGTGTAGATCTGGGTGCACCTTTGCACGTTAAAACAAGAATCCCAGTAGTGGATTTCCTGTTAAATCAGGCCCGTGGATGTAAGAGCTTGAGTCTCTGAACCATGTTAAACTAAGCGTTATTTATGGTTTAAGCACTTGTTAATTATTTGTAGTGTATTCTCACTGAAAGTACTTCGTAAGATTGAAAAAGAAAGTAGCCAAGTATTTTAGTCAGTGAGAACCAATCTCACTGACAAGCTTAAGCATGTACTCGAGAGTTCAGTCTCTCGAGTCACTGCCTTGTTTAGAGCCTGAGCTTTCAAGTCCTTACACTGACTTGATAGCTCTGACTCTAAGCAATGCAGTGACTTGAGTGTTCCCTCACTGAACTCATTCAGGGTGCAATGCAAAGTTTTAAAAAAAATCTCCTAAATTCCCATTTTGGCCTTCGGAAACGGGACCATCAATTGGTATCAGAGCGGGTTGTTCACATGACCACTGATCCATTTTTGTTAAGAAAAAGGGTCAACCGAACAGATCTTAAACGTTTTAAACTATGGAAATTTCTGCATTTTTCAAACTATTACTTGTGTTCTGACATCATTCATATAATAGAAAATCCTTTTGTTAGAGGTTTTGGAATCATCAAAAAGGGGAAAATTGTTGGGATATAGTAGTTTTGATGATTTTCCAAAACCACATGTAATAAGTTTGAAGCAGTCAGGATTGTACCTTTAGTTTCAGGTTAGGCTAGTTTATTTTTCCAGTTCAAACAAGTTGTCAGTGGAGAAGAAATCAGTTGAGGCAGCACTAAGTGAGGGGGAACTTAGTGAGGGGGAACTCACTGACACAGCCTGAGGAAGTCAAGATGACATCTCAAGGTGAACAGACTGAAGCCAAGTCAGAAGACCTGAACCTGAAGAGAAGCCTGAAGGATGTCCCACTGAGTATAAACCTGACTATTCTAAGTTAAGTCAGTGGACTACTCAGTGAAGAGCATGATCAGGAGGATCAGTGCTGTACCAAGTAGGCCCTGAAGGAGTCAGGCTACTGTGGTCAAGGAAGTTTGTCATTTAGCCTTATGACAAACTTCTTGGAAAGATCTTCAACAGTCCTCTGAAGGAAAACTACACTGAAGAAAGTCATGTCTACTGAAGATCATCAAGTCAGTGGAGGATAAGCCATCTGAAGTCAGTGTGCCCTGATCAAGCCCACTGAACCAAAGATCCGTTGGATTCAGTCCACATGGACCAATTAAGGCAAGACATCATATCTGACACGGATAAGCCCGCATTCCAAGAAAAGTAGGTTTCCCTACTGACAGTCTGTATTCAAATGTTATTCTCTCCAATGGTAACATTTGAATCCACACTATAAATACAAGCTCATAGCTGCATGTTCAAAGTGTGTGAGAGAAGAGAAAATCTACACCTACGAGCTGTGAGGGTGTGAGAGCTTTAGTGCAGTTCAAAGGGAGGTATAAGGAGGTACATCTTTCACCTAGGACACTGACCATTTGGGTCTTCATAGATATTCGTTGAGTGTCCAGCTTGTAACTCTTAGCTTAGAGAGGTTTTCCCAATCCTAGCTTGAGGCTAACACTTTGTAAGGGAAAATCTCACCTAGTTGGAGAAACCCAAACTGAAACCAAAACCCTCTAGTCAGATTTGTTAGTTGAAGTTAGTGAGTTAGGAAGGAAGTTAGCAAGATCTGAGTTGTGTTGATCTGGGTGCACCTTGGCACGTTAAAAACAAGAATCCCAGTAGTGGATTTCCTGTTAAATCAGGCCCGTGGATGTAAGAGCTTGAGTCTCTGAACCACGTTAAACTAAGCGTTATTTATGGTTTAAGCACTTGCTAATTATTTGTAGTGTATGCTCACTGAAAGTACTTCGTAAGATTGAAAAAGAATTTTTCCAAGTATTTTAGTCAGGGAGAACCAATCTCACTGACAAGCTTAAGCACACACTCGAGAGTTCAGTCTCTCGAGTCACTGCCTTGTTTAGAGCCTGAGCTTTCAAGTCCTTACACTGACTTGATAGATCTGACTCTAAGCAATGCAGTGACTTGAGTGTTCCATCATTGAACTCGTTCAGGGTGCAATGCAAAGTTTAAAATAAATTCTCCTAAATTCCTATTTTGGCCTTCGAAAATGGGATCATCATCATCTATAAATGCAAAAGACCTTGGCCCAAACAAGGTTATGGGAAATTTCAAAGCCAAGAAATTACTCAAGACTCACAAGCATTCAAGCATTCAAAGAAGCACTCGAGACCCTCATAAATTTCCCAAGTGTTTCTTATAGTCTAAAGTCATCTGTATTTCAAAGAGCTTAAATTTCATATCCTAAGCTTATAGTGATAATCCAATCCTTAGCATAGCTTTTCCTTGTAAGGATTATCACACCCTAGTTGGAATCCAAACCAAAACCGAAACCCTAAGCTGAGTCAGTGTTAGGTTTGTTGGTTGAGGTAGTCAGTGGTTAAGGAAGGAGGACTAGAACTTGCAAATTCTAGGGATCAGTGTGATTGATCATAATGCACCTTGACACGTTAAAACAAGTTAATCAATTAAGGGATTCTCCTGCTAAATCAGGACCGTGGACGTAGGAGCTTGAGTTTCTGAACCACATTAAACTGCTCTGAGTTCCTATTACTTTGATATATTGCTTAAATTGTTTTATCATTCATTCATGGCATACTTTGTATGTGTTGAATCAATCAGCCTGACCATGTAACTCAGTGCACTGCCCTTTTAATCACGACTTCATTAAAAGGGAAAACTCAATTTTCAGAATCAACTAAACAAGTCTAAATCTTTCAGGGCTCACACATTCCACACTCAAGCATAATCTTTCAGAGCTAACACATTTCTTCGTGCTAGCATACTACCAACGTTATTTGCTATTATAGAAAAATCAATATTATAATCAGGTCTAGTCCCACCAATATACAAAGATCCTGGATGTCCAACTATATCTTGTATAATTGGAAATACTAAAATAGAACATGCACTTCTTGATCTCGGTGCAAGTGTTAAACTTTTACCATTTTCTGTCTATAAACAATTGGACTTAGGGGAATTAAAGAAGATGACTGTCACACTTCAATTGGCAGACCGTTCTATAAAAATTCCAAGAGGTATAATAGAGGATGTATTAGTGCAAATTGATAAATTCTATTTTTCGGTGGATTTTATTGTCTTGGACACACACCCAGTATCAACCCATCATCCCAACATCCAATCATTCTAGGTAGACCATTTCTTGCAACTTCTAATGCCTTAATAAATTGTAGAAATGGGGTTTTAAATCTTTCTTTTGGAAATATGACATTGGAGTTAAATTTTTTAAAGGAATTATTGAACTCACACTTTCAGTCAAAAATACCTTATTTTGAACATTTAATTTCCTTTTTACAGTACACAAATCTTTCAAAAATTTGGCATAAGATGGAATTTTCTTTATTGCATCAAGTAGTGGAATATTAACTTTCACTTGTTTCAATATCTCGAATATCTCAGAATTTTGGTTCAATTTCTTAATATGATGTAATCTTTGAGGAAAATGAGCAGATGATAGTTCTTTATTACATGGTTTATGATTATAATTTATTTTTATCATATATGTTGACGAATTCTACAATGACCAAATGGGATTGTTTGTTTAATTTGGAATTCAACTATAATTATATTAATAATTAGTTATAATATATAAGGTAATAAATCAAGAGAAATATACGGCAAATACCATTGTACAAGTATTTTATATTTATTCCAAATTATTCATAATTCCAAGAGAAATATACGGCAAATACCATTATACATATATTTGTGATTTCTGTGATAAACTTGGTATTGCTCATGAGAATTCTGTAGCTAGAACCCCACAACAAAATGGTGTCGCTGAGAGGAGGAACAAGATATTGAAGGAAGCTGTCAGGACCATCTTGGCTAAGTTAGGGTTGCCCAAGAAATTCTGGGCGGAGGTAATCAACACTGCCAGCTATGCCTTAAACCGCTCTATGCTAAACATACAACATGCTTAGACCCCTTATGAGACATGGAACAAGAGGATCCCTCGTATCTCTTATTTCCATATATTTGGGTATAAGTGCTTCATCCTCAACAATGGGAAGACCCAATTAAAGGCATTTGACAGCAAGTCTGATGAAGGAATATTTTTGGGATATTTTGAAGTTAGTAAAGCTTTAAGATTCTATAGTTGTAGGACCCTTGTTGTGGAAGAATCACCACCTGTTGTGTTTGATGAGTCTATTACTAAGCATAGGTGAAGGGTTCTGGATCCTGACTCTGAGGAGGTCATAAGGAGGGTGACAAGGCTGAGCGTGAAGCATCAACCTGATCCAAAGATCAAAGTTATGCCTATTCCATGCTGTGATGATGACGAGAATCAGGATGATAACACTCAGGCCACTCAAGTCGTTCCTAAAGATAGCACTTCAGAGATTATTGAGCCTCAGAATGGGGATCAGGCTCAACCTGAGGTAAGTACCGTCAATGAAGATGCGGTTGCAGCTGAGACGGCCACTGAGTCACCATAGCAAAGGGGAAATAATGTCCCTGACATTGAACTAGTGTAGACTCAGTTCCATTCCCCTCTGTTCATTTTCCTGAATTTATAGAACTGTAGATACTAACATTGCAGGTACATCAGGAACAACTCCAACTAAGAGAACATAATTAGAAGATCTCCCATTGACCAAGTCATTAATGATCCAACTAAGAGAGTCAGGACCAGAAGGTTCCATGGTGAGAGCGCTCTATTCTGTTGCTTTCTCTCTGAGCCAGAGCCTCAGAATATAGAAGAAGTTTTCACTGACTCGATCTGGATCATAGCCATGTAAGAGGAGTTGAATCAGTTCACAAGGAATCAGGTTTGGGAACTGGTAGATAGACCTAGGCATCAAGGTGTAATTGGTACCAAATGGGTCTTCAAGAACAAGAAGGATGAGAATGGAGTTGTAGTGGGGAACAAGGTAAGGCTGGTGGCTAAAGGATATTGTTAATCTGAAGGAATAGACTATGATGAGACCTTTGCCCCAGTGCCTAGGCTAGAGGAAATCATGTTGTTCCTTGCCTATGTAACATACAAGAAGTTCAAGGTGTATCAAATAGATGTGAAGGGTGCATTTCTTAATGGTATACTCAATGAAGAGGTATATGTGGAACAACCCCCAGGGTTTTAGGTTGGAGAAAAGGTATACCACTTGAAGAAAGCACTGTTTGGACTTAAGCAAGCTCCTAGAGCTTGGTATTATACTCTCTCTCAATTCCTGACTGGCCATGGGTTCAAGAAGGAACTGTGGATAGGATATTGTTCAGGATCACTGAAGGTGATGACATTCTCTTGGTCCAAATATATTTGGATGACATCATATTTGGATCACCAAATCATCAGCTCTGTGAGAAATTCTCTAAGTTGATGACTGGTAAATTTGAGATGTCTATGATGGGAGAGATGAACTTCTTTTTGGGATTGCAAGTCAAGCAAACGAATCAAGGGATTTTCATTAATCAGGTATAGTATACAAGAGACTTGATTCAGAAGTTTGGAGTTCAGAATTGCAATCCAGCTAGGATCCCAATGAACACGAATTGGAAGATGGATCCTGATACTGATGGGGTATCATTAAATCAGATTGAGTACAGAGGGCTAATAGGTTCATTGTTGTACCTGACTGCAAGTAGGTCTGACATAACTTTTGCAGTTGGTGTATGTGCCAGGTATCAGTCTGACCCCAAGAAAAGTCATCTTGAGGTTGCAAAAAGGATACATAAATATTTGAAGAGGACTGTTAATTTAGGACTTTGGTATCCTTTAGATGAAAACCTAGAGCTGACAGAGTATTAGGACGTTGATTATGCAGGTTGCAGGATTGATAGGAAGTCAACCGAAGGTGTGTCGTGTGTGTTAAGTGTAGATGTTGTAACGAATGCTAGAACAATCACTACAACAATCTGGAAAACAGAGTATAAATTTAGAACAGCGGAAGACTAAAACACACGATTGCAAGATGAAATAACTTTATAACACAAACTATATAAAATAGCTTGTGTTAGCCTTACGGCGAAACGTTCTCTATAAAAAAGGTAATGATACAAAAGTTGTGAGAAGAATAAAATTGTTCACAACGAAAACAAGACTCAATATCACCTATCAAATCTAAATTGGCTAAGTGTATAAACTATACACCGTTAAAGTTGATCTCTCACTATATCGATGATCTCTCTATCAAAATATATATGATTGATCGCAAGTTATGCGAGATATACTAAACTTCCAGGCATAACATAAAAGTTGAAATAATTGCCCTATCACCTTTGAATTCAGGATTGACACTAGATTAGGTGTACTCGATTATTCCACAGTTTTGCATTGAAGATTTCGGCCACTATTTATAGATGGAAATCTTCATCCTCAAATAACTTCCCATGTAACTTCCTCCATGATATTTTATTCAACCATCCATGATCTTATCTTTATTCTTATTATTTTGACTGCAACCGCCTGATATAAATCTTTCTAAGTCTTCTGGAAAAGCCTGGAAAGTGTAGGTCCTTGTAGGTCTTTGTAGAACCTTCTGGAACCCGTAACCGCTCTATGTTGCAATCTTCATTGTAACATTAAATCTTCTAGATTCTTGTAGATCCTTCTACATCTTCAACCTGCATGTCAAAATATCTAAAGTAACATTTGATCATGAAGTGTTAGTTAATGTGAAGAAAGAGCAAATTCATGTTGTTTCAAAGTAAATACTTCACTAGCAGTAGCTTGTGGAGCATCCTCATTCGCAACTGTTCCTCCTTCTTCAGCAATAGCAGCAGCAGGCTCACTCATTTCTTGAATCACAACACCTCGAACAGCAACTGGTACTCCCCCTGTTGTGGCAGAAAGTAGATTTTCCCAGTAATTCTTCAAGAATTGGAGCTCATCTATGGAGTCCTATAAATGTCTATGTGTTGGAGTTATACGTAAAAGTATGTTTTTACTTTGTATAACTCATGTATTAAACACTTGTTTATGAGAATAATTCTTTTATCACAATGGCTCTAAATATGAATGAATCTTAAATATTTATTGCAACCCATTCTATTTATAGTATGTGTTACATTGTAGTTACTGTGGTGATACCAGATAATAGAAGATCACATTAACGAGTTCCTTGTAACTAAACGTACAAATTCATGACGCAGGTGGAATTGAACAATCCACCGTGAAAGGTCAATGTGTAATTCTCAGATTGGCCTGTCTTGACCAAGAGATTGCACTAGAACATCTAGTATGTGTTGAAGAGGACCTACAACGAGGATAAATTCTTCTGTTTTGAAATGTAAAGATTAGACCTCAGTGGTTATTGATTTCTTAATCTCCGTCACTTAAATCAGACCGTGTGTGGTTAATATTTATTGCTTTGATTCATGTTGGGTGAGTATGATCGTGACTTTGAACCTTGTGTTTTGGGCAGTAATATTAGTCATACGACAGGTGCTAAGATTTAATACGGAGAAACGTGTGCGAGTACGGCTCATGTGATTTGTCCCCTTGGTGGGCTCAGAAGTTTTATCGTACCAAATCTTGCAAGTGAAGAATTAGTTTCTTCGGTACAGATAATAATGTTGAGTTGTCTTTACTCCAAGGTAAAAAATATTCATTAATTTAGAGTTATTCAGAAGCTCAATTAACTAAAGGACAAGATAATCTTAAACACGGGAAATAATAACCGGGAGCCCATATTATCGTAATATGGATTAAGATGGATAATGCATTATTAATTTGATAGTGGTATTAATTAATATTAATGGGCTGAATAATATTGGGGCTCAATATTGTAATTCTCCTAAAGGTCCCTCAAGTTGCCCAATAAGTTGCCCGATAATAATACGATGATTAAAATAAAAGAAAATATAATTGCTGATTTTTCCTAGATAATTTCAAAAATAGTATATATGGAGAGAGAAAAGATTTTGTTGATTTTCTTGGAAAGATATTATGGAAGATATGTATTATTGGAATACAAGATTATCTCATAAATTCAAGAAGATCCAAATCTTGGTTCTATCATCATAATTTTAAAAAATCACTATGTAATTGAAAAGGTGAGATTTTTGTGGAATATTTTATTATGGAGAAAAGAATATATGAGATATCTTCAAGATTTCTTGGAGATCAAGAAAACATTTTTTCCTTTCCTACTTCCACTAGGATTTTCGTCCACCCTCTCCTATATATAGGGGATGATTATTTCATCTCCAGTTTACAGTTTCATAATTCCATGAGTTGGAAAAATCGAGAGCAATAAATATTTTCTTTCTTCCTTATTATATTAAATTGTTCGTGAGCGCTTCCCATCAGCAAACGAATAAGGTGAAGAGGGAATACTTGAGAAGGTTTTTATGGTTGATAGGATCGTTACGCTTATCCCGTTTATCTCGGCTGGACGTCGCTTCAAGAGTTACATATTCACATAAATTCTTAGTTAAACCGCCGTAGAATTTTATGTGAGAATATTCATATGCATGTTATTTCTTTGTTGGATTAATTATTATTTAAATTATTTTAGGATTAATTCATGCTATTAATAATTAGATTTAAATTCGTATTTAAATTTTATCCCGAATAGATTCGGGCACCCCAATTTTCCCAACACCTAGCTGTGCTTGAAGGAACTCAGGTGAGATATTCAAGGAACATGTGGCAAGAGCAGAGGTATTGCTAGGTATGTTCCCAGCATTCTGAGAAACATCTTGTGCAGGAACAGGGTCAGGAACAGGATCTGGAACTTCTTCATTATCGTTTACCTGTAAAGGCAAGTCCAGTACTTTATTTCCAGACAAAAGATAGTAAGATGTGCCCATCAAACTCACTCTCCCCTTCAACAACTCATTCTTCATATGGATAACGTTATGAATTCTCAAGTAGCCATAGATCAACACAGGATAAGGCAGATTGCCTTTCTCAGAGATTTCTCCAGTAAACTTCATCATTTGGTGAAAAATAACTAATCCCCGATTAAAAAATTTCATCACACCTATTCTATACATCAGACAGCTTGATCTCTGGTCAATTTGGTTAAGTTGGTGGTTGGTATATACACAACAAGTTTATGTAAAACCGAATACAAAGAAGTAAGAGAGGAAGCAAGCATGTTCTATCCCATTTGTTCACTCTACCCCCAGTAAGAACATGTATGGTTTCATCCATGTGAGGAGCTTCCTCTTCTTCAACATTTTCAACATGCAGAAACTCATTAATTAACTTAGGGGTGAATGAGACATCTCTATCTCAGAGTTAAGTGTAGAACACTAAGTAGATAACACACCTACTAACAACACTGAGTGCAAGTCAGTTGACTAACTATCTACTTATGTGCAAGTGCAGAATGTGTGAGCCCTGAAAGTTTAAAGACTTGATTATGTTTGCTTTCTGAAAACTTATTTTCCTTTATGAGGTCGTGGCTAGAAGGCAGTGCAATGAGTGCAGGTCGAGCTGATTAATTCAGCACTGAAAAAACATACAATAGATGACTTAAGTAATTTATAAGCAAATAAGAACAATATCAAAGCAGTAAAAACTCAGAGCAGTAACGTGGTTCAGAGACTCAAGCTTCTACGTCCACGGTCCTGATTCAATAGGAGAATCCACTAAGGATTGACTTGTTTTTAACGTGCCAAGGTGCACCCAGATAAGTCTCACTGACCCTTCTTCCTTCTAACTCACTAAACAACTTCAACCAATAAACCTTACTGAGAGGCTTTTGGTTTCAGTTTGAATTCCAACTATTTGTGATTATCCTTATAGGACAAGGTTATGCTAAGGATTGAATAATCACTCTAAGCTTAAGATATATCTAAGTATGCTCAGTGGAATATAAAATAAGCTCTCTAACTAAAGAAACATTTGGGAAATTCTAGGTTTTCCGAGTGCTTCTTGTATGCTATAAATGCTTTGAACGCTGAGAGATTTTAATAATTTATGGCTTTGAAATTTCCCGTAACCTTGTTTAGGTCCAAGGTCTTCTGTATTTATAGGTGATTTTGAAATCTATCCGTTGGAGAGATAGCTCCTAGTCACCTTCTCCGTAGGATGTTCAACGGCTATATTTCCCATGCAGCAGCCATCCTTGCATGGATTAGGTAATATGCATTTAATGCATGCCCGTTGAAAACTTGCAGGGATGTCAGGTTCAAGTCAGTGTCCGTACATGACTTGGCGTGCTCTAATTGGTCCACTTCATCAGGTAGGTGAGAATGTCAGAACTCATTCTTCAGTTCAGTCTTATCTTTACTGAGTTCAGGTTTGTCCTCATCTACGTAAGTTTTCCAGCGCTGACATTCCTTTTGTATTGCTTGGATCCTACTCCAAGTCTTTTCCCAATAACTCAGTGCAGTCCTGTTCCCTTCAGGCTGAGTTAGCAACGATCTTAGGATCATGCTCTTCATCCTGACACTTACTCAGCCAGCTTAGAAGACAGCCATAAGCTCAGGATGGTGCTCTTGTGTTCTTCAGGCTTCAGTCTCGAATGTCAACAATAAGTACTCCTCTCATTGTGTACCTTTGAATATAAAATATTCTAACTTACCAAAGCCTATCAAGACTAGCCTGACTATTACAAACACTTAGGCAAATTCATCGTTTCCGGGTATTTGGAATCAATTCAAAACTGACATTGTCCCAACAATTTCCCCCTTTTTGATGATGCCAAAACACTGAAAAGATCCTCAAAACACTTAGAGGAAACAAGTCCTAATCTATAAGACAAAGTCAGTGTTAGAGCAGTTCTTGATAAAGTAGAAAATTTAAATAACAGCAAAAAAGACAATGAGTTTTTGTCTGTGGGCAAAGTAATATATTTCATTGATGAATATGATTGTGAGTACAATGAATCCTATCTATTACACAAAATTAAGGTACAACTATATTTTCCTCATCTTAGGTATAAGTCCATAGCCATTGTAGACTATGTCCTTTAGCTCGTCTACCCAATCTAGTTGGTTTAGGTACCCTTCAGCCTTGGCAATTTTGAACACTTTCTTCATTATAGCCTTCGAGTCATGACCATTTCCACTAGGTAGGAGTGGTGGTGGGCGAGTCAAGAACTCAGGGGCTTTGATTTGAACCTTTGCATCATGAGCCTCTTCCAGAATTCCTTTGAGTAGTTCAGGATGGTTGTCCGCCATGAAATCAGTGAAGTGGACATCAATGTTGTCAGTGTCGCCCCATTTCTTCACTATGTACCAGAGCCTGATAAACTCACCCCTCTCATCCAGCCAAAACTCCTTCAGTTTCTCAGAGATGAAGTCATCAATGAGTACTGTCATCTGAATAGGCTTTTCAGGCTTATGCACTTGAAGTATTCTTGACTTCCTTGCCATCAGCTTCTTCCTGTACTTCCTTTGCTCAGGCTTCTCCTTCTTTCTTCTCAGCATACTGATGAGCGCATCATCCCACTCCCTCTATTGCAGCTTAGAGATCTCAGTTAGTTTCTCAACTTTCTTTTCCAGGATGCGTGCCTTCTCCTTTGCAGCAATTTCAGCTTGGCACTGTGCTTCAGTTTTCTCAGGGGCAGATCCCCATGCCTCTTCGCACAACTCAGCCACTTTGTCAGCGTAATAGGTGATTGGGTTCTTCCTTGTACTTAGGGGCGAGTGTTCTGAAGCCTCTGGAATGGATGAGAGTTGAGGAACCTGCTTCGAAGGATCATTAGTCTGGTTTGCCGCCAATCTCGCTGACTTGCGGAGAGTCTGTACATTTTCTGCTTGAGATGCCTCAGGGAGTGATCTTTTCTTAGTCTTCTCATTTTCCCCCTTTTTCGGCAACATCCTTGGCAGGAGGGAGAGCCTTTGGAATAGCTTCTCTGAAGGCCTCCTCCCCAGCTTCTCACAACTTCTTTGAGATGGTTCTTCATCAACTCAACGCCAGGCTCAAGGCCTGATCCCGCATAAGAAACTTGAACTAAACTCACCTGGAGCTTCTTTCCAAATACCTCCATGGAAGTATGCAGAGTTAGTTCAAATTTCGCCAGCCTTTCCGTCGTATTTGCTGACTCGAGCATCACCCTCTTTGACTCAGATTTGATCTTCTCTGACTCTTGTGCAATCTTTGCTGACTCCAGTGCCCTCTAGGCCACTGAGTCTTTCATGGCCTGAGTGAGCAGCCCAGTGGCCTGAGTGGTCAGCTGCTCCATTGCCTTCTCCATTCTTGCATCATTCTCCTCTTTCATCTGAGTCAGGGTGTTGGCGAGCAGGTTCTTCATCATCTTTCTCTCCATCTTGATTGGCTTCATTGTTCTTGTCATTGCACTTTTCAAGCTCTTCACTTCACTTGTGGCAACAGTCTTGATGGCTGACTTCACCCAACGCAATTGCTTGTGGAACACCTTGTCCTTCTCTTCGTGCTCAGCCTCAAGCATCGCGATCTTGTTCTCAAGCTCAGCAAGGTTCTCCGTAGTCTTTTCTTGCTTCACTATGATGATGTCAGTGAAGTTGCCTTGTTGGGTTCCAGTGATTAACACTACATCTTCAGCCACCTCTTCCTCAGTCACTGGCTGCTTTCCCTCGGTAGCCCTTGTATCCTCAGTCCCCTCTTCAGGGTGCACTGAAAGCAGTTGTTGAGAGCTCATAGTTGCCTGCTCAGGCTCAACTAAGGCATCTTGAACTTTGGGAACAAGTCCCTCAGAATTAGGAGTCCCGTCGGGTGCCTCTGCATTATCCACCTTTGTCTCAGGGCAGGTAATCCCTTCATCGACTAATGCATCATTGGCAGATGAACTGTTCGTAACAATCTCATCAACTACTCCACCCTTGGAGTTAGTTCCCCTCACACCTTCTTTCCCCTGAGCATCCGGCTCAGTGGACATTTTATCTACTTCCTTCGTTGTCTCCTCCACCAGCCTTTCACCAGCCCGACCACCATCAGGGCCATCGTCTCCTTCATCATCACCGCCCTTGTCATCCTTTTCAGGAGTATCAAAGAACTTTGACTTCTCAGCGCGCATGACTATCATTTTGGTCACCAACTGCCTAATTGCCTCCATCTCCAGCAACTTCAGGTAGCTGGATATACCAAAGTAATTGGTCATCCTAGCCTGTTCTGAACACCAAAAGTCCCAGCCTTTAAGCTCCACCAACATCCTCTGCTCTACCATGTTGGCCTGCTTGTACTCCAGCCAGACCTTCAAATCCATCACGTACTCCCTGAGCTTCGGATAGTTATTCAATGAAGAAAAACTTCTAACTACCCAGCTCTCCGCCCTTTCTTTAATGGAATTCATGAAAAGAAGGGACGTGATATAGCTTCAATGTCATCGTCATATCCCTCGTCCTTGATGATCAGATCAAGTTCAGGGTCGGTTTCTTTGGGATTCTTGGATGAAGTGGGGAAGTCTTCAGGCTTGGGTGGTTTTGGCTCAATGTTAGGCTCTTGGGGGTTGGATGTGTTTGGCTCTGACTATGGGTTGGGTTGGGGTAGTTCAGAGTTTGGCTCGGAGGGTTTGAGGAAGGTTTAGGGAGGGTTATGGAGGGTTCAGTGGATTGGGTTTCAATGAGTGTAGGGTTGGGATATTCAGGTTGAAGAAGATATGCAGTCTCAATAACTTCTCTAACCTGAGCAAGGTCAGAGCCCTCTTCTGCTCCTGACCCAGTAGCTTCCACCACGGGGCTGAGCTCCCTCCTCTTCTTCATGGGAGACCCCTTCACTCCCTTCCTTGGCCTTTTGAAGCTTTTGGGCTTCTCCACCATAAATTCCTCTCTGACGTCATCGTCACTGTCCTCAGCCTCAGAGACGGCAGTCTTGGACCCCTCCTCAGTCCCTTTCTTGCTGGTGGACTTCTTTTTCAACACCACCTTCAGGCCAGCAAGCCTCTCTTCCTTCTCCTTCTCAGTGGCCTACCTCTCAGCCTCCAGCTACTTTAGTTTCCTGGGTCTTCTCGAACAGGTTCTCTCTAGTATATTTGTAGCCACTTTCTTGCTCTTGGAAGAAGTTCTCTTCCTCCGACCCTTTTGAGGTGTGTTAGGGTCAGCAAGGCCCAGAATGGTGTAGGTGTCACTCTCAGTAGAGAACATGACCTTCTTCCCTAACAGGTTATCCTCCCAATCAAATGAGCACCCTGGACAAGCCTAAGTAATCATCATTAACAGCCTTGTTCCAAAAGGCAATGCTGCAGCTATAGAGTTGTGCTTCTCTTTTTCATCTCTCTTCACCTTCTCCACTACAACGTGAGCATTTTGGTCCAGGAATAGCTGCTCCCAGTTGGCCTTGACATTATCAATCAGTGCAACCATTATCTTGAACTTATCCCTGCTAATTTGCTCATGGGACCCAACTGTACCCGTGATCATCTTGCTCACAGTGTCAATGAGAGCACGGTACTTAGGTTTCAACACATCCTTATACATCCTCGCCCTGAACTCCAGCGATCCAGTCTTGGTGAATACTGTTGGGACATTATCAGTTTTGATTAAGATCCCAAAGCCCCTGAAAAGATGATTTGCCTAAGAATGTCTTAGTCAGGCTAGTCTTGGTTAGGTTTTTGTACTTTGTTATTTTACACTTCACAAGTACTCAGTGAGAGGAGCACTCACTGGTGTCAATGAAGACTAAGAGCCTGAAGACGAAGAGCACCATCCTGAACTTACGGAAGACTTCCTAAACTGGCTGAGTAAGTGTCAGTGATGAAGAGTATGACCCTGGTCACTACTAATTCAGTCCTGTAGAGAACAATATGATACTGAGTAATGGGAAAGACTTGGAGTAGAGCCAAGCAATTCAAAGGAATATCAGCGTCAGGACAAGACCGTTGTGCTCGAGACAAAAAAAACTTAATAAGATAAGACTGAAGCCTAAGAATAAGTTCTAACATTCTCACCAACCTGATGACGTGGGCCAATCCAGGAAAGACACGCACGTACGGACCCTGACATGGAGACTGACTTCAGACTGCACTTTCAACAGGCAAGTATTAAATTGTGCATTAAATGCAATTACCTAATTCATGCAAGGACGGCTGGTGCATGGGAGATATGTCCGTTGAACAACTCTACGTAGATGACTAGAAGGATATCTCTTCTAACGGATAGTTTTCAAATCACCTATAAATATAGAAGGCCTTGAACCCATTCAAGGTTACGGGAAATTTCCAAGCCAGAAATTACTCAAACTCTCAAGCTTTCAAAAGCATTCAGCATTCTAAAGAACCACTTGAAACCAGATAAATTTCCCAAGTGTTTCTTAGATTAGTGAGAGTTATTCTGTATTCCATTTGAGCTTTCAAGCCTTATCATAAGCTTAGAGTTATTACGTATCCTTAGCATAGCTTAGTCTTGTAAGGATAATCACACCTTAGTTGGAATCCAAACTGAAACCAAAACCCTTTAGTCAGATTTGTTGGTGGAAGTTTTGTTAGTGAGTTAGAAAGGAGTTTTATAGGTCAGTGTTAGGATATATATTAGATGTTTTGAAGATGTTAAAACAAGAATTTGTAATAGGACTAGATAAACCTGTTAGTCAGCTACAGATTAGTCTTGGTCTAGAATAGATCTTTGGTTAAGAGGGAAGAAATCTGTGCAGACCAGATGAGGTGTCCAGACCAGAGCAGATGAGTCACCAGAGGAGACTAATCACCAGAGCAGATGAGTCTGATCAGAGGAGTCTGACCAGATGAGCCTGACCAGAGGAGCTTGACCAGAGGAGTCTGCCAGAAAACCTCTCCCAGATGAGGTACAGAGCACAAGTGTCACCTGACCCGACCAGACCAGACAAGAAGACCCCAGACCAGATGAGTACAAACCAAATGAGGGAGACGGATAAGTTCACCCACTTGGAGGCTGCGTGTAATCTGGAGACAAGGAGATCTTAGAGTTTCAATGATTGAGAAAAAAGCAATCTGGAAAGTCAACTGATGGAGGATATGATTGATTGCTTGATTGAAAGTCAACTAATCAATCATATAATCAATCTTGGATTGATTATATCCCTCCAATTATGGTTGTTTGAATTGATAGCTTTCCAACGGCTAGTTAATTCCTATAACTATAAATAGGAGTGTATAGTGATGAGTTCTACATGAGTCGGGCAAGAGCACAAAGCACACGAACTCTCCACTCATCCACCTTGTTCATATAAGTATTATATCTACTCTTTAGGAGTTTTTAGTTGGAATTTTTACCCAACCTATTCATCATATAGAAAGGTTGGAGTAAGCAAGTGTACGAAGGAGCTGGTACTTTGCAATTCCAGTAGTTTGTAAGTTGGTTGGAGAGAGAGTCCCCTTTTGAGAAAGGGAAAGTGGACATAGGACAAGTTGGTCCGAACCACTATAAATTCTGGTGTTCTTTATTTTATGCACTTAAGTTTTCCTGTAATTTCTTTTAGCACTTTCTTTAAAAGGCTTTTTTTTTAAAATAAACTCAAAATGCTTTCCGCTGGATAACCTTTTTGGGACCAACAAGTGGTATCAGAGCAGTGTGTCCTAGACCACTGCTTTGAAAATCTTTTGGAGGTCACCAGGGCAGGTCTATTTTTTTAAAACCCAAATATTTGGTGTGCTAACAATTTCTTACAGAAATGGGTTCGAAGAAAAGCAGTAGAAGATACACTAGGAGTTACTCCAAAAAAAGCTTAGCAGATGAGAAAGAAGAGGTATCCACTTCTGGTTCATCATCTAATTTTGGACCAGGCGAAGAGATATGTCTAGTGACAGGCGAGGTATGTAATCGAACTTTCTCTTTTTTTTCATCTTCTTCTTTTTCTGGACAATCAGAGGAGTCTGATATGCAGAAGATGCTATTAGATCTCCAAACTTCTATACATTTTAACAAAAGTTGGAAGATGAGAACTCAAAGCTGAAAGCAGAAAATCAGAAGCTTTCACGATGTCTAGGCAACTCAGCTGATCTACCGGCTGAACAAAATCATACACTGGTCGAAGAGTCTTCTGACTTGACAACCAGGTGTATTGAACAAGTTAAGCTGATAGAAAGGTTGGTTGTTGAAAATATTGAGAAAGATAATGAATACAACCCGCTTAAAGCTAAGTTTGATGAACTCTTCCACCAAAACAAAATTGTAAGAGAAAGTGAGGACAAGCTCAAGATGAGAGTGGAGCAGCTGACTACAGCAAATAATGTTATGTTAAATATAGCTGCCTCATCTCAAAGAGAGCATTATAAGACAGGCCTTGGTTATACCAAACCTGAATCCTCACATGTTCAGAAAGAAGAACAGCCTAGTAATTTTATTAATAAGGGTAAGAGGTCAGCTGACCAGGCAACTCAGCCTAATGGGCAGATGAGTTCTAAAACTCAAAAACCCAAAAGGCAAAGGAGGAATTTTAAAAGACCTCAACCAGGCCAGCAGTGTAGAAGACTATCTGGATCTTCTCAAAAGAGGCAGAACTAGATGACTCCTACTCACCTGCAGAAGACTTTCAAGTGATCTACCGGGCCAGCTGGAACCTTTTATGGTTCTAGTAAAACTTATCCTTATCAAAAGAATTTCAAGATTGTATCTTTAAGACAAGTTACTTTTTCCACTGGACAAGCTCATAAGAGAAGAAGAGCCTCTAGAAGAAATAACCATGTCAAAGGTTCTTATGTCCAGTGTGATTTTGTGGATATGTATGGAAGAAAGATAAGATCCCCTGATTCAAAAAGGGATGATCTATTCTTGTGGCTTCCTAAAAATTGTGCTAAACCCCCTGGACCCAGAAGGGTACCAAAAAGTTGATTGCCTGCAGATACACAAGAAGACCAGGTGATGTTTTGCCCCAATATCAGTTGAGCATACTTTGAGGTGGAAGATCAGTTGACCCAGCCTGCTAGATTCTTTATCTTGTTATTTTAAATTTTTCTTGTCTTGTTTTATTTAAGTTCTTTGAGTTTTAACATCATCAAAAAAGGAGAAATTGTTAGGATATAGATTAGATGTTTTGAAGATGTTAAAACAAGAACTTGTAATAGGACTAGTTGAACCTATTAGTTAGCTACAGATTAGTCTAGGTCTATAATAGGTCTTTGGTTAAGGGGGAAGAAATCTGCGCAGACCAGATGAGGTGACCAGACCAGAAAAGATGAGTCACCAAAGCAGATTAATTACCAGAGCAGATGAGCCTGATCAGTGGAGTCTGACCAGAGGAGTCTACCAAAGGAGCTTGACCAGAGGAGTCTGCCAGAGAAGTCTGACCAGAGGAGTCTGCCAAAAGACCTCTCCCAGATGAGGTACAGAGCAGAAGTGTCACCTGACCCGACCAGAAGACCCCAGACCAGATGAGTACGAACCAGATGAGGGAGACGGATTAGTTCACCCACTTGGAGGCTGCATGTAATCTGGAGACAAGGAGATCTTGGAGTTTCAATGATTGAGAATAAGCAATCTGGAGAGTCAACTGATGGAGGATATGATTGATTGCTTGATTGAAAGTCAACTAATCAATCATATAATCAATCTTTGATTGATTATATCCCTCCAATTATGGTTGTTTGAATTGCTAGCTTTCCAACGGCTAGTTAATTCCTACAACTATAAATAGGAGTGCATAGTGATGAGTTCTACAAGAGTCGGACAAGCACACGAACTCTCCACTCACTCACCTTGTTCATATAAGTATTATATCTACTCTTTAGGAGTTTTTAGTTGGAATTTTTACCCAACCTATTCATCGTATAGAAAGGTTGGAGTAAGCAAGTGTACGAAGGAGCTGGTACTTCGCAATTCTAGTAGTTCGTAAGTTGGTTGGAGAGAGAGTCCCCTTTTGAGATAGGGAGAGTGGACGTAGGACAAGTTGGTCCGAACTACTATAAATTCTGGTGTTCTTTATTTTTTGCACTTAAGTTTTCTGCAATTTCTTTTAGCACTTTCTTTAAAAGGTTTTTCTTAAAAAATAAAATCTAAATGCTTTCCGCTGGATAATCTTTTTGGGACCAACCGTCAGCGAGGTTAGCTGATCTTGGTGCACCTTGACACGTAAAAAGCAAGAATCCCAGTAGTGGATTTCCTGTTGAATCAGGACCGTGGACGTAGGGGCTTGAGTCTCTGAACCACATTAAACTCCATGTGTTCTTACTGCTTTGATGTTGTTCTTATCTGTCTATTATCTTAAATTATTCATAGCATTCGGTTTTGTCAGGCTTGCATCAATCAGCCTGATCATTAATCTGAACACTGCCCTACTAACCACTATTTCAGAATTGAGTAAACAAGTTTAGAGAAAGCAAACATAAAATAAGACTATAAATTTTTAGGGCTCACACAATTCCGCACTGAACTCAAGTTGATAGTTAGCCAACTGACCAGCACTCAGTGCAGTCAGTAGGTGTGTTATCAACCCTGAGTTCTTTAACACTCTGAGCTAAGGGGACTCAGTAAGGTTGAAAGTCAGAAAAATTGATATATGTGTATTCCCCCATACACGTATTCCTCAGTCTTGTACCGGGACTAACAGGTGGTATCAGAGCAGTGGTTCAAAAGACCACTGACTTTGAATACTAATAGTTTTAGAGGAGAAATTGTTGGTGGTCACTGAACAGATCTGAGTTTACTTTTCATAAAACTTGCATCATCATGACTTCGAGGAGACTTGAAGCTTCGTTACTGAATTCTCTATCTCTAACTTTGTCTACTGGAAGTTCAGACTTGAGACACATCTAGATGTCATCCATGACCAAATGCCGTGTGTTATCAGGGAAGGACCTATCAAGATAACCATCCCTAATTTCAGAGGATTGGAGTATGATCATCTTGACATTGGCGTACAGGTTCCTAAGGAGAGGAAGAATATGACCAATACCGAGATCAAAATTGTGGGACTGGACAATGTGGCCAGAAATATCATCTTGCATATGGTGCCTTTCGAGGAGTCAGCAAGGCTGATGAACTTAAATACGGCTAAGGAGGTTTGGGATGAGCTAACCAGGATGTGTGAGGGGTCAGAAAAGATAAAGGAGAACAAGAGGAATACTGTCATTTAGAAGTTTGAAGCGTTTGAGATCCTGCCTGATGAGACTATAGATCAGATGGAGTCAAGATTCATCAGGTTGATGAAAGAGTTGGTGATGTTGGACAAGGATGTTCCAAAGAGAGATGTTGCTTCTAAGATCCTGAATGCTCTTCCTGAGAGATGGGACAACGGTGTAATTATGCTAAAAAACACTCAGGATATGAGTAACATAACCTCTGCTTTACTTTTTTCAGAGCTCAAAGCACTGGAATATGATCTCAACAAGAGAAAGAAGAAAGTTCAGCAGGAAGAAGAGGAGAAAGAAAAAGCTCCTGAGAAAAGTGTGACGTTCAAAGCCAAGTCAGAACCTGTTGAGTCTTCATCAAAGTCACTGATGGAGATGAGCAAGGAAGAGCTTGCAGAGGAGTACAACCTGATGGCCAGATGCTTTGAAAAGCTCAATTCCAAGTTTGGTCGTTATAAGAAATATTATCAGGATACTCGTGACAGGAAACCTGAAGGAACCCACCAAAGCTCGAGGAGATATGAGGAAAGGAGAAACACTGACCAGAGGAGAGATCATGGCGATGAAAGAAGATATTCAGACCCAAAGCCCGATCGAAGAGATGAACAGAGACGTACTCGTGATGATAGACACTCAGAGAAGACTAAAAGCTCATCAAGACAAAGGGAACCTGACTCAAGAAGAAACCCTGAGCCGAGAAAAGAAAGAGGTGATGAGCAAGCTACATGTTACAACTGTAATAAGAGTGGGCACTATTAGTATGACTGCCCAGAGCTGAGTGCCAGGGAGAGAGAGGACAAGAGGGCCAAGAGAGACCAGAGGTACGCTGGTCGGAGAGCCATGCTCGCTGAGGATGCTACTGACTCGGATGGTCCTAAGGAGAGGTTGCCTGAACTTTTCTCTGATGACGAGTACAATGATGTATGCCTTATGGCAAGGGAGGAACCTGAGGTAACTGTAGGATCAAGCGCTTGCCACTAGACTAAAAGCCCGGACTTGTATTAAGGTGCTACTTTATTTCCTTTAACCCATATCTAGCTGCAGCGCCACGGGCGGCACCCAACTATGCCTTTAATCGAGCGAGCGGGCAGGACTTGAGCGCTCAAGCCTGGAAGGCAGGAGACTGCTAGGATATTTCCCAACAATCCTCCCCCTAGCAGTATCCTGACTTTTTGCCAAAAATACCACTATTTGCGCCATGGGGGACTCGAACCCGTGACCTGTGCTCTGATACCACTTGTTGGATCAAGCGCTTGCCACTAGACTAAAAGCCCGGACTTGTAGTAAGGTGCTACTTTATTTCCTTTAACCCATATCTAGCTACAGCGCCACGGGCGGCACTAAACTATGCCTTTAATCGAGCGAGCGGGCAGGACTTGAGCGCTCAAGCCTGGAAGGCAGAAGACTGATAGGATATTTCCCAACAGTAATATCTAATTCTGTGTGTGGTTCTTACACTGGTCAAAATCATGAGCCTAGCTCAGAGTCAGCCAGAGAATTGAACCTTCAGATCTGCTTGGATCAATTGATTGTTGATTTCTCCGGGTTGCAGAAAACATTATGGTAGAGGAGAACAAGAAATTGAGTACTGAGGTTCAGAACCTGAATGATCAACTCACTCAGTCACATCTGAAAGAGTCAGCTCAAATTGTGAGACTAACTCAGGAAATTGACATGATCAATGCTGAGCGTCTCCCAAGAGAGAAGATTCTGAAAGAGCAGGCTGATGAAGAGCTGGCCGGGAAGGAGGAGCTGAAGGTAATCAAGAGTAAGTTTGATGACCTCTTTGCCAGACATAAAATCCTAAAAAAGAGTGAGGACTCTCTCAAGAAAAAGGTTGCAGCAATGAATAAATCCTCTGTGGCTAGAGAGGAAATAAATAGCAGCCAGATGCTTGGGAATGAGAAAAAGGGACTTGGTTATGTTCCTAAGAAATCCTCACAGGGTCAATCTCATGTCGCTTCAGGGAGCAACACTAAGAGGGTTTTTGTTCAGGCAGGCCAGAATGCACCAAAGGTTGTACTTCAGGCCCGCCAGACAGATAAGGGCAAAGAAACTGTTGACACAGTCAGGGTTGCCCACAAGTTTGCTAAGCCAAAACCCAAGGGAAAGACCAAGCAACTAAAGGAGGTCCCTGAGAGCTCAGACCAGAGGAAACCTCAGCGAAAGCAGAGGAAGACTCAGGCCAAGAGCCCTCAGACTGGTCAACGAGGGTATCATCATGCGTGGCAATACTAGCAGGAAAGGCCAAGTATGATGACTCCCCCATGGTTGTGGCATCCTTAGGCCTTTAACTATTTTTCTTTCCCTCACTTGCCTAGGGGGAACAGAAAACAGGGCACTTATCAAGAACAAGCCCGGAGACCTGCTGCACCCAGGCCTAGGAAGAACAAGAGGCCAACCAAAAGATAACCGCTCAGGCTCCTGTAAAGCCTAAGCCTGACACCCATACATCATCTTCCTCTCAGGCTAAGAAGAAGAAAGTTGTGTATGTAGATGTTTCAGGGAGACAGATTTACCACTCTGAGGCAATCAAGGTTGTTAGGCAAGTGATGGAGATAAAGATTATGTTTAATTATTTATTATTAATATTTATATTTTATAGTTTTAGGGCTTTATTTAAGTTTCAATTAATTATTAGTGGGGTTTTTAGGGCTATGCCTAAAACCCTAGTTATTCCTATTATAAATAGGAACTATATAATTCATTTTTATTTAGTTGTTGATTGATATTAAAAATATTGGGTTTATTCCCTTTGTCGTGTTTTATCGTTGTTATTCTAGTATTCTGTGGTTAATTAATAGATTAACACATTTAATGCGTATACGTTTATCTGGGTATTCTTAGAATCAACGGATATTACGTTGTATCGTGCTTTCGCTGCATCAGTTGGTAATCAGGGTCACATGATTCTGTGGAAATTATCATTGATGTCTCGAGATTATAATACAGAGGAGGAATTTGATTTCCTCTGGTCTCAATTTGATATCGTTGTTGATGGAATTTTCGACAGCTACTGCCAATGGGACGAACTTGCACCACCAACTCCCTTGCCACGACTATCTCCGATTTTGCCAGCCTTGGTTGCCGCCATAAGCTCCACAACCGCCACCGCCACGAGAACCACCGCAACACTCACAGTGAGTGCCACCACTATCACTCTTGCGCCAGCACTCCACCGATCCCCAGATAGTATTCGAAGCATCGACAGTGGCCGGTTAATAAAATCACTAGTGGAAATTACCGATTACCCTTATGCCTCGCCGATGTGCCGCGTTGAAGACTGCACGATCGAGATGAGTTACCCGTGGATGAGAACGATGGAGACCATAATGTTGGGCCTGATACCCTACTTGGTCAACCTGAGCCTTGGATATTAATTAGGCAAATAAGGCCAATTAATTGTTTGGGCCGAAGAGGGTTAGTTAATTGTGAGGTTATATATGAGCATTCTACCAGGATTTATCAATTTACTCCATGCGACTGTGTTGGCCAATTAATTGGTCAAAGGGAATTTGATGGGTCATTAATATTTGTGGAGCCTAAATTAATACTAGTAACTATTATTATTTCATTGCTAACGATAATTACTTTTTTGGTGATTGCCCGAGACCCCCTTGCGTCTATCACCTCAAGATTTTGGGCCAAGTACGTACTGCATATTTTTTTTAAGTCAAATGTCGTGAAGTATTTATTAATTTAGTTTTTCCTGAAAATGAGCGTGTGGTGGACTTGATTATAATTTTGGAGATAAAGATTCACGCAGATTCAAGGACGAATCTTTTCGAAGAGGGAGAGCATGATGGAGATAAAGATTATGTTTAATTATTTATTATTAGTATTTATATTTTATAGTTTTAGGGCTTTATTTAAGTTTCAATAAATTATTAGTGGGTCGGGCTTTTAGGGCTATGCCTAAAACCCTAGTTATTTCTATTATAAATAGGAACTATGTAAGTCGTTTTTATTCAGTTGTTGATTGATATTAAAAATATTGGGTTTATTCCCTTTGTCGTGTTTTATCGTTGTTATTCTAGTATTCAGTCGTGAATTAATAGATTAACACGTTTAATGCGTATACGTTTATCCGGGTATTCTTAGAATCAACGGATATTACGTTGTATCGTATTTTTGCTGCATCAACAAGTCTGGATCCCGAAGGGTACAACTGACACAATAGGACCCAACACCCAATGGGTACCTAAAGCTTGAATTGTTTGCAGGCAGCTGTGGATCACAACAAGAGGAGAGGAGACTCAACCAAGGTTGTTTGGTACCTAGACAGTGGTTGCTCAAGGCATATGACTGGAATGAAGATGGTCCACAAGTAACCTTTAGTGATAACTCAAAAGGTTTTACTAAAGGTTTTGGTGTCTTGGTAATAGGTACAGTTACAGTGGAGATGTGTGCTTTGTTGAAGGACTGAAGCACAACCTGTTATCAGTAAGTCAATTTTGTGACAAAGGCTTCAGTGTTGAATTCTCATCGAATATATGTTCAGTCAAGGACAAATCAACACAAGTGCTTCTATCAGGTATTAGGAAAGGTAATGTTTATCTTGCTGATTGGAGCAATACTATTCCCAATACTTGTTTTGTTGCTAAAAGCTCTCTAGAGCTCAGTTGGTTATGGCATAAAAGATTAAGCCATCTGAACATCAAGATTCTTAACAAAATTTCTAGATAGTCACTTGTTGAAGGTCTACCTAATGAAGTTTTTAGCAAAGATCATGTGTGCAAAGCTTGTCAGGAAGGGAAGCAGGTCAGAGCATCATTCAAGGAGAAAGCTTCCTTCTCCACAGACAGGATTCTTCAGCTGTTGCATGTGGATTTATTTGGTCCCATAACACCTGTGAGTATGAATGGTAGGAAATATACCCTTGTGGTTATTGATGATTATTCAAGATATACTTGGGTTATTTTCTTGTTAAATAAAAAGGAGACACAAGTGAAGCTTCCTGAGTTGCTCAGAAGACTGAGCAATGAGAAGAATCAGTCCATTACTAAGATTAGATCTAACAAGGGCACTGAATTTATAAATTTATATATTTCTGATTTCTGTAATGAACTTGGTATTGCTCATGAGACTTCTGCAGCTAGAACCCCACAACAGAATGGTGTCGCTGAAAGAAGAAATAGGACACTGAAGGAAGCTGCCAGGAGCATGCTGGCTGAGTCAGGATTACCCAAGAAGTTTTGGGCTGAGGCAATCAACACTGCATGCTACACTCAGAACAGATCCATGTTGAACAAACAACATGCCCAGACCCCATATGAGACTTGGAATAAGAGAAAGCCTTGTATCCCTTACTTTCATGTATTTGGTTGTAAGTGTTTCATCCTCAACAATGGGAAGACCCAATTGAAAGCCTTTGATAGCAAATCTGATGAAGGGATATTATTAGGATATTTTGAAGTCAGTAAAGCATTCAGGGTGTACAATTGTAGGACCCTTGTTGTGGAAGAATCACCACATGTTGTTGAAAGTGTTGAATCTTGACACTGAGGAGGTCACAAGGAGAGTGACAAGGCTGAGCTTAAAGAATCAACCTGATCCAAAGGGCAAAACCGTGCCCATTCCAAAATGGGATGATGACGATGATCAGGAAGATGACCCAGGAGCCACTCCTAAGCCCAGCACATCAGGGTTTATTGAGCCTCAGACTGAGGAACAGGCTCAATCTGAGGTAAGCATCGTCTATGAAGATGCGGTCGCAGCTGAGACTCTTCCTGAGTCACCTCATCAAGAAGGGAATCAACGTCCCTGACATTGAGTTGGTAAATCCCTTTGGTATAGACTTGGGATCATCGTCTTCTGTTCAATATCCTTAATTTTATGAGCCTGTAGACACTAACATTGCAGGTACTTCAGGAATAACTCCAGGCAAGAGAACATGGCTAGAAGATCATCCCATTGACCAAGTCATTTGTGATCCAACTGAGGGAGTCAGGACCAGACGGTTTCATGGTGAGAGCGCATTGTTATGTTTCTTTCTCTCTGAGCAAGAGCCTCAGAACATTGAAGAAGCTCTCACTAACTCGAACTGGATCATAGCCATGCAAGAGAAGTTGAATCAGTTCACAAGGAATCAGGTTTGGGAACTGGTAGATAGACCTAGGCATCAATGTGTTATTGGTAACAAGTGGGTCTTCAAGAAAAAGAAGGATGAGAATAGTGTTGTAGTAAGGAACAAGGCAAGACTGGTTGCAAAGGGGTATTGTCAGTCTGAAGGAATAGACTATGATGAGACCTTTGCTCCAGTGGCTAGGTTGGAAGCTATCAGGTTGTTCCTTGCGTATGCAACATATAAGAAGTTTAAGATGTATCAAATGGACGTCAAGAGTGCCTTCCTGAATGGTGTACTCAATGAAGAGGTATATGTTGAACAACCTCCCGGGTTTGAGGTTGGAGATAGAGTATATCATTTGAAGAAAGCACTTTATGGACTTAAGCAAGTACCAAGAGCTTGGTATGATACCCTCCCTCAAGTCCTGACTGACCATGGGTTCAAGAAGGGAACCGTGGATACGACCTTTTTCAGGATCACTAAAGGTGATGACATTCTCTTGGTCCAGATTTATGTGGATGTCATAATATTTGGATCACCAAATCATAAGCTATGTGAGAAATTCTCTAAGTTGATAACTAGTAAATTTGAGATGTCAATGATGGGAGAGATGAACTTCTTTTTAGGATTGCAGGTCAAGCAGACTGATCAAGGGATTTTCATTAATCAGGCCAAGTACACAAGAGACTTGATTCAGAAGTTTGGAGTTCAGAATAGCAATCCGGCTCGGATCCCTATGAACACCAATTGGAAGATGGATCCTGACACTGAAGGAACTTCAGTGAATCGAACTGAGTACCGAGGGCTGATAGGATCATTGTTGTACCTGACTGCAAGCAGGCCTGACATTACTTTTGCAGTTGGTGTGTATGCTAGGTATCAGTCTGATCCCAAGAGAAGTCATTTGGAGGCTGCTAAGAGGATACTTAAGTATTTGAAAAGGACAGTCAATATGGGACTATGGTATCCTTCAGATGACAACTTAGAACTGACTAGTTATTCAGAAGCAGATTATGGAGGTTGTAGGATTGATAGGAAATCAACCTCAAGGACATGCCATTTTTTGGGAAGTAAGTTGATCTCGTGGCTGAGTATATGGCTGCAGGTAGTTGTTGTGCTCAGATTTTATAGTTGAGGCAACAATTGAGAGACTACAAAGTATTTGCTAATGAGGTTCCAATCTATTGTGACAACAATAGTGCTATAACAACCACTCAGAACCCAGTGCTTCACACAAGGTACAAGCATGATGATATTAAGCATCACTTCATTCGAGATCATGTGGAGAAAAAGGACATTAGGATGGAGAAAATTCACACTGACAGGCAAAGAGCTGACATCTTGACTAAGCCTTTGGCTGATGCAAGATTTATGAAACCGTCAGTGGAGTTAAGTCTCTTAGATCCGGGAGAGCAGTCAGTATAGGGTCTAGGGGGAACTCAGGCCAGACTCGACTCAACGAGGTATCAGGGTGCTACAATGTCTCCCTGACAGGTATGAGTTATATTTTGACTCTTGTGAATTTAAAGCGTCTTCCTGAGTCCTTTGTCCTGAAAATCTTTATTAAATGCATTATGTTTTCATTTAAAGTGTGTCTTTTCATATTTAAACCCACGCGCAGCGGAGCATTTAATGCTTCGGTTACTTTTTCATATACGTGTCCATTTTATACGGAATATGACTGACGTGGGAAAATGATTGATACAGAGATTAATCCTGGCCCTTCATTTCAAAACTTTTCAAATTCAGGATTCATCTCAACCTCACGTCTGAGTAACTGACTAATTCATATCAATCTAGACTGTCATTTGAGGAATTTATGCAAACACAAAAGTACATTGCACACTGAACTCTCTCTTGTTCAAACACTTCTTTGCAAATTCACATTTCCTCAAATCAAATCAAATCAAATTAAATGGCATTGTTAGATACCATCTGGTCTACGGACAAACTTGAAGACGTTGTCAAGAATAAGTTGGTTAACATGGAGCACGTTATCACCATGGAGAGGGCGTGTTTATCCGTGAAGAAGATTCTTCCTGTCTTCGACTGGATCTCAAAGGCTGGGTTGGAGAAGTATTTCACCCAGAAACCCACTTTTGTGCTGCCAAAGACGGTTGTGGAGGCATACTTGAACTTGTTCCTTCGCAAGGGCGAGTTATTTACCAGGGTGACTGTTCTGGTTCCCACTAGAGAGAAGAACAAGGATGGGGAGGCTCTCTACGATGTTGAGACACGCAACATCAACCTGAGGAAGGCCGTCAAGGAAGTATATGGGCTTCCGTGCTCCGGCATCAACCCTAAGACCTACAAGGAGAACAATGAAGGGGTGTTCCTTGAGAAATGGACCAAGACTGGGTCACCAGAATTCAGGGCGAGACAGCACAAAGAGACCCTGAAGCCTGAATATCGTGTGCTGGTCGATATTGTCTCCAACATCATTATGGGTACTACTGGCTCTCACGAGCAGCTCAGTTTGCCCAAGCTAAGGATTATGGGTGCTCTGGTTGATGGAGTGGAGGTCAACTGGGAGCAATTCCTGCTGGATCAAATCAGTCAGGCCACTGCTGACAAACTGAAGAAGGACGCTGAAAAGAAGCATATCGTTGTGGGTGTTGTTCTTCCTTTTGGGACAAGGTTATCCATCCTAATCGCCCCCGCTCGTCAGGGCTGCACTTTTGATTGGGAGGATGACTTGTCTCCCAAGAAGGTTATGTTCACCTCCGCTGGTGATACATATGTTGTGTTGGGCTTGACTAACCCCAATGCCCCACCTAAGGGTCAGAAGAGGAAGCCAACTGCGAAGGCTAGGAAAGCAGTGCTTGCCCTTCTTGAGAAGGTTGAGAGTCTCCTAGAGAAGGGGAAGGAGACTCAGGAGGAGGCCGTTGCTGAGAAGGAGGCTGAGAAGGAGTTGGCGGAGAAGGCTGTGGAAGAGAAGATAACCAGATTGAAAGTGGTGTTGAAGGAAAAAGCCACAGCCAAGGGAGTTGGCAAGGGGACTGAGAAGGTCTCCAAGAGGGCCGTTTCTGAGGCTGAGGAGACTGACGATGAAGTCAGGTCCGGAGGAGAAGAGGCAGTGACTGATAGGCCTCTCAAAATGTTGAGGAAGGGTCCCAAGAGATCTCCAGCCAAGAAGCTGAGGGAGATTAGCCCTATCAGGGAAGAGTCAAGCTCTCCAAGAGCCTCTGACTTGGATCAGGTGAGGAAAACCATCAACTCTGCAGAACTTCTGCAACCTGAGTCCTTCCCTACTGAACCCCCAACCCAATCCAACCTTGAACCTGTTATCACTGAACCTATCTCACATCCCACTGAAACCCAACCAATAGACACTCCCACCACTGAACCTACCCAACCATCATCCTCAAACACTGAACCTATCCTTCCATCATCTGAGTCAGTGCCTAATCCATCATCCATCACTGAGCCTGACCAGAACCCTGAAGCAGACACTAATATCCCCAACCCTAAAGACTTCCCCACTTACCCAAACCCCAAAGACTGACCCAAAACCTCTAATGAAGGAGATTCAACTGATGTTTTTCTGGAGATGGAGGAGGAGGAGTTGGATGCTGGGATGATGGGTGGAATGTTGGAGAACAATCTCAGGGCAACGCTACTGAATGGGCGGCGAAGTGTTGGCCCAGCCTGTATATGTACAGAGAGTTTTGCACTAATGACATCGAGCTCAAAGTCTGGCTCGAATTCAAGCAGTCAAATATGTAGGAGCAGCATATGCTAGTCGATGCCAGAGAATGGGAGCACTGGGAGCAGGAGGAGGCAAGGCTATGCACCTATTTTCATCTCACCAGTTGGCTGCAGCTGCTGAATTTTGATAACCTTAAGCAGCAAGTGAATGGAATGATGGTTGGATTAAAAGCTGACCTTGATGAAGAGCCTAAGGATGGATATGATGAGGATGATGATGCTCAAGATGGAGACATTGAGAAGGTGGTGGATGAGACCACAGATGAGGTGGATGCGATGAACTCTGAGCCTCAGGCTCAGGCGGAAGGTGTAAAGGAAGTTGGTGCTAAGGGTGGACCAACTCCTGAGGATATTGTGAACATCTCAGCCGCCAATGATACATCAATCGATGACGGGATTCCCTGCCCTGAGACAAAGGAAGATGATGTAGAGGCGTTCAAGGAGACTCCTAGTTCTGAGGATTTTCAATCCAAAGTTCGAGATGGCTTGGCTGAGCCTAAGCAGGCGGTCTTGACCACTCAACAACTACCTTCACTGCAGGGGACTGATGCAGCAGGGGCTGACAAGGGAAAGCAGCCACTCACTAATGAAGCCAACGAAGATGATGAGGTGATCTTCACTGGGTTCCGGAGGGCTGAGTTCACTAGTATCGTCGAGGTGAAGAAGGAGAAGACGACTGAGAACTTAGCTGAGCTTCAAGAAGAAGTGATGAGGCTCAGGGCTAAAAAAGATGAAGATGCTAAGGCCCTGGCCAAACACATCAAATGGACCAAGTCAGCCTACAACGCCCTTGCCAACAAGGAGTGTATCTTGCTTAAACGCACAATGGTTGACACGGCAAAATCAGTGAAGAGTGAAAGGCAGAGAGTGAAGAAGATGCTGAGGCGAACCTTTGTTCCAACCAGAATAACTAACAGCTTTTAATGTGTTATGCCTTAAATGCATTCATTAGTTCTTCATCAGTAACCTTCCAGTACTCTACTGATGGTTTTTCTCTTAGCATAAATGCACTAATAAAACATTTGTGCTTCAGGTGTCTTCTTCAGTAAACTTCACTTCAGTGGACATCAACTCTTCAGTAGACTTCGTGAACAATATACACTCCAGAGATTAGTAAAAGTACAACAGTTCCGTAACAGTTGAACTATCTATTTCTAGTCTAACTCTACTGAATACAATTTACTTACATAATTCTAGGGAGAATGTTTTGGCATCTTAATCAAAACTTAACTTAATACAATTTCCCTATAGATCCATCTTTTCAAGAGAGTGCATCGTAGTAGCAAACCTTGTGCCTAATAATTACTCAATGGATTTGTGACATATTGATGTTTTACTAATCACCTTTTGAAAAAAAGACATCGTAGTAGCAAACTCCGTGCTCCATAGTTACTCAGTAAATTAGTTACATCTTGATGTGCTTTTTCAGAAACAAAGCTTATAATGCGTTTGAGAAGTGTGAATCCTCTTTATTTTTACACAACAATCATACTTGATCCAGATTTATTTTACAAAGGAATTATAAAACAGAGGATTAGCTTAAAGTAAAACATGCATATACCTTGATGTTGTTACAAATGATTAAGCATGCATAACAACATCCGCTTCACAGTTACTTAATTAGTACACATACCAAGAGATTTCCTCAAGAATGAGAATCTCTCATGGTCAAGAGCCTTAGTAAACACATCAGCAAACTGAATTTCAGTAGGTATGTGATATGGGCTATCCCAGCACGGCCCTTGCAGCAGTAGGCCCATATCAAGGAAAGCACAGTTGAGCTCTAGATCAAAGCTGAATTGGACTTTACTCGAACCAAGTATTGTCCGTGACTCGCACGTGTGGATATGTGCCTAGGCTGAAAACCCGGATTCATTTGAAGATGTTCAGATTAGAGTTGGATATTCTCTCAATTCTATCTCTGAAAGTTTTGAGATGAGAGCCGAAATACAGGGAAGCTTCTATTTAATATTATCACGTATAATTGCACTGAACACTTGAATAATCTTTATCTTTGACAGTTTAATTATACTCTCAACTATAGAGAGGTCATAGCACTTCCGAACAATCTTGTGGATAATGATGAATACGTCCCTTTGCCACACACTGGGATAAGGGTTAGTGGAGGCTCATGTGTCAAGCATAAAAGGAATAAAGGGGATATGAGAATCACCTAAAAGGAAAACATAATTGTCCTTGAGCAATGGCTATGCGCCACCTGTCTTGTACCACACCGAGTTAAGGTCCCCAAGCTGATTAGGGCTACACAGGGAGAATTGCCCTTATGCCCTTCAGAGGAATAAAGGTATAAATATCTCAATTTCAACTAAAAAGGTAACACAATTATCTTCACACATAAGAAACACACATTTCTATAGAGTATTTTTATATGGCATTCCTTGTTTATCAAGCTTAGCTGATTTGAGCATCGGAGGATCGACGCCGGAGCCCCCCCTCCGGCCTAATTTTGTGCAAGATTTCATTGGAGTTTGTAGCTGCTGTCCCAGAGCCGTTCCCAGTATACCAGAGACAGAACAAAGCTCTCTATTTGTTACTCTTTTTACAGAGACGCTTCCAGGTAATTATTTACCTCCGATCTTCAATATTTCGAACCTTTGTTGATGTGCTTCATTTCGTCTACATCAGTATGTATTCCAACTTCAAAATATTCTTTTCTACAAGATCCTTTATGAAATGATGTCTAATACTTATGTGTATAGTAAGTAAGTGTTGAACTAGATTTTTCGATATGATGATAGCAATAATTTTATCACAATATACAGTTAAAATGTCACTTTCCAAACCATAATCACTAAACATTTTACTTAACCAAAGAAGTTGTGTACAACAACTACCTGCAGCAATATACTCAGACTCTGCAGTAGATTGCGATACACAATTCTACTTTCTACTATGTCAGGAAATAAGGTTATTTCTCATGTAGAAACAGCTACCACTCGTGTTTTTCCTATCATCAATGTCTCCAGCCCAGTAAGCATCATTGTATCCATTAATTGCAATACTTGTGCCTTTGGTATACCATATACCAAGATCGCTTGTTTCAGCCACATATCTAATGATCCTCTTGACATCATTCAAATGTGACTCTTTAAAACAAGTTTGGTACCTAGCACAAACATAAACATTGTACATTACATCAGGTCTACTTGAGGTAAATTACAGAAGACTAACTATCATGGATCTATACAAACTTTGATCAACATCTTGTCCAGCAGTGTCTTTACACATTTTTTGTGTAGATCCCATAGAATTTTTCTTGAGTTTTGAATTTTCTAAACCAAACCTTTTCACTAAGTTCTTTGAATATTTACTCTGAGAGAAGAAAATACCTTGGTCAAATTGTTTAATTTGAAGTCCTAGAAAGTAATTCAAATCACCTACCATGCTCATCTCGGATGTTGTTGTCATTACTTCAACAAACTTGTTTAACATGATGTTACAGGTTGAACAAAAAATAATGTCATCAACATATATTTGAGCTATTAGCAAGTCTTCTCCAGAATGTTTAATTAACAAGTTTCTATCTGCCTCACCTCTTATGAAACCAAATTGCAAAAGAAAGTCAGTAAGTCTCCCATACCAAGCTCTAGGAGCTTGTTTGAGACCATACAAGGCTTTCTTTAGCTTGTACACATGATCAGGATATTGTGGATTTTCAAAGCCTTTAGGCTATTCAAAAAATGTATCTTCAATTAATATGTCATTAAAAAATGCAGTTTTTACATCAATTTGATGAAGATTAATGTTAATGTAACATGCAATTACTAGTAACAATCTAATAGACTCTATCCCAGCAACAAGTGCAAATGTTTCATCAAAATCTATACCTTCAACTTAGGTGTAACCTTGTGCAACCAATCTAGCTTTGTTCCTAACTACGTTACCAGACTCATCTGTTTTATTTTTAAAGATTAACTTAGTTCCAATGACATTGACATCATCAAGCCTTGGAACTAATGATTAGACATCATTTCTTTCAAATTGATTAAGTTCCTCATGCATAGAATTAATCCAATTTTCATCTTTTAATGCTTCTGTAATATTTTTAGGTTTAATTTCAGAATAGTAACAATGAGCATTCACAACATTGCATATTGAAGACATGCACACAAAGCTTACCACATCAACACGGTATGTACTTACTCTCCTTTTGGTTTGAACACCAACTGAAGCATCTCCAATGATCTGATTTGAGGGATGACTTTTGGTAATCCAAGTTGCTGGATTCTTCTTTGGAGAATACTGATTGTTCTGTGAAGAATCAACTAAATCTGCAGGGGATGTTGTACTAGATGCTGGAACATCTGGTGAAACATTCTCTGTTTTTAGTGATTATTTAGGAACCTCAGTAACTTCAGTCACATCTTCAGTGTCATTCCCATCCATCAAATTCTTGTAATCATCAAACACTACATTCACTGACTCTTGAACAATGTTAGTTCTAAGGTTATAAATTCTATAGGTTTTACTATTTCTAGAATAACCTAAGAAAAAACCTTTATCACTTCTAGAATCAAACTTATGCAGTTGATCCCTACCATTCAGAATGTAACACACACAACAAAAAACATGAAAATATTTCACACTTGGTTTTTTATTGTTCAAGATCTCAAATGGGGTTTTATTACTTCCTATTCTAAAAAAGACTCTATTTGCAATGTGACATGCTGTATTCAATGCTTCAGCCAAAAATTTATTTGCAAGATTTTTTGAAGTTAGCTTTACTACCATCTCTTGAAGGGTTCTATTTTTCCTTTCAGCAATCCCATTTTGTTGTGGAGTTTAGGTGAAGAAAACTGTTATATTATACATTTTTGTTAGGATAAAAGTTGTTAGTTTTGATGAGTTAGAAACAAACCAGAAGATGTAATAGGACCATCTGGACATGTTAGCCAGATGAGGTTCTAGATTAGGACTTAGTCTAGGGGGAACTGCCAGACCAGAAGACTTCACCAGAAGACTTCACCAGAAGACTTGACCAGAGAAGATCAAATCAGAGGAGAGAAGTATCCCCAGAAACAGACGAGTCCAGAAGACCAGACGAGTCTGGTGAAATAAAAGTATCTTAGAATCATCTCATGAATCTAAGGAACTGACTATTTCACAATTGACTCTGGACCAAAGGACCTCTGGGTCATCTGGTACCTGGTCTCACTACTCTAGAAGAATCAGAGTTTGGCCAAGGAAGTTTCTCAACCATTGGTATATTTAATGCTGATTGAAGATCGAATTGGAAAGTCAATGAAGGATCAATCCAAAGGATCTCACCAACCCAATCAATTAATTAGGGAATTGTTTGATTGAAACTTCCATTTATAGGGATCTGATGGTCCAGTTGCTTCTTTCAAAACCAAAATGGGAATTTAGGAGAAAATAATTTTTTTTTATTCAACACTTAAGTCGCGGCATTGCTTAGAGTCAGAGCTCCCAAGTCAGTGTAGTGACTTGAGGACTCAGTCTCTAAACAAGGCAGTGACTCAAGAGACTGAACTCTCGAGGAGTGCGTGCTTAAGCTTGTTAGTGAGATTGGTTCTCCCTAACAAAAATACTTAGCTAATTTTTATTTCTTACTTTCGAAATACTCTCAGTGAGCAGAAAATCAAATCATTTAGCGAGTACTTAAGTAATACTGAAAATAGCAAATAACACTCAATGTAATGTGGTTCAGAGACTCAAGCTCCTACATCCACGGTCCTGATTTAACATGAGAATCAAGTACGAGTTCGATAAGTAATCACTATTCATATTTTGGGTCAACTATAAAAGCAATCACTAAACATCACGTATTCAGTGTATTATAGACTTGTTATTGGGACATTGTCAGTTTTGATTAAGATCCCTAAACCCCCGAAAAGATGATTTGCCTTAGTCAGGCTAGTCTTGGTTAGGTCTTGTACTTAGTCATTTTACACTTCACAGGTACTTAGTAAGAGGAGCACTTACTGATAACAATCAAGACAAGAGCCTGAAGACGGAGAATACCATCCTGAACTCATGTCAATCTTCTAAGCTGGCTGAGTGAGCATCAATGATGAAGATTATGACCCTGAGGTCATTACTAACTCAGTCCTGAAGGGAACAGGATGATACTGAGCTTATGGGAAGACTTGGAGTAGAGCCAAGCAATGTAAAAGGAATGTCAGCATCAGGACAAGACCGTTGTGCTCGAGACAAAAAGAACTTAATAAGACAAGCCTGAAGCCTAGGAATAAGTTCTGACATTCTCACCAACCTGATGACGTGGACCAATCCGGGAAGGACACACATGTACGGAACATGACACTAGACTGACTTCAAACTGCATATTCAACGGGAAAGCATTTAATGTGCATTTAATGCAACTACCTAATTCCATGCAAGGACGGCTGCTGCATGAAGATATGTCCGTTTGAGGCACTCTATATAGATGACTAGAAGGATATCTCTCCAACGGATAATTTTCAAATCACCTATAAATACAGAAGGCCTTGAACCCATTCAAGGTTACGGGAAATTTCCAAGCCAGAAATTACTCAAACTCTCAAGCACTCAAAGCATTCAGTCCTTAGAAGAAGCACTTGAAACCATCTAAATTTCCCAAGTGTTTCTTGACTACTGAGAGTTATTCTGTATTCCAAGAGCGAACTAGCATTATCATAAGCTTAGAGAGATTATCCAATCCTTAGCATAGCTTTGCCTTGTAAGGATAGTCTCAACTTAGTTGGAATCCAAACTGAAACCAAAACCCTAAGTTAGGTTTGTTGGTAGTAAGTTGTTAGTGAGTTACTAAGGAGTTTGTATAGGTCAGTGAGGTAGCTGATCTTGGTGCACCTTGACACGTTGAAAACAAGAATCCCTTGAGTGGATTTCCTGTTAAATCAGGACGTGGACGTAGGAGCTTAGGTCTCTGAACCACGTTAAACTCCCTGTGTTCTTACTGCTTTGATATTGTGCTTACTTGCAATATTACTTGTTCATTCACAAGCATTTGGTTTTATCAGGCTCGAATCAATCAGCCTGATCCTCAAAAAGAGCACTGCCCTACTAATCACTGTTTCAGAATTGAGTAATCAAGTTTTCAAAAAGCAGACTAAACAAGACATTAAACTATCAGGGCTCACGCATTTCCGCACTGAACTCGAATTGATAGTCAGCCAACTGACCCGCACTAAGTGTAGTCAGTGGGGAGATTATCAGCTCTGAGTTCTTTATCACTCTGAGTAAAGGGGACTCAGCAAAGTTTTAAGTTGAAAAATTGGTATACATGTATTCCCCCCTATACACATATTTATCAATCTTGTACCGGGACCAACACTTGTCTAAACCAACAATTTATTTTTCCATAATAGCTTTCTGATGCTTTAGTATAGTTAGCCTTTATAATAACTTTATTTTTCTTTTGAATTTTTATATTCTCTTTTTTACCAATAAGTATTAGAGTTGTTGAAACGGACATGTGTGTGGGGCGGGTCAAAACCCATAAAAGTCCGCCTTTTTGCAGGGCGGTGTGGGGCGTGCTGAAAATTTGGTGGGCTGCAAAACCCCAACCCAACCCACTTATTGGGTTACTTTTAATTTTTTAATATATTTTTAAAATTTTAAATTAAAAAATATATAATTTAAATGTTCTAATACATAATATTCATAAAAAAATGTAAAATAATTTATCTTGATAACTATCACTATCAAAATACCAAAACAAAATATATCTTACAAATAAAGTTCATCATTCATTAATCACAATATATTTTTTCAACAAATTGAAGTCCGCAATATATTAACAATAATAATTCATAAAAATAATCTCCTACAATTTAAATTCATCATCTATGAACATAAACTTTAAAAAATAATTATAAAATTAGTATTATATTGATTAACAATATACATTGTAACTGTAAAATTCGTTTTATTAAAATAATAAACACGAATACAATTTACAACTTGAATTTGTTCTGATCGAACCGAAAGATTTGTGCGGGTTCTTGACTCTAGACTTTGACCTCTGATTCTTCTCTTCAGCTGACTTTGACCTTGATCAAATTTTGACTTCGATCTTCGGACTTGAATGTTTGTAACGTTAATCCAAGGGTGAAAACACCTTGTTTTGGATTAAACGTTGTTTCTGGATGAACGCCTTCGAATTTGGTGAAGAACGCTGTTTGAATCTTTGAATGCAAACGTCGGATCGACGGGACTTCGAGCCTTGATCTTCAATCTGGAGCTGCTTTGGGCGAAGAACACTGAAGAACACTCTTGGAGTTTTCTTCAAATCTTCAACGGTAAATGCCGGATTGAAGGGGTTCTGGACCTTGATCTTCGATCTCGAGCTGTTTCAGGTGGACTTGAGCGAAGAACGGCGAAGAACGTTCCTGTCGAATCTTCGAGTAGAAACACCGGATCAAAGGGGCTTCGGGCCTTAATCTTCGATCTTGAGCTGCTTCTGGTTGACTTTCACGAAGAATGGCGATGAACGCTTTGAGTCTTCAAGAACGGTTGCAGAAGATTCGCTGGTTGATCGTCTGGATGCTCGTTCGCTTCGGTTGCTTGTCCGTCTTCGTTTGTGCTCGTCTTGGTTATCGTGTTCTAAATGAATGAGCAGAAGACCCTATTTATAGGGTGAAGGATGGAAAACTTTCCATTCTTATCGCGCCACATGGCGCCGCCTGATTGGCCCATGCCATTTGATTGGCGTGATTTGCGAATTAGTTTAATTCGCTTCCATTTTTGATGAGATATCATTTAATTCTCGGTTTAATGGTAAACAAGGCGTATTTATTACCCAATTTGAATATCGAACACTCATTTAATTTGTCCGACTTGTACCGTTTACATTTAATATCAAGTTAACTATTTAATTCAAGAATTAATTTAATTAAATTCTTAAAATAAAATAGTAAATTTATTTGATATTAATATTTGATTTGCACACGTGTCACAATTTAATTGGGTGCAAATTGTATTTGCTTACAAATGCCCCCTCGTGCTTTGTTCACAGCATTTCTAGACTTGATTTGAATGAAGCACGAAATTGATTTCTCCATATTTCTCATTTTGGAGAAGGCTCAAATAATTTCATTTATTTGATTTGGCCCAAGAAATTTTTAGACTTTGTACAAGAGTCCAAAGAGTGAGGCCCTTTTTATCTTTAATTGTCCAGAGAAGTGGGCTACTCATTTAATTTATTGGCCCAACAAATTTATTCTGGCAAATAATTAAACATCCAGCCAATTTTTAGGCCAACTCTTAATTTCTGTAATATTGGCCCAATACAGAAAGCCCATCCATGCAGGTTTTTTTTAGGTCAAATAAACTAAAGGCCCGTTTGTTTATTTCCTGCAGACAAATCCACAAAGATTTGACGCCTTCATTCTTGGCTGCAGATTTGCCAATATTGAATAGAGATAACTGGCAATACATAAAAGCAGATTTCCAGTGCTCTTGATTGGAATAAAAGATCACTTTACTCCAATAAATGCGACGATTTCCATTTTCTACACCATCTTGAACCTATAAAAAGGCCTTCTTTTTCACCTCTTAATTCAGCAACGAAGGCAACAACAAAAGGAGGAGCAGGGTAAACAATTATAATTTGCAAAAGAAACTCTATGCTCAGTGTGTATTTGTATTTTCTGCAAACTAACATGACTTAAATTCCTTCTCAATAGATCAATACAATCTTCAATAAAAACAACAACGATTCATCAAGACTCCTCGAAGGTAACTTCCGTGCTTTAATTCTATCTTTATCAACTGTGTTTTTTTCTTTCTTCTCTTTTGTTTTGCACATCTTGGCAATGGCGGCAATCCTGATATGATGAGTCCCAACCGGCAAACTTCGACTGCAACGACGGCGAGTTGGCTTCGGATTTTGGGCTCCAGCATTTGGCAGTGCTCGATTTCTTCTTCCGGCATACATTTGTGAAATAGATGCTGCAATGCCTGGTAACGACTTCAGGATGTCGGCAGTGCTGTAGACTCCAGGAGGCGCTAGGTAGCACGACTTCCAGAGATGATGATGCGGATTCAAATTGAGGCACGACGCACAAAGGCTTGCAAACTCGGGGTTCATGACGGCGGCAGTTTTAGGCGACGGGATTTCTAGCCAAAGGCATCGCGCGGACGGTGGATCGCGACTGGAGGCGTACAACT
Source organism: Ballota nigra (assembly GCA_947034835.1). Classification (NCBI taxonomy): domain Eukaryota; kingdom Viridiplantae; phylum Streptophyta; class Magnoliopsida; order Lamiales; family Lamiaceae; genus Ballota; species Ballota nigra. The sequence goes on along the minus strand of OX344728.1, from coordinate 44,224,704 downwards.
CAGAGAGTGGCATCGTGCGAGGCAGTTTCAAGCGGAATCAAACTCGGCTCGACGGTCTTAGTCTTCAAGCGTTTGGCTACACCGAGGCTCTACGAGGCAGCGGACGACAAGGCCCAGATGGCGGCGGCCATCGCGACGGCAGAAATCGCTGAGACGGCGATGCCCGATGCGGTCTTCGGCATCACACGCACGGCGGCTTCAGGTGATGGCGTTATGTGGTACGGCTCGGCATCAAATTCGAGCGAGGCAGAGGTGTGGCGATGTGATTTTAGTGGCGGTCAGACGAGGCAGGGGCGGCGTGACGAGGACCTCAACCGGACTCTAGGCGGTTCGTGGCTGGCAGTCTTCCGCGTTCGTGGCGCGATTCTGGGCAAGGCAGAAGTGGCTACGTGATGGCGTGATTTCCGATGGAGACTTCACTCACGACAGTGACTCCAGGCGTGGCGGCTCGGTGGTGATTCCAGCCTGCGGCGATTTCGAGCGGTGGCAAAATTCGTGAGGCGGTGACACCTAGCACCGGATTCGAGCGGCAACGGAAAATTTCAGAGTGGCGGGCGTGGTTTCGCGATCACGGCGGCTTCGATTCTCCGAACGCGGCGCTTGATTCAAGCAAAGTGGCGAATGGATTTCTGGCGAAAGCGTTACGCGAGGCAGCTTCGGGTGAGACGCGAGGCGGCTTCAGGCGGGACGCGAGACGGCACGATGTGGATTTCGGACAGAGGCATTGCGCGTGGAGATTTTAGACACAGCGGCTTCAGGCAGGATGCGAGGAGGTACCTGAATGCGGTGTTGATGGTGGCTTGCGACCGGACGGCAGCATTCGTGTACGGCATCACACGAGGCAGCGCTGGCGGCTAAAGGCGAGGAAGGAGCAGCGTGATGGGGGCTCCGGTTGGATTTCAGGCGAGAGGGGCAAGGTGGCAATTTCAACCTGCGGCAGTATTTGGGCAGAGGCATCACGCGTGAAGGCTTCCGGCGCTACGGCTTCAGGCTAACGGCAGGGGTGATGCGCGGTGGCTTCAACGCTGGGGACTCACAACCTAGATGACAGCAAATCTCCGAGCAGAGGCGTCGCACGTGGAGAGTCCAGGCACAACGGCTTCAGGCGGCACGACTTCGATCTCCCTGTGCATCGGACGATGGTGACCGCTCACAGAGGAAGAGATGTGGCGACTTTTCTGATCTATGGCGGTCGAGATTGAAAGTGGCTTCAAGTGAGGCGCAAGACGGCTTCAATCTTCTCTCACGGCGGTGCTCGATTCAAGCGAAGAGGCGACTCCCTCACGGCGGCGCTCGATTTTCACAGTGGACTTACGGCTCGGCAGCGGCGCTCAGGCGACAACTGCTTTGTACAGTGCTGGAGGCGTGATGGTGGCTTGGCCGGTGCAATCCGGAAACGGCTATGGGCTTCTCGATTTTTCTGTGACGGTGGCCAACCGGCGGTGGTGGCTTCACGAAGGAGGCGACGCCTGGTGCGAAATTCGAGCGACAGCGGCCGCTCTTAGGGCAGAGATGTTTGGGATTTTCTGCGTGAATTTGGAATTTTGAATTAAGGGAACGGTTGCAGGCCAATTTCTTTGGGTTCAAGAATAAAATTTGGGCCTTCCTTTAAATTACATACTAAGGTTGTGTTTACTTTGGAAGTTGAGATTGTGTAGTTAAAATAAAATAGTAGACCATGATTAAGTTATCTCAAAATATAACTTGTTTACTTTGATAGATTTATATTTGGTTTAAAATAGTGGATGATTGTTTACTTTTCAAGACTACACATATAACAATGGTTAATTTACTAATACACCCCTCTTTAATGAAAGAAAATTCATGAACCCTATTCATTGTTGTGGCGTTTTGAAATGTGAAAAGGGAGTTGTCTAAAGGCACAACTCATTTGTTCTGCATAAACACATTGCAGGGATACAAATTCATTATAAAAGGAGATTGACTCATCAATAAAAAAATTGAAGCAATTGAGTAATTACATGGATTAAGCTCTGGTTAAAGAAGGCATGTGAAGGGAGGAAAGGGTCAAGAATTACGGAAGCTGAATTGGGGTTGAAATCTTGATTGGGGTATGTAAATTTCGAAGCTACTATTACTGTAAAATTATTTACTCATCAACCAAGCCAAACGGTGCCGCCACCCCCACCCCACCCCCGCCGGCGCGGCACCCCCCACCGCCAATCCCACATCAACCAAAATCCATCCCTACAGCCCCAATCGCCACCCCTACCGCCCAAATCCCTGATCCCGCCCGCTTCTTGTCAATTCTCATCCTAATCCTCCTCGTCGACGTCGCCGCCGCTTTCTGCGCTCTGTATCAACCCCCACAACCCTCTATTCTCCGTACCAAAAATCATTGGGGGAAGTGGCGAATTCATTCGTCCTTGGTAGCGGACAGCGGCGGAGGCGACGCGGAACGGCTGCAGTACTCGGCAAGGTTGCGGCTGATTTCTTCCAAATAAGAGCTCTTGGAAGGCGGCGCCATTCGAAGGAATTTGGAAAATGAGAGAGGTTTGCGGGAGAATTGGGGCATAGGGCGACTCTGCGTGCAAGAAGTTCAGGGCATCTCCATTTTAGGAGCTCTGCAAATCCATTTTCTAGTGTGTAATTGTGGGAGAGAGAATTTATGGTGAGTAGAAGAGGGGTATACTGTAGAGAACAAATCAGTAATTACATGAAGTTGAAATCGCGAGATAATATATATCCGCCCAATTTGGACGGATTAAAAAGGTGAATTAAGGGGGGTTTCTTCCGGGTCGGACTGATAACCCGAGATCCTAAACTTACAAAGTAAACACCTGTCAAAGGCCTGCTATTCTTCTAATATGCCTTTATCTTGTTATGTAAACGCAGCCTAAGAGTTTAATGAATTTGGACTTTTAACTCTTATATATATATATTTCTTAGTTAACTCAAATTGGGCTCCACAAATTCTTCTAAAAAAAAATGATTATTGGACTTATAATTTTTCCTTTCCAGATTTTTTTAAAATGGACTGGAATAAATAATAACCGCCCATATAATCTATTTAAGTAATTTTTAGACTTCAGAAATTAAAATTTCATGTCCAATTAAATTACTTAATATTCTTGCCCCCATAACTTTTATTTCCGCCTTTTAACCCCTATATTTTTTTTTTTTTTGCATCTTTTTATCACCAACTCCATCATGGTTCAATTCAAAAATACCACAATGTCTACTGGCAAGCGCTACTTAGTGATTCTTGATGATGAGCACCAATCTATCGAGAAGGGCATCCATTTGTGCGTTGAGAAGCCAGTCCTTGGGAACTACGCAGAGCCAATGACTCATATCAGCAACGAGTTTAAACTGGAAGACGTCCAAGGCCTAGGTGTTGAAAGTAGTGAATCACGAGAAGCCTGCTCCGAACAAAGTCGACCCTCTACCCACTTTGGGACGCCGCATCATGGACCATCAGATGAGATGGAGCGGTCCTTTGAAGTTCGCGGGAGAGTTCCACTACACCAAAGGATATTAGGAGTGGACGGAGGACGTTCTAAGCAGATGTGAGAAAGCTCTCCGGAACATCCGAAGTTATGACGTTGTTTTTGCATCGCTCTTCACCTATGACTGCAACTCATAAATTATCAAGGCTTTCTGTGAGGCGTGGTGCCCATCCACCAACACTTTGCTCACCACTTTCGGAGAGATGTCGATTTCGTTATGGGACATTCATAACTTGACAGGACTTCCTTTGAAGGGCTGCATCTTTGATGAAGTGGTACCAGATGATGTGGAGTTATTCGACAGAACTGGTGAATTCTCCGTCCCGCGAAGCTGCAAGCATCTTCTTCACGCCTATCATCTACTATGTGGAGGTAAAAGTAGGGCCAAAGTGTCCATTGCTCGATGGGTAAGTTTCTGGTCAGTCAAGCCTACCAAGCATCAGCCACCACTGACTCGTGTCGAGAAGAGGAAGACTACTCGTCCCAAGACTACTCACAATCCTTCTGGTGTGGTGCCCCCGCATAAAACATGGACTCCTGAGGAGTTAGCGTCGTTCAAGAGATTGAGTATTGACCGACATGCCCAGGAAGAGACGTATTTGGCCGCCTTTCTAGCGTGTTGGCTCTGCACCTTCGTTTACCCCGATGAAGAAGATTTGATAAGACCAAGTACCTTCAAGATGGCATGCTTAATGGCAAGAGGGAAGGAGACCAGTCTCGCTAATCCAGTCTTGGCGAGCATTTACAGAGGATTGAACAATATCTCGAACAGATCAGACCCATCTGAAGATCGAGGGGCCTTCCCGGTGCACTTCGTCTATGTCTGGATAGCGCAGTATTTGAAGACGTATTACATGGTCAGCCACAAGTTGAATAAACCTCACATGATATTATATTCTGGAGAAAACGGCGCCCGTTACTATGAACCTAGAGACGCTCGTAAATGAATTCATAAAGGGGACCAAGTCGTATTGATATGCAATATTGAGAAAGACCAGGACCTGTATGTGGACAATGGAGATGGGCGATGGAACACTTGGGGCTACTTCATAACCATGCGCTCCAACTTCCTTCCTAGGCGACAAGGCGATCATTTCATCATTGAGCCTTACAGTCCGCACCGTTTTAGCAACCAGTTTGGTTTCTATCAAGAAGTGCCGGGGATGTCGAAGATAGATGCTACCCGTGAGTGTTCGTTAGCAAGAGGCTTCTTTTACTGGAAATGGTGTATTTTGCGTGGTACCCGCTCCAGAGTGTATCTTCCACCTCCTCCTCACACTGCAAGGAAATTTTCTTCACTGGAGTATAAGAGATGGTGGCACCAAGTCCATGGTGAATATACTTAGACTCCCACATGAAGATTTTGACTGATCCAGAGCCCATTCATGTGCAACAGAATGAAGTGGTTGATGCTAATGAAGTCATGATAAACGCAAGACTTCTCCGGATCAAACGATTCCAGCCTCAGCATATGCTGCAACATTGCTTGCTGGGTCAAGTAAGAGGAAAAGTACTTCTCGACACTCAGGTGAAAGCCGAAGCGGTCAAGACGTTAACTGGAAGCATGTACAGCAGACTTCCAAGTCCCCAAAACTTGTGATAGATCCTGACACATCCCTCCAAAAGAAGGTTTATTATTATTTCTTCTTTTCCATTTACCTTTTACCTCATAGTCTCTTACCATCTTGCCTCTTCCAAATCTTTTTAGGCTAGACAAGAGGTGTTCGGCACTGAAGATGAAGGGCACAATTCGAACGAAGGAGAATCATCTTCCTCAGTAGCAGCTTCAGTAGCTCCTGTTGGACTTTCCTCATTCAAGCCCGTCAAGCCCTTCAAGCCAACCAAGCCCATTGAACCCATAGCAGGTGCTGTCTTGTATTTAAGGGAGAAAATTTCGTTGAGAAATGCAAACGAACTTATATCTTAACCCTGTGGAATTGTTGTCTTCTATGAAGGACGAGGTGTCTTTTGTGATAAAAGAAATTAAGGAATATGACCGAGTTGATTCTTCCATCCTTGAGAAGAGCTTGGCAGCCCTATTTGACAAAGCTGATGATTATGATGCGGCTAGGTCCAAGTCTACTGAGGGAGTAACAAAAGAGATTCTTGCTTCTCAAAAGACGGAAGCAACAAGTGCTCTTAATGTTTGCAAGGCGGCCGAAGAGGATGAATCCAACAAGTTGGAGACGGCTCGAGTAACACTGAAGCAAGTGGATAAGGAGCTTATCGAGTTATCCAAAAAGAGGAAGAGACTTGCTGAAGAATTGCAACAACATCAAGAATCTCTTAAGAGTGCCAAAGTTAAAACTTGAGCTGCTAAAGATGCCCTCCTTGTCATCGACAACACACCGATTTTGGAAGAAACCGTAACTGAAGAAGAGACGAAGTCAAGATCAGAATTGGAAGCAGTTGTGGAGGAGTTGAAGGACTTGGATCCTTTTGCGTAGTTTTTATTTAGGATTCCCCTTATGTTATCCCCTTCTTTTGTACCAAGTCTTTAACTTTGAATAAAACTTGATCAATTTTGTCTTTAACTTTTCATGCTGCCTTTATTTCAATACCTTATTTAAATATTTAAATTCAAATAAGATAACTGTCAAATGACTGAACTTAGAGAATTTCTAAGCTGCCTACGCACCCCTTTGGTTTAAGAGGATCAAGTCATAACGTAGTTCCAAAAAGGTATGATTTGATTGTGGGGGGGGGGGGGGGCGTACACAGTTTAACCTCATGCGGGCCAGGAGGGACTATTCTTTAACCACTATAGACAAAGTGGGGTATTTGATTATTTAACCACTAGAAACACCCTTAGTGGGGTGAATTAACAGTTTAACCACATTTTTACCTTTAAGGGTTGTCGTTCACAGTTTATCCTCATGCGGACCAGGAGCGACTAACTGTTTAGGCTCGTGCGTCATGGAGCGTTGATTTGGGATTTATTTTACGCATAATAGCGTTTCAGGAATTTCCCATTTATGGGGCCAATGCTTACACCATCTTCAGAGATCAGCTTGTAAGCACCATTTGTATAGACTTCGGTCATGACATATGGACCATCCCATCTGGGCATGAATTTATTTCCGATACGATGAGTGACAGCAATGGGCCTCCTCACTGCCAACACCAAGTCGCCAACCTGGAAAGATAGTGTCTTCACCTTTTTGTTAAAAGTTCTGGCAAGACGAGACTGATAATACTCAAGTCTCTGCTGTGCTTCCAGCCTTTTCTCACTAAGGCTTCTAGCTCTTCAAGACGCAGGCGTGCATTCTCTTCTTCTGTCAGACCTTCTTGTATAGCCATCCTCAGAGAAGGAATTTGTTTCTCAAGAGGTACCACTACTTCAACACCATACACCAACGAATATGGAGTAGCTTGTGTAGGCGTTCTGTAAGTGGTTCGGTACGCCCATAGAGCTTCACTTATCCGTTCATGCCAATCCCGCTTGGACTTCGAAATAACTTTCTTCAGCAGACTGCAAAGAGTTTTGTTGAAGGCATCAGCCAGACCGTTGGCAGCTGCATTATACATTGAAGACTTTCTTTGTTTGAAGTTAAACTTCTCACAGAGTTTGTCAATGTGACTGTTGGAGAACGGTCTTCCATTATCAGTCATAATGTAACGCGGGACTCCGTATCTGAAAATGATGTTGACACGGATGAAGTCGGCGACATTTTCTTTCTTTACTTCCCTCAACGGCACTGCTTCAGCCCACTTGGAGAAATAGTCGGCTGCAGCTAAAATGTAGAGATGACCACCAGAAGACTTTGTCAATGGCCCTACAACGTCCAGACCCCAAGCATCAAAGGGCCATGAAGCAACAGTTGGATGTAATGGTTCAGGAGGTTGATGAATCAGATTTGCATGAAACTGGCATGCTTGAAATTTCCGTGCAAAGTCTATGCAATCTTTCACAATTGTCGGCCAATAGTAGCCCATCCTCTTTATCCGGAAGTGTAATTTGGGTCCTGACTGGTGAGCACCACAAACTCCAGAGTGAGCCTCCTCCATAGCTTGAACAGCTTCCTCATCTCCTAAACACCTCAAGAAGACGCCATCAAATGATCTTCTATAAAGAGTTCCTTGGTAGTAGATGAATCGAGGTGCACGACGCCGAATATCAACTCTTCGTCGTGGATCATGGGATAACTTATCATGTTGTAAGTAATCCACAAAAGGCTGACGCCAATCCTCGTTTTCGATTTCGAAGACTTCAATGGCATGATTTTCAACTTCTTCATTATCTTCCTCGTATAAAATATGAGGTACAACCCAACTTCTGTATATAGGTATTCGTACGTGGGTTCCTGGCATAGCTATAGTTGATGCTAACTTATCGGCTTGCTTATTCTCACTTCTTGGCACATGCTCGACTTCCACATCTCCAAGCCATCCTATCATTCTTTGGGCATAGTTGTAGTATGGAAGCAGTTTGGGCTTCTTGACTTCATATAATCCACGGAGTTGATTTACAACTAGCAAGGAATCTCCATACACCCTGAGATGCAACTGTTTTATGTCCACTGCCATCTCTAGCCCAAGTATGAGCGCTTGATACTCGGCCACATTGTTGGAGCAGTTTTCCGTCAAGGAGAATGAATAAGGCAAGACATCATCTTCGGATGTGATGAACACCACTCCGGCACCAACTCCTTCTCTATGGGAGGCTCCATCGAAGTACATCTTCCAAGGAGGAGAGATTTCCACTGCTAAGACATCTTCATCTGGGAGATCATAACTCCCACTCAGCAGGAATCGGGTGGTCTGCTAAGAAATCTGCCAACACTTGCCCTTTCACAGCTTTCTGCGGGACGTATATGATCTCGAACTGTTGCAGCTGGAGATACCACCTTGCAAGTCTATCTGAAAGAACCGGCTTTGACATGACAAACTTTAATGGATTTGCCTTTGAGATAAGACAGACGGTGTGAGCCTGGGAATAGTGCTTCAATTTCTGAATTACGAAGATGAGTGCCAAACATATCTTCTCGATTGGGGAGTAATTCAGCTCATTCGGAACCATCATCCTGCTCAAATAGTAAAGAGCATTTTCTTTGCCCTCATCATTTTCTTGTGCCAACAAGGCTCCAACAGACCGTTCTTGAGCAGCTATGTAAAGTATCAACGGTCTTCCGGGTACTGGGGCGACTAGCACAGGCAGCCTCATCAGATTTTCCTTGATGCCCTTAAAAGCATTCTTGCAAGCTTCGTCCCACTGGAATGGGTTTCCTTTCTTCATCAAATGACTGAAGGGTTGACATCTGCCAGCCAAGTTTGAGATGAATCTCCTCAGATACGCCAACTTCCTTGCAAGCTTTTAAGCTCATGGATGTTACGTGGTTCAGACATCTTCAGAATCGCATCGATCTTTGCTTGTTCAATCTCGATGCCTCGTTGACGGAAAATGAATCCAAGGAATTTTCCTGAAGAGACTCCGAAGGCACACTTCAAAGGATTCATCCTAAGTTGATATCGCCTGAGACGTTCAAAGACTTGCCTCAAATCTTGCAAATGATCTTCCTTCCTTTTCGATTTCACCACCAGGTCGTCCACATAACACTCAGTATTTTTGTGGAGCATATCATCGAAGATTTTCTGCATCGCACGCTGATATGTGGCACCAGCATTCTTCAAGCCAAAGGCATCACTTTATAACAATATATCCCTTTTGGTGTGCGAAAGGCGGTAAGCTCTTCATCACTAGGCGACATACGTATTTGATTGTATCCTGATGAGCGATCCATGAAAGACAAAGCTTCATGACCTGTGGTAGCATCGATCATTAGTTCGGTGATAGGCAAAGGGAAGTCATCCTTGGGACATGCGAGGTTGAGATCGTGAAAGTCCACGCATACCCGAATCTGACCATTCTTCTTTCTTAACGGGACGATGCTGGAGATCCATGTAGGATACTTCACTTCCCGAATGAAACCCACCTCAATGAGCTTGTTCACTTCATTCTCGATCTGCGGAATCAACTCTGGTCGAAATCGGCGTTGGCCTTGCTTGACTGGTTTAGTCCCCTCTTTAATTGAAAGTTGATGAACAGCAACCTTCGGGTCTAATCCTGGCATTTCCTTGTACGACCAAGCAAACACATCCCTGAACTCCTTCAAGAGTGTAATATACGTCTCTTCTTCTTCAGACGTCAACAAGGCGCTTATGTAGGTTGGTCGTGGATCGTTGGCATCTCCCAAGTTGATTTCTTTCAACTTATCAACAGTGGCTTTAACACCTCCTTCAAGTTCTGGAGGGGCCTCCTCAACATCCTCTTCCACTGTAAAAGCCTCATCATACGCGGTGATGTGATTTACAGTTGCTGCATCTTCACCGACTTCCTCTTGCCTTCTGATATCAACAACTGCCCTCACTCGACCATCCCTTCTTCTGACTAGGACCGTCCGTAAAATACTAACGGTGTCAGTGATGAATCCATTTCTGATCATCGCAGCAACTCTCCTTTGTAAGGCTTCTTCACTTTCTTGAGGAGTTTGCCTTTGGACAATGGAAGCGTTGATAAAATTTGATGATGCAACACTTTCTTTGTCATCGTCTTCCTCCTTGGTGTAGATGATTGTTCTTAACCTCGCGGTTAATGCTTCTCCACATGATTCAACCAATGTGGTTCGTCGCTTCATACGAGAGGGGATTAAACTTCGAATTCTGTGGGAGTGTGCAGGTTTAGAAATCCTCCCTTCCCGGCACTCAATTCTTTTATGCGGCCCTAATCTTCCAAAGACGGATCTGGACTTTCTTCCAAGTGATCCCAATCTGTTGAAGACTGACCCATGTTTCAGGCGGTTGCCTCCTTCAAATGTTCCCAACCTCTCAAAGATAGAAGCCTTCTTCACTTTCTCACCGTTCTCATCAAATACATCTTCTGTGGATGAGAAGGCCCCTTCAGAGATATGATTTGTGCTCGTACTTGCTCTTTTGATCGCAATACGAACTGGACTCGGTGCCACATATCCCAAACCCATTCTGGAATTCTTGATCGGGGTGTAAGTGCTTTTATTTTATGGCTTTTGAATGGGGTTAACTCTGTGCTTTGGCGGTTTGATAACCTCTTGGGGCGATTCCTTCAATGCAGACTTTTCTTGTGGATCATATCCAGCCCGAACAAGGAGTCTGAAGGCTTTAGGGCCATAAGACTTCGACATCACAACTTCAGCTATTTCGCCATGTTCAGTCATGGCTCCATGGGTAGGACGAGTGAATCCTTTAAGCGGCTGTGGAGAAGGTCTTGTTGAATCAAGCTTGGTTAGAGGTAATGTCAGCCCCTCTAATGCTTCAACAATTTTGAGAGGCCGTTTACCTTTATCAACACGGGATGGAGGAGCAGTCTTCTCTTTCTCTGCAGTTTGCTCATCCTTAGCTATCTCTTGTGATGAGTCTGCTTCAGCTTTAATCGTACTCTGAAAGTAGTACCTGGCGTCAGCAAAATATGACTCAGCATCCGTGAAAGGCTTGGCATCGGCAAATACTCTCTTTACTTCACCATCTTTATAGTATTTGAAGCATTGGTGCATCGTAGAAGGTATCACATTGTTCTCGTGCAGCCACGGGCATCCTAGCAGCATGTTGTACGAAGTCCTGGCGTCTATCACATGAAATAGCACAGTTGAAGCCATCTCATCGATTAACAGATCCAACATCATCGTTCCAAGGGCCCTTTGACCTTCTTGATTGAAGCCTTGGATCATCAGTCGGCTGTGGCCAAGTTCATCAACTGTTATGCCCAACTTTCTCATCACTCTCAAAGGCAGGATATTTACTCCAGACCCTCCGTCAATCAGCATGCGGTTGATCTTTTGTCCTTTGGCATAACCTGTCACGAACAAAGGTCGGTTATGAGGCTGCGAGCCGAGCAATAAGTCATTTTCCGTAAAGCTCATAGTGGGCGCACAATCAACAGCTTTGTCACAAGGCTCTCTTTCAAACGAAGAGGTTTCTTCTATGTCCGTCATATAACATGAAGTGTTACAACTGCCATCATGCTCAGCAGTGACGAAATTTGCAGATGCTTCTTCTTCTAGTAGGATTGTCCCTTGCTCCACTAGCTGCATGACTTTATCCTTGAAGACGAAGCAGTCTTGGATTGGGTGACCCACAAGCCCGTGGTACTTGCAGTATTTTGGGTCATTGACACGTCCAACTTCTTCTGGGCGCTTCATTTCTGGCAATTCGATGAGTTTACTTTTCATCAGATCATCGAATATTCCTGAGACGTCAGAGTCTAGGAATGGATATTGCCTTTGCTGCATTTTTTTCAGAGTCTTTCTTCTTTGCCCCCTTTCTGGAGCAACAGCAACAACTTTTCCTTTGTCATTTCTTTCTTCTCGCTCCTTCTGATACTTGACAGTCTTTGCGTTTGTTTGCATGACTTCTTTGTGAGGAGTTCGGACAAAGGTCTTGCTTCCCTTCTTAACTTCTTGTTTGTCCTTGAACTTTCGAGGTTCTTGGACAGGTGGTCCACTGGATCCACTTGCAGCCATGGTCAGCTCCATGTCGTGCGCTCTCGTTGCCAACTCTTCAAAAGTTCGCGGCTGGATACCTTAGAGAATATACCGGAGACCCCACTTCATCCCTTGGACGCATATTTTAATCGCGGATGTCTCAGACAGTCTATCTTTGCAATTCAGACTTAAATTTCTCCATCGATTAATGTAATTGATGACAGGCTCTTCCTTCCATTGGTGTGAATTTGTCAGCTCGATCATGCTAACCGTTCTTCTCGTACTATAGAAACGGTTGAGGAAATTTTGCTCCATTTGATCCCAGCTGTTGATAGAGTTAGCCTCCAGATCAATGTACCAGTCGAAGGCATTTCCTTTGAGTGAGCGGACGAACTGCTTGACAAGATAGTCTCCGTAAGTCCCGGCGTTGTTGCACGTCTCAACAAAATGGGCCACGTGCTGCTTTGGATTGCCCTTTCAGTCAAACTGTTGGAACTTTGGAGGTTGGTAGCCTGCTGGCATCCACAAGTTGTCAATTCTCTTTGTGTAGGGTTTGGTGTAGGTGAAGGTGGACTTGGAGCCATCTTCAAATTTCCCTTTCACCGTATCCAGAATGAGCTCCTTGAGCTGATCAATCTGGATCGCTTCATCAGCTGAGATTTGCATTTCTTTAGTAGTCTCCTCAGTTTCAGCTGTTTGTCGCCTAGTTGAGGTCTCCTCCATTCCTTGATCTTCAACTTGCTTCCCATGAGCGTGACTTGCATCACTATTCTCCACTTTGTTCGTCAAGTTGGCAATCTGAATGTCTTGCCTCTTGACGTGATCTGCAAGACCTTCAATAGCTTTGAGGATGATGTTGAATCGTTCCTCAATAGTTGAGGAGTCTGTCATCATGACTGGAGCAACCCTTGAGTCTGACAGTGAGTTTGAGGATGAATGCGGAGTGGAGTGCGGAGAGTTGACCTCCTCATCTTCAGCAGTGTAGACCGGCTTCTTAGTCGTTGCCTCCACTGATGGATTGGCCTTTGTGAAGGTCTCAATCAGCGATCGCTTCGCCATACTCCTTGTCACGACCTGGCCTTCAGAAGTTTTGGAGGAGTTGGCTTTTTGCACAATAACTTTGCGGGGAGCCATCCTTAGTGATCTTGGACTTTACTTGAGGAGAGAAGGGATGAGAGGTAGAGTCTGTCCCACTGGGCGTGCCAAATTTGTAATTGTAAAATTTGTTTTATTAAAATAATAAACACGAATACATTTTACAACTTGAATTTGTTCGGATCGAATAGAAAGATTTGTGCGGGTTCTTGACTCTAGACTTTGACCTCTGATTCTTCTCTTCAGCTGACTTTGACCTTGATCAAATTTTGACTTCGATCTTCGGACTTGAATGTTTGTAACGTTAATCCAAGGGTGAAAACACCTTGTTTTGGATTAAACGTTGTTTCTGGATGAACGCCTTCGAATTTGGTGAAGAACGCTGTTTGAATCTTTGAATGCAAACGTCGGATCGACGGGACTTCGAGCCTTGATCTTCAATCTGGAGCTGCTTTGGGCGAAGAACACTGAAGAACACTCTTGGAGTTTTCTTCAAATCTTCAACGGTAAACGCCGGATTGAAGGGGTTCTGGACCTTGATCTTCGATCTCGAGCTGTTTCAGGTGGACTTGAGCGAAGAACGGCGAAGAACGTTCCTGGAGAATCTTCGAATCTTCGAGTAGAAACACCGGATCAAAGGGGCTTCGGGCCTTAATCTTCGATCTTGAGCTGCTTCTGGTTGACTTTCACGAAGAACGGCGATGAACGCTTGGAGTCTTCAAGAACGGTTGCAGAAGATTCGCTGGTTGATCGTCTGGATGCTCGTTCGCTTCGGTTGCTTGTTCGTCTTCGTTCGTGCTCGTCTTGGTTGTCGTGTTCTAAGTGAATGAGCAGAAGACCCTATTTATAGGGTGAAGGATGGAAAACTTTCCATTCTTATCGCGCCACGTGGCGCCGCCTGATTGGCCCATGCCATTTGATTGGCGTGATTTGTGAATTAGTTTAATTCACTTCCATTTTTTACGAGATATCATTTAATTCTCGTTTTAATGGTAAATAAGGCGTATTTATTACCCAATTTGAGTATCGAACACTCATTTAATTTGTCCGACTTGTACCGTGTACATTTAATATCAAGTTAACTATTTAATTCAAGAATTAATTTAATTAAATTCTTAAAATAAAATAGTAAATTTATTTGATATTAATATTTGATTTGCACACGTGTCACAATTTAATTTGGTGCAAATTTTATTTGCTTACATACATAAAATGCAATATATACTTAAAAAAAAGTTAGAGCCGAGCCGGCCCGCCCCAACCTGCCAAAACCTACGGCTCAAACGAACGAACCTATATAGACCCGCGTCCAAATGGGTCAAGGAATGCTTGACCCAACCCTTAATTTTTATATGGTAGGGCTAGTCGAACCAACGGGCTCAACCTGTTTTGACGGCTCTAATAAGTACCCATTGTTATGTTAGTACAAATCCCATTGAAAAGTGTGAATAATGTTAGTACGGTGAACAATGTTCATTTAGTACTTTACTATTATGGGAAGATGTTGGTCTTGTGTGAATCAATTTCATTTTAGATATTGATTTACAACTAATATCTTATAGTAAAATAAGTAATATTTTTTAATAAAATAATTAATATCTTTTTATCAATTACCTTTTTTCCAGTAAGTACCCATTGTTATAATTAATCCAAATCCTATTGCAAAGTGTGAAGATGCGTTAGAATGTGCTCTCCTTTCAAATGGAGGGCAATTTATTGAATTATTTTGATAATTTAGAGAAATCTAAAAAAATATAAGAAATATCACTAAAATTATTGTGGCACATGACACCGATAATTATTGAAATAATATATCTAAAGACCCTTAAATTATTAACATTCGAGTATGTATAAAGTGATACTGATTTATACATAAATTATTGAAAAATATTAGTTATTTTCACAAAAAAATATTAATTATTTTCACTAAGAGTCTTAGTTTGTACTCTGTAAACAAATAATACTCTTCAATAAAAACAATTAAAATTCTTTACTGAAAACAACTAAAATCCTTCAATATTTTCACCCTATATTGTCTCAACATTCATTTCAAAGATTCTTAAATTAATTTTAATCTTAAAGAATTTTTAAAGCATTAACATTTATTTACAATTCAACTCATGCATGTATTGCCGCGAGTATACGTAAATTTTAAAAGACAACTGAGATAAGAAGTTATATGTCCAAATCAACTCAAAATAAATCCTATAAATAAAAAATTGTACTTAAATGATTTTTTTTTTAATAAAATTTTGTTTAAAGAACTTTTAAAGCAAAAGTTGATAAGATATAATTTGTCAGCATTTTACGGTCACAAACCAACTAAATTGCGTTGAAATGCAAAAGTTGAAAAGGAACAGTTTGAAAATCAATAAGCCAAAGAAAAGACGCGTTCAATTAAAGTGTACAAAAAGTCATCAATGATTAAAGACAACATTTATTAATTGAAAAAAAAGAAGTAATTAATACTATATTCTCATCGTTAATAACCAGCCAGCCAAACCAATATATATGCCCACCGACACTGTAGTAGTAATGCTTTTCAGTTTGAATTATTCATCTCTTATACCAATAATGCCCCTCGTCCAACTTACATGATGGTGCATCCTTGAGGGTTTTCTTCACTGAAGTAGCTGTCACATCTGTTGGCATGTGCAACCCCACCATACCCATATGCATGTCCATGCCCATGGCCATGGCCATGGCCATGGCCATGCCCATATCCATGTGCGTGACCATAGTAGCCTTCATAACATGGTTGTGGTTGTGGCGGCGGAAATCCATACCCATGATAATACGGGCCCGCACTATAAGCATCATAGCTCGGTCCAATATATGGAAAAACCGATGGAACTCCATTAACCGGGGCCGGTTCGGGTCCCTTTGCCTGAGCCGGCTTCGCAGCCGGTTCCGGATTTTTAGGTTGTTCAGCTTTTGGGGCCTCCTTGGGCTTTGCAGCCGGAGGAGCGCCGGCATCTGCTTTGGGCTTTTCTGCTTCCTTGGGCTTTTCTTTGGGCTTTTCGGCCTCTTTGGGCTTTTCTTTGGGCTTTTCGGTCTCTTTGGGCTTTTCTTTGGGCTTTTCAACGGCGGCCTGCTTTGGTTTTTCTGCTTCTTTGGGTTTTTCGGGCTCTTTTTTCTTTTCGGGCTCTTTCTTCTTTTCGGGCTCAATTATTTCAATACTTTTTATAGCTTTGCCAGCCTTGCAGCACAATTTGTCACGAATTCTCTCCGGGCTGCAGCACACCACCGTGATTGCCACCGTGTTTGTCTTTTCATTATACACTTGGTCTCTAATTTCTTCTCTCCAGATATTATTTCATTTTGCACACAATTTAGTTTCTCATTAAAAAATTATTTTTTTTATCCACGGAAATTTATAACTATTTGCTAAAATTTTGAGAAATAGGTGGGGCTTGGTAAGTAGTTCGAGAAATAGCAAATTAATTCTATTTTGATGAGTTCAAAACATTATTGATGATGGAAAGGGGGCGGGGACACTAGCTTATTTGGGTTGTGCAAGAAAATGATTAAATGAGAGAGGGAGACTCACGGGGAAATTTGCATAGTGTTTTCTTGATCTTCTTGTAGCAGCAAGGACACTGAAGATCAGCCTTAAGTATCATTGGAGTTACCTGAAATATTATTACCCACATATATTCATAACTTATAATTACTTGTGTTATTGAGATTTAAAGACATACATCACTCTCTTGAAAGAAAAAGACATATATCACGGAAATCAAACAGATCTGGACCCTCTATATTTTCATGAATTTCCAGGAAGAATGACCAATCGAAAATACTAGACTTCACTAGATTATTTTCATCACTAATCTCGTTTCTTGGAAATTTACAACGAAAGAAAAAAAAAACAACCATAGAGAATATCATTTCAAGAATCATCTCATGAGTTAATAATGGAAATTTATCTTCAATGGCAAGAATTTATGAGGCCAACGTGAAAGTGAAGAAAGAAATCGGCGCATACCTTCTCGACCGCCATAGATAAGACAATTATCGATGAGAGCAACTAAGTGAGAGAAAGAGAGAGAGAAAGAGAAAGAGAAAGAGATGGCTGTGGTTTTAAATGAATTTGTTTTCCTTAAAAAGATGGTAAAGGCAGCGGTAGTATTGGTGTAGATCTTGTATTGAATAGTTGTATGGGAAACTGATGTCCATTAAATTTCATCTCCTTCATTCGCCCCGCGATTAACTTTTATTTTGTCTTTCTATTTTGTTATTTTCGTTGTTTCCATTAATAATTTTTTATACTTTTTTTAATATCAATTAATAATATTGTATTTATATACTTTATTTATATATATTCATTTAAACACATTACACTTTAGAGCAGATCTTATGTGAGATTGTCTCGTGCTATGAAACGGTGGTATGAAGTATAAATTGAACATGACATATTAACATTTTGATAGGGGTGAGTGTTAATTTATGTTGTCTCATCCCATGAGACGGTCTCACGCAATTTTTTTGCTACACTTTTTTCACTTTTCTCTCATCACATCACTTGTATTATATCTATATTTAATCATCCATCTTAAATGTTGTGCAGGAAGTTAATACCGGAACAAAGGGAATAATACTTCAACATACAACCCCCTTCGTTATAAAGTAAATTTTCTAGATATTTTTTTCGCGGATATTAAAAAGTATTAATATAAAATAAAATATAGTATAAATGATGTGATTGAATATTCGTTCCGTCTCTTTTTATCTGTCTTATTTCTATCCATTTACACAAACCAATTTCTGCATTATTAGGATATCAAAATACAAGTATATCCCTATTTATTAAGTTTACAATTACAAAAAGATAATTAATATTATTATTCATTGGGGGCATTATTGGAATAAACATGACAAATTTGCATTGGATTTACAGAGTGACAAATAAGAAGGAACACCACTTTAAATAAAATGAGACAATTAAAAAAGGACGAATATTAGTAAAAAAATAAAGTTACTAATGTGATTGAATAAATATAATAAAATGAAATGTTGGTATAAAAAAAAATTACTACCTCCGTCCCGCTATTATGTTCCTGTTTTATTTTTGTTGACTTTTAATGTGAGGCTCGATTTGTTGTATTTAAATTGATAAAATATTTTTCAAAAATGACATATTATTCATTTTAAGTCAATAAAACAAATCGAATATGTTTTTCTATGTAATCATTAGTGGAATAAAATGTAATTTAAACAAGTTTGAAGGGGAGTGAATAGTGCAATGGGAACATAATAGCGGGACGGGGGAAGTAATAAATTTTCAAAATAATATGAAAAATTTATTGCAGATGCCCAATTTAAAAATATAAAAACTTCCGCTTAAGATAGAAGGAGCAGTCACATTCTCTCTCTTGCTAGTAAGAGAGAGAGAGAGAAAGATGGGTCTATGTTGCCGACTCTTTACTCTGTTTGCATGTGCTGGCTTTGATAGGCACAACTCACCTTCCAATATTCCACTTAGCAGCCGGTACTTAATTTCATCCCAAAATAAGATTTAATAATTTTAAATGATAGATTGATTCTTCGCAATAAAAAGACGTTTGTTTGGGCAGATGATTCAGTTGCAACTAATTAATTAACCCATTGACGCGTTTCAACTTTCATCATGGAAGAAGGTATTATGTGACCCATTAAACTTGTTTAATACATTATTACTAAATTACGCTAAACATACCAGTGAACTAATTGTGTTAACTGTGAATGATATCAGTAGTCTTCACTAAAAATATTAATTAAAATTGTATTAATTAATTTTACTAATAGTATTAGTTATTTTGATATAATGTATTAGTAAAAAAAAATTCACCATAATAGTTATCTATTATTCAATACTCTTTCCGTCTCCTTTTAACTTTTAGAGGTGGGGTGACACAAATTTTAAGAAAAACTGCTTTAATGACTTTTTGAACTAATGAATTAAGAATATTTTGAAATAAAGTAGGTAGTGTGAGAGTGTTTTATTTGTATATTTGAGGCGTGAAAATATTATAGAACATTAAAAAAAACAGTGTGAAATTTATTAGGGACCGGTTGGAGTTATTGTTTTGTATTAATGATCAGATGTGTTCTTTTCAATAAAAAAAAAAAGATTTTCTAAGAAAAAATAATTTTCGCAAGAGATGGTACACTTAGAGGCAAAGAAATGTCAAACTTTTGCAATTTTTCCAATATAATATGATATTTTTTATTTTTTTTCTTTCCACTTATGTTTTCTAATTTTCTCTTTGCTACGTCTATCTAACAGTTTTTTTCCCCTTTATTTCGTTTTTTTTTTTTCATTTTTTTGTGTCCATTGTATATTTGTTATTATAATCCCCTTAATGACAGTTTTTTTTTTTTCATTCACAAAAATTAGATTTTAGCAGCTTTTTAAAATTGATTATGACTACAGAAGTTGGATTTTTTTCATCCATTTACGTTGATGAGCAGTTTTAGAACTCAACTGCTTTAGAAATTCTTGAATTCATGTGTGAATATTTTGTGCAATTTTTTTTTCTTTTTAATAAAACTACTCCAGTATGCCAACAATTTTGGTATACAACTGTATATCAAACTTTGGATATGTATCGAAATTTCGTTATATAACGGTAATACCAAAATTTTCGGTATAAGACGGTAATGCCTTTATCCTATATCAAATTTCGGTGTATCGAGTTTCGGTATACTGAAATTTTAAGTACAATATCGATATGTTTTTTTATATACCAATCTTTTAGTGAGACATACAGTATGACTTGATATTTCCAGTATACCGTACTGAACCTCCCTTAAGTATATTCCTAAGTGTAAAACTCTCACCACTAACCCAACCCTGAAGTTGTAAAGTAAGTGTGTTGTTATTTTTTTTTTTTAATTTTTAATCAGGATCAAAACTGCCCCACTACTGGGCAAGATAGGCTCATATTACCAATGGTAAGTGTTATTGATTATGATCTTGATAATTTGACCCCATTAAATTAGCATTTGTATTTTATTAAATAACAAATTAATATGCAAACAAGCATGCTCGTTGTAATTAATTTATTCGAGTCGAAATAAACTTCTTCCAAAAAAAAAAGTTTCCAAATCATCTATGTTAATTCAAACAATATTGAAGAACAAAGCTATGAAGCTCACACGATGAATCAAACAAGAACAAAAAAAATCAAAATAAATGGCAACACAAGTATTTATGTGGTTCAGTGTAAATCACCTACATCCACGGAATAAGGGCACTCAATCTTCACCATCAGAGTCTTCTATTATAGATTACACTTGATGTAGACTCTGCCAGAACGGACAGAGCACATCAATCTTAAAGAAGCCAGACCAAAACGAAAAGCTCTGCTCAGAGATAATGAAAGCAAAGATCTGAGCTCGTCAATATAGAAGACCTTGAAGAGACTGAATAAGTCTAGAAAGTGAATGAAATTCCTCCTACACGGCCTCGCTAGACTTTACTTGTTTTGCCTCTTGAAAGGAAGAATCATATTTCAACAGCTCTGCCAGAGCTTATGAAATATTATTTGAAGAACTCTGAAAAACTAGTACTGGATGAGGGAGTTGGAAGCCTCTTACTCGCATAAAAGTTTGTGAAATAATATTCGGCTTGTTTGAAATATATCTCTCCAGAGCTTCTCAAAAGCTCTGGATACCGATCGCAATATGTGAATATATAAACCAGGAGGTAAAGTGTTATCAAATCCCAAGATCCCTAGAAGCTGGGGATGTTCTCTTATCCCCCAAAAATCATGAATAATGGAGAAAGGAATATCAGATATGTCCCTCTCACGAGCTCTGGGACTGAGGCTCAAAAAGGACGATTCTGTCAGGATCTGTCTGTGCTAAACGACACAGAATAGGCCGGCCAAGGGACACGCGTCGGCTCCTAAGGCATCCGGGTCCCCAAGTGGTCCCAAGAATAATTAGGGCAACAGAGACGATTTTACTGTTCTGCCCCCACAGCTTAAAGGTATAAATACTCATTTTCCTTCTTCACAACAAGGTATTATCACTATTACTCACTCACATTTCCAGTTTTTCAGCTATGGTTTTTCTTCCATAGCAAGTTTTCTGACTTGAGCGTCGGAGGGTCGACGCCGGAGCCCTCTCCGTCCCGACTTTGTGCAGGAAATCTCACCGGAGGTCCAAGCTATCACTGGAGGTTGCTATCTTGAGCTCCAGAGACAGTTTCTTAGCCTTCTCTCTTGTGTTCCTGGGCTTTTACAGAGAGGCTTTCATGTACCACTCTTAACATTTCTTCAAATACTTGCTTGATTTTGTGTTGATCTTGAGTTCGCACTCATCAACTGGCGCCGTCTGTGGGAAGAGTGAGTTTTGACGTGAGTTATTTCTTATTTCCCTTCATGAATCGTGAGTGAAAATAGTGAAGTGATGCATGGTTATTTCTATCCCCTGTTTTTCTGGAAAAAGTCTCATGAATATGAGTACCTTTATGTGTCACAGCTTTTCTTTTTAGTCATTTTGGTCATGAAAGTGCTAGATCTGTACTAAAATTTGTTGTTATAGCATGAATATGAGTTGTCTTTATCATTTCTACGATGAAAAGTGTTGTTTCTTTGCCAAAATACGAAGTAATGCCTTTATGAAGATGATTTGGCACGAACGTTGTTATGAATGTACGGATCTGGGCATATAATGCTATTTGACAGCTTTATTTTTTCAAAAAATTATCTCTCAACACGTGAGTCGATCTGCCTGAAAGTTTATGAGGTTATTAAAAGATGTTATTACGATTTTCAAGTAACGAGTGATATTATGATATTTGTTCAGAGCTTATGAAAATTTTCATTATCTCTGAAATTGCTAGCTCTGTAGAGAGAACTACTACCTGTTGACTGCTATGTGTTCTTAAGTGTATATCGTTGAGATCTCGATGAAAGAGGTGCATACATTTGATCGGTTAATATGCATTTTGAGAAGGCCATGAACTAAGTTGCTATCTTTTCTTGGTTCTCAGAGATGACAAATCCTACTCCCCGAGATCTGGGTAAGGATTTTGATGACGCTACCACTGCTCCGACGGATACTCCAGCGAGCGTGAATGTGGTAGGAGGTTCGAAGGCCTCTGAAAATGCGAGCACCCCTGCGGTCACAGTTGTGGATGTGGAGCATCCAGAGACTACACCGGTTCAGGATAGCACGACTCTGATTCCATTGACAGTTGAGCAATTGAGAACTCTAATTAAGACCGCAGTTGATCAGGCTGTGGCAGAAAGGACTCCCACCCGGGGAGCTCCTCATTGTTTGAATGCGAATGAACTCCGGGCACATGATCTGCCCGGACCTCAGGCCCCGAGTGTGCCTCGTCCTAGAGTCTTCAATGTGGCTCAGGACACTAGGGCCTGGATGCCCCGAAACATTCCGTTGTCTTCTCCCCCTGGAGACGTCCTAAGGGAGACCAACGTGAGAACCAGTTTTGGCAGAGCAGCTGCCGGTGGGACAGCCACCAGAGAGGAAAGAATAGACCTGGGCGGTGCGACTCCAAGAGATGTTAGGGCTGCAGTTAGAGCTGCTAGGGTTGAGGAACAGAGACCCCGTCTAGTTGAATATGATGAACATGGGTCAGAAGAGGATGATGCTGACTCTACAACCCAAAATACTACCTCTCGTAGAAGTGGTACTCAGCGAGAGCTAGCGTCTTTAAGAAAGGACATTGAAGTAATGAAAAAGCAACGTGAAAGAAGTGGAAAACAGGGAATGAGGCAAGATGGATCCCCCTTTTCGGAGGAAATCCTCTTGGATCCTCTTCCTAAGAATTTTAAAACTCTGGCCTATGAATACAACGGCACCACTGATCCGCAGGATCACTTGTTGAGATTCGAAAATGGGGCCCTGCTCCACCAATACTCTGATGATGTGAAATGCCGAGTATTTATAACCACCCTGACAGGATCTGCTCAGACGTGGTTCAGCCAACTGCCCAATGAGTCTATACACTCCTTTAGAGGGATCAGTACGTTTTTCTTACATCAGTTTGCCAGTGCAAGAAAGATACACAAGACATCTCTGTCCTTGATGAACTTTAGGCAAGATACTCAAGAGAGCTTGAGAGATTACATCTCTCGTTTTAACGAAGCTGCCCTGGAAGTGCCGGCAGCCACTAATGAAGTTAAGATCAATGCCTTGGCAAGGGGCCTAAGGGGAGGAGATTTCTTCAAATCTCTGGCTAAGAAGCCCCCTGATACTTTTGATGAGCTCCAGCAGAGAGCTGATAAGTACATCAACCTGGAAGAGGCTACGTACTTACGGAAAGAAGAGACTACTGGAAAGAATACTCCAAGTAAGAAAACACCAGACAAGAAGAAAGGTGTGGAAGAAAGGGAGAGGGGCCGAGAAAGGAGGCCGAAGCTTCTCCAAGAAAGATTTGAGTCTTACACCCCATTAACTCTACAACCAGCAGAGATGTTGGAAGTAATGGCGGATCACCCGAAATTCAAATTCCCATTCTCTGCAAAGACAGGACCTCGTCACCCCAGGTCGGAGTTGTACTGCCGTTTTCATAATGATTATGGGCATGATACTAACTCATGTAGACATTTGAAAGATGCCATTGAAAGATTGATTAGAGATGGACACTTGGTGGAATTTGTGAAGAAAGAGAGAGATAGAAGCGGCAAAAGAAAAGATGATGGAGATAGAGGCAAGGAAGTGGCAGAGCCACCTAAGAAAGATGGCCCCGGCCACAAGAGAGGATTTATCCATATGATAGTCGGAGGACCAGCAGATGGCGACTCTCATAGAGCTAGAAGAGCCTCCGTGAGAGCCGCTCATCTCTGGCAAAATGAGGACGTCCATAAAGTAAAAAGAATGGAGAGCTCACCAAATGTCCAATTCGGGCCAGAGGATGAGTTGTCAATACTCAGGCCCCATAATGATGCTTTGGTAATCACCACGGAGATTGGTGGATATGATGTGGCCAGGATCTTCATAGATACTGGCAGCTCTGCAGATATAATGTTCCATGACTGCTTTGTTAAGATGAATCTGAACGCAGAGATGAAGTCGGTAGAAACGACCATTTTCGGTTTCACAGGAGGTGCTATCCACCCTAAAGGGCAAGTATCTCAGCAGGTCTGTTTTGGAGAACCTCCTGTTACTAATGTAAAGTTGGTGAATTTTCTGATTGTGGACGCACCATCCGCGTACAATGTGATTTTGGGAAGGCCATCTCTGAACCTTTTCAAAGCGGTGGTTTCCACATATCATATGAAGCTGAAGTTCCCAGTAGGTGACGAGGTGGGAGAGCTTGTAGGTGACCAGATATGCTCACGAAAGTGCTATGTCAAAACCGTTAAGAAAGCAGCACATACATTTCCAGGAAATCAGAGTCGAGGAGATGATCCTACGGGGAAAAAGTTAAAACATGCAGAGCTCATGGAGGAGGAACCAGAGCTGCAGATTAAACCAGAGGAAGAACTCATGCCTGTGGAGTTGTTTCCTAACAAGCAAGGCTTCACCACCCGTATAGGGACACAGATGCCACATGATGTGGCTGAAGATGTTGTTAGATGTTTGCAAAGAAATGCAGATCTCTTCCCATTCCAACCAGATGATTTATTGGGGATTGACCCTAAGGTGGCATTACACCACTTGAATGTTGATCTAGAAATCAGGCCCATAAAACAGAGATTGAGGCAATTTGGGCCAGAGAAAGATAAGATAATTAAAGAAGAGGTTGGAAGGTTGTTGAAAGCAAAGCATATTGAGGAAGTACGGTATCCAGAATGGTTGTCCAATGCAGTCATGGTAGCCAAAGGGAGTGGAGCGTGGCGTATGTGCATCGATTTTCGGGATCTGAACAGAGCTTGCCCGAAAGATCATTATCCTTTACCAAGGATTGACCAGCTAGTGGATTCAACATTTGGCTGTGAATTGCTATCCATGATGGATGCATATCAAGGGTATCATCAGATATGGATGAACCCTGAAGATGTGCCCAGAGCTTGTTTCGTAGTCTCTTGAGGTACCTACGGTTATCTGAAAATGCCCTTTGGACTAAAGAATGTTGGGGCTACTTACCAGAGGATGGTGGATCTAGTTTTCAAAGAGCTGATTGGGAGGAATATGGAGGTTTATGTGGATGACATGTTGGTGAAAAGTTTTAAAGCCAAGGATCATGCTGCAAATCTGGAAGAGGTCTTTGGCGTGATCAGAGCTTACCAGATCAGACTTAACCCTACAAAATGTGCGTTTGGGGTAAGAAGTGGAAAATTTCTGGGGTATATAGTAACCCCTAAAGGAATCGAGGTAAATCAGGCTAAGGTGAAAGCGATCCTTGAAATGCAGCCACCTTGAAACCTGAAAGAAACCTAGAGATTGAATGGGCGAATAACAGCTTTGAGCCGTTTCATCTCCAGGGCGGTAGAAAGAAGCCTGCCATTTTTTAAGATCCTTCGAAAAGGATCTAAATTCGAATGGGACAATGAATGTCAGAGAGCTTTTGAGGAGCTGAAAGAGCACTTCACAAGTTTGCCCCTCCTTACAAAGCCAGTGCCAGAGGAAACTTTATATTTATATTTCTCTGTAGGAGAACATGCTCTGAGCTCTGTTCTCCTCAGAGAAGAGGGGGTGAAACAAATACCCAATATATTATGTGAGTAAGGCTATCCAATGGCCAGAAATGAGATATTTCGAAATAGAAAAATCAGCTCTGGCTGTAATGGTGACAGTGAGAAGGCTGAAGCCGTATTTTCTCTCTCATAAAGTAATTGTGAGAACTAACCTACCTCTGAGATAGACGATGGGAAGACCAGATCTGTCTGGAAGAATGGTAAAATGGGCGGTAGAATTGGGTGAATACGATGTCAAATTTGAACCCAGAGCTTTCTGGCGGACTTTATCCAAGAAACAACCAGAGCTCATGAAGCAGAATTTTGGAAAGCGTATGTTGATGGATCTTCATCCATGCATGGATGTGGAGCGGGGATAGTGATCATACCCCCAGCGGAAGAGGAATTGTAGTTTGCTATAAAGTTCGAATTCCGAACCTCAAATAATGAGGCCGAATATGAAGCTCTGATTAGAGGGATGCAGATGTTATGGGAATTGGGAGTACAGAGAGCGATTGTGTATTCTGACTCCCAACTGGTTACTCAACAGATGTTGGGTACATATGAGAAAAAAGATGAAAAGATGGCAAAGTATGCTGGCCCAGCTGAGCAGGTCAGAGCCAAATTCGAAGAAATAAGGATTGAGCAAATACCCAGAACCGAAAACCAGAAAGCTGATTACTTAGCAAAATTGGCAAGCTCTGCAGAAGAAGGAGCCAAGGGTAAGATCACACTATTGACAGCTGAGAGCCAGGTGTCAACTCTGGATGTGGGATCAATCGATGAAGTAGACGATTGGAGAGCTCCCTTTATCCATTTCTTGAAAACAGGGCAGCGGTTGGACAAGCCAGATGTCCCCAAGAAAGCAATGTATGCCAAGTACTGTATGATGGGCGAGTATTTATACAAGAGATCATTCTCTCAACCATACCTGAGATGCATCTCTAACCTTGAAGGGAACTATGTGTTGAGAGAAGTGCACGAAGGCTGTAGAGGAAGTCACACTGGCTTCCAGGATGTGGTTAAAAAGGTATTAAGAGCTGGTTATTACTGGCCAACTCTCAATAAAGATGCAAAGGAGTTAGTAAAGAAGTACGACAGATGCCAAAGAAAGGGTCCCTTAATTCACATTCCAGCGGAGGAATTGGGGGTTATGCACTTCCCTTGCCCATTTGACAAATGGGGCATCGACATCGTGGGAAAATTCCCAACAGCTTCCGGAGGCAGAGCCTTTCTGATTGTGACAATTGACTATTTTAGTAAGTGGGCAGAAGCCGAGGCTGTGAAGAAAATCAATGAGGCAGCTATCATCAAGTTCCTATGGAAAAATATATGCAGTAGATTTGGGGTCCCCAGGGTCCTAGTCTCAGATAATGGGGCGCAGTTCACAGCCTCTCAAGTGAGAGCCTGGTGTTTGGAAATGAGGATTGAACAGAGATTTGTATATGTGGCTCATTCGTAAGCCAACGAACAAGTAGAAGTCACCAACATAACTATTGTAGATGGAATCAGAACTAGGCTCTCAGGGGCCGGTGGAAACTGGGTGGAGGAACTGGACTCTGTCCTTTGGGCTTACTGAACAAGCCCAAAAACTGCCACTGGAGAGTCTCCCTTCAATCTCGTATATGGATCTACAGTCGTGATCCCTGCAGAGGTAGGAGTAGAAACACACATGATCTTGAATTATAGCGAGGATCAAAATTCAAAGTTGTTGAAAGAAAATTTGGATATGATAGAAGAGCAGTGAGAGACGGCTCGTATCAGAGCCGAAAGACACAAGAGTAAAATGAGAGCTGTTTACAACAAACGCATGAAGATCAGAAGGTTCACGGAAGGAGATCTTGCAGTCAGGGATCCTGGCTGGATTGCTGTTCTGAACACCAAACTTATGAATCAAGTCTCTTGTATACTTGGCTTGATTAATGAAGATACCTTGATCAGTCTGCTTGACCTGCAATCCTAAGAAGAAGTTCATCTCTCCCATCATTGACATCTCAAATTTACAAGTCATCAACTTAGAGAATTTTTCACAGAGCTGATGATTTAGTGATCCAAAAATTATGCCATCCGCATAAATCTGGACCAAGAGAATGTCATCACCTTCAGTGATCCTGAACAGTATCCTATCCACAGTTCCCTTCTTGAACCCATGGTCTGTCAGGAATTGAGAGAGGGTATCATACCAAGCTCTTGGTGCTTGCTTAAGTCCATAGAGTGCTTTCTTCAAATGGTATACTCTATCTCCAACCTCAAACCCGGGAGGTTGTTCTACATATACCTCTTCATTGAGTACACCATTCAGGAAGGCACTCTTGACATCCATTTGATACACCTTGAACTTCTTATATGTTGCATATGCAAGGAACAACCTGATAGCTTCCAACCTAGCCACTGGAGCAAAAGTCTCATCATAGTCTATTCCCTCAGATTGACAATACCCTTTTGCAACCAGTCTAGCCTTGTTCCTTACTACAAAACCATTCTCATCCTTCTTGTTCTTGAAGACCCACTTGGTACCAATTACACCTTGATGCCTAGGTCTATCCACCAGTTCCCAAACCTGATTCCTTGTGAACTGATTCAACTCCTCTTGCATGGCAATGATCCTGTTGGTCCCGATACAAGACTGAGGAATACGTGTATGGGGGGGGGGGGAATACACGTATACCAATTTTTCAACCTTAAAACAGACTGAGTCCCCTTTACTCAGAGTGGTAAAGAACTAGGAGCTGATAACACACCTACTGACTACACTTGGTGCGGGTCAGTTGGCTAACTATCAGTTCAAGTTCAGTGCGGAAATGTTTGAGCCCTGAAAGTTTAAAGTCTTGTTTAGTTTGCTTTCTGAAAAAACTTGATTTACTCAAACCTGAAAAGTGTTTAGTAGGGCAGTGCTCTCTTGAAGATCAGCCTGATTGATTCAGGCCTGATAAACTTGAATGCAATGAATGAACAAGTAATATAGCTAGTATGCACAATATCAAAGCAGTAAGAACACAAGGAGTTTAACGTGGTTCAGAGTCTCAAGCTCCTACGTCCACGGCCTGACTTAACAGGAAATCCACTCAAGGGATTCTTGTTTTTAACGTGCCAAGGTGCACCAAGACCAGCTAACCTCACTGATCTATACAACTCCACTTACTAACACTCTAACTGACTTACTCCCAACAAGCCTAACTTAGGGTTTTGGTTTCATTTTGGATTCCAACTAAGTTGAGATTATCCTTACAAGGCAAAGCTATGCTAAGGATTGAATAATCTCTCTAAGCTTAAGATAATTCTAATTAGCTCTTGGAATACAGAGTAACTCTCAATTGCTGAGAAACACTTGGGAAATTTAGAAGGTTTCGAGTGCTTCTCTTAAGGGTTGAATGCTTTGAATGCTTGAGAGTTTGAGTAATTTCTGGCTTGGAAATTTCCCGTAACCTTGAATGGGGTCAAGGTCTTCTGTATTTATAGGTGATTTGAAAAACTATCCGTTGGAGAGATAGCCTTTCTTGTCAACTATGTAGAGTGGCTTCAAACGGACATATCTTCATGCAGCAGCCGTCCTTGCATGGATTTGGTATTTGCATTAAATGCGTATTGAATGCTTGCCCGTTGAATATGCAGTCTGAATTCAGTCTTCATGTCAGGTTCCGTACGTGCGTGTCCTTCTCGGATTGGTCCACGTCATCAGGTTGGTGAGAATGTCAGAACTTATTCCTGAGCTTCAGGCTTGTCTTATTAAGTTCATTTTGTCTTGAGCCCACCAGTCTTGTCCTGACGCTGAAATTCCTTTTGCATTGCTTGGCTCTACTCCAAGTCTTCCCATTAACTCAGTGACATTCCGTTCCCTTCAGGACTGAGTTAGTAATGACCTCAGGGTCATACTCTTCATCACTGACACTTACTCAGCCAGCTTAGAAGACTGCCATAAGTTCAGGATGGTGCTCTTCGTCTTCAGGCTCTGAGTCTTGATTGTCTCTAGTGAGTTCTCCTCTCACTGAGTACCTGTGAAGTGTAAAATGACTAAGTACTAATCCTAACCAAGACTAGCCTGACAAAGACAGATTAAGACAATCATCTTTTCAGGGGCTTTGGGATCTTAATCAAAACTGACAATGTCCCAACAATTTCCCCCTTTTTGATGATGCCAAAACACTGAAAAGATCCTCAAAACACTTAGAGGAAACAAGATAAACCTATCTATAAGATAAGACAGTGTTAGAGCAATTCTTGATAAAGTACAGAATTTTAAACAACAGCCAAAAAGACAATGAGTTTTTGTCTGTGGGCAAAAGTAATAGATTTCATTGATTGATGTGGAAATGATTACAATGAATCTAATCTATTACAAAGAAGCCTGTGAACACCTAGACTAATCTCATTTCAGGCTTGAGTCCATATCCTGCATAAACTCTTGCCTTCAGTTCGTCAAGTCTACCAGGTTGATTCACGTACCCTTCAGCTTTGGCTATCTTCAATACTTCCATCATAATGGCCTTTGTATCATGCTTTTGATTTCCAGGAACCAAGGGAGGAGCTCGAATGGTGAACTCAGGAGCCTTCACTTGAACATGAGCTGCCTTAGCCTCTTCCAAGATCTTCTGGAATAGCTCAGGATGATTGTCCATCATGTAGTCAGTGAAGTGGGCATTGATATCGTCAGTGTCGCCCCACTTCTTCACAACAAACCACAATCTAAAAAATTCATCCCTTGCGTCAGTCCAAAACTCCTTCAATGTCTCTGAGACGAACTCATCAACAAAAGCTTCCCTTGCTCCTGATTCTGGCCTTCTGACTTGAAGAATTGTTGATTTCCTAACTGTTGGCTTCTTCCTGTACTTCCTGGGCTCAGGCTTCGCCTTCTTCCTCCTTAGCAAGCTGATCACTGCATCATCCAGTTCTCGTTGTTGAAGCTCAGTGATATCAGTCAGCTTCTCAACCTTCTTCTCCAAGATGCGCATCTTCTCCTTCTGAGCAATTTCGGCTCTGCGCATAGCCTCCGATTTTTCAGATTGATCTCCCCATGCTTCAGCACATAACTCCGCAACCAACTCTCCTGAATATGTGATGGGATTCTTCCTTGAGCTCATGGGAGACGACC
The DNA here is from genome assembly GCA_947034835.1 of Ballota nigra. NCBI lineage: Eukaryota > Viridiplantae > Streptophyta > Magnoliopsida > Lamiales > Lamiaceae > Ballota > Ballota nigra. The sequence continues at coordinate 44,194,022 of OX344728.1, read as the reverse complement.
TCTGAACTGGCTCAGGTTGTTGCTTGGAAGGTTCATTAGCCTTTGCCTTTGTTGCCTCCTCTCTCAGCTTGGCAACAATTTCCCCTCCTTCCTTTTCCACCGCCGCTAACCTAGCTGACTTCCTCACCCTTAAAATGTTTCCTTCAGGATTGGCTTCAGGGTCAGCTAGAACGGTTTCACCTTGATTGACTGCCTCCGATGCCTCAGGGCGGGATATTTTCTTCTTCTTTTCCCCCTTTTTGGCATCATCATTGGCCTGGGATGGGAGTGACTCAGCTCCACTGTTGATAACAAAAGAGGCTAAGGATTGAACTTCCAAAACTCCCTCCTTCAGCATCTCAACTCCCGTGGCAATCCCAGTGCCTGTAAAAGAAACTGAACTGATAGCAGCATTGACTTTCTTCTCAAAGACCTCCATGGAGAGTTGGAGTCTTTGTTCAGCCTTGGTGATCCTTTCCTCCACCTTCAAGGACTCACCGCTGACTCTGCTAGCCTCAGTTAGTATCTTTGCCGATTCCTCAGTGGCCTTTGCCAAAGTGTCGGCCACTGACTGAGAGGTGCGATCCATCCTCCCTGACTCCAGCTCCATTTTGGACGCTGAGTCCTTCAAGGCCTGAGTGACAATAGCTCCAGTCTGAACTGCAAGCCTGTCCACTGCCTGATTCATCTTCTCGTCCCTGATCGCATCCCTCTCTTCAAGCTTCTTGAGAGTGTTCCTAAGCATCTTCTTGGTGCGCTTCCTCTCATTCCTCACTGACTTGGCCGTGTCAGTCATCGTTTTCTTTAACAAAATCAGCTCCCTGTTAGCAAGGGTGTTGTAAGCTGACTTTGTCCACCTGATGTGCTTCGCCAGGGCCTTGGAGTCTTCTTCCTTCTCAGCTCGTAGCCTCATTACCTCCTCCTGAAGTTCAGCTAGATTTTCTGAGGTTTTCTCCTGCTTGACCTCTACTATGCTTGTGAATTCAGCACGTCCGACCCCGGTTATGATCACATCCTCATCATCAACGGCCGCATCAGTGATTGGCTGCTTTCCCTTGTCAGCCCCTGCAGCATCAGTCCCTTCTTCAAGGCGCACTGAAGGCAGTTGTGAAGTAGTCATAGCCGCCTCCTCAGGCTCAGCTAAGCTAACTTGAACCTTAGGAGCAAGTCCCTCGGAACTGAGAGTCTCCTTGAATGCCTCAACATCTTCCTCTCTTGTCTCAGGGCAGGGAATCCCTTCATCGACAGATGTCTCATTGGCAGCTGAGATGTTCACAACATCCTCAGCCACTGGTCCACCCTTGGCACCAGTGTTCTTATCACCTTCCCCCTGAGCCTGAGGCTCAGAGTTCATCTCATCAACTTCCTGTGCAGTTTCCTCCACTGCCTTCTCCAGGTCTCCACCCTGAGCTCCTTCATCATCCTCATCACCATCCTTCTCATCATCAGATAGGAGGTCAGCCTTGCTCTTGGACATCATTTCAGCCACTAGCTGCTTCAGGTTGTCAAAGTTCAAGAGTTGAAGCCAGCTAGTAAGTCCAAAGAACGAGCAAATCTTTGCCTCTTCCGCCTCCCAGTGCTCCCAGCCACGAGCATCCACCAGCATATGTTGCTCCTGCATGTTTGATTGTTTGAAGTCCAACCAAACTTTGAGCTCAATCACATACGCCAGCAGCTCAGTATACTTGGATAGCCCAGACCAGCACTTTCCTGCCCATTCTGTGGCGTTCCCCCTGAGAGTGTTCTCAAGAATCCCACCAGCTATGTGCTCGTCTAACTCCTCCTCCTCCAATTCAAGGAACTCATCCTCCTCTGCTGAAATGGATTTGGGACAGTCTTTGGGATTGGGGTATGATGGAAAGTCTGAGGGGTTTGGAAGGTTCGGCTCGGCTGACTGGTCACGCTCATTCGTGTGTGAAGTTGATGGCGCTGACTCAGTAGGCTGATTTGGCTCTGAGATTTGGGGTGGTTGGGGAGTTTGAGGTGTGGGGTCAGGGATGGAAGGTGTTTGGGTTTCAGGGTGTGGGGGTATTTGAGTGGGTACTGTCTCAGGCTGCAATGACTCAGCCGTCTCGACAGTTTTTCTCACTTCCTCCAAGTAAGAGGCTCCAGGAGAGCTTGACTTCTCCCTCTCACTCACTTCAGGCAGCTTCTTACCAGGGGATTTTCTGGTCCCCTTCCTTAGCCTTTTCAGGGGCCTCTCTCCCTGAGCACCCTCCTTTCTGACGTCATCGTCAGTTCCCTCAGCCTCAGACCCGGCCTTCTTGGGATCAGACTCAGTCCCAAATTTCGTGCTCTTCCCTGACAGCACTATGTTCACCCTCTTCCTCTTCTCAGCCGCTTCCACCTCATGCTGCTCCACCTCCTCAGCTGCAACCTCCTCACCCTCCTTACTCCTCCCAAGGAGCTCATCTACCCGTTCAATGAGACTGGTTGCCACTCTCCTGGCCTTACCAGCTGGCTTTTTGGCCTGACCCTTTGCTTTCGCATTGGGATCAGTCAGCCCTAGCACTGAATAGGTATCACTCAGTGAGGAAAACATTACCTTCTTTGAGGAGAGACTGTCCTCAAAGTCGAAGGTATACCCATGGCAAGCATGAGCAATCAGGATGGACATCTCGTGCCGAATGGCAAGATGGCACTGACGGAAATGTGCTTCTCCTCCTCATCTCACTTAAGCTTGTCCAACCCAGCCTGATGGAGTTGATCGAGGAAGAACTGCTCCCAGTTCGCTTCCACTCCATCAGCAATTGCCCCCATGAGCCTCAGCTTGGGCAGACTCAACTGCTCGTGAGAGCCAGTTGCTCCCATCACAATCTTGGACACCAAGTCCACCAACGCTCTGTACTCAGGCTTCAGAGTATTCTTGTTCTGACGAGCCTTGAACTCCGATGACCCTGACTTGGTCCATTTCGCAAGAAGCTCTCCCTCTGAGTTCTCCTTGTAGGTTCTTGGGTTAATGCCTGTGAAAGGCAACTTAAAGACTTCCCTCACCGCCTGCCTGAAGTTGATAGTGACCACCTCTGTGTTGTAAAGAGGTTCGCCGTCGCCGTCCTTTTCTCTCGTCGGCTTCAGTGCAGTTACCTTCGTGAAAACTTCCCCTTTCCGTAAGAACATATTTAAATAGGCTTCCACCACTGTTCTTGGGAGCAAGGAAATGGGGCGGGTGGTGAAGTATGTTTCCAACCCGGCATCGGAAATCCATTTAAATACGGGTTTGATTTCCTCAACCGTAAGACAGATACCTTCCATGGAGATGACTTGCTCCATGTGTACTAGTTTCTTTTCAACAACATCTACGATCTTGTAGGTTGTCCAGTTGGAATCGAGAAATGCCATTGTTTTGAAAAGAAGAGATTTTTCGAAAGAATTATCTGTGTTTGAGCAAGAGAAAACTCAGTGTGCAGATTGTGCGTTGTGTTTGCGTAAAAACCTCAAATGGCACTCTTGATTGATAAGACTAAGTCAGTTACTCAAACGTGGGGTTGAGATTGATCCCTGAATTCGAAAGGTTTTGAAATGAGGGGCCAGGATTAATCTCAGCTTCAATTAAACCCCATGTCAGTCATATTCCGTATAAAACAGACACGTATATGAAAATGTAACTGTAGCATTAAATGCTCCGTGCGCGTGGGTTTAAATATGAAAAGGCGCGCTTTTAATGAGAACGGAATGCATTTAATAAAGATTTTCAGGACGAAGGACTCAGGGAGACGCTTGAAATTCACAAGAGTCAGGTTAGAACTCATACCTGTCAGGGAAACATTGTAGCACCCTGATACCTCGCTGAGTCGAGTCTGGCCTGAGTTCCCCCTAGAACCCTACACTGACTGCTCTCCCGGATCTAAGAGTCCTAACTCCACTGACAGTTCCATAAACCTTGATTCAGCCAGAGGCTTAGTCAAGATGTCAGCTCTTTGCCTGTCAGTGTGAATCTTCTCTATCCTAATATCTTTCTTCTCCACATGATCTCGAATGAAGTGGTGTCTAATATCCATATGCTTGCACCTTGTGTGAAGCACTGGGTTCTGAGTAATTGCTATAGCACTATTGTTATCACAATAGATTGGAACCTGATTAGCAAACACTTGGTTGTCCCTCAACTGTTGCCTCAACCATAAAGTCCGAGCACAACAACTACCTGCAGCCATATACTCAGCCTCAGTCGTGGATGTAGCCACTGAATTCTGCTTCTTACTAAACCACGAGATCAACTTACTTCCCAAAAACTGACATGTCCCTGAGGTTGATTTTCTATCAATCCTACAACCTCCATAATCTGCATCTGAATAACCTGTCAGTTCTAAGTTGTCATCTGAAGGATACCATAGTCCCATATTGACTGTCCTTTTCAAATACTTAAGTATCCTCTTAGCAGCCTCCAAATGAATTCTCTTGGGATCAGACTGATACCTAGCACACACACCAACTGCAAACGTAATGTCAGGCCTACTTGCAGTCAGGTACAATAAAGAACCTATCAGCCCACGATACTCAGTCTGATTTACTGAAGTCCCTTCAGTGTCAGGGTCCATCTTCCAATTTGTGTTCATAGGGATCCTTGCTGGATTGCTGTTCTGAACACCAAACTTATGAATCAAGTCTCTTGTATACTTGGCCTGATTAATGAATATACCTTGATCAGTCTGCTTGACCTGCAATCCTAAGAAGAAGTTCATCTCTCCCATCATGGACATCTCAAATTTACCAGTCATCAGCTTAGAGAATTTCTCACAAAGCAGATGATTTGGTGATCCAAATATTATGTCATCCACATAAATCTGGACCAAGAGAATGTCATCACCTTCAGTGATCCTGAACAATGTCCTATCCACAGTTCCCTTCTTGAACCCATGGTCTGTCAGGAATTGAGAGAGGGTATCATACCAAGCTCTTGGTGCTTGCTTGAGTCCATAGAGTGCTTTCTTCAAATGGTATACTCTATCTCCAACCTCAAACCCGGGAGGTTGTTCAACATATACCTCTTCATTGAGTACACCATTCAGGAAGGCACTCTTGACATCCATTTGATACACCTTGAACTTCTTGTACGTTGCATATGCAAGGAACAACCTGATAGCTTCCAACCTAGCCACTGGAGCAAAGGTCTCATCATAGTCTATTCCTTTAGACTGAGAATACCCTTTTGCAACCAGTCTAGCCTTGTTCCTTACCACAACACCATTTTCATCCTTCTTATTCTTAAAGACCCACTTGGTACCAATCACACCTTGATGCCTAGGTCTATCCACCAGTTCCCAAACCTGATTCCTTGTGAACTGATTCAACTCCTCTTGCATGGCTATGATCCAGTTCGAGTCAGTGAGAGCTTCTTCAATGTTCTGAGGCTCTTGCTCAGAGAGAAAGCAACAGAACAATGCACTCTCACCATGGAACCGTCTGGTCCTGACTCCATCAGTTGGATCACCAATGATTTGATCAATGGGATGATCTTCTAGCCATTTTCTCTTGCCAGGAGTTGTTCCTGAAGTACCTGCAATGTTATAGTCTACAGGCTCATAAAATTCAGGAAATTGAACAGAAGGGGATGATTCTTAGTCTATGCCAAAGGGATTAATAAGTTCAATGTCAGGAACATTGATTCCCCATTGATGAGGTGACTCAGGAACCGTCTCAGCTGCAACAACATCTTCATAGACGGTGCTTACCTCAGGTTGAGCCTGTTCCTCAGTCTGAGGCTCAACAATCCCTGATGTGCTGGGCTTAGGAGTGGCACCTGATTAATCATCCTGATCGTCATCATCATCCCATCTCGGAATTGGCACAGTCTTCATCTTGGGATCAGGTTGATTCTTCAAGCTCAGCCTTGTCACACTCCTTTGGACCTCCTCAGTGTCAGGATTCAACACCTTTGCCCTGAAGGCTTTACTAACTTCAGAATATCCTAAGAATATTCCTTCATCAGATTTGCTATCAAAGGCTTTCAACTGGGTCTTCCCATTGTTGAGGATGAAGCACTTACAACCAAATACATGAAAATAAGAAATACGAGGTTTCCTTTTGTTCCATGTCTCATATGGGGTCTGTGCATGTTGCTTGTTCAGCATGGATCTGTTCTGAGTGTAGCATGCAATATTGATTGCCTAAACCCAGAATTTCTTGGGCAATCCTGACTCAGCCAGCATGGTCCTTGCAGCCTCCTTCAGTGTCCTGTTCCTCCTTTCAGCGACACCATTCTGTTGTAGGGTTCTAGCTGCAGAAGTCTCATGAGCTATACCAAGTTCATTACAGAAGTCAGAAATATATGAATTTATAAATTCAGTGCCCTTGTCAGATCTGATCTTAGTAATGGACTGATTCTTCTCATTGCTGAGTCTCCTGAGCAACTCTGGAAGCTTCACCTGTGTTTCCTTCTTATATAACAAGAAAATAACCCAAGTATATCTAGAATAATCATCAATAACCACAAGGGTATACTTTCTACCATTCATACTCACAGGTGTTATGGGACCAAATAAATCCATGTGCAAGAGCTGAAGTATCCTGTCAGTGGAATAAGAAGCTTTTTCTTTGAATGATGCTCTGACCTGCTTCCCTTCCTGACAAGCTTTGCACACGTGATCTTTGCTAAAAACTTCATTAGGTAGACCATCAACAAATGACTGTCTAGAAATTTTGTTAAGAATCTTGAAGTTCAGGTGGCTTAATCTTTTATGCCATAACCAACTGAGCTCTAGAGAGCTTTTAGCAACAAGACAAGTATTAGGAATAGTGCTGCTCCAATCAGCGAGATAAACATTACCTTTCCTTATACCTGATAGAAGCACCTGTGTTGATTTGTCCTTGACTGAACATGTATTCGATGAGAACTCAACACTGAACCCTTTGTCACAGAATTGACTTACTGACAGCAGGTTATGCTTCAGTCCTTCCACAAAGGACACATTTTCCACTCTGACTGTACCTATAATTAGAACACCAAAACCTTTAGTAACACCTTTTGAGTTATCACCAAAGGTTACCTGTGGACCATCTTTATCTTGATATTCTTGGAGAAGACTCTTCATTCCAGTCATGTGCCTTGAGCAACCACTGTCTAGGTACCAAACAGGTTTGATTGAGTCTCCTTTCCTCTTGTTGTGATCCACAGCCGCCTGCAAGCAAATCAGGCTTTAGGTACCCATTGGGTGTTGGGTCCTATCGTGTCAGCTGTACCCTTCGGGATCCAGACTTGCTTCACAACCCTGATTGCCTTAGAGTGGTAAATCTGTCTCCCTGAAACATCAACATACACAACTTTCTTCTTCTTTGCCTGAGAGGAAGATGGTGTATGGGTGCTAGACTTAGGCTTCACAGGAGCCTGAGTGGGTGCCTTTTGGGCTGGCTTCCTGTTCTTCCTAGGTCTGGGTGCAGCAGGTCTTGGGCCTTGTTCTTGATAAGGACCCTGATTTCTATTCCCCCTAGGCAAGTGAGGGAATGGAAAGCAGTTAAAGGCCTCAGGATGCCAAAACCACGGGGGTGTCATCATATTTGGCCTTCCCTGTTGGTATTGCCAAGCATGATGGTACCCTCGCTGACCAGTCTGAGGGCTCTTGGCCTGAGTCTTCCTCTGCTTTCACTGAGGTTTTCCCTGGCCTGAGCTCTCAGGGGCTTCTGTAGGTTGCTTTGCCTTTCCCTTGGGTTTTGACTTAGCTACCTTTGGAGCAACCCTGACTGTGTCAACGGTTTCCTTGCCCTTATCAGTTTGACGGGCCTGGAGCACAACCTTAGGTGCACTCTGGCCTATCTGAAGAAATACCCTCTCAGTGTTGCTCCCTGAAGCAACATGAGACTGACCTTGTGAGGATTTCTCAGGAACATATCCAAGTCCCTTTTTCTTGTTCCCAAGTATCTGGTTGCTATTTATTTCCTCTCTAGCCACTGAGGATTTATTCATTGCTGCAACCTTTTTTCTTGAGAGAGTCCTCACTCTTTTTCAGGATTTCATGTCTGGTAAAGAGGTCATCAAACTTACTCTTAAGTACTTTCAGTTCTTCCTTCCTGACCAGCTCTTCCTCAGCCAGTTCCTTCAGAATCTTCTCTCTTGGAAGACGCTCAGCATTGATTAAATCAATCTCCTGAGTTAGTCTCACAATTTGAGCTGATTCTTTAAGATCAGACTGAGTGAGTTGTTCATTCAGGTTTTGAACTTCAGTACTCAATTTCTTGTTCTCCTCAACCAAGAAGACATTAGTTTCCTGCAATCTGGAGAAATCAACCATCAATTGATCAAGACAGATCTGAAGGTTCATTTCTCTAACTGACTCTGAGCTAAGCTCAGGATTTTGACCAGTGTAAGAAGCGCAAACAGAATTTGATGTTACCTCAGGCTCATCCCTAGCCATTAGACAGACATCATCGTACTCGTCATCTGAGAAGAGTTCAGGTGACCTTTCAGCAGGACCGTCAGAATCTGTTGCATCTTCAGCGACCATCGCTCTCCGATCAGAAGATCTTAGATCCCTAGTGGCTCTCCTTTCCTCTCTCTCCCTTGCACTCAGCTCCGGGCAGTCGTACTGATAGTGACCAATCTTGTTACAGTTGTAACATGCTACCTGCTCACTTACTCTTTCTTTTCTTGGTTCAGGGTTCCTCCTTGAGTCAGGTTCCCTGGTTCTTGGTGAGCTTTCAGCCTTGGTTGGATATCTATTATCACGAGTACGTCTCTGTTAGTCTCTTCTTTCAGTCTTTGTTTCAGAATATCTCCTTTCATCACCACGTTCTCTCCTCTGGTCAGTATTCCTTCGCTCCTCATATCTCCTTGAGCTTTGGTGGGTTCCTTCAGGTTTCCTGTCACGTGAGTCCTGATAAAACTTTTTATAACGACCAAACCTGGAATTGAGCTTGTCAAATCGTCTGGCCATCAGGCTGTACTCCTCAGCGAGTTCTTCCCTGCTCATCTCCATCAGTGACTTTAATGAAGAGTTTGATGAGGGCTCAACAGGTTCAGACCTGGCCTTGAACGCCACACTTTTCTCAGGAGTTTTCTCCTTCACTTCCTCTTCTGACTGTACTTTCTTCTTTCTTTTGTTAAGATCGAATTCAAGCGCTTTGAGCTATGAAAAAAGTAAAGCAGAAGTTATGTTACTCATATCCTGAGTGTTCTTAAGCATAATTACACTGTTGTCCCATCTCTCAGGAAGGGCATTCAGGATCTTTGAAGCAACATCTCTCCTTGGGACATCCTTGTCCAGCATCACCAACTCATTCATCAACTTGATGAATCTAGACTCCATTTGATCTATGCTCTCGTCAGGCAGCATCTCGAACGCCTCGAATTTCTGAATGGCAATGTTTCTCTTGTTCTCCTTGATCTTTTCAGATCCCTCACACATCCTTGTTAGCTCATCCCAGACCTCCTTTGCCGTCTTTAAGTTCATCAGCCTAGCTGACTCCTCGAAGGGCACCGTGTGCAAGATGATGTTTCTGGCGACGTTGTCAAGTCCCACCATCTTGATTTCATCATTGGTCATGTCTTTCCTTTCTTTAGGAACCTGCACGCCAATCGCAAGATCCTCATATCCCAGTCCTCTGATGTTAGGAATAGTGATCTTGATCGGTCCCTCCCTGAGTACACGCGGCATCTGGTCATGGATGGCATCTAGATGTGCTTCTAATCTGAACTTCCAATAGACAAAGTTAGACACAGAGAATTCAGGTAACGAAGCTTCAAGTCTCATCGAAGTCATGATGATGCAAGTTTTATGAAAAGCAAACTCAGATCTGTTCAGTAACCACCAACAGTTTCTCCTCTGAAACTATTAGTATTCAAATTCAGTGGTCTTTCGAACCACTGCTTTGATACCACTTGTTGGTCCCGGTACAAGACTGAGGAATACGTGTATGGGGGGGGAATACACGTATACCAATTTTTCAACCTTAAAACTGACTGAGTCCCCTTTACTCAGAGTGGTAAAGAACTAGGAGCTGATAACACACCTACTGACTACACTTGGTGCGGGTCAGTTGGCTAACTATCAGTTCAAGTTCTGTGCGGAAATGTTTGAGCCCTGAAAGTTTAAAGTCTTGTTTAGTTTGCTTTCTGAAAAACTTGATTTACTCAAACCTGAAAAGTGTTTAGTAGGGCAGTGCTCTCTTGAAGATCAGCCTGATTGATTCAGGCCTGATAAACTTGAATGCAATGAATGAACAAGTAATATAGCTAGTATGCACAATATCAAAGCAGTAAGAACACAAGGAGTTTAACGTGGTTCAGAGTCTCAAGCTCCTACGTCCACGGCCTGACTTAACAGGAAATCCACTCAAGGGATTCTTGTTTTTAACGTGCCAAGGTGCACCAAGACCAGCTAACCTCACTGATCTATACAACTCCACTTACTAACACTCTAATTGACTTACTCCCAACAAGCCTAACTTAGGGTTTTGGTTTCAGTTTGGATTCCAACTAAGTTGAGATTATCCTTACAAGGCAAAGCTATGCTAAGGATTGAATAATCTCTCTAAGCTTAAGATAATTCTAACTAGCTCTTGGAATACAGAGTAACTCTCAATTGCTGAGAAACACTTGGGAAATTTAGAAGGTTTCGAGTGCTTCTCTTAAGGGTTGAATGCTTTGAATGCTTGAGAGTTTGAGTAATTTCTGGCTTGGAAATTTCCCGTAACCTTGAATGGGGTCAAGGTCTTCTGTATTTATAGGTGATTTGAAAAACTATCCGTTGGAGAGATAGCCTTTCTTGTCAACTATGTAGAGTGGCTTCAAACGGACATATCTTCATGCAGCAGCCGTCCTTGCATGGATTTGGTATTTGCATTAAATGCGTATTGAATGCTTGCCCGTTGAATATGCAGTCTGAATTCAGTCTTCATGTCAGGTTCCGTACGTGCGTGTCCTTCTCGGATTGGTCCTCGTCATCAGGTTGGTGAGAATGTCAGAACTTATTCCTGAGCTTCAGGCTTGTCTTATTAAGTTCATTTTGTCTTGAGCCCACCAGTTTTGTCCTGACGCTGAAATTCCTTTTGCATTGCTTGGCTCTACTCCAAGTCTTCCCATTAACTCAGTGACATCCCGTTCCCTTCAGGACTGAGTTAGTAATGACCTCAGGGTCATACTCTTCATCACTGACACTTACTCAGCCAGCTTAGAAGACTGCAATAAGTTCAGGATGGTGCTCTTCGTCTTCAGGCTCTGAGTCTTGATTGTCTCTAGCGAGTTCTCCTCTCACTGAGTACCTGTGAAGTGTAAAATGACTAAGTACTAATCCTAACCAAGACTAGCCTGACAAAGACAGATTAAGACAATCATCTTTTCAGGGGCTTTGGGATCTTAATCAAAACTGACAATGTCCCAACAAATCCAGTTCGAGTCAGTGAGAGCTTCTTCAATATTCTGAGGCTCTTGCTCAGAGAGAAAGCAACAGAACAATGCACTCTCACCATGGAACCGTCTGGTCCTGACTCCCTCAGTTGGATCACCAATGATTTGATCAATGGGATGATCCTCTAGCCATGTTCTTTTGCCAGGAGTTGTTCCTGAAGTACCTGCAATGTTAGTGTCTACAGGCTCATAAAATTCAGGAAATTGAACAGAAGGGGATGATCCTGAGTCTATACCAAAGGGATTAACAAGCTCAATGTCAGGAACATTGATTCCCCCTTGATGAGGTGACTCAGGAACCGTCTCAGCTACGACAACATCTTCATAGACGGTACTTACCTCAGGTTGAGCCTGTTCCTCAGTCTGAGGCTCAACAATCCCTGATGTGCTGGGCTTAAGAGTGGCACTTGATTCATCATCCTGATCGTCATCATCATCCCATCTTGGAATTGGCACAGTCTTGACCTTGGGATCAGGTTGATTCTTCAAGCTCAGCCTTGTCACTCTCCTTGTGACCTCCTCAGTGTCAGGATTCAACACTTTTACCCTAGACTCATTAGCAGATTCATCAAAAACAACATGAGGTGATTCTTCCACAACAAGGGTCCTACAATTGTAAACCCTGAAGGCTTTACTAACTTCAGAATATCCTAAGAATATTCCTTCATCAGATTTGCTATCAAAAGCTTTCAATTGGGTCTTCCCATTGTTGAGGATGAAGCACTTACAACCAAATACATGAAAATAAGAAATACGAGGTTTCCTTTTATTACATGTCTCATATGGGGTCTGTGCATGTTGGTTGTTCAGCATGGATCTGTTCTGAGTGTAGCAAGCAGTGTTGATTGCCTCAGCCCAGAATTTCTTGGGCAATCCTGACTCAGCCAACATGGTCCTTGCAGCTTTCTTCAGTGTCCTATTCCTTCTTTCAGCAACACCATTCTGTTGTGGGGTTCTAGCTGCAGAAGTCTCATGAGCTATACCAAGTTCATTACAAAAGTCAGAAATATATGAATTTATAAATTCAGTGCCCTTGTCAGATCTGATCTTAGTAATGGACTGATTCTTCTCATTGCTGAGTCTCTTGAGCAACTCTGGAAGCTTCACCTGTGTTTCCTTCTTATTCAACAAGAAAATAACCCAAGTATATCTAGAATAATCATTAATAACCACAAGGGTATATTTTCTACCATTCATACTCACAGGTGTTATGGGACCAAATAAATCCATGTGCAAGAGCTGAAGAATCCTGTCAGTGGAATGAGAAGCTTTCTCCTTGAATGATGCTCTGACCTGCTTCCCTTCCTGACAAGCTTTGCACACATGATCTTTGCTAAAAACTTCATTAGGTAGACCTTCAACAAGTGACTGTCTAGAAATTTTGTTAAGAATCTTGAAGTTCAGGTGGCTTAATCTTTTATGCCATAACCAACTGAGCTCTAGGGAGCTTTTAGCAACAAAACAAGTATTAGGAATAGTGCTGCTCCAATCAGCGAGATAAACGTTACCTTTCCTGATACCTGATAGAAGCACTTGTGTTGATTTGTCCTTGACTGAACATATATTCGATGAGAACTCAACACTGAAACCTTTGTCACAGAATTGACTTACTGACAACAGGTTATGCTTCAGTCCTTCCACAAAGGACACATTTTCCACTCTGACTGTACCTATTATTAAAACACCAAAACCTTTAGTAACACCTTTTGAGTTATCACCAAAGGTTACCTGTGGACCATCTTTAGCTTGATATTCTTGGAGAAGACTCTTCATTCCAGTCATGTGCCTTGAGCAACCACTGTCTAGGTACCAAACAACTTTGATTGAGTCTTCTCTCATCTTGTTGTGATCCACAGCCGCCTGCAAGCAAATCAGGCTTTAGGTACCCATTGGGTGTTGGGTCCTATCGTGTCAGCTGTGTACCCTTCGGGATCCAGACTTGCTTAACAACCCTGATTGCCTCAGAGTGGTAAATCTGTCTCCCTGAAACATCGACATACACAACTTTCTTCTTCTTTGCCTAAGAGGGAGATGGTGTATGTGTGCTAGACTTAGGCTTCACAGGAGCCTGAGTGGGTGCCTTTTGGGCTGGCTTCCTGTTCTTCCTAGGTCTGGGTGCAGCAGTTCTTGGGCCTTGTTCTTGATAAGGGCCCTGTGTTCTATTCCCCATAGGTAAGTGAGGGAATGGAAAACAGTTAAAGGCCTCAGGATGCCAAAACCATGGGGGTGTCATCATGTTTGGCCTTCCCTGTTGGTATTGCCACGCATGATGGTACCCTCGCTGACCAGTCTGAAAACTCTTGGCCTGAGTCTTCCTCTGCTTTCGCTGAGGCTTTCCCTGGCCTGAGCTCTCAGGGGCCTCCCTAGGTTGCTTTGCCTTTCCCTTGGGTTTTGGCTTAGCTACCATGGGGGCAACCCTGACTGTGTCAACAGTTTTCTTGCCCTTATCAGTTTGACGGGCCTGGAGTACAACCTTGGGTGCACTCTGGCCTGCCTGAACAAATACCCTCTCAGTGTTGCTCCCTGAAGCAGCATGAGATTGACCTTGTGAGGATTTCTTAGGAACATATCCAAGTCCCTTTTTCTCATTCCCAAGCATTTGGCTGCTATTTATTTCCTCTCTAGCCACTGAGGATTTATTCATTGCTGCAACCTTTTTCTTGAGAGAGTCCTCACTCTTTTTCAGGGTTTCATGTCTGGTAAAGAGGTCATCAAACTTACTCTTAAGTACTTTCAGTTCTTCCTTCCTGACCAACTCTTCCTCAGCCAATTCCTTCAGAATCTTCTCTCTTGGGAGACGCTCAGCATTGATCAAATCAATCTCCTGAGTTAGTCTCACAATCTGAGCTGATTCTTTAAGATCAGACTGAGTGAGTTGTTCATTCAGGTTTTGAACCTCAGTACTCAATTTCTTGTTCTCTTCTACCAAGAAGACATTAGTTTCCTGCAGTCTGGAGAAATCAACCATCAATTGATCCAGACAGATCTGAAGGTTCATTTCTCTAACTGACTCTGAGCTAAGCTCAGGATTTTGACCAGTGTAAGAACCACATACATAGTTAGATGTTACCTCAGGTTCCTCCCTTGCCATAAGGCAGACATTATCGTACTCATCATCAGAAAAGAGTTCAGGCGACCTCTCCTCAGGACCATCAGAGTCAGTTGCATCCTTAGCGAGCATGGCTCTCCGGTCAGCAAATCTCTGGTCTCTCTTGGCCCTCCTGTCCTCTCTTTCCCTTGCACTCAGCTTCGAACAATTATACCGATAGTGTGCGCTCTTGTTACAGTTGTAACATGTTGGTTGCTCATCTCCTCTTTCTCTCCTTGGTTCAGGGTTCCTCCTTGAGTCAGGTTCCCTCTAACTTGATGAGCTTTCAGTCTTCCCTGAGTGCTTGTCATCATGAGTACGTCTCTGTTGATCTCGATGATCGGGCTTTGGATCTGAATATCTTCTTTCTTCGCCACGATCTCTCCTCTGGTCAGTGTTTCTCCTTTCCGCATATCTCCTTGAGCTTTGGTGGGTTCCTTCAGGTTTCCTGTCACGTGAGTCCTGATAAAATTTCTTATAACGACCAAACCTGGAATTAAGCTTATCAAAGCGTCTGGCCATCAGGCTGTACTCTTCAGCAAGCTCTTCCTTGCTCATCTCCATCAGTGACTTTGATGAAGACTTAACAGGTTCAGACCTGGCCTTGAACGCCACGCTTTTCTCAGGAGTTTTCTCATTTTCTTCCTCTTCTGGCTGAACTTTCTTCTTTCTCTTGTTAAGATCAAATTCCAGTGCCTTTAGCTCTGAAAAAAGTAAAGCAGAAGTTATGTTGTTCATATCCTGAGTATTCTTCAACATAATTACACTGTTATCCCATCTCTCAGGAAGGGCATTCAGGATCTTTGAAGCAACACCTCTCTTTGGGACATCTTTGTCCAGCATCACCAACTCATTCATCAACTTGATGAATCTTGACTCCATCTGATCGATTGTCTCATCAGGAAACATCTCAAACGCTTCGAACTTCTGAATGTCAATGTTTCTCTTGTTCTCCTTTATCTTCTCTGACCCCTCGCACATCCTGGTCAGCTCATCCCAGACCTCCTTTGCCGTCTTTAAATTCATCAGCCTTGCTGATTCCTCGAAAGGCACCGTATGCAAGATGATATTTCTGGCCACATTATCAAGCCCCATCATCTTGATCTAATCAGTGGTCATATCCTTCCTTTCCTTAGGAATGGGTACACCAATATCAAGATCATCATATCCTCTTTCCCTTGTGTTGGGAACAGTGATCTTGATCAGTCTATCCCTGAGAACATGCGGCATCTGGTCATGGATGGCATCTAGATGTGCTTCTAATCTGAACTTCCAATAGACAAAGTTAGATACAGAGAATTCAGGTAACGAAGCTTCAAGTCTCCTCGAAGTCATGATGATGCAATTTTTATGAGAGATAGCCTTTCTTGTCAACTATGTAGAGTGGCTTCAAATGGACATATCTTCATGCAGCAGCTGTCCTTGCATGGATTTGGTAGTTGTATTAAATGCACATTAAATGCTTGCCCGTTGAATATGCAGTCTGAATTCAGTCTTCTTGTCAGGTTCCGTACGTGGGTGTCCTTCCCGGATTGGTCCATGTCATCAGGTTGGTGAGAATGTCAGAACTTATTCCTGAGCTTCAGGCTTGTCTTATTAAGTTCATTTTGTCTTGAGCTCACCGGTCTTGTCCTGACGCTGACATTCTTTTTGCATTGCTTGGCTCTACTCCAAGTCTTCCCAATAACTCAATTTCATCCTGTTCCCTTCAGGACTGAGTAGTACTGACCTCAGGGTCATACTCTTCATCACTGAGACTTACTCAGCCAGCTTAGGAGACTGCCATAAGTTCAGGATGGTAAATTGTCTTCAGGCTCTGAGTCTTAATTGTCATCAGTAAGTGCTCCTCTTACTGAGTACCTGTGAAGTGTAAAATGACTAAGTACAAACCTAACCAAGACTAGCCTGACAAAGCAAATGCAAACATCTTTTCAGGGGCTTTGAGATCTTAATCAAAACTGACAATGTCCCAACACCTTCAACTTCTGGAAGGCGAGCTGGCTTTCTTTGTTCCATGAGAATTTCTTATCTTTGATGGTTGCAAAGAAAGGTTTGCTCTTGTCGCCCAACCTGGAGATGAATCTGTTAAGTGCGGCCGGCATCTCGTAAGTCGCTACATTTGCTTGACACACCTTGGCTCTTGCATGTCCAGGATGGCCTTGATCTTCGTGGGGTTTGCTTCGATCCCCCTCTGGCTAACGATGTGGCCCAAAAACTTTCCTGATCTCACGCCGAAGTTGCACTTCTTGGGGTTCAACTTCATATTGAAAGCCCTTAAAATTTGGAATGTCTCGGCAAGGTCTCGGAGATGATCTTCTTTCCTTAAACTCTTGGCCATGATATCGTCGATGTAAACCTTTATCGTGTTCCCGATCTGATTTGAGAACATTTTGTTCACTAATCGCTGATAGGTTGCCCCGACATTCTTCAAACCGAAAGGCGTCCTTCGCCAGCAGTATATATTCTTCTCAGTGTGGAAAGAATTGTGTTTCATGTCCTCTTCATCAAGATCTGGTGATACCCGGTGAAAGCATCCATGAAGGACATCATTTCATGCCCGGCTGTCCCCATCCACAAGATGGTCGATGTACGGCATAGGGAAATGATCTTTTGGACACGCTGAATTCAGGTCTGTGAAGTCGATGTAGAGCCTCCATGAGTTATTAGCTTTCTTCACGAGCACGATATTAGATACCCACTACGGTTCACTCTCAGCCTGCTCTATTAGCTTGTTATCCAACAGTTTCTTCACTTCCTCGGCTAGCGCCGCATACTTATCAGGGCCAAACTTTCGTCTCTTCTACGAGATAGGCTTTCTCTTGGGATCGATCTTTAGGCGGTGACAAGCATGTTCGGGACTTATCCTAACCATGTCCTGGTGTGACCACACAAAGATTTCAATGCTTTTGCAGAGGAAATTGATTAGGTCTTCCCTCATATCTGCCGGAACCTTTACCCCAATGGTGACTTCGAGGTCCAACCGTTCTAGGTCCATGGGGACTCACTCCAGTTCTTCTATCGGCGAGGTTTGACCTCCTTTTCTTGGATCCCAGATTTCCCCCCTAGGGTCAAGGTCGATGGGGTGTGGTTCGAACTGAGTCTTGGCTCTAGGTCATCCACCTTCATGACCTCGTCCCTAAGTTGGGTCTCGACTACGGCGAGTGGAAGTGTTGACTCCATGTTTTTGTTAGCCATTAAAACATCTACGCGAGAGTAAAAACTTGCGGAATCGTAAAGTGGAGAAGTGTAATTCAAACACTTCCTTGCCATTGATTGGTTTCCTTTTATAGTACCGACTATCCCCTCGGGGGTCGGGAATTTCACACAGTAAAAGAAAGAAGAAGTTATTGCTTCAAAAGTTTCCAGAAATGGATGTTCTAAGAACCCATTGTACATGTGAGGCCTATCAACTATCACGAACTTGAGCAGACGTGAGATCCTAACCTTCTCATCCTTGCAGCAGACGAGCTCCACTGGCAGCTTGATCCTCCCATAGGTATTGACCAACGTATCTTCAAAACCTCTCAGCTGGGTCTCATACGGCTTAATGAAACTGGCAAGGTTGCCCAGCTGGTCCAACACGGATTTGAAGATGATGTTACAATAGCAGCTGTTGTCGATCAAAATGCGTTCGACAACCTTGCCCAGCAGGTTTGCAGAAATGACCAAGGCGTCATTTTTTGGGCAGAGTGTTCCTTCCCGATCAACGTTTGTGAATGTGATCAGTAGGTTTGGCACTATCGCGAGCTCCGGCGATGGGGTGCCCACTAAGTTGATCCCGCCGAGCTTGGCCTTCCTCTTGCTGTTGGACGCGGTTGATACGGGGGTTAGCCCACCGAGTGGGCCTCCTGTAGCTTGCAGCATATTGACCTTTCCCCCTGCGTTAAGCGGTGGAATGCCATCGTCTTCGCTATCAAAGTCATCGATGGTGGCCACTGGGTTTGGTTGTCTCTGTTGGCGCTGTGGTCCCCCCCATCATGGTTCTGCCCTTGGTTGGCCTCCCGCTCTTTATCCTAGCAAAGTTGGGGCTTCTTGACAAATTCGTCCAGCTGTCCCTTTTCGTATAACTTCCATAGCTGTCTGAGAAGGTCTCGACACTGACTTGTGTTGTGCCTCGGGCTCTCGTGATAGTGGTATAATTTGTTATGGTTGAGCTTCAATTCGTCCTGTTTGATGGGCTTTGGCTTGGCCAGCATGTCCGTATGGCGGATTTCATTGAACACGTACGCCGGTGTCTCTTTCAGTTTGTCCAAGATCTGGACCTCGCCTGCTTCCCCATCGAAGGGCTGGAAGTTTCTCGGGGCCTTCCTTCCTCTGTGACGCCGCTGGTTACCGCCCTTTGCAGCTGCCGAGGGTGACTTCGCCTTCTCCTTAACTTTATTCTCGCCCAGCCTCTGGGCCAAGAGTTTGTTGCGTGTAACAGCGTCTCCTACCCGTCGACGAAAATTAGTGTATGTCTTTGGCAAATCTCTGGTTAGTTGCTTAAATATGGGGGACCTTCCCTTAAACCCGGCCAGAGCGGAGTGGAGATCGAGCTCGTCGCTCACGAGCTCTCCGGTGAGGATTATCTTGTCCAAGCGATCGATGTAAGACTCGTCGCTTTTATCCTCCTCTTGTTGTATTCTTAACAGACGGTGTCTGCTTTCTAGCCTGGCTATCTTTCCGGCGAAGTAAGTCATGAACTGATCGCAGAGCTTTGTGAAATTTGTGACGAATCTAGGGAGCAGCGATACGTACCACATGTGGGCGAGCTCACCCAAAGTTAATGGAAACATCTGGCACATGGTAGCATCGGTGCCCCCCATCCCGTCATGTAGATCCAGTACTTGCTGACGTGGGTCTCAGGATCGGTGCGGCCTTCGTACATTGGGATTGCCGGCGGTGTGATCTTGGTTTGGACCGGAGCGAGCTCGATCTTCTTGCATAGTGGCTCCTGTAAAGCCGCCTGGGCCTTGGCTCCTGGTCTATCGCCGTCGATCCTGGTCTGCATCTCCTCCGACTTCCGCTGGATCGCCAGCAGCACTGCCCCCTGCGTCGCCTGTTCGGGAGTAGTCTCAACCGGGGCACTACATCCCGGACCTAGCCGATCGTACACAGGGGTACGTGGGCGATCCCGTCTCAGCAGCTCGCTTTGCGCGAAATTCAACTTCCTTCAGGCGGAATTTATGGGGGAGATATCCCTTGCCACGGGTGCCTCGTGGGCAGATGGTTTGGTCAAAGTGCCCATCTCATAACTGGTTGGAGGGGCCGATGAGAATGGGTGCCAGGACGGGTGTGCACTTTCTAATCGGTTGAAAATCGACATGGAGTGCGCCTCTGTCCCGATCCTCTGTCTCAAGTCGTAGCCCCGCGAGCGGATTGGGCTACTTTCACCATGTTGTTCAGTCATCTTCCGCTTGCCCTTGGCCGAGTGGGTCAAGCGTGGTTTCCTAGGGGTTGTTGGAGCGCTCTGGCTGGTCCTCAGCTCCTCCCTCCTACTAGTGAGGGCGGCAATGGCAGATGCCACCTGCTCTGGGGTTTTGTATTCTTGGATGGGTATATGGAGGGAGTCTCTTGGAGGTAATTCAGTCCCACGTCCTGGCCCGAAAGTGGCCTCCTGGGTGCTAGGCTGAGCCGTCGCTCGCGCCGTGGTCCTGGCACGAGTTTTTGCAGCGGGGACGATGGTGGAATGTGGGTTGGCCGAGGCTCTAGCGGCTCTGGTTGCTTTCTCCACTTTCTTAAAATTTTAGTGGTGTTAGGGTCCAAGATAGACTTTGGATTCCCTAGGATTTCTTTCTCGTGGAACAGCGAGTGTTCCAAGAGATTTCTGTAGTGAGAGGTCTGGCACCCTCCTTCTAGCGCCAATTGTTGCTACCCGATTGATGATTTTGAGAGCTTTACGTGGCTATGATAATATAAAACAAGATAAAGAGCAAAAATGTAAAGACTCAAAGGATTGCCAAGGGGTTTAGGCTCGGTCTTAAGTTCTCTCTTTATTTATGAGCTCTTGGGCTCTATTTATAGTAACTCCTAGGTTACTAGTTATTGCCTTAGCCATATTTTTCTGTATTTACAATGATTGCTAATGATTTGCTATCCATTGATTGTGATTTGTCGTTGGTATGAGGTGGACCTTGCTGGTTGTATCCGCAGGCCATCCTTGTCCAATGAGAGCATGGCAGCTAGCCCGCAGGTACTACCCTACAGGGTGCCCTTCAGTCCTTTTCAGCGTCTTGAAAACTCTGCACCTACAGTCGTCCTTTTCTCAGGCGCGGGCGCGATTGCAGGCTGGCGGTTGCGTCCTTTCTATCCGCCAGTCCACCAGCTGTATTATCCGTATCGGGCTTTATTTGAGCTCGTCCTAGTCCTCAAGGTGGGGTCCTATCTTGGTGCGGCCAGGGTGAGCAGGCTGCTTAGGGCGGCGAGGTCGCTTGGGAAAGCGTGGAGGCCGCCCGATAAAGCTGCCGGAAAGGCGAGGTCGTGGATCATGCGAGCTCGTCATTGAGGCGAGGTCGCCTCATCTGTTGAGGTCGAGGTCGAATATTATTTACCCCTACAGCACCCCGCTAGCACAAGGGATCTTTTGCATATCCTTCTTCTCAACATCATTTTAGGAGTTTGCTCTTTTAAAAGCTTGAACTGTTGTCGAATAGGAGTAATAACAAGTTTTGGTTCATGCATATTAAATCTCTTTAATACCTTCTCAATTTAGCATTGTTGAGACACATATATTGTACTAGATTCTCTATCTCTCAAGATATCCATTCCAAGGATCCTCTTAGCATTCCCTAATTCTTTCATATAGAAAACTACTTCAAGTTTCCTATTGATATTTTTAATTTTCACTAGACCTTTGCTAGTAATAAACATATCATCAAAATAGATTAGAAGATATGCTAGCACCTCACATTCTTATTTTTCGAGATACACACATGTATCATATTTACATTTAGTAAATCTAATAGAAAACATTACCTTATCAACTTCCTAGGCCATTTCTTGGGGCTTTGCTTAAGACCATACAAAGATTTCTTAAGTAAGCATAATTTTCCTTCATTTCCAGGCTCAACGAACCCCTTAGACTGATGCAGGTATAGTTGCTCTATTAGATCAGCATTTAAGAAAGCATACTTCACAGCAAGCTGCTACAACTCCAGATTCTCCTGAACAATTCCAGATAGCAGTAGCCTGGTAGAGCAATGCTTTACTACTGGAGAGAACACTTCATAATAATCAATCCCCCCTCTCTAAGTAAAGCCTCTTGCTGACAATCTGCCCCTGAATCTAACTTGCTTTCTTGTTCCAACTTCAAGCTTCTTCTTGAATAACCATTATAGCTTATCAGCTTCTGCTTATGAGGTTCTCCCACAGAACCCAAGGTTTGTTCTTCTCAAGAGATTGCATCTCTTCACCATAGAAACAATCTAATACTCTCTATCTTAACTTGATATAACCTCCTTATAGTTCTTAGGTTCATAATATTCAAGTGTTTCAACAATTACAAGAGTATATGAAACTAAATTAAGATTTCTAATTTTGATGGGAGGGTGTATCTACCTTCTTGATATGTCTCTTGTAAGTTTATAATTTCTGAGGTCACCAACTTGGGAATCCTCTTACTCACCTTCTTAGTGGTGATCATCATCTGAAAAATCGTGGTCTTCATTATTTAGCACCCACTTTTCATGATTGATATTATCAGGAGCTTGAGGCTCCACTTCAATCTTGTAACGACCCGAATTCGGAATACTTTAATTATATCGAATTCGGGGTATTACTTGTGACTAAAATCCGAACTATAAAATTTTTGATATAAAAAGGTATAATAAAATGAAAGATGAGTTTTTATGCAGCGGAAGAAATAAGTAGAATAATTTTTATAACATATCTCACACATATATAAAGCTTAATATCAAAAGCAACATTTTATTTAAGTGGAGAACTCCGTGTCATTTCTATTACTGTCCTTGCTCCACGAAATCATAATTTGCAAGGGTTGTAATAATGGGGCGAGAGATTTGAATTCTCACTTATGGGTGATTCACAACGTTATGAGATTGGTAAATCCGAAGTATATTAAATTATACTCATTAATAAAATATACCAATTTATTTAATCAGTTGACATATAAATACAAACATCAAATATCACATAAACAACAAGTTCACATAATAATCAATTGGACAAACAAGTTTCACATCATGTAATTGTAATATCATAAGTTGATTCACAGTAAGGGGCAAAGCCCAAAATTATTTTCCAGTAATGGCCGAATCTGCCAAAATCATTTTTCACATATAGTATATCTCTTCCAAAACACCATAAATAATACCAGCGACCATGAATCTGATCTACTATCACTCATGGCCATATGTGCCATTCCACAAAAATAATTACCACTGACCATGAATCTGACTTATTGTCACTCATGGTCATACGCGTCATTCCGCAAGAATAGTACCAACTTTCCTTTTCCTCACAAAAACTATCATTTCAAAACATGGGGAGAATACGCATAATTCATACTTAAAAAGATCCATGCTCATAAATTTTCCTTATTATCTTGCAACAGCTATCAATTCGTATAATCAACAAACACAAACAATCCATATAAGGTATATATATAATTATATCATATAATTCACACACTTATATAATATATAGGTTTACATTTATGTTGGATAGTTTGGTTTTAGATTGATTTAGTGGAGTTCAGAGTATACCAGCACAATGTATTATTAGCAGACCAATCAACAGATCAATCACCCACCTCATAACTTTATAGATAAGTTAATACTGTCTTTGAAACTTATTTGGAAGATAACTTGCATTGTAGAGACATCCTGAGAGTGATATATAAACAAAAGGTTGGATCCCTTGTGCGTATTCCAATTAGGACAAGATTCTAGTATGAATCATTTGATTAATAATTGGCTATTGGATTATTGAAAGGCCTAGAAGTTCATGTTACGAAAACGAGAAAGTTTTGTCTTATAAACCTATTGAATAGACCAACTCTTCAAAGGGTAAAAACACTATTTTGGTTGGTGGGTGTACTTACCAATTTCTTGTGGAAAGACTATTTCTATTTCTATAAAACAACTTTTTTATTGTCTTAGACTTTTATAACTAAAATCTTTTATAACTTAAAAGTATATCTATGTAATATTTTCCCCCAAAAATAATTAAAAGAAAAAAAAGTTTATTTAAATAATATTAATATAATAAAAGTCCCAATTTACTGTTTTTCTTTCTAAAATTTCTATTTCTTATTTTAAAAGAAAACTTGAATGTAATTTATATTTTATAAATAAAAACCCCTTTATTAATCTCATTTGGTTTTTAGAAAAATCTTGTACAATAGTATATGTATAATTTTTGTATTATTAGTAATACTTCTAAAGTTGATTAGTGACACTTTCAAAACAAAAGAATAATACTATTTCCCAAAACCACTCTTTTTCATTTGTTAATAAAATTGGATATAAACATATACCCCCTTTTGTTCTCTTTTATCATTTTAACTAATACGACAAATTAACACTTTAAAACTAACAGCATTCAAATTTTCAAAAGGAAACTACAACGCACCCGTTAACTTAATTCCATCATCCAGTGAGCTAAGTGCCAATACCATTAGTAGGGAAATAAACAATATAAGTCCATAAATAGTTTCATTCCATATATACAGACCAGTCAATCTATACAAGGAAGACAAATTAGGTGTGACATTGTTATGATTTGCAACTCATTTTGCCCGTGTTTTGAGTGAATTCGAATAGTATTTAGAGTCAATTGAGTAATATTTTCATAAACTGATGAATATGAATCTTTGATGCTCATAGATGGAAAGAGGACAAAAAATGGAATTCGTAGGACTTTGAATCGACTCAAACGGATGCCCGGATGAGAAGATATTGAAGAAATACGAAAAATATTAGTTCGTGCAAGGAGAAGTATCACTTGGCTCAAGGAAGGAGGTGCTCGAGCGCCTAGGCGCTCGAGCAAGGGAGGTCGAGCGCTTGTTTTGCACTGGAAGAATGAGCACTCGACCAAGATGTGGTCGAGCGCCTGGTGCTCGACCACATGCACCACTCGACCAGTTGAGGTCGAGCGCCTACCGCTCGACCACATGCATCATTCGACCACTTTAGGTCGAGCGCCTAACGCTCGATCAGTTAGAGGTCGAGCGCCCTGAAGGCGCTGTAACTCAGACCACTCGACCATATTCAGGTCGAGCGCCTAGCGCTCGACCAACACTCGAGCTCGTGCGATTTTGACCTTTTTCACCTGTTTTAGGCCCGTTGTTTATAAATACCCGGTCCCAAGCTCGTTTTTAGACACCCTTTGATCATTATTCATATTTTTACGTACTGGGAGCGAGGAGAGAGATTGGAAGAGTTCCATACTTTGTATTCGAGGTTTTAACTTATGAATTCGTAGTTTAGTTATTTCTTTCGAACTATTTAGATTATTTCTTTCTTTCATTATTCTTGGAGATTATAAACCCTAGTTTTTTAGATTATAAGAGATTGATTTTGAGACTTTGATTCATTCGTTATTTATGTTCTTTAATTTAGTTGTTAGTTCAATTATGTTTATGTTTATCATCATTATTGCTTTCGTTATCGTAATCACCATGTTAGGCTAGAACCCTTGGATGCTTAGGGTAGGATGAACTTGTAGAAGTAGGATGTTGGTACGTAATTAGAATAACTCGTGATGTTTAGTTTTGATTCTCTTACTTATTGAATTCTTAAAATAAACCCTAGAATTATCTTGTAATTGAGTATGAAAATTGTTAGAGAGAAGACGACCGTATCATTCTTTAATAACGAATAGGCTTAACAAGAGGGTTATAGAAGTGGTTTATCATCTACCGGTTTATCTAGGGAGGACGACCGCATCACCCTACTTAAATTTGGGTCTCAATAACTAAGCACGATTCATATAACTTGATTAGTGGATTAGTGAAGTAGGTTTTTTTGACGAAGTATTAGGGTTAATTCTTGAGCTTTTAGTCTTTCAATCTTGTGCTAGATTAGGGAAGTTGATTGTCTAGTTTTAGTACACCTAGGATTATTACTTACACATCACGATTATTTTAGTTAAGTTACCAACTCCGTTAGTATACGAAGGGATTCCTATCCTGACCATCACCATCTCCATCTTAGTAAAACCTCAGTTATATTCATTTACTTTCATTATTTGCATTAATAGTAATAGAATATAGAGTAGATTAATATTATTCCTGAAATCGAACATACACTCATATTAACTACGATGCGTAGATCTCTAGGGCTCTTTTCACATACATACATTCCCTTGGGTACGATATTACTTGGTCCCTATACTTGCCAATAATACAGTGATCCCATACGCTCGTGGGGTAACTACTGGTATAGCTAGTACATTGCATTCAAGTCAATGGCGCCGTTGCCGGGGAAGGCGATGTATGTCCATTGAGTAGGACTTAGAGATAGTTTAGTAGTTAGTAGTGAGTGCCTTTTTCTTTTATGTTTATTATAATTCATTAGGCAGTTGCATTTTTATATTTATTTTGGTGTTTCAGGTATATGAAAACACGCTCGAAGGGAGAAACGAGCGAAGATAGAACAAAGTCAGATCCTGAGACAATCGCCAGAAGAAACAGAGCCTTCCTTAGAATGATGAACACTGCCGGTGGTGAGAACGAAAATATGGATTTAGGTAATGAGTTGGATGGAGATGTAGTTAAATTCAATGAGATCGTGGAACGGGTTGAAGGAGTTGAAAGTAGTAATACGCAAGTACCCACAAGGGACAATCAAAACTAAAACCCGATTCCACAGAATACGAACAACTCTGCTCCTAACCAAAACCAAAACCAAAACCCCAATAACCCTTTCAACAACCCTGTCTACCAATCTAACCAACCTTACCCATACCCATACCCATATCCTCCATACCCTTATCCATACATACTACCCTCCACCTCCTACTTATAACCAACCTCCTATTCCACAAGTACCTCTACCACCAGTGCATCCTCAGCACGTTCCTTAGAACGCTGATCCTGGTGTGACATTCAGAGGAAGGTTTGAGGCTCAGTCTCAATGGTATTATAATGGTGTAGCTATGCCACCAGTGGAAGGCAACAATTTCTCTATCTCCCTAGGGATCCTGAAGATGCTTGTCGAGAACCAATTTAAATGAGAGGTCGGAAAGGATAATCCTCACACTCACTTGAGGAATTTTCTGATGATAGCCTCAACTTTCAACCATAATAGCATGTCTGAAGATGCCAAGAGGCTCAGGTTTTTCCAGTTCTCACTAACTGGAATCACAAAGGAGTGGTATGATAACACGCTCCCAAGGGGAGGTGTAACCACATGGGCCGAGCTCGAGCGTCTGTTCCTCAAGCGATTCTATCCTCCATCTAGAACAATCAAAGCAAGGTAAGAGATCTCATCTTTCAAGCAGAAATCAGGAGAGAAATTACGTCAGGCTTGGGAGAGGTTCTCTAATATGCTAATTGAGTGCCCGCATCACGGGTACAATAATGGTGACATAATGGCATATTTCTACCGTGGAGCCAGTAAGGCAGCACAAGACCACCTCGATGCATGTGCTAGTGGAGCGTTCTTGAATTATAGTGCAGCTCGGTGCAGAGAGATAGTTAAAAATATTGTCAAGAATATGGGGTAATGGAATGAAAATCAAGAATTTCAGCGGGCTTATCTGATGGAAGAGAGTGAGGGAACTAGAAAGTTGTTGATAGCGATGATGGAGAAGATCAGCAATCTAGAGGTTGGGCAAAATCTGAGTGGAGGTAATACTGCAATGAGTGAGAAAGTGGACCAACAAGCATGCCAGCAAGAGTTGGCCAACTATATGGGGAGGCCAAATTACAACCAAGGCGGATACCAGCAAGGTGGCAATTATCAGGGGTGACCAACTTATGGTCGACCGTTAGTACCACCAAGTCCACAGCCTCCTCAGAATCAATAGAGGAATACTCAGGGGTATCAAGGAGAACAACAGCCTCCTCAGAATCAATAGAGGAAGAACGAAAATTTCTCTTATGCCAATCCTAAGGCCAGAATAACTGTACCTCCCGGAGTATATTCAGGTTCAAAACCCCCAGGTGGAGAAGGCTATGCCTCCACCGAAGAGATGTTACATGCTATTCTTCATAAGGTAGAAAAAGGTAGTAAGAGGTTATCCTCTTTGGAGTATTATGTTAAAGAGTTGAACAAGAAGAGTGATCAAAGAGATCAAGAACTCCAAAAGAGAGACATTGACCTTAATAGAGCTCAGCAAGAGAACAATAGACTGTTTACTTCTATAGAGTACCAGATCAGCCAGATTGCAAAGTCGCAAATAAGTGAACCAGGTAAATATCCATCTATGCCCGAGACAAACCCGAAGGAGCAATTGAAAGCTATCAAGTTGATAAGTGGGACCAAATATGATGGTCCTCCAATGCCTGCTGATTTAGAGGAGATTGAGAGAGAGGGGGAAGAACATAAGAAAGATGGGGATGAGAAAGTTGGGGTAGAAGTTAAGAAGGAGGTTGAGGTAGAAGATGCTCAGAAAGGTAAAGACACGGAGGAAGAGATTGAGGAGATTGAGAGAGTTCCAAAGGGGAAAAAGATAAGAGAAGCAAGGAAGAACGTGAAGGAGACCGAGCGAGATGAATGGGGGGTACCCAAATCTGTGATACCGGTCCCATATCCGCAGCGATTTATGAAAAATAAATTAGATGAAAAGTTTGCTAAGTTTCTTGATGTCTTTAAAAAGTTACATATTAACATTTCTTTTTATGATGCCTTGGAATAGATGCCTAATTATGCCAAGTTCCTGAAGGACTTGATAGCTAAAAGACGGAGAGTAGATGGACCCGAGCTTGTGCACTTGAACCATGAGGTGAGTGCTATGGTGCACAAGGCGCTTCCTCCCAAGTTGAAGTATCCCGGTAGCTTTACTCTCTTATGCGATATCGGGAACGGGATCAAGAAGGGAGCATTGTGTGATCTTGGGGCTAGCATTAATTTGATGCCTCTATCGTTGTTCAAGAAGTTGGATGGGGGTGAACTTCAACCCACTATGATACTCTCCAGCTTGCCGATAGGTCTATCACTAGACCTCAAGGAGTGGTAGAGGATGTTCTAGTGACGGTGGCGAATTACATTTTTCCCACTGACTTCGTGGTCCTCGATATGGAGGAAGATGAGCACGTACCCCTAATTTTGGGAAGACCGTTCTTAGCTACGACCGGGATGGTGCTAGATATGACTAATGGAAAGATCACGGTGAAAGTTGATGATCAAGAAGTAAAGATAGTGATCTACGAAGCAATGAAATATCCAATGGGCGATGAAAGTTTTCACTTCATTGATATCTTGGACACTTGTGTTGATGACACACTTCTTGACCCTTGCTCTTTCTATGTTCACAATTATGATTATCCTATTCTCGATGAACTAACATATGATCTTTATGACCTTGATTATTTTGACAGCCTAAAAGAGAATGAGGATGTAAAGTTCATGTATGTGAAGAAAGTTGAGGATGAGGAAGAGTTGGATGTGGAAGAGTCCACTTTTGAGAAGATGTTCGATAAGGCACCACCATTGGAGGCGAAAAGGAGCTGAAACCACTCCTGGATCACCTCAAGTACGCTTACTTAGAGGATAATGAGAAGTACCCAGTAATTTTATCTGCCCTTTTATCTAATGATCAATTAGAGAGACTACTAGTAGTACTTCGTAGGCACAAATCTGCCATAAGTTAGTCAATTGCGGATATTAAGGGTATTAGTCCTTCTATTTTCATACATAGGATTAGATTAGAGGAGGGTACAAAGGCCATAGTACAAAATCAGTGTAGAGTGAATCCGGTGGTACAAGAGATAAGGCATAAGGAGGTGTTGAAGTTGTTATATAGTGATATGATTTTTGCTATTTCTGATAGTTCTTAGGTGAGTCCGTTACACATAGTTGCTAAGAAGGGGGGTACCACGGTAATTAAAACTGAATCTAATGAATTGATAGCCAATAGATTAGTGATGAGATGGCGTATTTGTGTTGATTATTTGGGAATTGAACAAGACAATGTGTAAGGATCACTTTTCTTTGCCGTTCCTAGATCAAATGATTGATAGACTAGGTGGTTTTGAGTATTATTGTTTCCTAGAAGGGTATTCGGGATATAATCAGATTATGATAGGCCTCAAGGATCAGGAGAAAACCACCTTCACCTACTAGTATGGTACTTTTGCCTTTAGGAGAACACCGTTTGGGTTGTGTAATGCACCCGCCACCTTTCAAAGGTGTATGATGGCTATTTTCCATGGGTTTGCACCGAAAGGCATTCTTGAAGAAAGTTAGAGAATTCATATGGGATGACCCATACTTGTTCAAGAGAGGGATATATCTAGTGCTTAGACGGTGTGTACCCGAGGAGGAGTGGAGTGATATCATAAGGCATTGTCACACCTTACCATGTGGAGGACATTTGGGTGTAGAGAAAACCGGTAGGAAGGTGCTTCAAGCCGGTTTCTATTGGCCTACTATATTGAAGGATTGCATGGAATAAGTGAGTGACAAGTGCCAACATTTCAGCTCTATTACTAAGATGGATGAGATGTCGCTGCACATGTTTATGGAAGTAGAGGTATTTGACTTATGGGGGATTGATTTCATGGGTCCGTTTCCTCTGAGTAATGGATTCTTGTACATCCTCGCGTGTGTTGATTATGTCTCGAAGTGGATTGAAGCTGTCCCTACTCGAGTGAACGACTCCCGTGTTGTGATTGACTTCTTGAGGAAGAATATTTTCTCTAGATATGGAGTCCCGAGAGCTTTGATTAGTGATGGGGGGAGTCACTTTGTGAACAAGCTGATGGAGAAGCTGCTGTCAAAGTATGAAGTTAATCATCGGATCTCTACAGCCTATCACCCTCAAATGAATGGTCTTATTGAGGTGTCTAATCGGCAAATTAAGGAGATTCTTTAGAAGACGGTGAGTGTTACTAAGAAGGATTGAGCTTTGAAGCTTGATGATGCACTTTGGGCGTATAGGACAGCTTTTAAGACCCCTCTTGGTATGTCTCCGTACCAACTCGTTTTTGGGAAGGCACACCACTTACCGGTTGAGCTTGAGCATAAGGCGTATTGGGCAATCAAGAAGCTGAATTTCAATAGTTCTATGGTGGGTGAAAAGAGACTACTTCAATTATATGAGTTGGAGGAGTTTCGAGATAGTGCATATGAGAGTGCCCGAATTTTAAGGAGAAGACTAAAAGATGGCATGTTGCACGTTTGAGGAAGAAGAAGTTCCAAGTTGGTGATCAAGTCCTAGTGTTCAACTCTAGGAAGAAGTTATTTAGTGGGAAGCTCAAATCCAAGTGGAATGGTCCTTATGTGGTGAGAAAGGTCTACAAGAGTGGATTTCTTGAAGTTGAGAAAGAGGATGGGAATGTGTTCTTGGTGAACGGGCATCGAGTGAATAAATTCTACAACTTCTCTTATGAGAATAAGGGAGGTAACTTAGAGTCTCATGACCCGTGAGCTCCTTCGAACTCGGTCCGACATTAGGACCTTAAAAATAGCATTGTGTGGGAGGCAACACACCTTTACTTGCTTTTGAGTGCTTTGTTTTTTGTGTGAATCGTAAGTTTTAACCTCGTTGTTGAGTGCTTTTGTGTAGGCTTGTCTTATGGTGTAAGAGTTTTCCGAAGTAGAGGCATGAAGGGAGCAACTCGTGAAGGGGAGGTATGCCTAGTAAAAGGGCAACCGAAATTTGGAGTATGAGGTAACCACGAACCCCAAACATAGACCGCTTCGTAAAGTCGAAGTTTGGGGGGTGGAGTTTTTACATGCTTTACATCTTGTTCATTGGTAGTGATTAAGGTTCATTGTGAATTGAGTGCATGTAATCGTTCGTACTCATCTTTTCAATCTTTTTATTGCGTTGCAAGAAAAAAGTTTGGGGGGGTGTGAGTGTTCGTACTTCACGTGTTGTGCACGAAATTCGTATGAAAAATGGTCAATTTTTTTTAAAATATTGATGCATGAAGTGGGTTTGAATTAAATTGAGTGTGAGTATATCATTGTGTGGTGATTTGGCTCGGTGAATTGCACGTTGGGAAGAGACCCCAACTCCTCGGTCGAATGAGCGACCTGACTTAAATCGAGGAGTTTTCAGGTTAGTACATATTTTGGAATTGATTTAGTGAAGTTTCGGGTGGTTATACTTGGAAATTTTGTATTTTGGACGTGTGTGAGTAGTGCTTGAGCATTATTTGGTCGAGCACTGCCCTAGGCCGAGCGCCTATTGCGTTCTGTAAGTTTGGAGCACTCGACCGGTGCAAGGTCGAGCGCCCCTTCTTACAGATTCCAAATAGCGCTTGACCACCCTCAAGTCGAGCGCCTAGCGCTCCGGCCCAGAAAGCCCTAATTCGCGCCACCATCCATAAATACCCCTTCCCCACTCAGAACACAGACTTTACACACACTCTAAGCTGCGAATTGCTGCAACTTTCGAAAACCCTCTCCCCCTTGCACTCAAATCTTCCATTTTTCACACAAATTCACTTAAAGAGACTCGAATTTTTCATCTACAGTATGTATTTCCTTACTCTTTTCAATCTATTCTTAGTTTAAACTTCGATTAGGCATGAATTGAGATATAGAAATTAGGGTTCTTACTTGTTCTTGAGAAGAAATTGGGGATTTTTGCATTACTCATTGATTCGTGCTTCTTTGTTGATAAATGATGTCTATATGCTGCGGGTTCACTAATTTGAGTTTCAATTTGAAGATTGCATGAGTAGAATTGGTGAATTTCTAGAGTGAGAAAGTATGAATGTTAGGAATTGATATGGGTATTGCTTGTTGAGTGAATAATTGTGTGATTTGGAAAGAATTGAGTGATGAGATGGATATGAATTAAGTCTTGAGCATGTAAATTGCAAATTTTTGTAATATTACTTCATGATAGATTTAAGACTTGCAAATTTAGTTGATAACACACCTACTAACTGCACTGAGTGTTGGTCAGTTGGTAAAATATCAACTTGAGTTCAGTGCGGAAATGCGTGAGCCCTGAAAGTTTATAGTCTTGTTAAAGTTTGCTTTTCTGAAAACTTGATTACTCTTTTATCTGAAGTAGTGATTAGTAGGGCAGTGTTCAAGTTTAATGATCAGGCTGATTGATTCAAGCTTGATAAAACTTATGCAATGAATGATTTACCGAATGAACAGTTAAAAACAATAATCAAAGCAATAAAGAACACAAGGAAGTAACGTGGTTCAGAGACTCAAGCTCCTACGTCCACGTTCTTGATTCAACAGGATAATCCACTAAGGATTGGCTTGGTTTTAAGGTGCTAAGGTGCACCAGAATCAACTAAACTCACTGACCCTTACTTCCTTCTTCTAACTTACTATCAACCTCAACCAACAAACCTGACTAGAGGATTTTGATTTCAGTAATGGTTTCCAACTAAGGCTTGTGATTATCCTTACAAGACTAAACTATGCTAAGGATGGATAATCACTTCTAAGCTTATTATATTACAATGAACGCTCTGTGGAATACAGAATAACTCTCTTTGCTAAGAAATACTTGGGAAATTTAGGGTTTTTTGAGTGCTTCTTTCTAACGCTGAATGCTTTGAATACTTGAGAGTTTGAGTAATTTCTGGCTTGGAAATTTCCCGTAACCTTGAATGGGTTCAAGGCCTTCTGTATTTATAGGTGACTTTGAAAACTATCCATTGGAAGAGATAGCCTTCTAGTCATCTACGTAGGGTTTGTTCAACGGACACTTCTCCCATGCAGCAGCCGTCCTTGCATGGATTTGGTAATGCATAAAATATTCCATTGCTTGCCCGTTGAAAAGTGCAGTCTGAACTCAGTCTTCATGTCAGGTCCGTACACGCGTGTCCTTCTTGGATTGGTCCACGTGATTAGGTTGGTGAGAATGTCAGAACTCATTCCTATACTTTAGGCTTGTCTTACCGAGTTCTTTTTATCTCGAGCATAACGGTCTTGTCCTGACGCTGACATTCCTTTTGCATTGCATGGCCCTACTCCAAGTCTTTTCCCATTACTCAGTGCCATCCCGTTCCCTACAAGACTGAGTTAGTAATGACCTCAGGGTCATACTCTTCATCACTGACACTTACTCAATCAGCTTAGAGAGACTGTTGTAAGCTCAGGATGGTGCTCTTGTTTCTTCAGGCTTCAGTCTTGATTGTCATCAATGAGCACTCCTCTCATTGAGTTCCTGTGAATTATAAAATAACCAAGTACAAATCTAACCAAGACTAGCCTGACCACTAGGGCAAATCATCTTTTTAGGGGCTTTGTGATCTAATCGAAACTGACATTGTCACAACACTCTCCCCAATGAGTGCCTAGTGACATTTAAGGGAAAGAATAAAGAAAATATTAGGATGAACGGGGACAAGCACTTGAAGCTGATCAAGAAGTTTACTCAGGAGTTGGATGATAAGGGTCTATGAGATATGAGGCCAAAGAAGAGGACGAGAGGTGAGGCCAGAGATTCGGATGAAGAGGAGGAAGAAGCGTACGAAAGAGGAGCTGATAAAGAGGAAGAAGGAGGAGAGGAAGCGGAACAAGAACCGCAAGAGATGGAGTTTGAGTCGCCTGAAGTGCCAGCTCATGAGCCATAGTACCCATCTCACCTGCAGTGGACGGGAATGGAGCACGAGATCCAGATGCTCCATATGGATGTGACGTATCTCCATGAAGCTCAGGACCAGATGGATGCGAGATCAACTTGGATGGAGAACCAGTTCTCGGATATACACCGCTGGATGGAGACACTATTTATCTCCCTCATAGGAGCCGATCATCCGAACTACCGTCCTCCGCCACCTCCGGATGCATGATCTTGGGGAATCCCAAGCGTTCTTCTCTTTATTGATGTTTGAAACTATTTTTCTTTCTCTTTAATCTTTTATTGTGATTTGGGTCTGTATTAAACTCTAACCCTTTGAGCTGTG
The DNA here is from genome assembly GCA_947034835.1 of Ballota nigra. Lineage (NCBI taxonomy): Eukaryota > Viridiplantae > Streptophyta > Magnoliopsida > Lamiales > Lamiaceae > Ballota > Ballota nigra. Next base: position 44,159,624 of record OX344728.1, on the reverse strand, counting down.
ATTGTGATGAACTGTTTTTGGTGTGCTACATTATATTTCATGCTTATTGACTTACCCAACTTATTGATTGCTGACTTTGAGTGTGATTTTATGAGTTAGTGAGTAGTGGAGTTGAATTAGAGTCTAAGTTGTGTGAGGGTAGGAGTTAGAGTTGAATTGAGAGGGAACTCATATACTTACGAATTTTACTTTTGAATATTTGTGTGATAAAAATGAGAATTCACTAGGACTAGCATGGATGTGAAAGCCGAGAGATTTGAGCCTTTTAGAGATTAAAATTCATTATGTTGATCTTTTCGTTTGAGAGTAGATCGTCACCTTAGAGGATGTTAGAACTTGTGTGTACTTTCGCTTCTTGATTGTGTCTAGTTTGAAATGCCAAAAGTGATTTTAGGCCATCTTTGATTTGTTGAGTCACTTAGCCAAATTTTCCCTACCAATGACATTTATCCCTTGTTAGCCTGTTTGAGCCTTAGTCTATTTTATTTGCTAGCACATTTGAACTTAACCAAATTCTTAGACTCTTTTTGTCCTAATTTGAGTAGAAAATAGAAAAAGTTGTGAATGAGAAGAGGGGTCGAGTTGAGTTGAGGAAGGAGAACTATTAATGCTTGAGAGAAGAAGGTGTAATGAGATTTTGAGTTGTGGGAAAAGAAAATATGAGCTCATATATGTGTGAAAAAAAAAGAGTGAAGTGATTGAAAAAGTGAAACGAGTTAGAGAAAAAAAATTGAAGTGTTGAGAGTAGTGTAATTGAAAAGTGTATTGCATGAAGATGATTGAAGTATTCTATTCCTAGACTCGAAGTACAGAAGTTTGATTTTCTATTCTCCATTCACTTGAGTCACTTATCCCATATAGTTACCCCACATGTCCAAAGAGCCTACGTTACAACCTTGATAAAGTCTTTTTTGATTCGGCATGGATTTTAGAGTATTTTCGAAGTTGAGAGTGCTTACAAGCCTATGGATGCTGATATGTGTGATTGATTGATTGAGTGAGTCCCTTAATATTGCTAAACACTTGTGAGGGAGTGAAACACATCGTCGAGACCATTGGTGGTTCTTATTGTTTATGCATAAGTATGATGAAGGGGGTGAGTTAGTGTGTGAGTGATCGATCTTTGAAACTTGAACACTATTACTTGCTGATTTGGTTCTATGATTCATTCTTAACAATTTCACTTGACTTATTATTTCATTGCTTGAGGACAAGCAATATGGTAAGTTTGCGGGGTTGATTAGGCATGAAATTGTTATGATTTACAACTCATTTGCCTGTGTTTTGAGTGAATTCGATGAGTATTTAGAGTCAATTGAGTAATATTTTCGTAAACTGATGAATTTGCCTCTTTGATGCTCATAGATGGAAAGAGGGTGAAAAATGGAATTCGTAGGACTTTGAATCGATTCAAACGGATGCCCGGATGAGAAGATGTTGAAGAAATACGAAAAGTATTAGTTCGTGCAAGAAAAAGTATCACTTGGCTCAAGGAAGGAGGTGCTCGAGCGCCTACCGCTTGAGCGAGTGAGGTCGAGCGCTTGTTTCGCACTGGAAGTATGGGCACTAGACCAAGATGTGGTCGAGCGCCTGGTGCTCGACCACATGCACCACTCGACCAGTTGAGGTCGAGCACCTACCGCTCGACCACATGCATCATTCGACCACTTCATGTAGAGCGCCTAGTGCTCGACCAGTTAGAGGTCGAGGCCCTAAAGGCGCTGTAAGTCAGACCACTCGACCATATTCAGGTCGAGCGCCTAGCGCTCGACCAATACTCGAGCTCGTGCGATTTTGACCTTTTTCACCCGTTTTAGGCCTGTTGTTTATAAATACCCGGTCCCAAGCTCGTTTTTAGACACCCTTTTTGTTGGTCCCAAAATAGTTATCCAGCGGAAAGCGTTTTGAAATATTTTAATGAAAACCCAATTACTAAATTAAGTACTAAAATTGAAATGTAGAAATCTAAAGTGCAGAAAATAAATAACACCAGGATTTATAGTGGTTCGGACCAACTTGTCCTACGTCCACTCTCCCTTTTTCCAAAGGGGACTTTCTCTCCAACCAACGTACTCACGAACCACTGGAATTTGGAAGTACCAGCTCCTTCGTACAACTTGCTTACAACAACCTTTCAAGGTGAATAGGTTGAGTAAATCTCCAACAAAAAACTCCTAATGTGTATATAAACTTGAATGAACAAGGTGAGTAAGTGGAAGAGTTCGTGTGTCTTGTGTGCTCTCGCCCGACTCTTATGTAGAACTCATCCAAGCACTCCTATTTATAGTTGTAGGAATTAACTAGCCGTTGGAAGCTAGAAATTCAAACAACCATAATTGGAGGGATATAATCAATCAAAGATTGATTATATGATTGATTAGTTGACTTTCAATCAAGCAATCAATCAATCAGATCCTCCATCAGTTGACTCTCTAGATTGCCTTCATCTCCATCAATGATCTCCAAAATCTACTTGTCTCCAGATTACATGCAGCCTCCATATGGGTGAACTAATCCATCTCACTCATCTGATCAAGCCTCGTCTGGTCTGGGGTCTTCTGGTCTGGTCTGGTCAGGTAACACTTCTGCTCTGAACCTCATCTGGGAGAGGTCTTCTGGTCAGACTCCTCTGGTCCTCTGGTCCAAGACTCCTCTGGTCCTCTGGTCAGAGCTCCTCTGGCAGACTCCTCTGGTCACCTCCTCTGATCAGACTCCTCTGGTCACCTCTCATCTGGTCACCTCCTCTGATCATAGCTCATCTGGTCCGACTCCTCTGGTGACTCGTCTGGTCAGACTCCTCTGGTCAGACCTCATCTGGTCAGACTCCTCTGGTCAAACTCCTCTGGTCACCTCATCTGGTCACCTCCTCTGGTCACCTCATCTGGTCTGCACATATTTCTTCCCCCTTAACCAAAGACCTATTCTAGACTAATCTGTAGCTGAGTAACAGGTTCAGCTAGTCCTATTACAAGTTCTTGTTTTAACATCTTCAAAACATCTAATTTATATCCTAACAATTTCCCCCTTTTTGATGATGTTAAAACTGAAAGAACTGAAATAAAACAAGACAAGAAAACTTGAAATATCTAAATAGAGATTCTAGCAGGCTGGGTCAACTGATCTTCCCCCTCAAAGTATGCTCAGCTGATATTGGGGCAAAACATCAGCTGGTCTTCTTGTGTATCTGCAGGCAATCAACTTTTTGGTACCCTTCTGGGTCCAGGGGGGTTAGCACAATTTTTAGGAAGCCACAAGAATAGATCATCCCTTTTTGGATCAGGTGATCTTATCTTTCTTCCATACATATCCACAAAAACACACTCAAGAAAAGAACCTTTGACATGGTTATTTTTTCTAGAGGCTCTTCTTCTCTTATGAGATTGTCCAGTAGAAGAAGTAACTTGTCTTAAAGCAACAGACTTGAAATTCTTTTGATAAGGATAAGTTTTACTAGAACCATCAAAGGTTCCAGCTGGTCTGGCAGATGACTTAAAGGTCTTCTGCAGGTGAGTAGAAGTCATCTGGTTCTGCCTCTTTTGAGAAGATCCAGACTGTCTTCTACTCTGCTGGCCTGGCTGAGGTCTTTTATTCTGGGTATAACCCTTCTTAAAATTCCTCATCTGCCTTTTGGGTTTTTGAGTTTTAGAACTCATCTGCCCATTAGGCTGAGTTGCCTGGTCAGCTGACCTCTTGCTCTTATCAATAAAATTTCTAGGCTGTTCTTCTTTCTGAACATGTGAGGATTCAGGTTTGGAATAACCAAGGCCTGTTTTATCATGTTCTCTTTGAGATGAGGCAGCTATGTGTGACACAACATTGTTTGCTGTAGTCAGCTGCTCCAATCTCATCTTGAGCTTGTCCTCACTTTCTCTTACAATTTTGTTTTGGTGGAAGAGTTCATCAAATTTAGCTTTGAGCAGATTATATTCATTGTCTTTCTCAACATTTTCAACAACCAACCTTTCTATCAGCTTAACTTGTTCAGTACATCTGGTTGTCAAGTCAGAAGACTCTTCGACCAGTGTATGATTTTGTTCAGCTGGTAGATCAGCTAAGTTGCCTAGATATTGTGAAAGCTTCTGATTTTCTGCTTTCAGCTTTGAGTTCTCATCTTCCAACTTTTGACAAAGTTGTATAGAAGTTTGGAGATCTAATAGCATCTTCTGCATATCAGACTCCTCTGATTGTCCAGAAAAAGAAGAAGATGAAAAAGAAGAGGACGTTCGATTACATACCTCGTCTGTCACTAGACATATCTCTTCGTCTGGTTCAAAATTAGATGATGAACCAGAAGTGGATACTTCTTCCTCCTCATCTGCTAAGCTTCTTTTGGAGTAACTCCTAGTGTCTCTTCTACTGCTTTTCTTCGAGCCCATTTCTGCAAAATTTGTTAGCACAACAAATATTTGGGTTTTCAAAAAAAATGGATCTGCCCTGGTGGCCACCAAAATAATTTCAAAACAGTGGTCTATAGGACACACTGCTCTGATACCACTTGTTGGTCCCAAAATAGTTATCCAGCGAAAAGCGTTTTGAAATATTTTAATGAAAACCCAATTTCTAAATTAAGTACTAAAATTGAAAAGTAGAAATCTAAAGTGCAGAAAATAAATAACACCAGGATTTATAGTGGTTCGGACCAACTTGTCCTACGTCCACTCTCCCTTTTTCCAAAGGGGACATTCTCTCCAACCAACGTACTCACGAACCACTGGAATTTGGAAGTACCAGCTCCTTCGTACAACTTGCTTACAACAACCTTTCAAGGTGAATAGGTTGAGTAAATTTCCAACTAAAAACTCCTAATGAGTATATAAACTTGAATGAACAAGGTGAGTAAGTGGAAGAGTTCGTGTGTCTTGTGTGCTCTAGCCCGACTCTTATGTAGAACTCATCCAAGCACTCCTATTTATAGTTGTAGGAATTAACTAGCCGTTGGAAGCTAGAAATTCAAACAACCATAATTGGAGGGATATAATCAATCAAAGATTGATTATATGATTGATTAATTGACTTTCAATCAAGCAATCAATCAATCAGATCCTCCATCAGTTGACTCTCTAGATTGCCTTCATCTCCATCAATGATCTCCAAAATCTACTTGTCTCCAGATTACATGCAGCCTCCATGTGGGTGAACTAATCCATCTCACTCATCTGATCAAGCCTCGTCTGGTCTGGGGTCTTCTGGTCTGGTCTGGTCAGGTAACACTTCTGCACTTAACCTCATCTGGGAGAGGTCTTCTGGTCAGACTCCTCTGGTCCTCTGGTCCAAGACTCCACTGGTCCTCTGGTCAGAGCTCCTCTGGCAGACTCCTCTGGTCACCTCCTCTGATCAGACTCCTCTGGTCACCTCTCATCTGGTCACCTCCTCTGATCATAGCTCATCTGGTCCGACTCCTCTCGTGACTCGTCTGGTCAGACTCCTCTGGTCAGACCTCATCTGGTCAGACTCCTCTGGTCAAACTCCTCTGGTCACCTCATCTGGTCACCTCCTCTGGTCACCTCATCTGGTCTGCACATATTTCTTCCCCCTTAACCAAAGACCTATTCTAGACTAATCTGTAGCTGAGTAACAGGTTCAGCTAGTCCTATTACAAGTTCTTGTTTTAACATCTTCAAAACATCTAATTTATATCCTAACACTTTTATCATTATTCATATTTTTACGTACTGGGAGCAAGGAGAGAAATTGGAAGAGTTTCATACTTTGTAATCGAGGTTTTGATTTATGAATTTGTAGTTTAGTTATTTCTTTCGAACTATTTAGATTATTTCTTTCGTTCTTTGTTCTTGGAGATTATAAACCCTAGCTTTTGAGATTATAAGAGATTGATTTTGAGACTTTGATGTTGGGATATTTTAGTTTTGATGATTTTCCAAAACAACATGTAATAGGTTTGAAAGCAGTCAGGATAGTATCTTTTAGTTTCAGGTCAGGCTAGGTTGTTTCTCAGGAGAACAGGTTATCAGTGGAGGAAGAACTCATCTGAGGGGGGAACTCAGTGAGGGGGAACTCTGCTGAGAGGAACTCAGCTGAGGGAAGAACTCTACTGAGGGGGAACTTAGTGAGGGAGAACTCACTGACAGAGCCTGAGGAAGTCAAGATGACATCACAAGGAGAACAGTCTGAAGCCATGTCAGAAGACCTGAACCTGAAGAGAAGCCTGAAGGAAGTCCCACTGAGTATAAACCTGACTTTCTAAGCTGGTCAGTGGACTACTCAGTGAAGAGCATGATTGAGAGGATCAGTGCTGTGCCTAGTAGGGCCTGAAGGAGTCAGGCTACTGAGGCTGGGAAGCTTGACAAATAGCCTTATGTCAACTCCCCTGAGTGGACTTCAAGTCTACTGAAGGAAGTCCACTGAGAAGACTTAAAGTCCAATGATGGTTCCTAAGAGGACTTCAAGTCTACTGAAGAAAGGTATCCTGAGAGGATTACAAGTCAGCTGAAGACAAGCCGCCTGAAGTCAGGACTACCCTGATCAAGTACCCTGAAGAAAAGAGCCGTTGGACTCAGTCCACGTGGACCAATCAAGTCAAGGCAGCGAATCTGACAAAAGCTGACAAGGCCATACTTCACTGAAAAGGAGAATTTCACTCCAGAGATAGTCTGGATTTGAATGTTACTTTCTCCAACGGTAACATTCAAATCCAAACTATAAATACAAACTCAAGCTTCATTTGAAAGAGAGCTGGTGGTGCGAGAGTGGTGCAAGTCATGAGGGAGTCATAAGGGTGCACCATCTCCATCAAGAACACTGACCTGAGTTTTTCATAGTCATATTTGAGTGTTCCAGTTTGTATACTCGAGCCTATCATATACATCCTAAGCTTAGAGATATTTTCCCAACCTTAGCTCAAAGGCTAAAACCATGTAAGGGAAAACCTCACCTAGTTGGAGAGAACCAAACCAAACTAAACCCTTTCCAGAATAGTGTTAGGTGTTGCAGTGAGGTGAGGAGAGGCAGTCCCTGAGTGAAGAGGGATGTGAGGCCAGTTCGAGAGGCAGCTCCGCGGAGGGGTGTGAGTCCAGTTGTGAGTGCACCTTGGCACGTTAAAAACAAGAATCCCGGGTAGTGGATTTCCTGTTAAATCAGGCAGTGGATGTAGGAGCTTGAGCCTCCGAACCACTTTACATTGCTGTGTTCTTTATTGCTTTACTGACTTGCATAACATCAGTGTTAAAACAAAAATTTCTCCTAATTTCCCATATTGTCCTTGTTTGTGAATGAAAAAACGGGACCAACAATTGGTATCAGAGCGGGTTGTTCACATGACCACTGATCTAGTTTTGTTAAGAAAAATGGTCAACCGAGCAGATCTTAAATGTTTTAAAACTATGGGAATCTCTGCATATTTCAAACTATTACATGTGCTCTGACCTCATTCTTGTAATAGAAAATCTTTTTGTTAGAAGTTTTGGAATCATCAAAAAGGGGGAAATTGTTTTGGATATTTTAGTTTTGATGATTTTCCAAAACAACATGTAATAGGTTTGAAAGCAGTCAGGATAGTATCTTTTAGTTTCAGGTCAGGCTAGGTTGTTTCTCAGGAGAACAGGTTATCAGTGGAGGAAGAACTCATCTGAGGGGGGAACTCAGTGAGGGGGAACTCTGCTGAGAGGAACTCAGCTGAGGGAAGAACTCTACTGAGGGGGAACTTAGTGAGGGAGAACTCACTGACAGAGCCTGAGGAAGTCAAGATGACATCACAAGGAGAACAGTCTGAAGCCATGTCAGAAGACCTGAACCTGAAGAGAAGCCTGAAGGAAGTCCCACTGAGTATAAACCTGACTTTCTAAGCTGGTCAGTGGACTACTCAGTGAAGAGCATGATTGAGAGGATCAGTGCTGTGCCTAGTAGGGCCTGAAGGAGTCAGGCTACTGAGGCTGGGAAGCTTGACAAATAGCCTTATGTCAACTCCCCTGAGTGGACTTCAAGTCTACTGAAGGAAGTCCACTGAGAAGACTTAAAGTCCAATGATGGTTCCTAAGAGGACTTCAAGTCTACTGAAGAAAGGTATCCTGAGAGGATTACAAGTCAGCTGAAGACAAGCCGCCTGAAGTCAGGACTACCCTGATCAAGTACCCTGAAGAAAAGAGCCGTTGGACTCAGTCCACGTGGACCAATCAAGTCAAGGCAGCGAATCTGACAAAAGCTGACAAGGCCATACTTCACTGAAAAGGAGAATTTCACTCCAGAGATAGTCTGGATTTGAATGTTACTTTCTCCAACGGTAACATTCAAATCCAAACTATAAATACAAACTCAAGCTTCATTTGAAAGAGAGCTGGTGGTGCGAGAGTGGTGCAAGTCATGAGGGAGTCATAAGGGTGCACCATCTCCATCAAGAACACTGACCTGAGTTTTTCATAGTCATATTTGAGTGTTCCAGTTTGTATACTCGAGCCTATCATATACATCCTAAGCTTAGAGAGATTTTCCCAACCTTAGCTCAAAGGCTAAAACCATGTAAGGGAAAACCTCACCTAGTTGGAGAGAACCAAACCAAACTAAACCCTTTCCAGAATAGTGTTAGGTGTTTCAGTGAGGTGAGGAGAGGCAGTCCCTGAGTGAAGAGGGATGTGAGGCCAGTTCGAGAGGCAGCTCCGCGGAGGGGTGTGAGTCCAGTTGTGAGTGCACCTTGGCACGTTAAAAACAAGAATCCCGGGTAGTGGATTTCCTGTTAAATCAGGCAGTGGATGTAGGAGCTTGAGCCTCCGAACCACTTTACATTGCTGTGTTCTTTATTGCTTTACTGACTTGCATAACATCAGTGTTAAAACAAAAATTTCTCCTAATTTCCCATATTGTCCTTGTTTGTGAATGAAAAAACGGGACCAACAATTGGTATCAGAGCGGGTTGTTCACATGACCACTGATCTAGTTTTGTTAAGAAAATTGGTCAACCGAGCAGATCTTAAATGTTTTAAAACTATGGGAATCTCTGCATATTTCAAACTATTACATGTGCTCTGACCTCATTCTTGTAATAGAAAATCTTTTTGTTAGAAGTTTTGGAATCATCAAAAAGGGGGAAATTGTTGGGATATTTTAGTTTTGATGATTTTCCAAAACAACATGTAATAGGTTTGAAAGCAGTCAGGATAGTATCTTTTAGTTTCAGGTCAGGCTAGGTTGTTTCTCAGGAGAACAGGTTATCAGTGGAGGAAGAACTCATCTGAGGGGGGAACTCAGTGAGGGGGAACTCTGCTGAGAGGAACTCAGCTGAGGGAAGAACTCTACTGAGGGGGAACTTAGTGAGGGAGAACTCACTGACAGAGCCTGAGGAAGTCAAGATGACATCACAAGGAGAACAGTCTGAAGCCATGTCAGAAGACCTGAACCTGAAGAGAAGCCTGAAGGAAGTCCCACTGAGTATAAACCTGACTTTCTAAGCTGGTCAGTGGACTACTCAGTGAAGAGCATGATTGAGAGGATCAGTGCTGTGCCTAGTAGGGCCTGAAGGAGTCAGGCTACTGAGGCTGGGAAGCTTGACAAATAGCCTTATGTCAACTCCCCTGAGTGGACTTCAAGTCTACTGAAGGAAGTCCACTGAGAAGACTTAAAGTCCAATGATGGTTCCTAAGAGGACTTCAAGTCTACTGAAGAAAGGTATCCTGAGAGGATTACAAGTCAGCTGAAGACAAGCCGCCTGAAGTCAGGACTACCCTGATCAAGTACCCTGAAGAAAAGAGCCGTTGGACTCAGTCCACGTGGACCAATCAAGTCAAGGCAGCGAATCTGACAAAAGCTGACAAGGCCATACTTCACTGAAAAGGAGAATTTCACTCCAGAGATAGTCTGGATTTGAATGTTACTTTCTCCAACGGTAACATTCAAATCCAAACTATAAATACAAACTCAAGCTTCATTTGAAAGAGAGCTGGTGGTGCGAGAGTGGTGCAAGTCATGAGGGAGTCATAAGGGTGCACCATCTCCATCAAGAACACTGACCTGAGTTTTTCATAGTCATATTTGAGTGTTCCAGTTTGTATACTCGAGCCTATCATATACATCCTAAGCTTAGAGAGATTTTCCCAACCTTAGCTCAAAGGCTAAAACCATGTAAGGGAAAACCTCACCTAGTTGGAGAGAACCAAACCAAACTAAACCCTTTCCAGAATAGTGTTAGGTGTTTCAGTGAGGTGAGGAGAGGCAGTCCCTGAGTGAAGAGGGATGTGAGGCCAGTTCGAGAGGCAGCTCCGCGGAGGGGTGTGAGTCCAGTTGTGAGTGCACCTTGGCACGTTAAAAACAAGAATCCCGGGTAGTGGATTTCCTGTTAAATCAGGCAGTGGATGTAGGAGCTTGAGCCTCCGAACCACTTTACATTGCTGTGTTCTTTATTGCTTTACTGACTTGCATAACATCAGTGTTAAAACAAAAATTTCTCCTAATTTCCCATATTGTCCTTGTTTGTGAATGAAAAAACGGGACCAACATTTGATTTATTAGTTATTAATGTTCTTTAATTTAGTTGTTAGTTCAATTATGTTTATGTTTATCATCGTTATTGCTTTCGTTATCGGAATCACCATGTTAGGCTAGAACCCTTGGATGCTTAGGGTAGGATGAACTTGTAGAAGTAGGATGTTGGTACGTAATTAGGATAACTCGTGATGTTTAGTTTTGATTCTCTTAATTATTGAATTCTTAAAATAAACCTTAGAATTATCTTGGAATTGAGTACGAAAATTGTTAGAGAGAAGACGACCGTATCATTCTTTAATAACGAATAGGCTTAACGAGAGGGTTATGGAAGTGGTTTATCATATACCGGTTTATCTATGGAGGACGACCGCATCACCTTAGTTAAATTAGGATCTCAATAATTAAGTATGATTCATATAACTTGATTAGTGAATTAGTGAAGTAGGTTGATTTGACGAAGTATTAGGGTTAATTCTTAAGCTTTTAGTCTTTCAATCTTGTGCTAGATTAGGGAAGTTGATTGCCTAGTTTTAGTACACTTAGGATTATTACTTGCACATCACGATTATTTTAGTTATCGTACCAACTCCGTTAGTATACGTAGGGATTCCTATCCTGAGCATCACCATCTCATATCTTAGTAAAACCTTAGTTATTCGTTTACTTTCATTATTTACATTAATAGTAATATAATATAGAGTAGATTAATATAATTCCTGAAACTAAAAATACACTCATATTAACTACGACGCGTAGATCTCCAGGGCTCTATTCACATACATACCTTCCCTTGGGTAGGATATTAGTTGGTCCCTATACTTGCCAATACTAAAGTGATCCCATACGCTTGTGGGTTAACTACTGGTATAGCTCGTACATTGCGTTCAAGTCAAAGACAGTACTCTAATCCTTTTTCTTTTTACAAAATTTTAACACGGGAAGAGCAACAGACTCATATCCCCAACTACAAAAGAAATAGGGAGAAGGGGATAACAAATCTTACGAGCTCCGATTTAAGAAGGTAAACGGGTGGCCTAACGGTGTCGTTCGGTGATTCGTGAATTAAAATCGAGCAGCCTAACAACATTGTTCTATTTCTCCAAAAATGAATGGGAAGCGGTTCATCCTTCGAGCTTCATCGGACTGGGCGAAGAGGATGATAATGTCGAAATCAATTAAAAAGAAGGATAAATTTGTGAGATTAAATTGAGACTGGAATTTTTGAACAAAAATGAGAGACGAATTGAAAAGGAACAGGGCTCACAGAGAATCAAGAGACAGTGGCTCGCTGGAGGCGAGACGGCGGCGTTAGGCGGTTTGGGTGACGCGGCGGAGGGCGGCTGCTGTGGTGTGATGCGTTTGGGTGGCGTCACGATCGAAGCGCTGCGACGGCGTCGCAGTCGGCGGTGGTTAATTGGCGAGACGGCTAGGCTAGCGGCGGCGGTCGGCGGCTTGGCGAAGATCGATATCGCGACGGTGGTCGTCGAGTCACCGGAAAAAGGAAGAGAGGCTCAACATTTCTGGAGAAAAGGAGGAGAGAAAGAGTGAAAGAAACGAAAGTGATATTTGGGAATTTTGTTTTGAGTTGAAAGAGTCATACGCGTCTTTTATTTACAGAGGAAAATATCTATAATTTGTTAATTAATTTTAAAGGGAGGTAATAAGATGTGGCTGGGATTTAAAGGAAAAAAAATTCCTAAGATCCTAGTACTTCTATTAGGCGTTGTTTGGTTCACATTTTTATTTCAAAATTAGATTAATACAGTTTTAAGACTCAATTAATATTTTATTGTATTTGAAATGTTCTCAATAAATTATACGGATCGAAATCCTAATTTTAAACTTTGAATATTTCTCGTAGTCCTTTATTCGTTCGAAAGATTTGATTCCTTTCTTCGAATTCGGGAATTTGAAATAGAGTATAAATTTAAATTACACAGTAGCACACACAAAAATAATAAATTAAAATAAACTAAGATAATAATATAAATCTGAGTAGGTATCTCAGAAATCTGAGTAGGTATCTCAGAAATATCTCCATGAGTTTCTGTGAAATTCCCTTCAGATTTGTACCCCATTTTAACTCATTGAAAGTGACATCTCTGCTTGTGATGCACTTTTGTTTCCAATCTCCATGCACCACAACCTATAGCCTTTAACTCTCTTTGGATAGCCTATAAATATGCATTTCAGAGAACTGGGCTCTAACTTGTCTTGCTCGACTTGAAGATAAGCTTGACACTAAAAAACATTCAGTTTTGAGTAATCAGAAATCTTCCTATACCAAACTTCTTCAGGAGTCTTCAATTTTATAGCTGATGAAGGTAGCTTGTTAATCAGATAAGCAACAGTATTAACAACTTCACCCCAGAAGCTTTTAGGCAGATGAGCATGTGATAACATACATCTAACCCTTACCAGAATGGTATTATTCACTCTCTCAGCTTGTCTCTTTTGTTGAGGGTTAGAGGGAACTGTCTTATGCCTAGTGATTCTCTTATCTTTGCAAAACTGCTGAATTTTTTTAGAAAGGAATTCCATACCATTGTCTGTTCTAAGATATTTGATATATCTTCCTCTCTTATTCTAATATTCAAGAAGCCACTCTTTAAACTTGGAGAAGGCCTCACTCTTCTTATGGAATAATCATCAATTAAGGTAAGGAAGTATTTGCGTCCACCATGAGTAGCAACCTTAGAAGGACCCCATACACCTTAGTGAATGTAGTCCATTGTCTCCTCGGTGGTATGCTTCACTTTCTGGAATGATTGCTTCTTTGACTTTCCAAGAATACATCTCTCACAAAAGTCAAGTTTACTATCTTTCATCCTAAAATGGTTCCTTTTTTAGATAGTTTAATTAGTCATGGGCAAGCCTCTTTTGCCATAGATTCACCTCAGATATGCTTATGATTACATCTGCAAATCAAACAACAGTTTTGCCAATCAAAGGGTGCAGTCCATTCTTGATCTTCCCTTGCATCGTTGTTCTACTAGACTTATAAATAACTAGCAAACTGTTCTCAGTACTGAATTCAAATCCCATAGAGTTTAAGGTACCAAGAGAATATAAATTTCTCTTCAAATCAGGAGCATACCTTATATTTAACATGATTTTGTCCACCCCATCAAACATGTTGTTGTTACCCGATCTAAATTCGGTGGGATTATTAATGTCGAGTATGTAGCTTGGGATTAAATAAAATAAATATAGATCTTCGGACCAAGAGCAATGAATACCTTTGATCCTTAGACCGAAAATAAGACTTAAGGCTAATAAATGCTGAAATCAATAAATGCAAGAGGGATTGCTGAGTTTTTTAGGCTCAGTCTTAATGTGGGTAGATGTTTATTAGTGAGCTCTTTAGACTCTATTTATATTACATTACAATTTGTGTTGCCCTAGTATTTTGGGGTAATCCATGCATTTAATGCATGTATATTTGTCCCTAGTAGAGTCAGCTGCAAATCTGCACCAAATATGTCCTTTTTTGGGCTTATCCATGCCATTCCGAGCCACTTACGTCCTGTTAGATGTACGTTGGAAGGGGATTCTTTATCCTAGGGGAGATTTGTTTCCTAAGCTAGGTATATCTTAGCAAAAAGCCATTTGGTCTCCTCTGAGATCTACTCCTTTTTGGGGCGTGTCTTCTATCGGTTGTATGGTGGGTCTAGCTCCCTTCGTCGGGTGAGGTCCTTCTCTCATCCATCCCGTACTCTTCTGGTCACGTTAGGGACCCTGCCATATGTGCTTGGTCGGCATAGTGAGCTCTCCTAGATGGCAAAATACTTGTTTGACATTTCACCACTTAACTTTCACCTCACTATGCGGCCTTTATCCCCGTATTCACAGCGAGGTTTGACACTTGGATAAATAGTGCCATAATAAATATCTCCAGTTCAACCACAGATGGACTCTGGTAGCTAGGCTGGATCTTTTAGGCAATGTCCACTTTGGGCGAGGTGGTTAGTAAGTCGAGGTCGAGAAGAATGAGGTGACATTTGAGCTGGATTATCTTAGCCTGGTTGTAGATAGCGTGTCGGGTCTTTAGATACGTGTCACTGGTTGGAGCAAAATCTTTTTCGGTGGTTATATCTTCGGTTCCTGGTTGTTCTGGAGACTTCTCTAGATAAAGATATTTCCAATTTCATCTCCTTCTCTTTAATTTTCTTCTTTCTTCATCCAAATGGCCTAGATGGGTAAGGGATCTTTTTAGCAATCCTTTCGGCGGATCATCCAGTGGTGGTGAATGGCAACCTCCCTGTTGCCGGGTTCTGGAGAGTTATAGTCTTTCCTACGAAGATGACATGGAGAACCTTTTTGGTCATTTTCTTTTGGATTTGATGGTGAGGGCATCCCTCCTGCAGCTCCAACCGTCGGTGATGATTGTGTTGATGGCGGGAACCCTACCGATTTCAAGGACTTGGAAGACCTGGGCATTGATATGGCCCTAGAAGTTGAGCCACCTGCAACGGAGGATAAAATAGAAGATTTTATTGCAGAATTCGATTCTGTGCTCACGACTGCTATAGTGAATAATGCCCTGAAGGCTCCTCTTGCGATCGAGGGTACCCCGTTTGATGTCAAAAGGTGGGGTTTCGACTGCTCTGGTTACCCTATCAAGCTCTAGCGCCGCCCCACCATCCGACCATGACCGTCGATTTAGGAATTTATTTGGTTACGATCGGGCTGAATTTTCCCACTAATGAGTCTTTTAATTTTTAGAATGAATTTATAAACTCACCTGTTCCATGAGATGATTGGTATTTTCTTTTTGGTAGCCTACTCAACAAGGTTCCTTGGTGGTCGATGATGGTGATGGACTTCTTGGCCTCCAAACGGCTTACTTTTACCACCGGCTTGCCTCTGTATGTGGTTAGAGCGATACAGGATACTCATTTGCCCTGAAACCTTGACTTGGAAAAGATTATATTGGTCCCGAAACGAGTAAAACATGTGTATGGGGTGGGGGGAATACACCTGTGGTTACAAATTAAAACTTCTTGAAAACTTATCAGGTGACTTCAGAGAGTAACTCGTCAGTGGACTTAAGTCTGCTGAGAATTACTTGTGAAAGCTTACTGAGATAATACCTCCACTGAAAGCTCAAGACTTTCAGTTGAACTACTATCTAATTAGCTTTCAACTGCGGATTAGTGATCCCTTTAGAAAACTCGTTTTACTTGATAAACTTTGAGTGGATAACACACACTTAGGAAATAGCAGAATGTAAGTACACAAGATATAAAGTGGTTGAGAGATGAATCTCCTACGTCCACTGTCCTGATCAAACAGGAGAATTCCTTTCACTTGGAATTCCTTGTGTTATAGTGCCAAGGTGCACTGATCAATTAATCCTCTCTTAGGATGATTGATCACTAGGATAATTCCAGGTCCTAGTTCCCAAAACAAACCAGCTTTCAGACTGATACAAAATAATCAGCTTACTAACACCACTTAACTCTAACTCTCAACCTAACAACTGAGTAGGGCTTTGGTTCCAACTGTAGTGAGATAATCCTTACAGTGTAGCTCAAGGCTTAGGATGAATTATCTCTTTCTAAGGTTTGGATATAGCTTTTAAGCTTGGTTACAGAAGGTTTGTTATGCTCTCTACTGAATTGAAACACTTGGGAAACAAAGGTAATTTCGAGTGCTACTTGAAGGTTATGAATGTAGAGATAGCTTTGATCTTGTGAGTTTCTCGTGCATAAAAATGAGCACGTCCTTCTGTATTTATAGGCTTCCTTGAAAATCTTCCCGTTGGATTTGAATCTTCTCAAGTAAGTCTTCTTGTATCTGATTGGTTCAAACGGCTCTTTTTAAAGCTTTAAGTCTTATCAAGAAACGGCTGAAAGACCATGCTTGTTTACCTAACTTTCTGTAGATTGCTAGGGAAAGACTTTTGGTACTTGTCAGTCTAGGGCCAGGTTGGCTGTCAGTAAAGTACAGTGACGTGTCATCTTCTCATTGGACCTTCAGTCTGCTTGCCCAGATTCTTGTCTTGCTTTAAGGTGGAACTCCTCTGAGAGAACCTTCTTATTCCTTCATTTATTGTAAGCTTCACTGAAATTCGATTTGCCTTGTTCCAACTAGATTAACTAACAGCTTTTAATGTGTTTAGCATTCAATGAGCTTTGTTAGTTCTCATCAGTGGACCTTGGTCCTCCCCTGATAGTTTTAGCCTTAGTGAGAATGTACTTAGAAAATATTCAAGACTTAGACTACATTTCTCAGATCACTTGTCTTCAGTGTACTTCGTCTTCAGCATACCTTGTCTTCAGCGGACTTTGTTCTTCAATACATTATAGAAATTTCAAACTGCACTCCAATTCTCAACATTTAGAACTGTTTAACTAAATTCTAACTCTACTGAATATTTTACTTACAAACAACTTAGGAGGAACATTTTGACATCTTAATCAAAACTTAAGTCTATACAATTTCCCAACAATTTCCCCCTTTTTGATTATGCCGAAACCTATCTTATTACATATCTTCATTTAGACAAGGTTCTTCAGATGACATAAAGGTTCAAGGATTTTATAAGTAGAAACATTCAAGTACATAAGCCTAAATTATAATGAGATATTATCTTGGGTAAAACAGTAGAGTTTTCATTAAGAGTACACTGATTACATTTTACAAAAACATCCACTGGAAAGATTCAAAACAAGATCATCTGGGACTTATAAACAGATGCCCAGCAAAGACACTTAACTCCTTAGATGGACTCAAACAGAGGTTCACGTCCATATTGTTTGAAGACTCGAATCTTCAGGTCATTCTTCCTCTCCATGACTTCCTTTGAGTGGCCCTTGAGACCTAGTTGCTCGCACAAGGACACCCATTCTTTTGTGATCCGGTCTCTGTCAACTGCTCCGGTTGCATCTTGAGGATGCCAGTAGGTTATTGGCTCAGGAGCCTTCCAAGCAAGATCAGGGAATCTATCATTCCAGGCTTCCCTAATTGCAGGGAAGAGATTTGGATATACTCCAAACATCCAAGAGCTGAACACTTCTTGCACATTGTCTTTTCCCAATTCACCACTGACATAGTAGGAATACACAAACTCCCTTTTTGGAGTTTCCCATGCATCATTGAGTTTCTTGGGTACCCACTCGTCATGGTGAGGGAACTTGGCCTTTGAAGGAGTGATTTTATCTTTCTTTAGCTTAGCAGCCCACCTTTGATAACTATTTCTGAACTTCTTGGATGTAGTCTTATCAAAAGTGGTCAGCCTCTCCATCCTCTTTCTCTCAGCCATCTCAACTATGGTTTCCATCTTCCCAACCACCTTGTCCCTCCTCTCTTGTTGTTGAGCAGCCAGCTTCTGTGCTCTCTCATTCATCCCTCCAGCCTCTTTGATAAGCTCAGTGAGCTCTGTGACTCTTGTGGGGGCAGATTTAGGAGGTTCAGATGTTAAAGGTTTAGGGTTAAGGATAGGGAGTACCTCAACTGACTCTGTGGAGCCAGTGGACTTAGCAGCTAACCTCCCTGAGGTTCTGGTCTTCTTTGCTACCTCCGTTGAAAGGACGTTAGTGGCCTTCCTCTTGGTGGATTCCCCCTTCTGAGCTGCTCTTTCTTTCTTTTCCTTTAGGTTAGCTTCCTTGAACTTTGATAAGTCCTCAGATGGGGTCTTCTCCTTCCTTTTCTTGGCTTCAGTGCTCTTCTGAGCCTCAACATCTGCCTTCTTCAAAGTGCTCTTGATTTGCTGGCCTCTCTCAAATTTTGGGGTTTCGAGGATAATTTGCATCTTGTTTTTGGGATCTGCCTTCATGTTCTTCGCACTTACCCTTTTTCCCCCCATTCCGACATTAATCACGAACTCAGCCATATAAATGTTGAGCTTCGTTTGATCATGAGCTAAGGTCTTCAACTCAGTGGAACAATGATCAACTTCATCCTCCAGTCTTTCCAGGGTTACTCCAGCTGTTTGCCCAAACTGCACAAATTGAGCTAACTTCTCATTAATAAGTACATTTGTCTTTTCTTTCCTAGGGAATGTTGGTCCCGAAACGAGTAAACAGTGTATGGGGTGGGGGGAATACACCTGTGGTTACAAATTAAAACTTCTTTAAAACTTATCAGGTGACTTCAGAGAGTAACTCGTCAGTGGACTTAAAGTCTGTTGAGAATTACTCGAGAAAGCTTACTGAGATAATACCTCCACTGAAAGCTCAAGACTTTCATTTGAACTACTATCTAATTAACTTTCAGATGCGGATTAGTGAGCCCTTTAGAAAACTCGTTTTACTTGATAAACTTTGAGTGGATAACACACACTTAGGAAATAACAGAATGTAAATACACAAGATATAAAGTGGTTCAGAGATGAATCTCCTACGTCCACTGTCCTGATCAAACAGGAGAATTCCTTCCACTTGGAATTCCTTGTGTTATAGTGCCAAGGCGCACTGATCAATTAATACTCTCTTAGGATGATTGATCACTAGGATAACTCCAGGTCCTAGTTCCCAAAACAAACCAGCTTTCAGACTGATACAAATAATCAGCTTACTAACACCACTTAACTCTAACTCTCAACCTAACAACTGAGTAGGGTTTTGAGTAGGGTTTGGTTCCAACTGTTGTGAGATAATCCTTACAGTGTAGCTCAAGGCTTAGGATGAATTATCTCTTTCTAAGGTTTGGATATAGCTTTTAAGCTTGATTACAGAAGGTTTGTTATGCTCTTTACTGATTTGAAACACTTGGGAAACAAAGGTAATTTCGAGTGCTTCTTGAAACTTATGAATGTAGAGATAGCTTTGATCTTGTGAGTTTCCCGTGCATAGAAATGAGCACGTCCTTCTTTATTTATAGGCTTTCTTAAAAATCTTCCCGTTGGAATTGAAACTTCTCAAGTAAGTCTTCTTGTATCTGATTGGTTCAAACGACTCTATTTGAAGCTTTAAGTCTTATCAAGAAACGATTGAAAGACCATGCCTATTCACCAACTTTCTGTAGATTACTGGGGAAAGACTTTTGGTACTTGTCAGTCTGGAGCAGGTCGGCTGTCAGTAAAGTTCACTGACGTGTCATCTTCTCATTGGACCTTCAGTCTGCTTGCCCAGATTCTTGTCTTGCTTTAAGGTGGAACTCCTCTGAGAGAACCTTCTTATTCCTCATTTATTGTAAGCTTCACTGAAATTCGATTTGCCTTGTTCCAACCAGATTAACTAATAACTTTAAATATGTTTAGCATTGAATGTGCTTTGTTAGTTCTCATCAGTGGACCTTGGTCCTCTCCTGATGGTTTTAGTCTCAGTGTGAATGTACTTAGAAAACATTCAAGACTTAGACTACTTTCTCAGATCACTTGTCTTCAGCAGACTTCATCTTCAGCGGACCTTGTCTTCAGCGGACTTTGTTCTTCAATACACTATAGAAATTTCTAACTGCACTCCAGTTCCTAACATTTAGAACTGTTTAACTAAATTCTAACTCTACTGAATATTTAACTTACAAATAACTTAGGAGGAACATTTTGGCATCTTAATCAAAACTTAAGTCTATACAATTTCCCAATAATTTCCCCCTTTTTGATTATGCCGAAACTTATCTTATTACATATCTTCATTCAGATGAGGTTCTTCAGATGACATAAAAGTTCGAGGGTTTTGTAAGTAAAACATTCAAGTACATAAGCCTAAATGATAATGAGATATTATCTTGGGCATAAACAGCAGTAGAGTTTTCATTTCAAGAAAAATATGAGAAATAAAGATTACAAAACATCCACTGGAAAGATTCAAAATAAGATCATCTGGGGCATATAAACAGATGCCCAGCAAAAACACTTAACTCCTTAGATGGACTCAAACAGAGGTTCAAGTCCATATTGTTTGAAGACTCGGATCTTCAGATCATTTTTCATCTCCATGACTTCTTTTGAGTGACCCTTGAGACCCAGTTGATCGCACAAGGATACCCACTCTTCTGTGATCCGATCTCTATCCACAGGTCCAGTTGCATCTTGAGGAGGCCAGTATGTGATTGGCTCAGGAGCCTTCAAGGCTTGATCAGGGAATCTATCATTCTAAGCTTCCATGATGGCAGGGGAGAGCTTTGGATATACTTCAAACATCCAAGAGCTAAACACCTCTTGCACATTGTCCTTTCCCAACTCTCCACTAACATAGTAGGAGTACACAAACTCTCTTTTTGCAGTTTCCCATGCATCATTGAGTTTCTTGGGTACCCACTCGTCATGGTGAGGGAACTTAGCCTTTGAAGGAGTGATTTTATCTTTCTTTAGCTTAACATCCCACCTTTGATAACTGTTTCTGAACTTCTTCGATGTAGTCTTATCAAAGGTGGTCAGTCTCTCCTTCTTCTTCCTCTCAGCCATCTCAGCTATGGTTTCCATCTTCCCAACCACCTTGTCCCTCCTTTCTTGTTGTTAAGCAGCTAGCTTTTGTGCTCTCTCATTCATCCCTCCAGCCTTTTTGATAAGCTCAGTGAGCTCTGTGACTCTTGTAGGGGCGGATTTAGGAGTTTCAGAAGAGATAGGATTAGGGTTAAGGATAGGGAGTACCTCAACTGACTCAGTTGAGCCAGTGGACTTAGCTGCTAACCTCCATGAGGTTCTGGTCTTCTTCGTTACCTCCACTGAGAGGACATCAATGGCCTTCCTCTTGGTGGATTCACCCTTCTGAGATGCTCTTTCTACCTTTTCCCTTAAGTGATCTTCCTTGAACTTTGACAAGTCCTCAGATGGGGTCTCCTTCCCTTTCTTGGCTTCAACAATCTTCTGAGCCTCAGCATCTACCTTTTTCAACGTGCTCTTAACTTGTTGGCCCTTTTCAAAATCGGGGGTCTCGAGGATAATCTTCATCTTGTTCTTGGGGTCCAACTTCATTTCTTTAGCACTTACCCTCTTTTCCCCCTTTTCGGCATTAATCATGCCCTCAGCCACCGTGATGTTTAACTTTAGTTGATCATGGACAAGGGCCTTTAGCTCAGTGGAGCAGTGGTCCACTTCATCCTCTAACCTCTCCAGAGTGGCTCCAGCTGTTTGCCCAAACTGCACAAATTAAGCTAACTTTTCATCAATAAGTACATTAGTTTTCTCTTGTGTAAGGAAGTCCTCTGCCGCATTCTTCAGGACTTCCCCCAGCTTGGCTCCCAGCTCCTCGTGCTTGGCCTCAAACTCCATTATCTTTCGGTTCCATAACCCTTCAACCTTCCCAATAAGGTCAGCTGAGAAAGCCTCTACTGAGGACTTTAGGTTGATGGAGACATTCTCCACGGAGTCTTTGAGAAATTGAGTTCTGGCCTCTTCCTCATTCTGCTCCAGCTTCTTCAAAGCTTCTATTACAAGCACGCTTTGTCCTTCAACAACATCAATCACCATCTGCTGTGAGTCTTCAACTTTAAGAGTAAGATTTTTTAGTGATGTTGTGGTGGATTCCATGAGTTCATCAACATGGTCTGTGAGGATGACCATCTAATCCACTTCTTCTTGGACCACTTCTTGAACATCTCTCAGCTGAGCATGAAGAGCAGGAACTTTTTCATTTTGAAGATTGAGCACAGCTTCACTCAGGGGAGTTAGGTTGACCTCTACTGGGGGAACTTCATCAGTTTGTACACCTGCATGACAAACAATGTTAGCTTTTTCCCCCTTTTTCTCACAGCCTAAGTCTCCTGATGCATCTATCTCCATTTGTGCTCCCTCCTCCTCACTCTTCTCACTTTTCTCATTTTCCTCTTTCATTTCAACTAGATTTTTTTCAGCCAAATCATCCTTTACAGGAATGATTGCTCTAATCTCACCACTTATAACCTTAGTTATTTCTACATCCTTTTCTCCCCCCTCAGAATTTTTTACTTCTTTTTCAACTCCACCATCTCCAGACACCTCAGCTGACTCCTTAGTCACCACTGAGGGCTATTGTGGGAGAGCTTCAGTAGACACCTCTACTGAGCTCTCCTGTGGCAAGTTTTTTGCCTCAGTACTCTTGCCAAAGATACATCCTTGGCTACTTCACCACCACCTTGCTGTGGTGAAGTACCTTCTCCATTTCCAGTCTCCTCCTCCCCTATCTCTGTCTCTCTCACTGCCTCTCCTTCCTTAACGGCTTCTACCTCCTCAGGTACCTTCTCCTCCTCTATCCGCTTCTTTTCTCCCATATCAACCTCTACAGACTTAGCTTCAGCTAGTTTATCTAAGACTAGACTTTGAAAGATCTTCTCATCACAAAGAAGTCTAGTCTTGTTCATACCAGTGACTTGAAGCGACTACACTAGCTTCTACTAGTAGCTACCCCGCAAGAGTACGGGTTCACTGTAGCATGGGCAAGTATAGGGACCAAGTATTATCGAACCCAAGAGATGGTGTATATGCGAATAGATCCCTGAAGATCCACGCGTCGTAATTAATATGAGTGAAATGTTTTTAGATTTTTTGAAAGATTAATTAAAAGACTAAAATCAACTAAGTAAACTAAAGAATGGAAAAGAAAGAATTAACTACGGGTTGTTTTCAAATGAGAAATGGTGATGCTTAGGATAGGAATCCCTACGTATACTAACGGAGCAGGTACATAATCAAAGTAATTGTGACAAACAAGAATTAACCTAAGTAAAAGATCGTAGAATGAAAGCTCAAGATTTCTCACCCTAATACTTTATCCTAGCAATCGACTTCACTAATCCACTAACAAGTTAATAGATAGCGCTTAATTAATGAGACCCTAATTTAACTAAGGTGATGCGGTCGTCCTCCTTCGCTAAACCGGTAGATGAATTAACCTTTCCTAAACCCTCTCGTTAAGACTACTAATTGTTATTGAGTGATGCGGTCGTCCTCTCTCTAACACTTTCGTACTAAATTTAAAGGTAAAGTTCAGATTAATTATATAAATTCATTAATTAAGAGAATTAAAACTAACGTCACCAATTACCTTAATTACGTACCCACATCCTACTTCTACGAGTTCATCCTAACCCAAGCATGCAAGGGTTTTAGCCGGACATGGTTTTAACAAAACTAAAAGCAAACGAAAAAACAACAAACATAAACATGATGAATTGAAGAAAGAAAATACGAAACATGAACTAGGGTTCAAAAAGAAAATAATTCTAAGAACTAAAATTTAATTAACTAAAACGAAGTTCAAAGCATTTAAAGTAATCAAGCTAATGAAAAGAAACTAAGAAACGAAAAGAAATTAAGAATTCGTATGAAAAACCTCAACAACGTAAAAGTAAAGCTTGCTCGTTCTTCTCCTCTTCCTCTCTCTAAAAACTAAGTCTAAAAGTGATTTCTAAAGTTGGGGATCATTCAAAACGTGTTTGGAAGAGGTATATATAGGCACCGGGTCGAAACGGGAGTTAACGGGCCGAAAATACGAATCCGGAGGCAAAAGTATAGGGGCGCTCGAGCAAAACGCTCGAGCGGTCCCGCTCGAGCAGTGTAGCTCGAATGGTGCATTCGCTCGAGCGGTCGCGCTCGAGCTGCTCGAGCGCTGAAATCATTCTGTTACTTTTGGGCGCTCGAGCAATTCGCTCGAGCGGTGGCGCTCGAGCTGCTCGAGCGCAGTAATGGTTCTGTATGTTTGCGCGCTCGAGTAAGGCACTCGAGCGGTGGCGCTCGAGTGATGCGCTCGAGTGATCTCTAATCCTCCCAAATGCTACTTTTCCTCGTCCGCACTAATACCAATCGTATTTCTTCAATATCTTCTCATCCGGGCATCCGTTTGAGTCGATTCAAAGTCCTACGAACTCCGTTTTTCGTCCTCTATTCACCTATGTGCATCAAAGAGACAAATTTATCAATGTATAGAAATGATGCTCATTTGACTCTAAGCTCTCATCGAAAACACTCAAAACATGAGTAAATTGGGCTCCAAAACATAACAATTTCACGCCTAATCAACCCCCCCAAACTTACCATGTTGCTTGTCCTCAAGCAACGAAATAATAAGTCAAGTGAAATTGTTAGGAATGAATCAAGAATCAAATCATGCAAGTGATTGAACTCGAGCTTCAAAGATCAATCACCCGTATACTCACTCACTTTCTTTTATCGTACTCATGCAACAATAATGAGAAACACCAAGATCAAGCATGGATGTGCACTCAACGGTGTGTTTCACTCCCTCACAAGTGTATAACAATGATAAAGGGACTCACTCAATCAATCACTCACACAAATTGGCAGCCATAGGCTTGTAAATGCTCTCAACTTCGACCATACTCTAGAAATCAATGCCGAATCAAAAAGGACTTTCAAAAGGTTGTAATGTAGGCTCTTTGGACAGGTGGGATAACAATTTGGTAAAGTGACTCAAGTGAATGGAGAATAGAAATTCAAAACTTCGGTACTTCGAGATTAAAAACGATCTACTTCAAACATATTCAATCACTACACTTTCGCTTTCAATTCTCTCAACACTTCAATTTTTTTCTTTCTCTCTTTTTCACTTTTTCAATCACTTCATCATTTTTTTCTTTTTCGCACAACACATGAGCTCATTTTTTTCTTCTTTTGCTCATTCTCAAATTTTTTTTGTTCTTTTTCCCACATCTCAAAACTTCATCACACCTTTTTCTCATATTCACTCAACATACAACATTCTCCTTTTTTCAACTCAATTCACTCCCTTCATATTCACACTTTCCTATTCTCCACTCAAATTGGGACAAAAAGGCTTAGGAATTGGAATAGTGTTCATATGTGCTAGCAAATAAAATAGGCTTTAGGCTCAAAGGGGCTATCAAGGGATCAATGTCATTGGTAAGGAAAATTTTGGCTAAGTGACTCAATAAAATCAATGATGGCCTAAGATCACATTCGGCATATCAAACTAGACACAATCTAGAAGCAAGAGCACATGCAAGTTCTAGCATCCTCTAAGGTGACGATCCACTCTCAAACGAAGAGATTAATTCATGCATTTAAATCTCGTAAGGCTCAACTCTCACGGCTTTCACATCCATGCTAGTCCTAGTGCATTCTCACTCTCATCACACAAGTACTCAAAAGAAAACTCATAAGCATACGGGTTCTCTCCCTAATCAGCTCAAACTCAAACACTCACACAAAAAAAAAAAAAAAATTTCTAACTCACCCTTACAACTCACTCTACTCATCAAATCATACTCAAAGATAGCAATCAACAAGCATAAGGTGATTGATAGGCATAAAATATTGAGTAACAAAACAAATTAATAAAAGCCCAAGGAGCATCTCAAGGCACAAAATAACTAACTCAACTCAAAGATAAGGGGTGCATGCATGTGCAATGTAACAAGAAACATAAAAAACTCCACCCCCCCAAACTTCGACCTTGCTAGAGGTCTAAGTTTGGGGTTGTGGGTTACCTCAACCGAACAATTCAGTTTCTCTCAACAGCTTTGCACACTCCTTTGTCTCAAGTTGGTTCCTTCAATCTGAGTAACTCCATGATACCTTTACTCCTTTAGAGACAAGCCTACAAAATAAAACTCTCAAGTACGAGGTTAAACATACGACTCAACAACATCCTAGTAACATAAAAGGAAAATAACTAAAAAACACTCAAAAGCAAATAAAAATGGGTTGCCTCCCATTAAGCGCTATTTTTAAGGTCCTCATGCCGGACCAAGCTCAGCGGAGCTTATGGGACATCATACTCAAATTTACCTCCCTTACTCTCATAAGAGTGGTGTTTGAACTCCTTTCCTTGATGCCCCACCATCACGAGTACCTTTGCTTTCTTCCCATCCCCAAGTGTTATGGGTCTCAACTCCTTCTTGCCTCTATCTGGAGGAGTCTTACTAAACAATTTCTTGAGTTTGGACTTTTTCTTCTTAACTCCTCCTTTCCCTTCTAACTGGACCACGTCCACTTTCTTCACCTCTTCATCCTTCAACTTCTTCACTTCATCCCTATCAAAATAATCAAGATCATAACGCTCATGGGTTAAATTATCAATTGAAGGACTAGCAAAATCATGAATATGAGAAGGATTAGGAATAGGAGGCATGTCTTCAACACGAGGATCAATTGCATCCATGAAATACAAACCCTCATCCTCCTTCGGGTGCTTCATGGCTTCATATAGGGAGATCTTCACTTCTTGATCATCAACCTTCAACGTAATCTTCCCATTTGCCACATCTAGCACCATCCCCGCCGTAGCTAAGAACGGTCTTCCCAAGATCAGTGGTACGTGCTCATCTTCCTCCATCTCTAGCACTACAAAGTCGGCTGGAAAGATGTGTTCTCCAACTCTCACTAGAACGTCTTCAACAACACCTTGAGGTCGAGTAATAGACCGATCGGCAAGTTGAAGCGTCATCATTGTGGGTTGAAGTTCACCACCTTCCAACTTCTTGAAAAGCGACAAGGGCATCAAATTAATGCTCGCCCCGAGGTCGCACAACGCTCCCTTCTTGATCCCATTCCCGATATCACATAGGATCGTGAAGCTCCTGGGATCCTTCAGCTTCGGTGGAAGCGCCTTGTGCACTAATGCACTCACCTCGTAGTTCAACTGCACCAACTTCGGCTCATCCACTCGCCGTCTTTTCGCAATCAAATCCTTCAGAAACTTCGCATAATGCGGCATCTGTTCCAAAGCATCATAAAAAGGAATGTTAATATGCATCTGTTTAAAAACATCAAGGAATTTAGCGAATTTCTCATCAAGCTTCTTTTTCATGAAGCGTTGTGGATATGGGACGGGTATCACAGATTTGGGTACCCCCCATTCATCTCTTTCTGTCTCTTTCACTTTATCCCTTGCTTCCTTTGCCTTTTTCCACTTAGGAACTCTCTCTATCTCCTCAAAGTCTTTCCCCTTCTGGGACTCATCCATATCTTCATGCTTCTCAATCCCTTTACTTTCAATCCCCTTCTCAACTTGGGGCGTCTCAGAATCAGCAGGCATCTGAGGACCTTCATAATTGGTTCCACTTCTAAGCTGGATCGCCTTGCACTGCTCTTTCGGGTTCCCCTCCGGCATTCTATTCACGGACTTTGCAATTTGACTCATCTGGAGCTCTAAAGAGGTGAACCTTCGATTGTTCTCTTGTTGAGTTCTAGTCCACTCAACGTTCATCTTCTGGAGCTCTTGATCACGATGATCACCCTTCTTATGCAACTCCTTCACATCGTACTCCAAGGATGACAACCGCTTGCTCCCTTCCTCCACCTTCTGAAGGATCGCTCTCAACATTTCCTCGGTTGATGCACCGCCTTCTCCACCAGGAGGTTTAGACCCCGGATCAACACCTGCAGGAACAGTAACACCAGCTTTTGGGTTAGCATAAGAAAAATTATCATTCTTCCTCCATGTGTTTTGAGGAAGCTGCTGGCCTCCTTGAACTCCTTGTGTGTTCCTCCATTGATTTTGAAGTGGCTGAGGGCCTGGAGGCACAAATGGTTGACCATAAGAAGGTCTTCCATACTGATTACCACCTTGGTAGCCATTCTGATTGTAATACGGACCTCCCATGTAATTGGCTACCTCTTGCTGTCCATTGGGTTGGTCTACTCTCTCATTCTCTACTGCATGCTCTCCAACCAAACTCTTCCCCAACTCGAGGTTGTTGATCTTTTCCATCATGGCCATCAGCAGCCTTCTCGTCCCTTCTCCCTCTTCAACCTGATGCACTCTTTGCAAATCTGCATCTCCACTCCAAGCACCGGCATTCGTGACAATGTTGTCCACGATCTCCCTACACCTCTCTATGCCTTGATTGAGGAATGCTCCGCCCGCACATGCATCTAAATGGGCTTGACCATCCTTGCTGGCACCGCTGTAGAAGAATGCCATAATATCCCCCTCATTGTACCCATGCTGCGGGCACTCTATCAGCATGTTTGAGTATCTCTCCCACGCTTGACGTAGATCCTCTCCAGACTTCTGGCGAAAGGACGAGATCTCAATTCTAGCCTTGATCGTCCTAGATGGAGGGTAGAATCGCTCGAGGAACAGATGCTCGAGCTCGGCCCAAGTGGTAATACCTCCCCGCGGGAGCGTATTATCGTACCACTCCTTGGCTATTCCCGTCAATGAGAATGGGAACAGCCTAAGCCTCTTGGCATCTTCAGACATGCCATTATAATGAAATGTGGAGGCTATCATGAGAAAGCTCCTCAGATGTGTGTGAGGATTCTCCTTCCCGATCACTCCTTTGAACTGATTCTCAGTCAGCAGCTTTAAAATCCCCGGTGATATCGAGAAGTTGTTCGCCTCAACAGGAGGTAGAGCTACTCCGTCATAGTACCTCTGTGGCTGCGCTGCAAACCTCCCTCGAATCGCCATATTATGATCTACGTTCTGAGGAACGTATTGAGGATTAGCAGCTGGTGCGGGTACTTGTTGGGGTGGTGGTTGGTAAACAGGTGGTTGGTTATAGACTGGTGGTGGATGATATGGATACGGTGGGTAAGGGTAAGGTGGGTATGGGTAGTGTTGGTATGCTGGGTTATGGAAAGGGTTATTCGGGTTTTGTGGGTAAGCAGGGTTGTTAGGAGGATTTGGGACTAGGTTCTGAGCTGGATTGTTTACATTTTGTGCACCCGGGTTCTGGCTTTGGCTATCCACGAACTGGTCTTGATTCTGACCACCACTTCCTCCAGAGCCATCAACCCGGTCTACTGCCTGATTGAAATCGTTGGCAGCATCGTCCAACTCATTATTGAGGTCCATTGGTCCCTTCCCTAAGTCGGCAGCGTTCATCCTTCTCAAGAAGGCTCGGTTCCTTCTGGCTATTGTCTCAGGATCTGCAGGTATTCTCTCTTCGCTCGTATTGCCTTGTGAGCGTGTTCTCATAAACCTGACACACTAGCAGATGGATCAAAACGCAACTGCCGAATGGATAGAAAAATAAAAAAAAATAAAAACAGAAATTAAATCACCCACTACTAACTACTAAGCTATCTACAAGTCCTATTCAAACATACAGCGCCATCCCCGGCAACGGCGCCATTGACTTGAAGCGACTACACTAGCTTCTACTAGTAGCTACCCCACAAGAGTACGGGTTCACTGTAGCATGGGCAAGTATAGGGACCAAGTATTATCGAACCCAAGAGATGGTGTATATGCGAATAGATCCTTGAAGATCCACGCGTCGTAATTAATATGAGTGAAATGTTTTTAGATTTTTTGAAAGATTAATTAAAAGACTAAAATCAACTAAGTAAACTAAAGAATGGAAAAGAAAGAATTAACTACGGGTTGTTTTCAAATGAGAAATGGTGATGCTTAGGATAGGAATCCCTACGTATACTAACGGAGCAGGTACATAATCAAAGTAATTGTGACAAACAAGAATTAACCTAAGTAAAAGATCGTAGAATGAAAGCTCAAGATTTCTCACCCTAATACTTTATCCTAGCAATCGACTTCACTAATCCACTAACAAGTTAATAGATAGCGCTTAATTAATGAGACCCTAATTTAACTAAGGTGATGCGGTCGTCCTCCTTCGCTAAACCGGTAGATGAATTAACCTTTCCTAAACCCTCCCGTTAAGACTACTAATTGTTATTGAGTGATGCGGTCGTCCTCTCTCTAACACTTTCGTACTAAATTTAAAGGTAAAGTTCAGATTAATTATATAAATTCATTAATTAAGAGAATTAAAACTAACGTCACCAATTACCTTAATTACGTACCCACATCCTACTTCTACGAGTTCATCCTAACCCAAGCATGCAAGGGTTTTAGCCGGACATGGTTTTAACAAAACTAAAAGCAAACGAAAAAACAACGAACATAAACATGATGAATTGAAGAAAGAAAATACGAAACATGAACTAGGGTTCAAAAAGAAAATAATTCTAAGAACTGAAATTTAATTAACTAAAACGAAGTTCAAAGCGTTTAAAGTAATCAAGCTAATGAAAAGAAACTAAGAAACGAAAAGAAATTAAGAATTCGTATGAAAAACCTCAACAACGTAAAAGTAAAGCTTGCTCGTTCTTCTCCTCTTCCTCTCTCTAAAAACTAAGTCTAAAAGTGATTTCTAAAGTTGGGGATCATTCAAAACGTGTTTGGAAGAGGTATATATAGGCACCGGGTCGAAACGGGAGTTAACGGGCCGAAAATACGAATCCGGAGGCAAAAGTATAGGGGCGCTCGAGCAAAACGCTCGAGCGGTCCCGCTCGAGCAGTGTAGCTCGAATGGTGCATTCGCTCGAGCGGTCGCGCTCGAGCTGCTCGAGCGCTGAAATCATTCTGTTACTTTTGGGCGCTCGAGCAATTCGCTCGAGCGGTGGCGCTCGAGCTGCTCGAGCGCAGTAATGGTTCTGTATGTTTGCGCGCTCGAGTAAGGCACTCGAGCGGTGGCGCTCGAGTGATCTCTAATCCTCCCAAATGCTACTTTTCCTCGTCCGCACTAATACCAATCGTATTTCTTCAATATCTTCTCATCCGGGCATCCGTTTGAGTCGATTCAAAGTCCTACGAACTCCGTTTTTCGTCCTCTATTCACCTATGTGCATCAAAGAGACAAATTTATCAATGTATAGAAATGATGCTCATTTGACTCTAAGCTCTCATCGAAAACACTCAAAACATGAGTAAATTGGGCTCCAAAACATAACAATTTCACGCCTAATCAACCAGCAAACTTCATCACCTCCACCTCCTCCTTCTTCCATTCATCAGCATTGCAGCCTCGGACAACCATTATGATTTCACCAAGTCTCCTGTCTTTTAGCTGGATAAGGAGTCTTAGTCTCATAAACATCTCTTTAAGGGTGGGGTACCCATCAAGCTCAGGGTACTTAGACTTCAAAGAGTAGGCCACCTCATCCTTAAGAGTGTCTAAGAATGGGTACTCTTCTTCATCGTCTGAAGGTAAAGAAGGGGTAGGGGATCTGATATCAGTGGGTTCTTCTGGGATTGACTCTAAATAGGTTGAAAGTGTTTCATAAGGGTTTGGTTCAGATGAGGTTTGGTGTTGGGTTTCAGGTGAGGTTGGGTTTTATTCAGTGGGGTTGAGGTGATGGGTTCAGTTGGGGTTGAGGTTGCCTCAGCAGATGCCTCAGATGGGGTATTAGTTTGGGATACACTTGCAGGCTGTTGAGAGCCTTCAGTGGGGGTTTTAGACATTTTGGAGATTTTCTTTGTCTTTAGGGGTTCTGGGTTTGGTTTTGGTTTTGATGGGGGTAGGTGCGGGTATATCTGAGTCAGACTCAGTTGAGATCATATTGGGAGAGGAGTAGGGGTTACCTGATGATAACTCATCAGTAGAGTTTGTGACTCGGACTTTCTTGGGTGCGTTCTCCTTCTCGGCCTCAGAAGACCTTTTCCTCTCCTTCTTTGAGGCCTTCTGTGCCTCTACTTCCTTAAGAAGTGCCATCTTATCACTTAGCTTGACCAATCTCCTCTTAAGTTTGGTCTTCTTTCCCTCAGCAGACCCAGCTTCCTCCTCCTCCTCCGCCACTTCAGGGCTCTCTACAGCTGTCTTTATCATTCTTGTTTCTAAGGCTTTTCTAGATTTGAACAGGGCCTTCAGATTACTCCACTTCCTGTCCTTTATCCAGTTTACTCCCACATCCACATTCTCTATCAAGTAAGAGATTTTAGTGGCAAAATTTAACTTACTTGACAACTGGGGAGTTTTGTCAGCTTGGAATTTTGAGTGTTCTTTGTTCAAAGATCTCAAGAAAAACATCTGCCAGTTGAAGCTCTTCTCTTTGCTCTCAACTATTACCCTCATCAATCTCAGCTTGGGCTTGCTTACTTGTTCAGTGCTTCCCTGGTTTCCTATTATACATTTCCCAACAATCTCACACAGGACATTGTATACGGAAAGTAGTAAACTTCTGTTCATCGTGGGACTGTATTTCACCTTCTTTTGCATAATAGTGTACACCCAGTCCTCCTCTTTGTCAGTAATACAGGTATCTGGGTTTGGACCTTCAGAGGGGAGATCAAATAGCTCCTTCAAATCATCACCGCTGATCCGAATCTCCTTTCTGATTTCTGGTGTTCAACAACCTCCATATCATCTCTCATCACCTTTTTCTTCCTTTGGAGGAATAGACATGACTTGATTCTTGAGTCAGAGTTGGAAATATTGAAGAGGAACTCAAGAACCTGTCTATCATAGCAGTACTCAGGATAAACTGATAAAAATTTCTCCAACCCCGCAGCTTTGACCATCTCCTAAGCTTCTTTAATGTGAGTGAACTCTGGTCTTGATTTAATTTCTGGATTATCAAAAACCACTATGGGTTCATACCAGAAGTTATCTTTGTTGTTCAAAAACCCTAGGTTAATTTTGGCCATTTGGAATAGGATTTGAGAGAAAATTACAGAGTGTGTTTGGAAAGGAAAGAAAATGTTTGCTTGTGAGTGATTTCAAAAAGGTTTACAAGCATAAGTTTGGGGTTTTTATATGTGGAATGTGTGGTGAGATGAGATGAGAGATTAACGTCTGAGATTAATTTGATTTGAGATCGTGGATAGTTGAAAAGGTTGTGGGGAGTTTTTGAGAGATCTTGACGGTTAGAAAAGAACCGCCTAAAATGGAAGGTTTGGATTGAAAAAGTTGGTAGCCGGAAGGTCACATCATCCGGGTTTTAAGACGCGTGAGATAGGTAACTGTAAAAGTAGTTCTGACTTGTACAACCCGCATTAAATGCTTGCCATACCAAAATCTCTTCGAAATAGTGTAAGAAAGATTTAATTTTCAGAAAGCACTCATTAGCTATTTTAGACATGGGTTTTATAAAATAAAACTAAGAGATTTCAGATTTGAAAAAAATAGCAGAGTTAAAACTTTGACCTCTACTGAGGTGAAACCTCTTCTGAGAGACATAAGCTCTCCTGTGATCAGTGACTCCACTGAGGTGATCGTCTTCTGAGGTAGAACCTCCACTGATTGGAAAACAACTCTTCTGAGATTGACTCCTTCCTCTACTCTCCTGGATCTAGAAGTCCAAGCTCTACTGACAGCTCTTGAAACCTTGCTTTAGCCAAAGGTTTAGTGAATATATCTGCCTTTTGTTTGTCAGTGTGTATCTTGAGCATTTTGATATCCTTCTTCTCCACATGATCTCTGATGAAATGATGCCTTATATCCACATGTTTGCATCTTGTGTGGAGAATTGGATTTTCTGAAATAGCAATTGCACTGTTGTTATCACAGAATATAGGGACTTCATTAGCAAAGATATTGTAATCTCTCAGTTGTTGTCTTAGCTAAAGAATTTGAGCACAACAACTTCCAGCTGCCATATATTCAGCTTCAGCAGTGCTTGTGGCTACTTAGTTTTGTTTCTTGGAGAACTAAGAGATCAGCTTACTTCCCAAGAATTGACAAGTGCCTGAGGTTGATTTCCTGTCAATTCTACATCCTCTATAGTCAGCATCTGAGTATCCTGTGAGTTCCAGATTGTCATCTGAGGGATACCACAATCCCATATTCACAGTACCCTTGAGATATTTTAGAATCCTCTTAGCAGCTTCCAGATGACTTTTCTTAGGATTTGCTTGATATCTTGCACATATCCCAACTGCAAAAGTGATATTAGGCCTGCTTGATGTGAGATACAGTAGAGATCCAATGATAGCTCTGTATTGAGTCTGGTCTACTGATTCACCATCTTCATCTAGTTCCATCTTTGTGTTGGTGATGAGTGGAACTCTTGCAACTTTGCTGGTCTGGCATGCAAATTTATTGATCATCTCCCTTGTGTATTTGGCTTGGTTGATGAAGATTCCTTCAGGAGACTACTTAACTTGAAGTCCTAGGAAGAAGTTCATTTCTCCCATCATTGACATCTCAAACTTTCCTTTCATCAGCTGAGAGAACTTTTCACAGAGGACTTAGTTTGGACAACCAAATATGATATCATCCACATAGATTTGAACTAGCAAGGTGTCCTTCCCTTTTGTGATCCTGAAGAGAGTTCTATCTACTCTTCCTTTGATAAAGCCATGATCCAAAAGGAATTGTGACAAAGTATCATACCAAGCTCTTGGAGCCTGTTTCAGTCCATATAGAGCTTTTCTCAGTCTATATACTTTGTGGCTTTCTTCAAAGCCTAGGGGTTGCTCCACATAGACTTCTTCATTGAGTACTCCATTCAAGAAAACACTCTTAACATCCATCTGATACACCTTGAATTTCTTGTGTGCAGCATATGCAAGAAATAACCTTATTGCCTCCAATCTGGCTACTGGGGCAAAAGTTTCATCATAATCAAAGCCTTCAACTTAAGAATAGCCCTTTGCAACTAGCCTGGCTTTGTTTCTGACTATGACATCATTTTCATCCTTCTTGTTCTTGAATACCCACTTGGTTCCTATCACATTGCAGTGATATGGTCTGTCAACCAGCTCCCATACTTGATTTCTTGTAAATTGGTTGAGCTCTTCTTGAATGGCAATGATTCAATTTGAATCTCGAAGTGCTTCTCCAATGGAACCTGGTTCCTGGTTAGATAAGAAACAACAAAACAAAGCACTTTCTCCATGAAAACTTCTAGTTTTGAATCCTGAGGTAGGATCACCTAGTATTTGCTCAATAGGGTGATCTGAGAGCCATGTCCTCCTAGGCTGATGCCCTTCAGTAGAGTTTAACTCTTCTGAAGTTGAGTCACTAGATATAGGAATGAAATCAAATTCAGGAAATAACACAGAGGGTTGAAGTCCTGAGTCATCATTCAAGGTGTTCTCATTCTCAATGGTAATCTCATTGGTTCCCCATTGAATGATAGGCTCAGTGGATGTCTCAGCTGTGACCACATCTTCATTGACATCTGTTACCTCTTGAACTGGGATAGTGTTCATCAGTTCAGTTGCTTGTTCAGGAGAGCTTTCAGGTGAGCTTTGAGAAGTGGTCTGACTTTGAGTGTCCTCCTTGAATTGTTGATCATTGAAGTTATCCCAGGTTGGGATGTATGTATCAACACAATTCTCAGGATAGCCTTTAGACTTGATACTCAGTCTAGTTAGTCTTTAGCTTATCACTTCCTCATTCTCCTTACTCTTGGACTCAAAAGTAAATTCATCAAAGACCACATGAGGTGTTTCTTCCACAACAAGAGTTCTACAATTGTAAACTCTGAAGGCTCTATTGATTTGGGAATATCCTAAGAAAATTCCTTCATCAGCTTTGCCATCAAGAGAATATCCTAAGAAAATTCGCAACCAAAGACTATTAAAGTAAGATACATGTGGCTTTCTGCCATTCCATAACTCATATGGAGTTTTTCCTTGATGTTTGGTTACCATGGATCCATTTTGAGTGTGGCAGGCACTGTTAATAGCTTCAGTCCAAAATCTTTTAGGAACTTGAGCTTCTGCAAGCATTGTCCTTGCTGCCTCCTTGAGAGTCCTATTTCTTCTTTTAGCTACTCCATTTTGTTGTGGAGTTCTTGCAGCTGAGGTCTCATGTGCAATGCCTAGTTCTTTGCAGAAGTCAGATATAATAGAGTTAATGAATTCAGTGCCCTTATCTGATCTTATCTTTACAATGTTCAGGCTCTTTTCATTGCTAACTTTCTTCAGGAGCTCTGGCAGCCTCAGTTGAGTCTCCTTCTTGCTTGCTAGGAATACTACCCAAGTGTACCTGGAGAAATCATCAACCACAACAAGTGTATATTTTCTTCCATTGATACTTACAGGGGTTACTGGACCAAAGAGATCCATATGTAACAGTTGAAGTACTCTGTCAGTAGAGTTTGCAACTTTGCTTTTGAAAGATGCTTTCACTTGTTTTCCCTCCTGACAGGCTTTACAGATGTGCTCTTGCTATTCTATTCATCATCTTGAAGTTCAGATGACTTAGTCTCTTGTGCCACAACCAATTAGTATCAGTTGAGCTTTTTGTAATAAGACATGCATTTGGTGTGCAAGACTTCCAATCTGCAAGATAGACATTTCCTTTCCTTGACCCAGTCAGTAGAACCTGTTGTGAAGATATATTCTTGACAAAACACAGGTTACAAGAAAATTCAACACTGTATCCTTTATCACAAAACTGACTTATGGACAAAAGATTATGCTTAAGTCCACTGACATAGGATACATTGCTTACTCTTACTGAGCCAATAATTAAAGTACCATAACCTTTAGTGGCTCCTTGTGAATTATCACTAAAGGTGACTTGTGGACCTTTTTTCTCAACAAACTCTGACAGGAGATTTTTTTTACCAGTCATGTGCCTAGAACATCTACTGTCCAAGTACCAGACTGAAGATTTTAGAGCATCTCCTTTGTTGAGGTCCACTGAGCCCTGCAATCACAATTAAGTTTTAGGTACCCATTTGGTGTTGGGTCCTACCAGGTTAGCTGTACCTTTCGGAATCCAAATTTGCCTTACAGTTCTAATCACTTTAGAGTGGCTAATTTGTCTTCCATAAACATCTACATAGATTGTTATCTCCCTAGGTGCCTTGGTAGTAAACTTTCTATGGGTGTCAGCCTTTGAAGGAACATGAACCTTCTTTACATTCTTTCTTTTAGGCTAGGGTGCTCATGGCCTGAGTTTTTGTTGATAAGGATATGAAGGGCCTTTTCCTTTAGGCACAAAAGGAATAGGTCTTCTGCATGAGTTATTCCTTGAGGAATGCTCATGCCTGGGTGTTCTCAGCTGAGGTTGCTTCATCTGTGAAGACCTCGGCTGATAGTACCCCTGTTGAGATCTGGTTTGATTAGTCACCTGAGCCTTTTCCATTAGTTTTGGCTTAGTTTGACTTTTCTTTTGTGTGATCTCAGCTGGTCTTTTACCCTTATCTAAAGTCTGTGTTTGAAAGGTCACAGACTTAACAAAAACTCTCTTTGTTTCACTTGAAGAAGCAACAGTCAGAGGACCTTCTGAAGGTTTTGGAATAAAGCCTATTCCACACTTGTTATTAGGATTGATCTGAAAATTTTGAATCTCCTCTATGGCAAGAGAGGGTTTGTTAAGAGCATCAATCCTTTTTAACAAGGTCTCTTCAGTTTTATATAAGACATCAATTTTCAAGAGAGAATCCTTTATTTAGCTTACCAGTTTTAAATTTTCTTCAGTTAACTTTATCTTAGATTTAGTAAGATCTTTTATCAGTTGATCTTTGCCATTTCCTTGACTCTTGAGGGTTTCCACCTCTTTTGTCAACTCAATGGTAGACTGAGCTGAGTTAAGATCTGTCTGATTCCCCGATTCAATTAACTTAGAGTTTTCTCTCAGGAGATTTTTGTTTTCATCTTGGAGATAAAAACTTGCTTCTTGCAACCTTGAGAAATCAATCATCAATTGTTCCAAAGTGGACTGAAGATTGAGTTCCTCAGTTGACTCTGAGCTTAGCTCAGGTGAGCGCTCTAGAGAATTGGATGGTTTAGATTGTACCTCTGGTTCTTCTCTTGCCATGAGACACATGTCATCTTCACTGCTATCGGAGAACAGTCCATCAGATGACTCCAGATCCTCATCAACATCCTCAGCCACCATGGATTTTTTTTATCCATATCTCTTGTCTCTCTTGGCTTGCCTTTCCTTCCTTTCCTTTGTGCCCAGTTGAGGACAATCATATTGAAAGTGCCCAACCTTCTTGCACTGGAAGCATCTATTGGCATCATCATTCTTCTCCTCAGTAGACTCTTTGGTCTTTGATGATGATCCTTCACCTCTGTTATAGTTCTTGTAATCTTTTCTCTTTTCCAGCTCAGTTGAGCTTTTCTCTCCTTCTCTGGTGTCTTTCTGTGGATAACTTCTTCCTTCTCTGTTATCCCTGTAAAATCTTTTATACTTGCCAAACCGGCTGTTAAGTTTTTCAAACCTTCTAGCCATCAGGCTGAGTTCTTCTTGCGTCTCAGCTTTGCTATGAGACTTGCTTGCCTTTGTACTCTTCTGAGGCTTTGGGGATTTAGGCTCAGTCTCCTTAGCTTTGAAGGAAACTCCCTTCTCAGCTGAGGTCTCATCAGGAGCCCTTTTTCTGTTAAGTTCAAACTCATAAGCCTTAAGTTCAGAGAATACCTGTTGCATAGACATGCTGGATAAATCCTTGGTATTCTGCATCATTACAGTGTACACATCCCATCTTGAGGTTAGACCTCTCAGGATCTTTAAGGCAATTTCTCTTTTGGTATAGACCTTTCCCAGTGAGTTTATTTCAATCATGATGTCAGTGAACCTCCCATCAAGCTGGTCAATGGTCTCAGTGGGCTCCATTGTGAACTGCTCATATTTTTGAACTGCTACTGAAAGCTTGTTCTCCTTTATCTTGTCAGTTCCTTCACACATAAGAGCAAGATTGTCCCAAAGGTCCTTCGCAGTCTTGCAGTGGATCACTCTTCCCATTACAGAATCTGGAATGGTGGTGTAGAGAATATTCATGGCTATGAAGTTGAGGTTGTTTGTCCTCCTCTCATCTGCAGTGAAGTTGTCTTTATCCTTGGGCCATTCTTCTCTTGGATCTGTAATAGTCTCAGCTGTGGTTCTAGGGTTAGGTGTCATAAAAATAAATGGACCTTTAGTAATAACCCTTAACATTTCATCATGCACACAGGCAAGATGAGCCCTCATTCTGATCTTCCAGAAGTCATAATTTTCCACTGAGAATTGTGGAAGCTTGTGATGGGACATATGGTTCAAGGGATTAACTCCTATGTTGTTCTCCGCTGGTGGTGCTACCCTAGCTGCATTGTCAGCCATAATATCTAAACAAGTTTATCAAATAAGATCAATTCAGATGACCTGATTGAAAATACCTTTAAGCACAAGGTATAATTAGAACAATGGTCTTTTGAACCACTGCTCTGATACCAATTGTTGGTCCCGAAACGAGTAAAACAGGTGTAGGGCGGGGGGGGGGGGGGAATACACCTGTGGTTACAAATTAAAACTTCTTGAAAACTTATCAGGTGACTTCAGAGAGTAACTCGTCAGTGGACTTAAGTCTGCTGAGAATTACTTGTGAAAGCTTAATGAGATAATACCTCCACTGAAAGCTCAAGACTTTCAGTTGAACTACTATCTAATTAGCTTTCAACTGCGGATTAGTGAGCCCTTTAGAAAACTCATTTTACTTGATAAAATTTGAGTGGATAACACACACTTAGGAAATAACAGAATATAAATACACAAGATATAAAGTGGTTCAGAGATGAACCTCCTACGTCCACTGTCCTGATCAAACAGGAGAATTCCTTTCACTTGGAATTCCTTGTGTTATAGTGCCAAGGTGCACTGATCAATTAATCCTCTCTTAGGATGATTGATCACTAGGATAATTCCAGGTCCTAGTTCCCAAAACAAACCAGCTTTCAGACTGATACAAATAATTAACTTACTAACACCACTTTCTAACTCTCAACCTAACAACTGAGTAGGGTTTGGTTCCAACTGTTGTGAGATAATCCTTACAGTGTAGCTCAAGGCTTAGGATGGATTATCTCTTACTAAGGTTTAGATATAGCTTTTAAGCTTGATTACAGAAGGTTTGTTATGCTCTCTACTGATTTGAAACACTAGGTAAACAAAGGTAATTTCGAGTGCTTCTGAAACTTATGAATGTAGAGATAGTTTTGATCTTGTGAGTTTCTCGTGCATAGAAATGAGCATGTCCTTCTGTATTTATAGGCTTCCTTGAAAATCTTCTCGTTGGAATTGAAACTTCTCAAGTAAGTCTTCTTGTATCTGATTGGTTCAAACGGCTCTATTTGAAGCTTTAAGTCTTGTCAAGAAATGACTGAAAGACCATGCCTATTCACCAACTTTCTGTAGATTGCTAGGGAAAGACTTTTGGTACTTGTCAGTCTGGAGTAGGTCGCCTGTTAGTAAAGTACACTGACGTGTCATCTTCTCATTGGACCTTCAGTCTGCTTGCCTAGATTCTTTTCTTGCTTTAAGGTGGAACTCCTCTGAGAGAACCTTCTTATTCCTTCATTTATTGTAAGCTTCACTGAAATTTGTTTTGCCTTGTTCCAACTAGATTAACTAATAGCTTTAAATATGTTTAGCATTGAATATGCTTTATTAGTTCTCATCAGTGGACCATGGTACTCTCCTGATGGTTTTAGTCTCAGTGTGAATGCACTTAGAAAACATTCAAGACTTAGACTACTTTCTCAGATCACTTGTCTTCAGCGGACCTAGTCTTCAGCGGACTTTGTTCTTCAATACACTATAGAAATTTCTAACTGCACTCCAGTTCTTAACATTTAGAACTGTTTAACTAAATTCTAACTCTACTGAATATTTAACTTACAAATAACTTAGGAGGAACATTTTGGCATCTTAATCAAAACTTAAGTCTATACAATTTTCCAACAGGGAAGTCCTCTGCCGCCTTCTTCAGGACCTCCCCCAGCTTGGCTCCCAGCTCTTCATGCTTCGCCTCAAATTCCAGCATCTTCTGATTCCATAACCCTTAAACTTTCCCAATAAGGTTAGCTGAGAAAGTCTCAACAGAAGACTTGAGGTTAATGGAAACATTGTCTACTGCGTCCTTCAGGAATTGAGCTCTTGCTTCCTCTTCTTTCTGTTTCAGCTTCTTCAGTCCTTCAATTACCAGCACACTTTGACCTTCTACTACATCCAGCACCATCTGCTGAGAGTCTTCAATCTTTAAGGTCAGGTTCTGAAGTGATGAACTTGGTGGTCGATGATGGTGATGGACTTCTTGGCCTCCAAACGGCTTAATTTTACCACCGATTTGCCTCTGTATGTGGTTAGAGCGATACAAAACACTCATTTGGCCTGAAACCTTAACTTGGAAAAGATTATGTTGGTCCCGGAACGAGTAAAACAGGTGTATAGGGGGGGGGAATACACCTGTGGTTACAAATTAAAACTTCTTGAAAACTTATCAGGTGACTTCAGTTTGCTGAGAATTACTTGTGAAAGCTTACTGAGATAATACCTCCACTGAAAGCTCAAGACTTTCAGTTGAACTACTATCTAATTAGCTTTCAACTGCGGATTAGTGAGCCCTTTACAAAACTCATTTTACTTGATAAACTTTGAGTGGATAACACACACTTAGGAAATAACAGAATGTAAGTACATAAGGTATAAAGTGGTTCAAAGATGAATCTCCTACGTCCACTGTCCTGATCAAATAGGAGAATTCCTTTCACTTGGAATTCCTTGTGTTATAGTGCCAAGGTGCACTGATCAATTAATCCTCTCTTAGGATGATTGATCACTAGGATAATTCCAGGTCCTAGTTCCCAAAACAAACCAGCTTTCAGACTGATACAAAATAATCAGCTTACTAACACCACTTAACTCTAACTCTCAACCTAACAACTGAGTAGGGTTTTGAGTAGGGTTTTGGTTCCAACTATTGTGAGATAATCCTTAAAGTGTAGCTCAACGCTTAGGATGGATTATCTCTTTCTAAGGTTTGGATATAACTTTTAAGCTTGGTTAGAGAAGGTTTGTTATGCTCTCTACTGAATTGAAACACTTGGGAAAAAAGGTAATTTCGAGTTCTTCTTGAAGGTTATGAATGTAGATATAACTTTGATCTTGTGAGTTTCCCGTGCATAGAAATGAGCACATCCTTCTGTATTTATAGGCTTCCTTGAAAATCTTCCCGTTGGATTTGAATCTTCTCAAGTAAGTCTTCTTGTATCTGATTGGTTCAAACGGCTCTTTTTGAAGCTTTAAGTCTTGTCAAGAAACAGCTGAAAGACCATGCTTGTTTACCTAACTTTCTGTAGATTGCTAGGGAAAGACTTTTGGTACTTGTCAATCTGGGGGCAGGTTGGCTGTCAGTAAAGTACAGTGACGTGTCATCTTCTCATTGAATCTTCAGTCTGCTTGCCCAGATTCTTATCTTGCTTTAAGGTGGAACTCCTCTGAGAGAACCTTCTTATTCATTCATTTATTGTAAGCTTCACTGAAATTCGATTTGCCTTGTTCCAACTAGATTAACTAACAACTTTTAATGTGTTTAGCATTCAATGAGCTTTGTTAGTTCTCACCAGTGGACCATGGTCCTCCCCTGATGGTTTTAGCCTTAGTGAGAATGTACTTAGAAAACATTCAAGACTTAGACTACATTTCTCAGATCACTTGTCTTCAGTGGACTTCGTCTTCAGCAGACCTTGTCTTCAGCGGACTTTGTTCTTCAATACACTATAGAAATTTCTAACTGCACTCCAGTTATCAACATTTAGAACTGTTTAACTAAATTCTAACTCTACTGAATATTTTACTTACAAACAACTTAGGAGGAACATTTTGTCATCTTAATCAAAACTTAAGTCTATACAATTTCGCAACAGATTACTAGTCAAGGATCCATCGATAGTTATTTCTTTTCCACCTCTATCCTTCTCAACTAGACCGTCATGATGGCCCAAAACTCAATCATGCGATGCGATCAGGAGGTCGACGTAATGCTCGCCATGAGGACCTACTTGCCTGACTTGGAGAAAAAGTGGTCCTCGTATGTGGCGAGGATAAATGGCTAGGTGAGAGACCTAGAAAAGAGGGTGGGGGTAGAAGAGGCTGGTCATGAGAAAGAGGTTATCGTGGCGGAGAAGCGTGGTGTGCAGAGGGGCACCGTGCAGGCCTTGGCGGTTAAAGAGAAAGGAGTTGCCAATGCTGAGAGGCGAGAAGTGTTGGAGAAATCAGGGTGCCCGGATCTATTCGGGATTATTTTTAAATACGAATTTAAAATTCAATTATTACTAGCATGAATTAATCCTAATTAATTCAAATAATAATTCCAACAAATCGTATTATCATACATATGAATTAATTCACATAAAATCCTATAGCGGAAAATCTAGGAGTTTATGCGATTACGTACCTCTTGAAGCGATGGCCTTTGAGAATAATAGGACAAGCTTTGACGATCCTATCAACCGAAAGAACTTCTCAAGTATTCCCTTTAGCCTTGTTCGTCCACCGGTGGGAAGTGCTTAACGAACAACTAATAAAATAAGGGAGAAAGAAAAATATATGTTGCACTTAATATTTCCATCTCATGGAACTTGTAAACTAGGGATGAAAATATCACCCCCTATTTATAAGGTGTGATGGCCGATTTTTTCAAGTGGAATAAGGAGAGAAAATCTCTTTCTTGATCTACAAGAAATCTTGAATATATCCTATATATTCTTTTCTCCATAATTAAATATTCCACAAAAATTTCACCCTCCTTATTGTTATGGAATTTTCGAAAAAATAGACATAAGAATACAAGATTTGGATCTTCTTGAATTTATGAGATAATCTTGTATTCCAAGAATACAAATCTTCCATAATATCTTTTCAAGAAAATCAACAAAATCTTTCTTCTCTCTTCAAAATTTTTGAAAAATTCTTAATAAATAGACAAGTGGGAGATTTCTTGAATTTAATGAGATAATCATGTATTCCAAGAATAATTATCTTCATTCCATAACAAAATTCAAAGAAAATCTTTCTCCCCTTATTTATTAATTTTCGAAATTAATAATA
Source organism: Ballota nigra (assembly GCA_947034835.1). Classification (NCBI taxonomy): domain Eukaryota; kingdom Viridiplantae; phylum Streptophyta; class Magnoliopsida; order Lamiales; family Lamiaceae; genus Ballota; species Ballota nigra. The sequence continues at coordinate 44,115,830 of OX344728.1, read as the reverse complement.
AAAAATAGGCAACACTATTTTTCCTTTATTTTAATCACCTTATTATTATTGAGCTACTTGATGAGCCTTTAGGAGAATTAAGATTGAACCTCCAATGGGCTTCTGAATTTTTAATATTTCACAGCAATATAATTCAGCCAATTAATATTAATTAATAACACTATTAAATTAATACTGCTGCACTATCCATCTTAATCCATATTACGATAATTTGGGCTCCCGGTTATTATTTCCCGCGTTTAAGATTATCTAGTCCATTATTAATTGAGCCTCTGAATAACTCTAAATTAATTAATATCTTGTTCCATGGAGTAAAGACAACTCATCATTATTATCCGTACCGGAAAACTAATTTTCACTTGCAAGATTTTGTACGATAAAACTTCTGAGACCACCAAGGGGACAAATCACACAAGACGTACTTGCACATGTTTCTCCGTATTAAATCTTAGCAATTATCGTATGATTCATATTATTGCCCAAAACACAAGGTATCGAAGCCACAATGATTCTCACCCAATATGTATCAAAGTAATAAGTATTAACCACACACAGTCCTATTTAAGTGATAGAGATTAAGTGTTGGTCCCAGTACAAGACTGAGGAATACGTGTATGGGGGGGGGAATACACGTATACCAATTTTTTTTACTTTCAATCTTACTGAGTCCCTTTAGCTCAGAGTGATAAAGAACTCAGGATTGATAACACACCTACTGATTGCACTGAGTGCTGGTCAGTTGGCTAACTATCAACTTAAGTTCAGTGCGGAAATGCGTGAGCCCTGAAAGTTTATAGTGTTGTTTTATGTTTACTTTCTGAAAACTTGTTTACTCAATTCTGAAATAGTGGTTAGTAGGGCAGTGTTCAGATTAATGATCAGACTGATTGATTCAAGCCTGACAAAACCAAATGCTATGAATGACTTAAGCTAATAGGCAAATAAGAACAATATCAAAGCAGTAAGAACACAGGAGTTTAACGTGGTTCAGAGACTCAAACTCCTATGTCCACGTTCCTGATTTAACAGGAAATCCACTGCTGGGATTCTTGTTTTTTACGTGCCAATATGCACCAAGATCAACTAACCTCGCTGACCTATACACACTCCTTTTCTAACTTACTAACACAAATTCCACCAACAAACCTGACTAAAGGGTTTTGGTTTCAGTTTGGATTCCAACTAGGGTGTGATTATCCTTACAAGACTAAGCTATGCTAAGGATGGATAATCACTCTAAGATTATGATAAGGCTTGAAAGCTCAATGGAATACAGAATAACTCTCACTAATCTAAGAAACACTTGGGAAATTTGTTTGGTTTCGAGTGCTTCTTTTGAAAGCTGAATGCTTTTGAAAGCTCGAGAGTTTGAGTAATTTCTGGCTTGGAAATTTCCCGTAACCTTGAATGGGTTCAAGGCCTTCTGTATTTATAGGTGATTTGAAAACTATCCGTTGGAAGAGATAACCTTCTAGTCATCTACGTAGAGTTGTTCAACGGACATATCTCCCATGCAGCAGCCGTCCTTGCATGGATTAGGTAATGGCGTTTAATGCACCATTTAATGCTTGCCCATTGAAAGTGCAGTCTGAAGTCAGTCTTCGTGTCAGGGTCCATACGTGCGTGTCCTCCCTGGATTGGTCCACGTCATCAGGTTGGTGAGAATGTCAGAACTTATTCCTGGGCTTCAGGCTTGTCTTATTAAGTTCTTTTTATCTCGAGCACAACGGTCTTGTCCTGACGCTGACATTCCTTTTACATTGCTTGGCTCTACTCCAAGTCTTTCCCATTTGCCCAGTATCATCCTGTTCCCTACAGGACTGAGTTAGTAATGACCTCAAGGTCATACTCTTCATCACTGACACTTACAAAACCACCTTAGATAGACTGCCGTAAGTTCAGGATGGTGCTCTTCGTCTTCAGGCTCTTAGTATTGATTGACATCAGTGAGTGCTCCTCTCACTGAGTACCTGTGAAGTGTAAAATAACTAAGTATAAAACCTAACCAAGACTAGCCTGACTACAAATGCATAACATCTTTTCAGGGGCTTTGGGATCTAATCAAAACTGACATTGTCCCAACAATTTCCCCCTTTTTGATGATGCCAAAACACTGAAAAGATCCTCAAAACACTTAGAGGAAAAATTAAAGTCCTATCTATAAGATAAGTCAGTGTTAGAGCAATTCTTGATAAAGTACAGAATTTAAATGACAGCCAAAAAGACAATGAGTTTTTATCTGTGGGCAAAGTAATAGATTTCATTGATGATATTGAATGGGTACAATGAACCTGATCTATTACAAAGAAAGTTGTGAACACCTAAACTAATCTCATTTCAGGCTCGAGTCCATAACCAGCATAGACTCCAACCTTCAACTCATCTACCCTTTTAGGTTGGTTCACATATCCTTCAGCTTTAGCAATCTTCAAGACTTCAGTCATTATAACCTTTGTGACATGCTCCTGAGTTCGTTCCAGGGACTAGAGGAGGTGGTCGAGCAACGAACTCAGGAGCTTTCACTTGGACTTTGGCTGCTTCAGCTTCTTCCAAGATTTTCTAAATAAGTTCAGGGTGGTTGTCCATCATGTAGTCAGTGAAGTGGGCATTAGTGTCTTCAGAGTCGCCCCATTTCTTCACCACATACCAAAGCCTGACAAACTCATCCCTTGCGTCAACCCAAAACTCTTTCAGTGTCTCTGAGATGAACTCATCGACAAGAGCTTCCCTCTGAATCACCCCAGGCTTACTGACTTGCAGAATTGTTGACTTCCTCATTGTAGGCCTCTTTCTGTACTTTCTTGGTTCAGGCTCGTCTTCATCCTCCTTAGCAAACTAACCACTACATCGTTAAGTTCTCTCTGCTGCATATCAGTGAGGTCAATTAGCTTCTCCACCTTCTTCTACAGAATGCACATCTTCTCATTTTGAGCAATTTCAGCCTGCGCTCAGCTTCTGTCTTCTCCGAGGAGGCTCCCCATGCCTCAGTGCATAACTTAGCCACCGTCTCTACAGTGTAAGTGATTGGGTTCTTCCTTGTGTTCACAAGAGGAGATTTCTGAATCGCTGACGATTCTGGTTTCGAAGGGAGTTGAGGAACATCTTTTGAAGGTTCATTAGCCTTTTCCGCTGCAGCTTCAGCCAACCTTGCTGACTTCCGCACAAAAACAATGTTCCCTTGTGGGTTTGCCTCAGGGTCTGCCTCCAATTCCTCAGGGCGGGATCTTTTCTTCTTTTCCCCGTTTTTGGCATCATCCTTGGCAGGTGGGGGTGGGAATACATCTTGCCCACTGTTGATCACGAAGGTAGCTAGGGATTGGACTTCTTGCACTCCTTCCTTCAACATATCAACCCCCATGGAAATCCCAGTCCCAACATATGACACAGTGTTGATGGCAGCTTTCAATTTCTTCTCAAAGACCTCCATGTTGTGTTAGAGACTTTGTTCAGCCTTGGTGATCCTTTCCTCAATCTTCAAAGACTCACCTCTGATTCTGCCAGCCTCTGTCATCACTTTGGCAAATTCTTGTGCGGCTGACTCAGAGGGCTGAGCAATACTCCCTGACTCCAGCGCCAACTTGGCCGCTGAGTCATTTAACGCCTGAGTGAAAAGTGCTCCAGCCTGAACTGCAAGACGCTCCACTGCTTGTTCTAGCTTCAGCTCACGTTGCTCATCCCTCTCATCAAGTTGCTTCAGTATCCACCTCAGCATCTTCTTCACCCCCTGCCTTTCATACTTTACTGATGTCGTCATGTCAACCATTGTCCTTTTCAACAGTATGAGCTCCTTGTTGGCAAACGTGTTGTAGGCTGACTTGGTCCATTTGATGTGCTTGGCGAGAGCCTGGGCATCTTTCTCCTTCTCTTCTTTGAGCTTTATCAACTCCTCTTGCAGCCCAGCCAGGTTCTTGGTGGTCTTTTCCTTTTTAACCTCAACAATCGTGGTGATTTCTCCCCTTTGGACCCCAGTTATGATGAATTCATCATCAGCTATAGAATCGTCAATGATTGGCTGTTTTCCCTTATCAGCCCCTGCAGCATCAGTCCCCTCTTCAGGGTGCACTGAAGGCAGTTGTTGAGTGGTCAAGGCCGTCTGCTCAGGCTCAGCCAAGCCATCTCGACCTTTAGATTGAAAATCCTCAGAACTAGGAGTCTCCTTAGACGTCTCTACATAATCCTCCTTTGTCTCAGGGCAGGGAATCCCTTCATCGACTGATGTATCATTAGCGGATGAGATGTTCACAACATCCTCAGCAGTTGGTCCACCCTTGGCACCAACTTCCTTTACACCTTCCCCCTGAGCTTGAGGCTCAGAGTTCATTGCATCCACCTCATTGGCAGTCTCCTCCACTACCTTCTTATTCGCTCCTTCCGAGCTTCATCATCCTCATCATCCTCCTTGGGCTCATCGTGAAAGTCCTCTCTCATACCAGCCCTCATATCATCCACTACCTTCCTTAGATTCTCAAAATTTAACAACTGCAGCCAACCAGTGAGATGAAAGTACGTACACAACCTTGCTTCCTCCTTCTACCAATGTTCCCATCCTCTAGTGTCGACAAGCATGTGTTGTTCTTGCATGTTGGACTGCTTGAAGTCGAGCCACGCTTTGAGTTCAATGACATTTGTGCACAACTCCCTGTACCTGTGAAGGCTAGGCCAAAACTTTGCCGCCCACTCACACGCATTCCCCCTGATATTATTCTCCAATATCCCACCTATCATTCCCACATCCAACTCCTCCTCCTCCATCTCCAGGAAATCATTTGGTAGGATAAAAGTTATATAGTTTTGATGAGTTAAAACAAACCAGAAGATGTAATAGGACCATCTGGACCTGTTAGCCAGATGAGGAAATAGATTAGGACTTAGTCTAGGAGGAACTGCCAGACCAGAAGACTTCATCAGAAGAGTCACCAGAAGACTTCACCAGAAGAGTCACCAGAAGACCCCACTAGAGGACTTCACCAGAGGACACCACCAGAAGACTTCACCAGATGAGATCAGACCAGAGGCAGAAGACCTTCCCCAGACCAGACGAGTTTGATGAACTAAAAGATACTCAGAATCTTCTATGAATTCTACTGAGTATTCTGGTTCTTAACCGACTCTGGACCAGAGGACATCGAGATTATCTGGTGTCTGGTTCTGTCTTCTCTGGAAGAATCGGAGTTGGGCATTGGAAGCATTTGACCATTGGTGATTCAAATCAAGTCAACAAGATCGGATTGGAAAGTATCTGAAGTCAATCAGTCCAAGGATCTCACCAACCCAATCAATCAATTAGGGAATTTATTGATTGAAGCTTCCTTAATTAGAGGTCTGATTAGATTAGCTCTCCAACGGCTAAACCCTAATCAACTCTATAAATACAAGAGTGCATCTTTGAAGAAAGGCTCTAGAAAGTTTTCACGTGCACGAAGTCATATTCAAGCCTTAGCTTTTATCACACGTTAAGCACTCTTACATTGTTCATAATCTTATATACTCATTAAGTAGTTGTTGTATCTCATCCTGTTCATCTGTTAAGACAAGGTTGAAGTTTGTAAAGCTTTAGATCGAAGATAGATCTAAAGGCTGTTGTAAGAAGGAATTGGTACTTCGAAATTCCAGTACGTAAGTTGGTTGGTTGGTAGTGAGGCCCCTTTGAAAAAGGGAGAGTGGACGTAGGATTGTTATATCCGAACCATTATATATCTTATCCCGTTTACTGCTTTCATTTCATATTGCTTATCTTTAAGTACTCTTTTAAAAGATTTTGTTAAGACTTTGTTTTAAGCTTCCGCAATTAATCCATCTAGTGGGACCAACAAGTGGTATTAGAGCAGTAAGCTTTTGGTGGTCACTTGGCAGGTCCATTGCTCTTTGATATTCTTGCTAAATTTTATTTTATAAATTTTTTTGAAAATGTCTTCAAAATCTTCTTACAAGAGCCGTAAGTTACCTGAATTCTCCTTTGAGGATTATAGCCACTGGAGCTTCATGATGAGTAATCATCTTGGAGCTATTCATCACCGCATGTTAGATGTGGTAGAGAGTGGCCCAATTTAATTTTAATGGACTCCCAATGATGATGGCAGGTCAGAGTCCAGAGAAGTGACTAGTGAGACTGCTCAGAAAAATGCTGAGGACAAAGTTCCCAGACAAAAGATCCTCAAGAAAAAAGACGAGCTCAACAACGATGAGAGAAAGCTATTCAACCTGGACCAGGTGGCTAGGACTGAAATTATCAACACTATCACCAAGGATATGATCGAAAAGGTTAGAACCTGTGCTATGGCCAAGGAGACGTGGGACAAGTTGGCTCTGCTATGTGAGGGAACAGAGAAGATAAAAGATAACAAGCTCCAGGCGGTCCAACACTCGTTTGATACATTCAAGATGAAACTAGATGAGACAATTGACCAGCTGGATATGCGTCTCACCAACCTCCTTAACAAGGCTAGTGCCTTAGGTAAGACCTACTCTGAAAAAGAAATAAATAGTAAAATTTTAAGATCACTAACCAGCAGGTGGAGAATAAAAGTCACTGTGATAAAAGACAACAAGGATCTCAACACTCTGGATCATCATCTTCTGCTATCTGATCTAAAGGTATATGAGTATGATCTATAAGAGGAAGATGAAACAGAAGAGGTTTCCTCTTCTGGTCAGAAATGAGTTGCTTTCTCCTCAACTATCAAGATTGATGAAAAGCCAAATGAGTCTACTGCAGATGACATGAGTCTCAAGGAGCAGGTAGCACTCCTAACCCGTAAACTTGATAAAATGAGTTCAAATTATGGCAGGTACAAAAAACACTGGAAGGAATCTACCAGAGCCAGAAAGAGTTCCTTCAAGCCTGTAGATAAGGAAAAAACATCTGGAGATTCAAGGGAGACCAAATTCAGAACTCCAGAGAGGAGGAGAGATGGCAGCTCTGGCAGATCAGATTACCAGAGGAGAGATAGCAGTTTTGGTAGACCTGACTACCAGAGGAGAGAGAGTAGTCCAGCCAGATCAGAGTACAACCAGAGGAGGAGAGATCCAAACCCCAGTCCCAGAGGAGACAACATATGCTATACTTGAAACAAGCCAGGCCACTACAATTATGATTGTCCTCAACTTACTCCTAGAGAAAGAGAAGAGAAAAGACTCAAGAGAGATAGGAGATATGCAGACAAGAGAGCACTACTGGCAAAAGCAGAGGAAGAGGATACCAGCTCAAGTTCTTCTTCTTCTGATTTTGAATCTGATGATGATGTATGTCTCATGGCAGACATCACTGTGGTACAACACACAACCTTATGCTTATCTAATTCCAAATATACGGAATCCTCTCATTCATCTGGTAACTCCAGAGAGTCTGATATGCAGTAAATGCTATCAGATCTCCAAAATTGTGTTCAATTATGTCAAAAACTTGAGAAAGAGAATGGTAGGCTCAGAGCTGAAGTTCAATCCTTATCTCATGAGCAAAAATCTACCAGAGAACTCATGAAAGACCATTCCAAAGAAGTCTCTGAACTTCAGGAAAAGGTCACAGAAAGAGATACTCTGGTAGACCAGCTCATGAAAGAAAAGAACTCTCAGGAAGATGAGTTCAATGAACTTAGAGACAAATACTAGACTCTTATCAAGAGAAAACAGATTGAACAAACTATTGAGGAGATACCTATGCCCAGAGAAGCTCCAAAGATACCAACTGTTGTATCTTTTATATCAGAGTCTTCTAAGCGCATAAATGATAAGAGTGGTTTGGGATATTCTGGAATTGTAAAAAGATCCCATAAATATCGCTTTAACAAAAACATGTCTGTAAGATCTGGCGAGTTTGTTGAAATCTGGGATGAAAAAGACTCTACTGGTAATGGTTACAAAGTAGTTCACAATCCTGTTTGGAAAATGAACTACTCTGATAATCATCTAGAATATAGTTCAGATAGTTAACTGAACTGGGAGAGAAAATTCTAGAGACTACACGTCTAAATGGGGAACCAATGATAATTGAAGGTTCTGTTCTCCTAAAACCTCAAAGAGTAAGATCTAATCAGATGAGAGGTCCTCAGAGGAATCCTCAAAGAGTTGAACCTAAGCAGATTAGGGAATCTCAGAGGAGACACTCAAGAAGGGAGAATCTCAACCAGAATAGGAATACTCAAAGAAGGAATTTTGGACAACAGATCTATCATCAGAACCAGGGACTCCAGAGACGGTTTTCTCAGAAAAGTCAATTCCAGAACAGATACACTCGGAGGAACTATAATTACCAGAGAAGGTCTAGTTTTCATCAGAACCAGAGACCCGTCTATAGAAAACCAACTGATTTGGGTGGTTATGACACCAGAGATGGTTCTTCTAGGATGTATCCTTACAACCAGGCCCTTAAGACCATATCTTTGAAGCAGGCCATTCCAAGAGCCAGATTTAAGGTGAGATACACCAAACCTGTGAATAGGAAAGGTGTTCTTATCAGACCAGTAGCTCAATATGTAATTGTCAGAGGACATGTACTGGTAGATAGATTTGGAAGAAAGATAAGATCTCCTCATCCAGCAAGGGATGATCTTTATCTTTGGATTCCTACAAAACCTGCAACTAACCAATCAGGACCCAGCACTAGTAGGGGACCTAATTAATTTCTCTGCAGGAGGACAAGAGCCCATTGGAGAATGGACTTTCAAGCAACCATGTCTGGTACATTGATAGTGGATGTTCCAAGCACATGACATTTGAGAAAGATCATCTCCAGGATTTCAAGCCATTGAATGGGCCAAGAGTGATGTTTGGTGACAACAATTATGGATTCACCAGAGGCGTTGGAAAGTTGATCATCAATGATGTATCTGTAGATGAAGTCTACTATGTTGAAGGACTCAAGCATAATCTGCTTTCAGTATCCCAATTTTGTGACAAGGGATACTCATTGAAGTTTTCTAGTGATTCATGCACTGTCTTTTCTTATGATTATAATGATATCTTGCTTATTGGCTTGAGGAAAGGTAAAATTTATCTTGCAGATTTTAACAGTTGTCCAAGAAACACTTATCTGGTTGCAAAGGGATCTGCAGAGAACAGCTGGATTTTGCACAAGAGATTGAGCCATCTTAACTTCAAGGTACTGAACAAGATTGTCAGAAAAGGTCTAGTTCGAGGTCTTCCTAATGAAAAGTTTAAGAAGGACCAGGCTTGTGATTCATGCCAGAGGGTAGACAACCCAAGACTTCCTTTAAGGATGTCCAGAGCACAACCACAACCAGAGTACTTCAACTACTTCACATGGACCTGTTTGGACCTGTTTCTCCTCTTAGTTTCAGTGGAAGGAAGTACACCTTAGTGATAGTAGATGATTTTTCAAGATATACTTGGGTAGTGTTCTTGTTTAAGAAAAATGAAACTATCACTAAGTTGCCAGAATTCTTCAAGCAGATTCAGAATAAGCAGAACCAGAGCATAGTGAGGATCAGAAGTGACAAAGGGACATAGTTTTTGAATTCACACATTGCAGAGTATTGAAAGGACCATGGGATTTTTCATGAAACATCTGCTGCCAGAACACCCCAATGGAATGGAGTAGCAGAGAGGAGGAATAGAATCCTCAAGGAAGCTGGAAGGATTCTTCTAGCAGAATACAAAACACCACAGAGATTTTGGGCAGAAGCCATCAACACAGCTTGTTTAACCAAGAATAGATGCCTCATTGCCCAGTGACATAATAAAACTCCATATGAGGTATGGAAAGGTAAAACCCCATCTGTTTCATTCTTTCATGTTTTTGGATGTAAGTGTTTCATCCATGACAATGGGAAATCCAAATTAAAAACTTTTGATGCTAAAGTTGCAGATGGAATATTCTTAGGATATTCCAGCACCAGTAAAGCATTTAGAGTTTTTAATAAGAATTCACTTTGTGTGGAGGAAACACCTCATGATGTTTTTGATGAATCTGCTTTTGAGTGCAAGGTGGACTTAAAGTCTTCTGATGAGACACATAATCAGACTACTGCCAAAGTAATCAAGGTCAATCCAACTATTCTTGATTAATATTCAGATGGTGACCCATCTTCTGGTTCTCTGGAGTAGAAACCTCCACAAGGAGCAGAACCAGAAGAGGTTGGACTCCTGTAGGGGGAAGCTCTCCTGCAGTTGGTAATTATCACCAAGGTACTGCAGCAGATGGTCAATCAGGCAAGGCCAAGGGAAGGAAAACCCTGGTTAATCACCCCAATGAGTTGATTATAGGAGATCCAGCTAAGGGTGTCCAGACTAGGAGAACTCTTAACTTAGATGCCTTATTCAGTTGCTATGTGTCCTTGATTGAGCCCAAGAACATCAAGGAGGTACTGAAGGATTCAAATTGGATTGTTGCTATGCAAGAGGAGTTGAATCAATTCACCAGACAGGATGTTTGGGAACTGGTAGACAGACCAAGACATCAAAAGGTGATAGGCACTAAGTGGGTTTTCAAGAATAAGAAAGATGAGAATGATGACATTACTAGGAACAAGGCAAGGCTAGTGGCTCAGGGCTATTCTCAATCTGAAGGAATATTTGCTCCTGTTGCCAGACTAGAAGCCATCAGATTGTTTCTAGCATATGCTGCTCACATAAAGTTCAAAGTATACCAGATGGATGTGAAATCTGTCTTTCTTAATGGAATTCTCATTGAGGAAGTGTATGTGGAACAACCTCCTGGTTTTGAACAAGGTGACAAGGTGTTTAAGCTTAAGAAGGCTCTTTATGTGCTGAAGCAGGCACCGAGAGCATGGTATGACACTCTTTCTCAGTTTTTTCTGGTCAATGGTTTTACTAAGGGAAAGATTGAAAGGACCTTGTTTTAGAAAGAAGAAGGAAAGGACATCCTTCTGGTCCAAATATATGTTGATGACATTATATTTTGATCCCCTAACAAGAAGCTGTGTGAGATGTTTGGAGATCTCATGCAAAGCCAGTTTGAAATGTCTATGATGGGTGAGATGAATTATTTCTTAGGTTTGCAGGTTAAGCAATCAGAGAAGAGAATCTTCATCAATTAAGCAAAGTACATCAGAAACATGTTAGAGAAATTTGGAGTAGGATCTCGCAAGGCAGCCAAGATTCCTATGATGATAAATTTCAACATGGATCCAGATGAGTCTGGAGAGAGTGTGGACCAGACTCAGTACAGAGCACTTATTGGTTCTCTTCTGTAACTGACTGCAAGCAGACCATATATTACTTTTGCTGTGGGTGTGTGTGCCAGATTTCAAGCTAATCCTAAGAAAATTCACTTGGAAGCAGCTAGGAAGATATTGAAATATCTTAAGGGAACAGTGAATTTGGGGTTATGGTATCCTGCGGATGACAACTTAGAGTTAAGTGGTTATTCAGATTCAGATTATGGTGGGTGCAAAATAGATAGGAAGTCTACAAGTGTAACATGCCAATTTTTAGGGATTAAATTGGTATCTTGGTTTTCAAAGAAACAAACTTCAGTTGCTACATCAACAACAGAAGCAGAGTACATGGCTGCAGGTAGTTGTTGTTCCCAACTACTCTGGATTAGTCAGTAGCTTAGGTACTACCAGATTAGAGCTAAGGATATTCCAATATTTTGTGATAGCAACAGTGCAATAGCAATCACCCAGAATCCGGTTCTTCATACCAGATGCAAACATGTTGATATAAGGCATCATTTTATCAGAGACCACGTTGAGAAGGGAGATATAAGGATGGAAAAGATTGCAACAGAGAAGCAGATAGCTGATATTCTGACTAAGCCTTTGGCTGAGACCAGATTCAGAGAATTAGCATTTGAGTTAGGTTTGTTGGATCCAGAGACAGAATTAGTTTACGGGGAACATCAGAGAAGTATCCTTTATTTCAATATTTCCTACTTTATTTTTTTTATTATACTAACATGCCTACAGGTTAGATATAACAGGGAAGTTACATCTACAGATGAGGTATGTACCAGATGAGGTGCAAAGTCAGATTCCAGAGAAATCCGGAGTATACTCTAACCAGAACTAGATGGGTTTCCATCAGATGAGATGTAACACCAGACTAACCAAGGTATCATCTGGTTACAATATCATGTGACAGGTATGTATTAACTTCTCTGGCCTCTGACCATTGGGACACACTTTTCAAATTACTAAATACACCCAAAATGTTCCATATTCAGAGTGTATTTAAGACTAGGGTAGAGGGCCTAGGCAATCATTTCGCTTTCTATCTTGACTGCCACAAAACCCTTCGAACCCAGTCCCAATGACCATGCCCACGCACCAAATTAAATCTGTATATCGCCTTTCAATCCTGGCCGTCAGATTTAATTATCGTGCAAAATGTAAATCAATTCACAAATTGATTTTGTTCCCCAAGTTAAGTTTTAACTTTACACACGTTCACACCTAATTTATTTTCAAAGCCACGCGTCTGTTCCTATTTAAACTTAAAAAATTTCAATCTGTCTCTTCACTTGTTCATTATTTCAAACCCTAACTTCTCTCTGCAAGATTTGTTTTCTCTCTCTCTCTCTGTCTCTCTTTCAGACATGGCACCCAAATGCAATTTCAACCATGAATACGTCTGTAAGAAGTTAAAGACGAAGATGGTTGTTGGCTTCACACCACCAAGAATCCGGCGGCGTTGGCCATTCTGGAACTTTTGCAGAACACAGGGGTAGAGAAATTGATCTCTACAATACCCAAGAACTTTCGCACACTTGATGGGTATACTGCTCAATTTCTGGTGCGGATGAAGATCCATGACGACCACCTCTTATCCAAGATCGATGGGGAGGATGTTGTTTTCTCAAAGCACAATTTCTGCAACCTATTCGAGAACATTTCTGCAGAAGGTGTAGACCCATTAAAGTACAAGGAGGATGAAGTTGTTGAATCCTTCAAGTTGTTTGCGAGAAAATCATGCCAGAATCTGACCAGGGGATTTTTGGACAAACATTTGAGGCAAAAGTACAAGGTACTTTTTGATATAGTGGTGAAGATGCTCATGTGTGAGAACCATAGCACAGATGCCATTTTTACTGGGCGGCTCTGTGTTATGAGGGTGATATATGATGGTGTCCAGTGCAACTGGGCAGAGTTCTTCTGGGGAGTTTTTAGGAAGAACAAGGCAAAGGTGCAAAAGGGAGAATGTCCCACAAAGCAAGGGGAATTGCAATTTTTCTTGAACGCAAATGTTTCTCTTGGGACAAAACTCACCTTGATTCTGGACTCTCTCTTCCCAGACAAGGCATGGAAGGGCTCCTAGTGCAAGAGCTTCCATAAATAAAAAATCATCTTCTCTAAGGATGGTCCTCTTTATGGCCATGCCGACTCTGATGGAGAAGAAGCCATCCCTGCCCCCCCCCTTTCCAAGCAGTGCCCTCACCTGCTAAGGGGCAGAAGAAGAAAAGCCTTACAAAGAAGAAGGCTGAAGCTCCTGCTTCTTCCAATATGGTGATATCTGGCTCCCTGTTCTTCAATGAACATATCCAGCAGATAGGGCGTTTCTCTAAGGCAATGCAGCATCTGGCGCCTGCTCTGGTTGAGCACCAGATCAAGGAAGAGAGGAGAAAATTCTTGAAGCAGATCAAGGCTACTTTTGCCTCTACTAAAGCCTCGTTCAAATGTGATTGCCTCTATCTGAAGATGGATATCAGGCACAACCAGAAGTAGATGCAGGAACATGTCTTGGACCAGCTGTGTCCAGTCTATGTGCTGAAGGTGGAGATGGCTTCTCAAATGCTTGAGACTGCCAAATTGAAGGACTCCCTCCAGGAGATGTTGGCCAAGCAAGAGCGTCTGGTGGCTGAGACTCAAGCTTACCTGGAGGAAGCCTAGAAGCTGAGTGATCTCCACTCTTCCTCCTCCACCGAGTTGCCTCATCTGATAAGGCAGGTGGTTCAGCCCCTCCTTGATGATGTTAAAAAGGGGGAAGAGAAGGCCAGAACTGATCTGGCGAAGAGCACCAATGAGACTCTCTTCAATCACGGAGCTCGTCTGGACCTGTTGGAGAACACTTTAGCTCAAGCTGACCTGCAGAAGAAGAAAAAGGAAGAGCTAAAGTCTTTGACTATGGCCAAGCAGCTTGCAGCAGAGGAGGAAACTCTTGACTCAGAGCAAGATCCTGTCTCCATTCTTGGCCCTGCCAAAAGGAAGATAAGAATGGTCAAGAAGTCCTTCTTGGAGCAGGTAGTTGAAGAGGCAGAGAAGAGGTTTAAAGAAGAGACTCCAAAGGAAAGGTTGGCCAGAGTAAGGAAGAATATAGATGAAGAGCAGAGGCTCATATATGTTAGAAGGCAAAACAAGAAAGCCAGAGAAGCTGGTATCACTCCTGGTGCCAGTGGATCAAGCCAGAAGAAGAAGGCTCCTATTGAAGTGATGGATATTCTGCCACTCAGGACAGAAGGGTCTTTTAACTCCACTGTGCCTGTTCCCCTTATTGAAAGGTGGAGAGAAGCAAAAACTTTGTGGTTTATCCAACACTACATTCAAAGACCCCCGCCAGAGGATGATGCGCTTATCAACAGAACCTTCCACTCCTGGATGAAGGCCTACGATGTAGAGTTGTACAAGACACTCATGGACTCCACCATTGAGTTCAACCTGGAAGTAACTGCCCCTGAGTTTCATTATCTCAACACTCCTATGATCGGGGACCAGGTTGATTGGGCAGAGTTGAAGAAGCTGTACAAGACTAAGGTGTTGGTGAATTTCACCCCAACATCTTCTGCTGAGCTCAAGGCTGTTCAAGACAGATTCCTTGATTGGTTTCTGGTGCCCAGGGAAAATAGAAGATATGCATGGAATATGACTTGATCTAAAATGTAATCTTTAATCATCTTTGTCCTCTGTTATTAATGAAAGTCATATCTACTCTGTCTTAAAGACAACTTCTTGTTGTCTTCTTGTTTCCGTGATAAGATCTATTCTAAGGTCTTATCATTTTATTTGTTTTCTTGTTTAATTTCTTTTTTATCAGTTCTGGTTAGTGTTTTAACTTCATCAAAAAGGGGGAAATTGTTAGGATAATAGTTGTTTAGTTTTGATGAGTTAAAATAAACCAGAAGATGTAATAGGACCATCTGGACCTGTTAGCCAGATGAGGAAATAGATTAGGACTTTGTCTAGGGGGAACTGCCAGACCAGAAGACTTCATCAGAAGAGTCACCAGAAGACTTCACCAGAAGAGTCACCAGAAGACCCCACCAGAGGACTTCACCAGAAGACTCCACCAGAAGACTTCACCAGATGAGATCAGACCAGAGGCAGAAGACCTTTCCCAGACCAGACGAGTCTGGTGAACCAAAAGATGCTCAGAATCTTTTATGAATTCTACTGAGTATTCTGGTTCATAACCTACTCTGGACCAGAGGACATCGAGGTTATCTGGTGTCTGGTCCTGCCTTCTCTGGAAGAATCAGATTTGGGCATTGGAAGCATTTGACCGTTGGTGATTCAAATCAAGTCAACAAGATCGGATTGGAAAGTATTTGAAGTCAATCAGTCCAAGGATCTCACCAACCCAATCAATCAATTAGAGAATTAATTGATTGAAGCTTCCTTAATTAGAGATATGATTAGATTAGCTCTCTAACGGCTAAACCCTAATCAACTCTATAAATACAAGAGTACATCTTTGAAGAAAGGCTCTAGAAAGTTTTCACGCGCACGAGTCATATTCAAACCTTAGCTTTTATCACGCTTTAAGCATTCTTACATTGTTCATAATCTTATATACTCATTAAGGAGTTGTTGGATCTCAACCTGTTCATCTGTTAAGACAAGGTTGAAGTTTGTAAAGCTTTAGATCGAAGTTAGATCTAAAGGCTGTTGTAAGAAGGAACTGGTACTTCTAAATTCCAGTACGTAAGTTGGTTGGTTGGTAGTGAGGCCCTTTTGAAAAAGGGAGAGTGGACGTAGGATTGTTATATCCGAACCACTATATATCTTATCCCGTTTACTGCTTTCATTTCATATTGCTTATCTTTAAGTGCTCTTTTAAAAGATTTTGTTAAGACTTTGTTTTAAGCTTCCGCAATTAATCCATCTAGTGGGACCAACATCATCCGCTGACTCTCCTTCAGTAGAGGTTTTGGGGCAGTCTTTGGGGTTAGGGTAAGTAGGAAAGTCTTCAGGGTTGAGTGTTTTTTAGTTTGGTTCAGGGTTCTGGTCAGGCTCAGTGATGATAGATGGGTTAGGTACTGGCTCATATGATGGAAGGATAGGTTCAGCGTTTGAAGATGATGGTTGGGTAGGTTCAGTGATTGTAGGGATAGGCTCAGTGTTTGAAGGGTTTTGAGGTTGGGTGTCAGTGTGGTGTGAGATGGGTTCAGTGATTATAGGGTTAGGTGTTGTTGAGGGAGGGGTTGAGGTTTGGGGTTCAGTAGGGAAGGACTCAGATTGCAGAAGCTCTGCCGAGTTGATGGTTTCCCTCAACTGATCCAAGTCAGAGGCTCTTGGAGAGCTTGACTCTTCCCTAATAGAGCTTATCTCCCTCTGTTTTTTGGCAGGAGATTTCTTTGGCCCTTTCCTCAACCTCTCAAGTGGCCTATCAACCACTGCCTCTTCTCCTCTAGACCTGACTTCATCGTCAGTCTCCTCAGCCTCAGATACGGCCCTCTTGGAGACCTTCTCAGTCCCCTTGCCAACTCCCTTGGCCGTGGCTTTCCCTTTCAACACCACCTTCAGTCTGGCTGTCTTCTCCTCCATAGCCTTCTCCACCTCCATCTTCTCAACCTCCTTCTCAGCAACGACCTCCTCTTGAGTCTCCTTCCCCTTCTCCAGGAGACTTTCAACTCTCTCAAGAAGGGCAGGCACATCTTTCTTGGCCTTCGCAGCTGGCTTCCTCTTCTGACCCTTAGGCGTGGCATTGGGGTCAGGCAAGCCCAAAACTACGTATGTATCACCAGCGGAGGTGAACATAACCTTCTTGGAAGACATGTCATCCTCCAAATCAAAAGTGCAGCCCTGACATGCATGGGCAATCAGGATGGATAACCTTATCCCAAATGGAAGAATAGCACCCACGGAGATGTGCTTCTTCTCCTTATCCTTCTTCAGCTTGTAAGCAGTGGCCTGACTGATTTGGTCCAGAAGAAATTGCTCCCAGTTGGCTTCAACTCCATCAACCAGAGCACCCATGATCCTCAGCTTGGGCAAACTGAGCTGCTCGTGAGAGCCAGTAGTACCCATTATGATCTTAGAGACCATATCAATCAATGCCCTATACTATGACTTCAGGGTTTCATTATGTTGTCTCGCCCTGAACTCTGATGACCCAGACTTAGTCCATTTCTCAAGGAACTCCCCTTCATTATTCTCCTTGTAAGTCCTGGGGTTGATGCCAGAGCACGGAAGCCCATACATCTCCTTGATGGCCTTCCTCAGGTTGATATCACGCATCTCGACGTTGTAGAGAGCCTCACCATCACTATTCTTCTCTCCAGTAGGAACCAGTATAGTCACCCTAGTAAATAACTCGCCCTTGCGAAGGAACATGTTCAAGTAGGCCTCCACAACTGTCTTAGGTAGCACAAAAGTGGATTTCTGGGTGAAATACTTTTCCAACACAGCCTTGGAGATCCAGTCGAAAACTGGAAGAATCTCCTTCACCGATAGACACGACCCCTCCATGGAGATAACATGCTCCATGTTAACCAACTTATTCTTAACAACATCTTCAATGTTGTCAGTAGTCCAGTTGGTATCTAAGAATATCATTTGATATGATTTGAGGAAATGTGAATTTGCAAAGAATTGTTTGAACGAGAAAGAGTTCAGTGTGCAATGTGTTTTTGTGTTTACGTAAATTCCTCAAATGACAGTTTAGATTGATATGAATTAGTCAGTTACTCAGACGTGAGGTTGGGATTAATCCTGAATTTGAAAAGTTTTGAAATGAAGGGCCAGGATTAATCTCCGTATCAAACATTTATCCTCGTCAGTCATATTCCATATAAAACGGACACGTATATGAAAAAGTAACTGAAGCATTAAATGCTCCGCTGCGCGTGGGTTTAAATATAAAAAGGCGCACTTTAAATGAAAACGGAATGCATTTAATAAAGATTTTCAGGACGAAGGACTCAGGGAGACGGTTTAAATTCACGAGAGTCAGGATAGAACTCATACCTGTCAGGAAAACATTGTAGCAACCTGATACCTCGTTGAGTCGAGTCTGGCCTGAGTTCCCCCTAGATCCTATACTGACTGCTCTCCCGGATCTAAGAGACCTAACTCCACTGACAGTTCCATAAACCTTGCCTCGGCCAAAGGCTTAGTCAAGATGTCAGCTTTCTGCCTGTCAGTGTGAATTTTCTCCATCCTAATGTCCTTCTTCTCTACATGATATCGAATGAAGTGATGCCTAATATCCACATGCTTGCACCTTGTGTGAAGCACTGGGTTCTGAGTGATTGCTATAGCACTATTTTTGTCACAATAGATTGGAACCTCATTAGCAAATACCTGGCAGTCTCTCAATTGTTGCCTCAATCATAGAATCTGAGCACAACAACTACCTGCAGCCATATACTCAGCCTCAGTTGTGGATGTTGTCACTGAATTCTAATTCTTACTAAACCACGGGATTAACTTACTTCCCAAAAACTGACATGTCCCTGAGGTTGATTTCCTATCAATCCTACAACCTGCATAATCTGCATCTGAATAACCAGACAGTTCTAAGTTATCATCTGAAGGGTACCATAGTCCCATATTGACTGTCCTTTTCAAATACTTGAGTATCCTTTTAGCAGCCTCCAAATGACTTCTCTTAGAATTAGACTGATACCTAGCACACACACCAACTGCAAAAGTAATGTCAGGCCTGCTTGCAGTCAGGTACAACAATGAACCTATCAGCCCTCGATACTCAGTCTGATTTACTGAAGTCCCTTTAGTATCAGGATCCATCTTCCAATTGGTGTTCAATGGAATCCTAGCTGGATTGCTATTCTGAACTCCAAACTTCTGAATCAAGTCTCTTGTATACTTGGCCTGATTGATGAAAATCCCTTGATACGTCTGCTTGACCTGCAATCCTAAAAAGAAGTTCATCTCTTCCATCATTGACATCTCAAATTTACCAGTCATCAACTCAGAGAATCTCTCACAGAGCTGATGATTTGTCGATCCAAATATTATGTCATCCACATAAATCTAGACCAAGAGAATGTCATCACCTTCAATGATCCTGAACAAGGTCCTATCCACGGTTCCCTTCTTGAACCCATGGTCAGTCGGGAATTGAGAGAGGGTATCATACCAAGCTCTAGGAGCTTGCTCAAGTCCATATAGTGCTTTCTTCAAATGGTATACTCTATCTCCAACCTCAAACCCGGGAGGTTGTTCAACATATACTTCTTCATTGAGTACACCATTCAGGAAGGCACTCTTGACATCCATTAGAAACACCTTAAACTTCTTGTATGTTGCATATGCAAGGAACAACCTGATAGCTTCTAACCTAGCCACTGGAGCAAAGGTCTCATCATAGTCTATCCCTTCAGACTAACAATACCCCTTTGCAACCAATCTTGCCTTGTTCCTTACTACAACACCATTCTCATCCTTCTTGTTCTTGAAGACCCACGTAGTACTAATAACACCTTGATGCCTAGGTCTATCTACCAGTTCCCAAACCTGATTCCTTATGAACTGATTCAACTCCTCTTGTATGACTATGATCCAGTTCGAGTCAGTGAGAGCTTCTTCAATGTTCTGAGGCTCTTGCTCAGAGAGAAAGCAACAGAACAGTGTGCTCTCACCATGAAACCATCTGGTCTTGACTCTCTCAGTTGGATCACCGATGACTTGGTCAATGGGATGATCTTCTAGCCATGTTCTCTTGCCTGGAGTTGTTCCTGAAGTATCTGCAATGTTAGTGTCTATAGGCTCATTAAATTCAGGATATTGAACAGAATGGGATGATCCTGAGTCTATACCAAAGGGATTTACCAACTCAATATCAGGGACAATGATTCCCCCTTAATGAGGTGGCTCAGGAACCGTCTCAGCTGCGACCGCATCTTCATAGACGATGCTTACCTCAGGTTGAGCATGTTCCTCAGTCTGAGGCTCAACAATCCCTAATATGCTGGGCTTAGGAGTGCTTCTTGGGTCATCTTCCTGATCGTCATCATCATCCCATCTTGGAATTGGCACGGTTTTGACCTTTGGATCAGGTTGATTCTTTAAGCTCGGCCTTGTCACTCTCCTTGTGACCTCCTCAGTGTCAGGATTCAACAATTTTAACCTAGACTCAGTGACAGATTCATCAAATACAACATGTGGTGATTCTTCCACAACAAGAGTCCAATAGTTGTAAACCCTGAAGGCTTTACTAACTTCAGAATATCCTAAGAATATTCCTTCATCAGATTTGCTATCAAAGGCTTTCAACTGGGTCTTCCCATTGTTGAGGATGAAGCACTTGCAACCAAATATATGGAAATAGGAAATGTGAGGCTTCCTCTTGTTCCATGTTTCATATGGGGTATGTGCATGTTGCTTGTTCAGATTGGATCTATTATGAGTGTAGCATGCAATGTTGATTGCCTTAGCCCAAAACTTCTTGGGCAATCTTGACTCAGCCAGTATGGTCCTGGCAGCTTCCTTCAGTGTCCTGTTCCTCCTTTCAGCGACACCATTTTGTTGTGGGGTTCAAGCTGCAGAAGTCTCATGAGCCATACCAAGTTCATTACAGAATTCAGAAATATATGAATCTATAAATTCAGTACCCTTATCAGATCTGATCTTAGTAAGAGACTGATTCTTCTCATTGCTGAGTCTTCTGAGCAACTCTGGAAGCTTCACCCGTGTTTTCTTCTTATTCAATAAGAAAATAACCCAAGTATATCTAGAATAATCATCAATAACCACAAGGTTGTATTTCCTACCATTCGTACTCACAGGTGTTACAGGGCCAAATAAATCCATGTGCAACAGCTGTAGAATCCTGTCAGTGGAGAAGGAAGCTTTCTCCTTGAATGATGCTCTGACCTGCTTCCCCTCCTGACAAGCTTTGCACACATGATCTTTGCTAAAAACTTCATTAGGTAGACCTTCAACAAGTGATTGTCTAGAAATTTTGTTAAGAATCTTGAAGTTCAGATGGCTCAATCGTTTATGCCATAACCAACTGAGCTCTAGAGAGCTTTTAGCAACAAAACAAGTATTGGGAACAGTCCTATTATCAAGACACCAAAACCTTTAGTAAAACCTTTTGAGTTATCACCAAAGGTTACCTGTGGACCATCTTTAGCTTAAAATTCTTGGAGAAGACTCTTCATTCCAGTTATATGCCTTGAGCAACCACTGTCTAGGTACCAAACATCCTTGATTGAGTCTTCTCTCCTTTTGATGAGATCCACAGCCGCCTGCAAATAATTCAGGCTTTAGGTACCCATTGGGTGTTGGCTCCTATTGTGTCAGTTGTACCCTTTGGGATCCAGACTTGCTTCACAACCCTGATTGCCTCAGAGTGGTAAATCGGTCTCCCTGAAACATCAACATACACTACTTTCTTCTTCTTAGCCTGAGTGGAAGATGGTGTATGAGTGCTAGACTTAGGCTTTACAGGAGCCTGAGTGGATACCTTTTGGGCTGGCCTGCTATTCTTCATAGGCCTGGGTGCAGCAGGTCTCTGGGCTTGTTCTTGATAAGGGCTCTGTTTTCTGTTCCCCCTAGGTAAGTGAGGGAAAGAAAAACAGTTAAAGGCCTCAGGATGCCAAAACCATGGGGGAGTCATCATACTTGACCTTTCCTGCTGGTATTGCCACGCATGATGATACCCTCGTTGACCAGTCTGAGGACTCTTGGCCTGAGTCTTCCTCTGCTTTCGCTTAGGCTTTCTCTGGCCTGAGCTCTCAGGGACCTCCTTTGGTTGTCTGTCCTTTCCCTTGGGTTTTGGTCAACAACCTTGGGGCCAACCCTGACTGTGTCAACAGTTTCCTTGCCCTTATCTGTCTGGCTGGCCTGAAGTACAACCTTTGGTGCATTCTGGCTTGCCTGAACAAAAACCCTCTTAGTGTTGCTCCCTGAAGCAACATGAGATTGACCATGTGAGGATTTCTTAGGAACATAACCAAGTCCCTTTTTCTCATTCCCAAGCAGGTGGCTGCTATTTATTTTCTCTCTAGCCACTGAGGATTTATTCATTGCTGCAACCTTTTTCTTGAGAGAGTCCTCACTCTTTTTAGGGTTTAAATTCTGGCAAAGAGGTCATCAAACTTACTCTTGAGTACCTTCAGCTCCTCCTTCCTGACCAACTCTTCATCAGCCAGTTCTTTCAGAATATTCTCTCTCGGGAGACGCTCAGCATTGATCATGTCAATTTCCTGAGTTAGTCTCACAATTTGAGCTGACTCTTTCAGATCTGACTGAGTGAGTTGATCATTTAGGTTTTGAACCTCAGTACTCAGTTTCTGGTTCTCCTCTACCTAGAAGACATTACTTTCCTGCAGCCTGGAGAAATCAACCATCAATTGATCTAAACAGATTTGAAGGTTCATTTCTCTAGCTGACTCTGAGCTAAGCTCAGGATTTTGACTAGTGTAAGAACCACACACAGAGTTAGATGTTACCTCAAGCTCTTTCCTAGCCATCAGACACACATCATCGTACTCATCATCGGAAAAGAGTTCAGGCGACCTCTCCTCAGGACCATCCGAGTCTGTAGCATCTTCAGCGAGCATAGCTCTCCAGTCAGCGTACCTCTGGTCTCTTTTGGCCCTCATCTCCTCTCTCTCCCTTGCACTCAGCTCTGGGCAGTCATACTGATAGTGCCCACTCTTGTTGTAGTCGTAACACGTAGCTTGCTCATCACCTCTCTCTTTTCTCGGCTCAGGGTTCCTTCTTGAGTCAGGTTCCCTTTGTCTAGATGAGCTTTCAATCTTTCCTGAGTGCCTATCATCACGAGTACGTCTCTGTTCATCTCTTTGATCGTTCTTTGGGTCTGAGTATCTTCTTTTATCGCCACGATCTCTCCTCTGGTCAGTGTTCCTTCTTTCCTAATATCTCCTCGAGCTTTGGTGGGTTCCTTCAGGTTTTCTATCACGAGTATCCTGATAAAATTTCTTATAACGACCAAACCTGGAATTAAGCTTATCAAAGCGTCTGGCCATCAGGCTGTACTCCTCAGCAAGCTCTTCCTTGCTCATCTCCATCAGTGACTTTGGTGAAGACTCAACAGGTTCTGACCTGGCTTTGAATGCCACACTTTTCTCAGGAGCTTTCTCTTTCTCCTCTTCTTCCTGCTAAATTTCTTCTTTCTCTAGTTGAGATCATATTCCAGTGCTTTGAGCTCTAAAAAAAGTAAAGCAGAAGTTATGTTACTCATATCCTGAGTGTTCTTTAACATGATTACACTGTTGTCACATCTCTCAGGAAGGGCATTCAAGATTTTAGAAGCAATATCTTTCTTTGGAACATCTTTGTCCAACATTACCAACTCATTCATCAACTTGATGAACCTTAAACTCCATTTGATCTATAGTCTCATCAGGTAGCATCTCGAACGCTTCAAACTTTTGAATGACAATATTCCTCTTGTTCTCCTTTATCTTTTCTGACCCCTCACACATCCTGGTCAGCTCATCCCAGACCTCCTTAGCCTTCTTTAAGTTCATCAGCCTCGCTGACTCCTCGAAAGGCACTATATGCAAGATGATATTTCTGGCCACATTGTCCAGCCCCACCATTTTGATCTCGTCATTGGTCATATCCTTCCTCTCCTTAGGAACCTGTACGCAATGTCAAGATGCTCATACCTCAGTCCTCTTACATTAGGGATGGTGATCTTGATAGGTCCTTCCTTGATGACACGTGGCATCTGGTCATGGATGGCATCTAGATGTGCCTCAAGTCTAAACTTCCTGTAGAAAAAGTTAGAAACAGAGAATTCAGGCAATGAAGCTTCAAGTCTCCCTGAAGTCATGATGATGCAAGTTTTATGAAAAGCAAACTCAGATCTATTCACTGACCACCAACAGTTTCACCTTTGAAACTATTAGTATTCAAAGTCAGTGGTCTTTTGAACTACTGCTCTGATACCACTAGTTGGTCCCGGTACAAGATTGAGGAATACGTGTATGGGGGGGAATACATGTATACCAATTTTTCTGACTTTCAATCTTACTGAGTCCCCTTAGCTCAGAGTGATAAAGAACTCAGGGTTGATAACACACCTACTGACTGCACTGAGTGCTGGTCAGTTGGCTAACTATCAACTTGAGTTCAGTGCGGAAATGTGTGAGCCCTGAAAGTTTATAGTCTTGTTTTATGTTTACTTTTTGAAAACTTGTTTACTCAATTCTAAAATAGTGGTTAGTAGGGCAGTATTCAGATTGATCAAGCTGATTGATTCAAGCCTGACAAAACTAAATGCTATGAATGACTTAAGCTAATAGGCAAATAAGAACAATATCAAAGCAGTAAGAACACAGGGAGTTTAACGTGGTTCATAGACTCAAGCCCATATGTCCACGGTCCTGATTTAACAGGAAATCCACTATTGGGATTCTTGCTTTTTACGTGCCAAGGTGCACCAAGATCAGCTAACCTCGCTGACCTATACAAACTCCTTTCTAACTTACTAACACAACTTCCACCAACAAATCTGACTAATGGGTTTTGGTTTCAGTTTGGATTCCAACTAGGGTGTGATTATCCTTACAAGACTAAGCTATGCTAAGGATGTATAATCACTCTAAGCTTATGATAAGGCTTGAAAGCTCAATGGAATACATAATAACTCTCACTAATCTAAGAAACACTTGGGAAATTTGTCTGGTTTCAAGTGCTTCTTTTGAACGTTGAATGCTTTTGAAAGCTTGAGAGTTTGAGTAATTTATGGCTTGGAAATTTCCCGTAACCTTGAATGAGTTCAAGGCCTTCTGTATTTATAGGTGATTTGAAAACTATCTGTTGGAAGAGATAACCTTCTATTCATCTACGTAGAGTTGTTCAACGGATATATCTCCCATGCAGCAGCCGTCCTTGCATGGATTAGGTAATGGCATTTAATTCACCATTTAATGCTTGTCCATTGAAAGTGCAGTCTGAATTCAGTCTTTGTGTCAGGGTCCGTACGTGCGTGTCCTCACTGGATTGGTCCATGTCATCAGGTTGGTGAGAATGTCAGAACTTATTCCTAGACTTCAGGCTTGTCTTATTAAGTTCTTTTGGTCTCGAGCACAACGGTCTTGTCCTGACGCTGACATTCCTTTTGCATTGCTTGGCTCTACTCCAAGTCTTTCCCATTTGCTCAGTATCATCCTGTTCCCTACAGGGCTGAGTTAGTAATGACCTCAGGGTCATACTCTTCATCACCTACACTTACTCAGCCAGCTTAGATAAACTGCCGTAAGTTCAGGATGGTGCTCTTCGTCTTCAGGCTCTTAGTCTTGATTGACGTCAATGAGTGCTCCTCTCACTGAGTACCTTTGAAGTGTAAAATAACTAAGTATAAAACCTAACCAACACTAGTCTGACTACAAATGCATAACATCTCTTCAGGGGCTTTGAGATCTAATCAAAACTGACATTGTCCCAACATTAAGAAATCAACAACTACTGAGGTCTAATTCTTCTTCAATCATAACAGAAGAATTTATCCTCTTTGTAGGTCCTCTGCAGCACATACAAAAGGTGCTAGTGCAATCTTGGTCAATCTGAGAACTACACCTCAACCTTTCACGGTGGATTGTTCAATTCCACCTAGGTCGTGAAGTAGTACATTTATTTACAAGGAACTGTTAATGTGATATTCCGTGATCTGGTATTACCATATTAACTACAATGTAACACATACTATATATTAAACGGTTTACAATAAACATATATAACTTTCATTTATATTTAGACCAACAGTGGTAAAAGATTTATTTTCATAAATAAGTGTTTTAATACATAGGTTATACAAAGTAAAAGCATACTTTCACATATAACCCAAACATGTCCCATTTATACTCAAAGTTTGCTTTTAAGTATACATCAGCATGTCAGGTGTAGTTCTACGTGACATCTAATGTCACCTACACTAACCTAATAATATTTCTCCCACTTATACTCAAATCAAATTGGAAACGGTCTTGACACTCATTCCATCCACATGTCTCTCAAATGTACTCTGAGGCAGATCCTTTGTGAATGGTGTTGGTCCCACTAGTCAGATTAATGCAAATGCGGAAGCTTGCTTAAATAAACCTTTTAAATTTCAAATCAAAGATGCAGAATGTAAAGGAAAACAATAAATAACACAAGATATATAGTGGTTCGGATGTTAAAATCCTATGTCCATTCTCCCTTATCAAAGGGGCCTTACTATCAACCAACTTACGAACACTGGAATTTCACAACCAGCTCCTTGTAACAATCTTTAGATCTACTCAATCTAAAGCTCCTCTATACTACAACCTTATCTTTAGAGATGAACAGGTTGAGTATGTAAATTCCAACTACAAACTCCTTAATGAGCATATAAATATTAAGAGCCTAAGATTACTTAATTATTTGAGTATGATGTAAAGCTTGAGAATATTTCTCCGTGCCCGTAACTAGAGCTTTTCTTCAACCAGCACTCTTGTATTTATAGAGGTGATTAGGGTTTAGCCGTTGGAGAGCTAATTTAATTAGATCTATATTTTTGGAAACTTCAATCAATCAATTCCCTAATTGATTGATTGGGTTGGTGAAATCCTTTGGATTGATCCTCCATAGACTTTCCAATCTGATCAATGTTGACTTCATTAAATGCACCAACGGTAATAATCAACTTTCTTGGAAAACTCTGATTCTTCCAGAGTAGAAGGACCAGATACCAGATACCAGATGACCCAGAGGTCCTCTGGTCCAGAGTCGGCTGTGAAACTGTTCTTCCCTTAGATTCAGAAGATGATTATAAGGTACTTTTATTTCACCAGACTCGTCTAGTCTTCTGGACTCGTTTGGTTCTATGGAAAGTCTTATGCCTCTGCTCTGATCTTCTCTGATGAAGTCTTCTGGCGGAGTCCCCTGTTGAAGTCTTCTGGTGACTCTTCTATTCTAGCAGTTCCCCCTAGACTAAGTCCTAATCTAGTTCCTCATCTGGCTAACAGGTCCAGATGGTCCTATTACAACTTCTGGTTTGTTTCTAACTCATCAAAATTAACACAATTTATCCTAACAAATGGATCTGCTAGGTTGTCCTTTGACGCGATCTTTGCCACCTCTCTTAATGATTTCTCGTATAAGATAGTATTTTCTTTCTATGTGTTTGCTGGCCTTGTGGGCTCTCGGTTCCTTTGAATTTGCAACTGCTCCAACATTAGCACAATAGACAGTGATTGTGATGGGCAAATTCGGAACAATGTCCAAGTCCACTAAGAAGTTCTTGAGCCAAACTGCCTCTTTTGCAGCTTCACAAGAAGCTACATAATCGGCTTCCATGGTCGAATCTGCGATGCATTTCTGCTTAACATGTTTCCATGATATGACTCCTCCTCCCATGCAGAACACACTACCTGAGGTAGATCTTCTGGAGTCTAGGTCTGATTGGAAATCCAAGTCCGTATATCTCACGGGAATTAAACTATCTGACTGGTAAATCAACATTCTATCACGAGTTCTTTTCAGATACTTCAGAATGTTTTTAACTGCAGTCCAATGATCTTTCTCGGGGTTACTTAGATATCTTGCCACCATGCCCATTACAAAGCAAATATCTGGTCTCGTACACAGCATTGCATACATAAGGCTTTCTATGGCCGAAGTGTACGGAACGCCTTTCATGTCATCTATCTCCACTTGCGTCATAGGGCACATTCCTTTGGAAAGATGGATTCAGTGTCTAAAAGGTATAAAAACTTTCTTGGAATTTGTCATGCTAAACCGCTTCAAAACAATTTCTACATATGAAGCTTGCAATAAGCCCAACATCGTTTTCTTGCGATCTCGAGTGATCTTGATCCCAAGGATGTGACCGTCTTTCCCTAAGTCCTTCATGTCAAACTGATTTGACAGTCATACCTTTACTTCTGACAACACCTTTACATTGTTTCTGATGAGCAGAATATCCTCTATATACAGTACTAAGAATATCACTGCAGTTCCGTCACACTTTTTTACACACAACTCTCGGACTCATTTTGATCGAACCCATAAAACTTTATAACCTAATCAAAACACTGATTCCAAGCACGTGATGCTTGCTTAAGTTCGTAAATTGACTTTTTTAGCTTGCAAATGAGATGTTCTTGACCTTTCGCAATGAAACCTTCGGGTTGTCGCATATAGATATCCCTGCTGGTCCCGGTACAAGACTGAGGAATACGTGTATGGGGGGGGGAATACACGTATACCAATTTTTCAACTTAAAACTGACTGAGTCCCCTTTACTCAGAGTGGTAAAGAACTAGGAGCTGATAACACACCTACTGACTACACTTGGTGCGGGTCAGTTGGCTAACTATCAGTTCAAGTTCAGTGCGGAAATGTTTGAGCCCTAAAAGTTTAAAGTCTTGTTTAGTTTGCTTTCTGAAAAACTTGTTTTACTCAATTCAGAATAGTGTTTAGTAGGGCAGTGTTCTTATGAAGATCAGCCTGATTGATTCAGGCCTGATAAACTTGAATGCAATGAATGAATAAGTAATATGGCAAGTATGCACAATATTAAAGCAGTAAGAACACAAGGAGTTTAACGTGGTTCAGAGTCTCAAGCTCCTACGTCCACGGCCTGACTTAACAGGAAATCCACTCAAGGGATTCTTATTTTTAACGTGCCAAGGTGCACCAAGATCAGCTATTCTCACTGATCTATAAAACTTCACTTACTAACACTCTAACTGACTTTCTCCCAACAAGCCTAACTTAGGGTTTTGGTTTCAGTTTGGATTCCAACTAGGTTGAGATAATCCTTACAAGGCAAAGCTATGCTAAGGAATGGATAATCTCTCTAAGCTTAAGATAATTCTAATTAGCTCTTGGAATACAGAATAACTCTCAATTGCTAAGAAACACTTGGGAAATTTAGAAGGTTTCGAGTGCTTCTCTTAAGGGTTGAATGCTTTGAATGCTTGAGAGTTTGAGTAATTTCTGGCTTGGAAATTTCCCGTAACCTTGAATGGGTTCAAGGTCTTCTGTATTTATAGGTGATTTGAAAAACTATCCGTTGGAGAGATAGCCTTCGAGTCATCTATGTAGAGTGGCTTCAAACGGACATATCTTCATGCAGCAGCCGTCCTTGCATGGATTTGGTATTTGCGTTAAATGCACATTGAATGCTTGCCCGTTGAATATGCAGTCTGAATTCAGTCTTCATGTCAGGTTCCGTACGTGCGTGTCCTTCTCGGATTGGTCCACGTCATCAGGTTGGTGAGAATGTCAGAACTTATTCCTGAGTTTCAGGCTTGTCTTATTAAGTTCATTTTGTCTTGAGCCCACCAGTCTTGTCCTGACGCTGAAATTCCTTTTGCATTGCTTGGCTCTACTCCAAGTCTTCCCAGTAACTCAGTGACATCCTGTTCCCTTCAGGACTGAGTTAGTAATGACCTCAGGGTCATACTCTTCATCACTGACACTTACTCAGCCAGCTTAGAGGACTGCCATAAGTTCAGGATGGTGCTCTTCGTCTTCAGGCTCTGAGTCTTGATTGTCTCCAGTGAGTTCTCCTCTCACTGAGTACCTGTGAAGTGTAAAATGACTAAGTACTAACTCTAATCAAGACTAGCCTGACAAAGACAGATTAAGGCAAACATCTTTTCAGGGGCTTTGGGATCTTAATCAAAACTGACAATGTCCCAACAATCCCCAACCAAGACTTCCATTTAGGAAAGTTATCTTGATATCCATTTGCCAGATCTCAAAATCTAAATGACCGACAAGAGAATACGAATGGACTTAAGCATAAGTACAGTAAAAAAGGTTTCCTCATAACCGATCCTTTCTTTTTTAGTAATCCTTTTGCCACTTGCCTAGCTTTGAAGGTTTCAACCCATCCGTTCAGTCCTCTTTTTCTCTTGTATACCCACTTACATCCAATGGGTTCTCCCCACTGGGTGGTTCAATTAGCTCCCACACTTGATTATGATCCATAAAACCCATCTCAGCTTCCATCGCAGTTTGCCAAGATTTTACATCTTTGTCTTAGGTTGTCTCGTTGTATGTCCATGTGTCTGATTCATTATCTATGATAATCTAATCCAAAGATTCTTCTATTCCCATGAATCTCTCGGGTTGTCTAACAAGCCTTCCACTACGATGGGGTTCCGGTTGTATAGGTGTGACGATTGGTATATCATCTTGTACACTTGGTATAGGAGTTTGTCCTCTTAATTCATCTAAGGTAATCTCACTTATGGGCTTTCTATTGTTCATATAGTCTTCTTCCAAGAATTTAAAGTGTGTACTAATTATAGTCTTTTGATCCTTGGGACTATAGAGCATACACCCCCTCGTTCCCATGGGATATCCTATAAACGGCCTTAAATCCGAACATGCATCCAACTTACCAGCTTCCTTGTCTAGCACGTATGCCGGATACCCCCAAATTCTCATGTATCTCAAACTGGGCTTTTGCCCGGCCCCAAATTCTGACGAGGTTTTAGGAACTTATTTGAATGGCACCATGTTTAGAATGTAAGCCATTGTTTCCAATGCATTACCCCAAAACGACTTGAGTAGATCCGAATAACTCATCATTGATTTGACCATTTCTAAAAGAGTCTGGTTTCGTTCTACAACTCCGTCCTATTGTGGGGTTCCCAGTGCAGTTAGTTGGGATATAATCCCTTCGTCTGATAGGTAGTTCAAGAATTCATCGCTAAGTTATTCGCCTCCACGATCAGATCGTAGAAACTTGATACTCTTTTCCTATGCTTCTCGGCCTCAACCTTGAACTCTTTGAACTTGTTAAAAATTTCAGACTTATGCTTCAAAAGGTAGATGTATCCATATCTTGAGTAATCATCAATGAAAGTGATAAAATACTCATACCTCCTCTTGCTTTGATCAACATTGGACCATACACATCAATATGAATGAGTTCTAACACTTCAGTGGCTCTATTCCCCATGGCTCCAAATGTCGTCTTGGTCATTTTACGCTCTAAACAGGATTTGCAAGTTGGAAATTACTCAACTCGAAGTAACTCCAAGCATCCATCTTTCACCAATCTTTGTATCAACATTAGATTAATATGATCTAATCTAAGATGCCATAGAAGTGTTTCATTCATATCTTAAGAATGCTTTCTTTTATTTCTCGAAATGGTCGATGTGTTATTAGATTCAGTTTGTGAGTGGTGTGCACAGTTAATGGTATAGAGTTCATGCAACAATGTTCCGGAACAAATAAACTCATCGTTTCGAAAGATAATAACATCCTTATTAAAAGAAATTGAGTATCTATTCAAAACAATTTAGAAACTGAAGTTTGAATTCTTTCTAAAACTAGGAACATAAGAAACGTCTCTTAAGACCACAACTTTATCTTCAAAAGATAGGCGCACTTCTCCTACTACTTCAGCTGCCACTCTCGTAGCATTGCCCAGTGATGGAGATCTCACTCTCCGGGTTAGCTTGAACCTATGCAAAGTGAAACAAATATGATCAGTGGCTCCTGTATCCACTACCCACGAATGGGCAGCATACGCAACTTCACAAGTTTTAACGACTAGGGCGTGTGAATTACCTATCTTTCCTGGCCTCTTAGGCTTGGAACAGGCAGACGTCCAATGTCCTTCTCTTACCACAATTAAAACACTTCCCCTTAGCAGGTTTCTTGCCTTCCCTTTTGACGTTAGTCTTGGCTTTGCCTTTCGCATAGTATTAAACATTCATCAAAATAAAAAAAAAATCAAATCAAATTGGAGCATTCAAATCCAATTGTCATGGTTTAATGTTGGTCCCACTAGATAGATTAATTGCGGAAGCTTTAAGTTTATGTCTTAACAAACTTCTTATTATAAGAGCACAAAACAAGTAAGAGAATAAATAAATGAAAGCAATAAATAACACCGGATATATAGTGGTTTGGATCTGAATATCCAACGTACACTCTCCCATTTTATCCAAGGGGTCTCACTAATAACCAACCAACTTACTCACGTACTGGAATTTTCGAAGTACCAGTTCCTTCTTACAACTCCTTTAGATCCAACCACAATCTAAAGTAATCAACCTTCAACCTTATCTTAGAGATGAACAGGTTAAAGTCCAACAACTCCTTAAGAGTAGATATGTAATGTGAACAATAAGAGTGCTAAGAGTGATTATCAAAAGCTTGGAATGTGACTTGTGCGCGTAAGAGTCTCTAGAGCTTTTTCTTGTGACTGCACTCTTGTATTTATAGAGGAGATTAAGGTTAGCCGTTGGAGAGCTAATCCAATCAGATCCTCTATTTAAGAAAGCTTCAATCAATCAATTCCCTAATTGATTGATTAACTTCAATAACTTTCCAATCCGATCTAGTTGACTTGATTTGAATCACCAACGGTCAAATGCTTCCTCTGCCTAACTCTGATTCTCTCCAGAGAAGGCAAGACTAGACACTAGGCAACCTCGGTGTCTTCTGGTCCAAATCTGGTTAACAACCAGAATACTCAGTAGAAACAGGGGATCAAACTGAGCATCTTTTGTTCCACCAGACTCGTCTGGTCCGGACTCGTCTGGTCTGGGGAAATGTCCTCTGCCTCTGGTTAGATCTCATCTGGTGAAGTCTTCTGGTGGAGTCCTCTGGTGAAGTCCTCTAGTGGGGTCTTCTGGTGACTCTTCTGGTGAAGTCTTCTGGTCTGGCAGTTCCCCCTAGACTAAGTCCTAATCTAGTTCATCATCTGGCTAACAGGTCCAGATGGTCCTATTACATCTTCTGGTTTGTTTTAACTCATCAAAACTATACAATATTTATCCTAACATTTAATTTTCTTCCACGTCTTGATCCCGAGAAATCGTTCTTGTAGCTTTCATCGTTCGTCTAAAAAAGCTCCAACTAAAATAACAATAATTCTTAAAAAAAAAGTCCTCCATTCGGGACGACATTCGGTGGCCTATGCCTACGCCGGGAAGCTCCAAGCGTGGGCCGCCTGTCATCCCACATGCGAGTGGGCAGGCGCGCGATGTGGGTCGGCCGGCGCAAGCGCCGACCACCTCCTCGACCCGCACGGCTATGCATGACCCGTACCGTCCTAGATGGCGCCTATGCATGCGCCCGCCACGTCCGCACGCGACGTCCACACATGCATGCAATTCACCGTCTATGTCTTTGTTTCGATCCGGTTACAATTTATTTATAAAAAATAAATAAACCTAGATCTAGACTAGTCTATTACATTGTTCAAATCAAACAAAAAATAACTAATCTACTCGTGGATTTTCTCACGAGAAAAATGAATACGTACGAATCTAATTAAAAACACAAATAATTAATACGTATGAATAAAACAAACATAAAAACCATGACAATTGGATACCTGCAAAAAAGATTTAACAATTCTACTATCCAATTTCAATTTAATGTTCAACAATTTTAGATTCCAATTTAAAGATCATAGACCGAAACCGTGGCTCTGATATAAGTTGTTGGGGAAATTGGGGTGTCAGGATCTATTCAGAATGATTTTAAATACGAATTTAAAATTCAATTATTACTAGCATGAAGTAATTCTAATTAATTCAAATAATAATTCCAACAACACTTATTATCATGTATATGAATTAATTCACATAAAATCCTATAACGGAAAATCTAGGAGTTTATGCGATTACGTACCTCTTGAAGCGATGAGCTTTGAGAATAACGAGACAAGCTTTAACAATCCTATCAACCAAAAGACCTTCTCAAGTATTCCCTTTAGCATTGTTCGTCCATCGGTTGGAAGTGCTTAACAAACAAGTAATAAAATAAGGGAGGAAGAAAAATGTATGTAGCACTTAATTTTTCAAACTCATGGAACTTGTAAATAGGGATGAAAATATCACCCCTATTTAAAAGGGGGGATGGCCAATTTTTTCAAGTGGAATAGGGAGAGAAAATCTCTATCTTGATTTCCAAGAAATCTTGAATATATCCCATATATTCTTATCTCCATAATTAAATATTCCACAAAAAATTTCCCCTCCTTATTGTTATGGAATTTTTGAAAAAATAGAGATAATAATACAAGATTTTGATCTTCTTGAATTCATGAGATAATCTTGTATTCCAAGAATACATATCTTTTATAATATTTTTTCAAGAAAATCAATAAAATCTTTCTTCTCTCTAAAAAATTCAAAAAATACTTAATAAATAGCCAAGTGGGAGATTTCTTGAATTTAATGAGAAAATATTGTATTCCAAGAATACTTATCTTCATTTCATAACAAAACTCAAAGAAAAATTTTCTCCCCTTACTTATTAACTTTCGAAATTAATAAGAAAAATTAGGCAACAATATTTTTCTTTTATTTTAATCACCTTATTATTATTGGGCTACTTGAGGAGCCTTTAGGAGAATTATGATTGAACCTCCAATGAGCTTCTGAATTTTCAATATTGAGCCGCAATATAATTCGGCCCATTAATATTAATTAATACCACTATTAAATTAATATTGCACTATCCATTGTAATCCATATTACGATAATACGGGCTCCCGGTTATTATTTTCCATGTTTAAGATTATCTAGTCCATTATTAATTGAGCCTCTGAATAGCTCTAAATTAATGAATATCTTGTGTCTTGGAGTAAAGACAGCTCAATATTATTATCCGTACCAGAAAAATAATTTTCACTTGCAAGATTTTGTACGATAAAACATCTGAGCCCACCAAGGGGATAAATCTCACAAGAGTCCGTATTAAATCTTAGCAATTGTCGTATGATTAATATTATTGCCCAAAACACAAGGTATCGAACTCACAATGATTCTCACCCAACATGTATCAAAGCAATAAGTATCAACCACACACAGTCCTATTTAAGTAACGGAGATTAAGAAATCAACAACCACTGAAGTCTAATTCTTATTCGTTCAAAACAGAAGAATTTATCCTCTCTATAGGTCCTCTTCATCAAATACAAAATGTGCTAGTATAATTTCTTGGTCAAGACAGACCAATCTGCGAACTACACATCAACCTTTCACGGTGGATTGTTCAATTCCACCTAGGTCGTGAAGTACTATATTTATTTACAAGGAAATGTTAATGTGATCTTCTATGATCTGGTATCACCACATTAACTACAATGTAAAACATACTATATATTGAACGGTTTGCAATAAATATATATAACATTCATTCATATTTAGAGCACCAGTTATAAAAGATTTATTCTCATAAATAAGTGTTTTAATACATAGGTTATATAAATTAAAAGCATACTTTCACGTATAACCCCAACAAGGAGCGGATGCGGGGTGCACACAGGTGGTGAGGGAAGCTGAGGAAGAAATCCGTCAGTTACGTATCCAGTCCCTTGAGGCCAAGAATGTGAAGGAGAAAACAGAGGTTGTGGAGGGAAAGCAGGGCGTGAAACTTGCCCGCAAACTTGCGGATGCTAAGCAGAGCATGAAAGACCTCTTCTACAAGTGAAGGTCATTGCAATGAGGGAAGAGGATAGGGCATATCCATGCATGGACCTGAAAGTGGGCGTGTGTTATAAAGTGCAGACGTTGTACCAAATGTTAAAACAAATATTACAACAAACTGGGAAATCAGAATATAAAATGTGTACAGCGGAAGACTTAAACACACGATTGCGAGATGGAATACTTTTTAACACAAACTATCTTAAATAGCTTGTGCTAGCCTTACGGCAAAAGGTTCACTATAAAAAGATTAGTGATACAAAAGTTGTGTGAAGAGTAAAATCGTTCACAACAAAAACAAGAATCGATATCACCTATCAAATCTAAATTTGCTAAGTGTATAATCTATCTATACACCGTCAAAGTTGATCTCACTCTATATATATGATCTCTCTATCTATGGATATAGGTTCGACCGCAAGTTATACGAGAAGAACTCTACTTCTAAGTATAACATAAATGTTGGAATAACTGCCCTATCACCTTTAAACTCAGGATCAACACTAGAGTAGGTGTACTTGTTTACTCCATACTTGGTACTGAAAACTTCAGCTTCTATTTATAGATGGAAGTCTTCAATCCGAAAATAACATCTTCATGTAACCGCTCCATGATCTTCATGTAATCCCACGTCCTTATCTTTATTCCTGATGTTTCTTGATGCAACCGCCAGATCTAGATTGTTCTAAAACATCTTGGATAAGTTTGGATCGTGTAGGCCCTTGTAGATCCTTCTGGAACCCGTAACCGCTCATGTTGCAACCAATGTTATGCAACATTCACTGCAACATTGAGTATTCCAGAACCTTGTAGATCCTTCTAGATCTTCATCCTGCGTGTTAAAATATCTAAGACAACATTTGATCATAAAGTGTTGGTTAATGAGAAGAAAGGGTGAATTCATGTTGTTTCAAAGTAAATAGTGAATACTTCACTACCAACAACATTAATAATCTCCCCCAATTTGACCTTTCTGCTACAACACACCTGATGTATCTCAACTTCTCGAGCAGCAGCAACTGGTACTCCCCCTATTATGGCAGAAAGTAGGTTTTTCCAGTAGTTCTTTAGGAATTGGAGTTCATCTATAGAGTCCTGCAAATGCTTCAGTTGAGTTTGAATAAACTCGGGTGAGATATTCAGGAAATGAGCTGTAGGAGCGGGAATGTTGCTAGGTATGTTCCCAGCATTATGTGCAGCATCTTGTGCAGGAGCAGGGTCAGGAACAGGTTGGTGTGGTTCTGCATCATCTTCTTCAGCATTATCCTGCAGAGGTAAGTCTAACACTCTATTTCCAGACAGTAAATAATGAGATATACCCATCAGATTGACTCTCCCCCTCTACAACTCATTCCTTCTGTGAACAAAGTTGTGACTCCTCAAATATCCATAAATCAGCACAGGATAAGGCAAGTTGCCTTTCTCAGAGATCTTTCCAGCAAATTTCATCATGTGATGAAAAATAACCAAACCAAGAATAAAGTTTTTCATCACACCAATTTTGTACATCAGTACAGCCTGATCTCTGGTCACCTTTGTGGAATTTGTAGAGGGTATCCAGTTATACACCACCAGTTTGTGTAAAACTGAATACAGAGAGGTCAATGAGGCAACCAACATATTCTTCTTCCATTTGTTAACTCTTCCCCCAGTCAGAACATTAATGATCTCATCCATATGAGGAACATCTTCCTCCTCAACATCCTCAACATGCAGAAACTTATTTATCAACTTAGGAGTAAAAGGAACATTCCTATCTCTAAACCTTACAGTTCCATACCACCTAGAATTACTTCTAGCATGATTCTTTCTCAGACAAGCATAAAACTCATACACTCAATCAGTGACAAATGCATCAGCAAAGGTAACAACATGCATCAAACTTCTTTCTTCTAAGTATCTAACCAGACCTTTAGACTCAAACTCATCAGTGTTAATTTTTCTTTCAATTAACAAACTTCTCTTCCTTAACCTTACCAACTTTTGGTCTAGAGATTCATCATCATCATTATCAGAACTAACATGCTCAACAGAATGTTCAAATGCATTACCTTGATCAGAATCAGTTTTGGTTTTGTCTGAGCTACTTTCAGAACTGTTGTCATCAGCTTCAGGTTCTGGTGCTGCTGCACTTGTTCCAGCACCACCAGCGGCATACTCAAACTTCCTCTTGGTCCTCAGCTCAACTCTTGCTCTCCTCCTTAGTTCAAATATAGGTACATCACTCTCATCAGATTCTTCCTTCTCCTAGCTTTGAGAGTGATTAGCCTCTTTCTCAGATGAGTCTTTGGAGCTCAACTCCTTTTTAGATTCAGAAAACACTCGAATAGGTCGAGTAGCAACATCTCTTTCCTCATCCTTCTTATTCCTTGCTGTTTTAGAGTAGTTCACCCTCTTCTTTGCTCTACCCGATCTCCTTTTTTACTGAATAGGGCTCATTTTCCTCTTACCACCCTTCTTCTTTACAACTCTGGCTATTGGAGCAGGCTTAGTTTTGGGTGATTCTACTTTGTCTTCCTCTGGCATCTCCTCATCAGGGACTTCAGCTTTAGGGCTTTCTTCCCTAGTTTCTTCAGCAACAGTCTCCTTGGCAATGGGAGCATTCTCCATGACTTGATCATCTGTTTCAACATCTTTTGAAACATTAGCAGTAGGGTTTTTGGCTTGGCTTGAGGATTGAGGAATTTCTGGTTGTATAATCAAAGAAGTGTCTTCGATATGAACAGTAGGAGAAGGGTTTTTAGTTTGGTTCAGGTAGGATGCAACATTCACTTCAATAGAGCCAATGGTTAGCTTGGGAATCACTGTGCTTCCTTGAAAACTTTGTGCAATGCCTCGTGCGATCGACTAAAGCTGATTGACAGTGGCTTCAGTTGGGATGTAGATGTTCACAGGGAAAGATTGAATAGGAGTTAGAGTAGTAGAAGGTGTTGCGCTTGATGATGGAGCAACAGAGGCAGCTTTTGGGTTTTGGCTTGAGGCCATTTCTGCAAGAAGATTTAGGTTTGAGAAGGTGGAAAGTTTGAGGGAGTTTTCGAATTGTGGGAGTTTTTCTTTAAGAGAAATAACACTAAAACCCTAGAATGCGAACACACTGAGTTCAACACTTATATGAAAATTCTGATCTTTACTCATATGCTTAAACCCAGAAAATTAAACACAATAACATGTAGGATATATATAAGAGAGGGTACGGAAGTTATTTTAATTACCAACAAAAGGAAAATTATGGAATTTAAGTAGTTGAAACTACCCACTCCCCCATAATAAGATCATGGTTTATGCATGTGGACCTGAAAAATCGGTCCATAACTTGACTTAGAAAATAAATACGAACTGCATATGATGTTGCATTCAAAATTAGAACACACACTTCAACATCGGTTTTAATATCCAATGTCGCACTTTTTATGAAATAATTTTAGCACTTTTTATTCACATTGATCCATCTTTTCAAGAGAGTGCATCGTAGCAGCGAACTCCGTGCCCCATAATTACTCAACGGATTAGTGACATATTGAAAATTTTACTAATCACCTTTTGAAAAGAAGACATCGTAGTAACGAACTCCGTGCTCCATAGTTACTCAGTGAATTAGTTACATCTTGATGTGCTTTTTCAAAAACTTATTATGCGTTTGAGAAGAGTGATTCCTCTTTATTTTTACACAACAAACATACTTAGTCCAGATATATTTTACAAAGAAGTTATAAAAACAAAAACATAAGAACAAGCTTTAATTAGAACATGCAAATACCCTGATGTTGTTATAGATGTTTTAACAAACATAACAACATCCGCTTCTCAGTTACTCAGATTGTGCACATACCAAGAGATTTCCTCAAGAATGAGAATCTCTCATGGTCTAATGCTTTAGTAAACACATCAGCAAATTGATTTTCAGTGGGTATGTATTCTAACTTCACAATATTCTTTTCTACAAGATCCCTTATGAAATGATGTCTAATACTTATGTGTTTAGTAAGTGAGTGTTGAACTGGATTTTTCGAAATGTTGATAGCACTAGTGTTATCACAAAATACAGTTAAAGTGTCACTCTCTAAACCATAATCACTAAACATTTTACTCAACCAAAGAAGTTGTGTACATCAACTTCCTGCAGCAGTGTACTAAGATTCTGCAGTAGATTGTGATACACAATTCTGCTTTCTACTGTGCAATGAAATCAAATTGTTACGCAGATAAAAGCAACCACCACTCGTGCTCTTCCTATCATCAATGTCTCCAGCCCAGTCAGCATCACTATATCCAACAAGTGCACTGCTTGTGTCTTTGGTATACCATATACCAAGATCAGTTGTACCAGCCACATATTTTATGATTCTCTTGACTGCAATCAAATGTGACTCCTTGGGACAAGCTTGGTACCTAGCACAAACATAAACACTATACATGATATCAGGCCTGCTTGAAGTTAAGTACAAAAGACTACCTATCATGGATCTATACAAAGTTGAATCAACATCTTGACCAACAGTGTCTTTACACAACTTTTGTATAGATCCCATAGGAGTTTTCATGACTTTTGAGCTTTCTAAACCAAACATTTTCACTAAATTCTTTCCATACTTACTCTGAGAGAAGAAAATACCTTTATTAGTTTGTTTGATTTGAAGTCCTAGGAAATAATTCAAATCACCTACCATGCTCATCTCAAATGTTGTTGTCATTGCTTCAACAAACTTGTTTAACATAATGTTACAAGTTGAACTAAAAACAATGTCATCAACATATATTTGAGCTATTAATAAGTCTTCTCCATATTTTTTAATGAGCAAGGTTCTATCAGCCTCTCCTCTTATGAAACCAAATTGCAACAAAAAGTCAGTAAGTCTACCATACCAAGCTCTAGGAGCTTGTTTGAGACCATACAAGGCTTTCTTTAGTTTGTACACATGATCAGGATACTGTGGGTTTTCAAAACCTTTAGGTTGTCCAACAAATGCATCTTCAATTAATATGCCATTTAGAAATGCAGCTTTTACATCCATTTGATGAAGATTAATGTTAATGTAACATGCAATTGTTAGTAACAAT
Source organism: Ballota nigra (assembly GCA_947034835.1). Classification (NCBI taxonomy): domain Eukaryota; kingdom Viridiplantae; phylum Streptophyta; class Magnoliopsida; order Lamiales; family Lamiaceae; genus Ballota; species Ballota nigra. The sequence goes on along the minus strand of OX344728.1, from coordinate 44,075,257 downwards.
CTAATGGACTCTATCCTAGCAACAGGTGCAAATGTTTCATCAAAATCAATACCTTCAACTTGAGTGTAACCTTGTGCAACTAATCTTGCTTTGTTTCTAATTATGTTACCAGACTCATCAGTTTTGTTTTTAAAGATCCATTTAGTTCCAATGACATTGACATTATCAAGTCTTGGAACTAATGACCAAACATCATTCCTCTCAAACTGATTAAGTTCCTCATGCATAACATTAATCCAATTTTCATCTTTTAATGCTTCTGTAACATTTTTAGGTTCAATTTCAGAATAGTAACACTGAGCATTCACAATATTGCATATTGAAGACATGCACACAGACCTTACCACATCAACACGGTTTGCACTTACTCTCCTTCTTGTTTGAACACCAACTGAAGCATCTCCAATGATCTGATTCGAAGGATGACTTTTTGTAATCCAAGTAGCTGGATTCTTCTTTGGAGTATACTGATTGTTCTGTGAAGTATCAACTGAATCTGCAGGGGATGTTGAACCAGATGCTGTAACATTTGGTGTAACATTCTCTATTTTCAGTGATTCTTTTGGAACATCAGTAACTTCAGTCACATCTTCTGTGTCATTTCCATCTATCAGATTCCTGTCATCATAAAAAATAACATTGACATATTCTTGAACAGTGTTAGTTCTAAGGGTTATAGACTCTATAGGTTTTGCTATTTCTAGAATAACCTAAGAAAAAACCTTTATCACTCTTAGAATCAAACTTATGCAGTTGATCCCTATCATTCAGAATGTAACACACACAAAAAAAAAATGAAAGTATTTCACATTCGGATTCTTATTGTTCAAGATCTCATATGGGGTTTTGTTGCTTCCAAATCTAAAATAGACTCTATTAGCAATATGGCATGCTGTATTCAATGCTTCAGCCCGAAATTTCTTTGCAAGATTTTTTGAAGCAAGCTTTACTCTTGCCATTTCTTGAAGAGTTCTATTTTTCCTTTTAGTTATCCCATTTTGTTGTGGAGTTTTAGGAGAAGAAAACTCTTGGACAATTCCTTTCTTATTACAGAATTCTGAAACACATGCTATTTTCAAATTATCTACCATGATTAGACCTAATTCTGCTTACTTTCAAGTTGAAAACAGTTTGAAATCTTTTGTAAAGAATTTTAAAAGTATCAAATGTTTTAGATTTCTCTCTTAAGAACTCAATCCAGGCAAACCTAGAGTAATCATCTACCACAACCAGTGAATATTTCTTACCACCAATGCTTTCAGTTTCCATAGGACCCATAAGATCCATATGCAGTAATTCAAAACAACGATGTGTCATGCAATGTGATAACATTTTATGTGACATTCTTACCTGCTTACCTTTTTGGCATGAACCGCATAGAGTAGGTGTAACAGTCTTCAGTGTAGGTAAACCTCTCACTGCTTCAGAATTAACCAATTTTTGCATGAATCTATAATTTGCATGTCCAAGTCTTTGATGCCATAGGACATTATCATCACAATTTGACAAATGACATATTTTGTTTGTTCCAATTAGATAACAATTATCAGCTGACCTATTTCCAGTCATTAGACACTTATTATCCTTGTTAAGAACATAGCATGAATCTTTATCAAATTCAACATGCAAATTGTCATCACATAGTTGACTTATACTAAGTAGATTAGCAAGTAAACCATCAACATGCAAAACATTCTTAATTTTAGGAAAACCTTCAACATTTAAGGTCCATTTTCCAATGATTTTACCTTTTGATCCACCACCATATGTAACAGTTCCACCATTACAGGGTTCATAATCAGATAAGTAGTTAACATGACCAGTCATATGTCTAGAACAACCACTATCAAAGTACCATAGATTAGGAACACATGCTTTCAGAGAAGTTTGAACAAAATTACAAGTAACATGTTCTTTCTTTTTCTTAGCAGATTTTGACCAGTGTTTCTTAGAATGTGAAGACATTTCAGACAACACTCTTTGAATTTCCAGATTTCTTTTCATCTTTTGACAGTAAGGACGAATATGACCAATTTCAGAATAATAGTAACATACATACTTCCTAACAGGTTTTTCAATCACATGGACTTTTGTTTCAGCAAAAAGCTCAGTTTTTCCCTTCACAAATTTTACAGGATTATTCACATATTTGGAAGTAGTCTCACCATAATAGCCCAAACCATGTCTACTAGACTGTCCAGTAGTCAAGGAATCACTTACAATGGAAGAACTTTTAGAAAACTTCTTAAAACTTAAGGTAGAATTTTTCAACTCTTCCTTTAGCTTAGAAATCTCTAAATCCTTCCTTGTTAGAATGACTTCCAACTTTGTCACAGTCTCTCCGAGATCATCATTCTCTTTGGCTATACTAGAATCATCATTCTTTTTGTCATTAGAACCTGTCTCATCAACACACCCATTAAAACAGTTCAAATCTGAATGATTTTTAACAAATGTTGTTTCTAATGTTACAACATTGGAAACAGCATCAGTGTCTAGATCATCCAGATCATCATCTAAAGAATCATCATAATCAATTCTTGCTGAAAAAGCTAATTCCTCATCTTTAGAACCTTCAGGTTCATCATCATCTAAGTCATCACTAAAGGTAACATTAAAATTCAGTTTCTGTCTTAATCTGGTATTTGCACACTCATTTGCATAGTATCTAAATCTAGTACATGCATCACATCTAACTGATTTTCTAAATTCAGGATCATACCTTGATTTATTACCTCTAAATTGCCTTGATTGATTCTGATCCTTCCTTTTCTCTGGGTCTGATGGTGTGTTGTTGAAAGGAGTCCTCTGTTGGACATTTCCTCTGGATCTGTTTAGTTTCTTCTTCAGATAGGAATTGAACTTCTTTGTGAGGAAAGCAATGTGCTCAGGAGTGTTGTAACATTGGTCTAAAACATCTTCATCAGACTCAACCTCAGTCACAAAGGGCTGATTTTCAGTGTTAGAAGATGTTTCATCTTTGAAAACAACAACCTTCTTTCCTTCACTTGTATCATCAGATTGAGTTGTGTTCATCTCATATGTTTTGAGAATACTTACAAGCTCATTCTGACTTAAAGTGTCAGTGTCCTTGGCTTCTTCAATAGCACAAATTTTTGCATCGAACCGTTTAGGAACAGATTGCAAAATTTTGTGTACAACTCGTACATTGGAAATAGGATCACCAAGTATGTGTGATTCGTTGAAAATTTCACTCAGCCTCTCATTGTAAGCCGTGATCATCTCATTATCCTTCATCCTTAGATTCTCGAACTTGGTCCCAAGCATTCGAAGTTTGGTCCTTCGAACACTTCTACTTCCTTCGCAATGTTCTTGAAGCCTCTCCCATGCATCTTTAGCTGTGGTACATGTTGATATAATCTTGAACATAGATACATCAACAGAGGTAAAGATAGCATTGAGAGCTTTGGAATTGTAGCTTGCCGTCGTGGTCTCCTCATTTGTCCATTCAGGCTCCCGTTTGACTCTTGTCTCGCCATCATCATCTGCTTGATTTCTGGGCCATTCCCAGCCGGTCAGAACACTTCTCCAAGCACGTTCATCAATTAACTTGATGTACATACGCATCTTAGGTTTCCAATAGGCATAATTGTGTCCATCTAGTATGGGAGGCTTAAGTGGGGTGTTTACAGGATATTCCATAGCAAAAGACACACTTAAAAACTCAGGATCTAAACTAAGTATATTAAGTTTATGGCTCTGGTGCCAATTGAAAGTGTGCGTGTGTTATAAAGTGCAGATGTTGTAACAAATGTTAAAATAAATATTACAACAAACTGGGAAATCAGAATATAAAATGTGTAACAGCGGAAGACTTAAACACACGATTGCGAGATGGAATACTTTTTAACAAAAACTATCTTAAATAGCTTGTGCTAGCCTTACGACAAAAGGTTCACTATAAAAAGATTAGTGATGCAAAAGTTGTGTGAAGAGTAAAATCGTTCACAATGAAAACAAGACTCGATATCACCTATTAAATCTAAATTGGCTAAGTGTATAATCTATCTATACACTGTCAAAGTTGATCTCACTCTATATCTATAATCTCTCTTTCTATGGATATAGGTTCGACCGCAAGTTATACGAGAAGAACTCTACTTCTAAGTATAATATAAATGTTGAAATAACTGCCCTATCACCTTTAAACTCAGGATCAACACTAGAGTAGGTGTACTCGTTTACTCCACACTTGGTACTGATAACTTCAGCTTCTATTTATAGATGGAAGTCTTCAATCCGAAAATAACTTCTTCATGTAACCGCTCCATGATCTTCATGTAATCCCACACCCTTATCTTTATTCCTTATGTTTCTTGATGCAACCGCCTGATCTAGATTGTTCTAAAATATCCTGGATAAGTTTGGATCGTGTAGGCCCTTGTAGATCCTTGTAGATCCTTCTGGAACCCGTAACCGCTCATGTTGCAACCAATGTTATGCAACATTCACTGCAACATTGAGTATTCCAGAACCTTGTAGATCCTTCTAGATCTTCATCCTACATGTTAAAACATCTAAGACAACATTTGATCATAAAGTGTTGGTTAATGAGAAGAAAGGGAAAATTCATGTTGTTTCAAAGTAAATAGTGAATACTTCACTACCAACAACATTAATAGTATGGCGGGCTCAGTTCCAAAAGCAAGGACAAAATGTGCTTTCTTGGTAGAGTTTCCCATGGTCGTTAGGTAGGACCAGAGGATATCTTGGAGCTCGCCGGCCCACTTTTTCTTTTTATCTTCTAGTTTGGCCTTAATAGTGTGTTTAAGGATCTTTTTCAAAACCTCCATCTGGTTGTTGATTTGTGGATGGTAGGGGGTTGAAAAAACTCTTGATCTTCCACTTTTTACATTATTCCATCATTTCCTAGACTGTTGAATTATTTCCTATTGTCCAAGATTATAACTTGTGGGAGCCCGAAATGACATATAATTTTCCAAATGAAATTAATGATCTGAGCCTAGTCGATCTTATTTAAAGGTTTCGTCTCCCTCCACTTGATGAAATAGTCGACGACTACCACTGCAAACTTGTGTTCGCCCGAGGCCGTTGGAAAAGAACCGATTAGATCTATCCCTCACTGTGCAAACGGCCAAGGGTTGTAGATGGATGAGAGTTGTTCATCGTACAACTTAATATTTGGGCCAGTAATCTTACATTTGCGGCAGCCACGAGCATATGCTATGGTGTCTCGTCGAAGGGTCAGCCAAAAGTAGCCCTGTCTCAATATTTTGTAAACAAGTGCTTACCCCTCGACCTGATTTTCATAAATACTATCATGGATTTCAGCTAGAACCTTTTATTCGTGCTCTGGGGTAGTTTATTCATGTTTTGTACCTCACCGATCTTAGTTGTAGTTGCCGAGCTTGCACTTTATTCTCGGGTAGTGCTCCCATCTTTAAATATGTGATGATTGGTGTCATCCAACTTTCCTCTGTAGTTGCGGTGTTCACAACTATTTTCTTTTTGATTGATGAGGTAGATAGCTTAGAATGACAAATGTTGGAAAGGTCAGCCGCTCCGTCTGAAGTGGCAAGCTTAAAAAGAGCGCCTACCTTTGAATTTTGCTCCTGCAGGATCTGCTCGATGAAGACTCGGTGAAATCTTTCGCACAGACTAGCAACGAGGTCCTGGTAATTTACCATTTGCTCGCCTATTGCTTCATAGTCTCATTTGACTTGGTTTATGACCAGGAGTGAGTCCATATAGATGTGTAATCGGCAGGCTTCCACTGCAAGTGCGAGCTCGGGGCCGCCTACTAATGCTTCCTACTCCGCCACGTTGTTGGTGGCGAGGAAACTGAATCTGACCGCATTCGTAAAATATTAGCCTTTTGGCCTAATGAGGACTATTCCTACCTTGAAGCATGTGTTGGCTGAGGAATCGTCCATATATAGCTTCCAGGGTGGGAAGTCCAAACGTGTAGGGCTAGTTGGGAAAGTGAGTTCCACCATAAAATCAACTAAAGTTTATCCCTTGATGGCTATGCAAAGAGAATATTTGGTGTCGTGCTGGGTAATCTCGAGTGACCATTTGAGGAGCTACCCACTAGTGTCTGGCCTGTGTAAGACTTTCCCGCAGTGGAAGGATGTTCAAGACTTCGACTTGATTGTCGAATATAGTCTTAGCTTTCAAATTCTCATCACCAAGGCATATGCGAGCTTCTCCAATGGGGTGTAGTATGATTCTGCATCGTGCAGGGCTTGACTGACATAATATGTTGGAAAATGTTGCTTGCCTTGCGCCCGGAAAAGAATAGCGCTCAAGGTGACCTCTGAGGCCACGAGGTAGAGGAAAAGTTTCTCGACGGAGTAAAGTTTTACCATTTCTGTAGATTGGTGAGATATTCCTTCAATTTGTAGAAGAGGGGTTTCTATAAGACCCCTTTGTTCTTAATCGCAGCAAAGAATGGTTTACTCATATCCTCCAACCTTGAGATGAATCTGTTCAAGGCAACCAGACATCTAGTTAACTTTTGTACCTGTTTAAAGCTCCTTGACTCTTTCATGTTGAGAATGACTTTAGTTTTAGCTATGTTAGTCTCGATTCCTCTGTGACCGACTATGTGGCTGAGGAACTTTTTGGATTCCACATCAAAATTGCATTTCTTTGGGTTTAACTTCATATTGAGGGCCCTTAGAATGGAGAATGTTTCGGCGAGGTCTCTTAAGTAGTCCTTCTTCTTGAGGTTTTTGACAATAATATCGTCTTCCAACTTTTTTCAACGAACATTCTATTGACAAGTTGTTGGTAGGTTGTTTTGGCGTTCTTCAATCCGAAAAGCATTCATCGCCAACAATACATATTTTTATCTGTGTTGAAAGATGTGTGCTTCATATCTTCCTCGGTCATGGGGATTTGGTGGTAGCCCGCGAATGAAAATATGGAAGATATTATCTCGTGTTTAGTTGTGCCGTCTACTAGATGATGTATGTGAGGCATAGGGAAATGATCTTTTGGACATGCTGCATTGAGGTCCGTGGAATTGATGCATAGTCTCCAAGAGTTATTTTCACTTTTTACAAGCACGGTGTTCGAGAGCCAATGTGGCTCGTCCTCGGCCTGTTAAATTAATTTGTTGTCCAGCAAATTTTTGACCTTCTAAACTAAGGGAACGTATTTATCTATGCCGAATTCCCTCCTCTTTTGGGAGACTAGTTTCTTCTTAGGGTCATTTTTTAAATGGTGACACGCATGTCACGGGTAGTTGCTAACCATATCTTGGTGCGACCATGCAAAAATGTTGATGCTCACCTTGAGGAACTCTATCAATTCCCCCCGCATCTCAAGTGGTACCTGCGACCCAATGGTTACCTTGAGGTTTGGGCGAGATGGTCTACTTGGATGCGTTTGGGTTCTTCGACTGGGGCTGGTTATTTTTTACCTTTTAGATCTCTAAACTCTCCCCTTGATCGAGGTCGTTGGGATATGTCTCGAAACTAATTCTTGGTTCCAAATCCTACCCCACTTCTGTGGGAGCTCAATGTCCATGGGGAAGGTTTCCTCAACCTCACCGGCTGGAGGGTGGGGCCGAGCTCTTGATAGATCGTGAAGATATGTTTAAAATTTAAACTATTTGTATAAAGTAAAATAAGATTGATGTAGTTTAAACACTTTTTTTGCCATTCCTTGATCTCCTTTTATAGTCCTCACTACCTGCCCCCTTAGGAGTGGGGAACTTGACACAGTAAAAAAAATGAGGCAACAGTCTCGAAAGTTTCCAGAAAAGGGTGACCTAAAAAGTTGTTATACATGTGCGGCAGGTTGACGATTACAAAGTCTAAAGGCCTAGTGATCCTAACCTTAGCATATAGGCTACAGGTGAGCTCCATAGAGAGCTTGATCCTTCCATTGGCGTTGACTATTTTGTCGTCAAATCCTTACAGTTGGGTCTTGTACGGCTTGATAAAGATGGCTTAGCCCACCTGGCCACCGGGTTCCTTACTCTAGTGAGTGACCCGGGTTCGATTCCCTCTGGGAACGAATTATAGGAGTTATAAGGTGTCTTGGAGATTTTCTTGGAGTATTTGGAGGCTTGGTGAACTAATCTAACTATTAACAACTAACATTTACCGATAAAAAAATGGCTTGATAAAGTTGGCGAGGTTGCCGAGCTGGTCCAGCGCATTTATGAAAATGATATTGCAGTAGCAGCCATTGTTGACCAGGATGTTGTCAATGATCTTTCCCAAGATGTTCGTTGAGATGACCAGAGCATCATTCTTGGGGCAGAGTATTCCTTATTTATCTGCATTGGTGAAGTGATAATCAGGTTCTCGGAGATTGTCCGCTCCGGTGGGAGTGTGGCGACCAAGTTGACATTTTGGAAAGCTCTTAGCTTGGTCTTCCTCTTCTTGTGGAGGCACCTACTGCTTGCTGCATGTTGACCCACCCCCAGCATTTAGCAAAGAGAGCTCGTCATCATCGTTGTCAATTACCTCATTGATGGCTGCTACGGGGTTAAGCGACCTGTCTGCCAAGGAAGAGATTTCTTGACAAAGTCATTCAAGTGGCCTTCTTCGAAGAGATTCCAGAGTTATTTCAGGGAATCGCGGCACTGGTTGGTATTTTGCCTTGTATTTCGTAGTAGTCGCTGAATCTATTTGGGTTGAGCTTTGACTTTTCCATGTAGATGGGCTTCGACTTCTTGAGCATATTTATGTTGCGGATAGAGTTGAAAATAAAAGTCGATGTTCCCACTAGTTTGTCAAGCATCTAGACCTTGAACCCCGCTTCCTCGAAAGGCTTGAAAGTACCAGGAACTTTGTAGTTGTTTCCTGTTCTAGTATTATGATTCCTGTTATCGATCGAGGATGCTTTTGACTTTCCCTCGACCATGGTTTTCCCCAATATTTTGGCCAAAAATTTGTTGCAATCAATGATGTCACCTGCTTCTCCTAAACTCGGTGTAGGTTTTAAGGAGGTTCTTGGTGAGCTTCTTGAACATGGGAAAATTGTCTTTGAAACCAGAAAAGACGGAATTGAGGATGAGCACATCGCTATTGGGCTCGCCAGTGAGAATGATTTCATCAATCCTGTTAATGAAAGTTTCATTGTCCTCTGCATCCTTTTGCCGAACCCTCAACAAGCGGTGTGTACTCTCCATGCGCGCAATCTTTGCCGTGAAGTATGCGAAAATCTTCTACTGTATGGCCAGCAGCAGCAGCAGCAGCAGTAGCAGCGAGCTTTAGGAGATTTCTTGCAACTTGATGGGACTTGGTCCTAGTCTATCTTGTACCAAGTTACGTGGCTCATCGAGCTTTAGTAAATTTTCTTTGGCGAAACTAAGCTTGCACGCCTTGCAGAGTTAGCTTGGGTAAGCTCAGCGGTGAGAGGAGTTGGATACGGAAAAGGACCTGGTATAGGTTTTTGACTCCTCGCTTATTTGGCGGGCCAAAAGGCCAGACAGCTACGATGGGTCCTTCAGGCCCACACGGTTGAAGACCGAATGAGACTGAGGCACCTCATGGCGCCGATATCTATGGTCGTGATGGCCAACCGATCGACTGGTATGACTCTCTCTTTGTTACTCGATGAGCTTTCTTTTCCTCTTGGTTGCACGAGAATGTCCAGTATCTCCTCGGCAATCCTCTAGGTCGAAACCCTAGTCGATTCCATTGTTGGCAAAATGGATGATGGCTAGGTAATCGTCCATAGCTTTGCAGCCAGAACGATCGTCAACCGTGGGTCAGCCATGGTGTTCTTGGCTCCCCTCCTGGTGTTAACTTTTTCTTTTGCTAGGTGGTTGGACAGTGTTTTTAAACAACATAGAAAGTTATTTCACTCTCTCGAAGAAAAACTAGTGTTCTTCAAGGGTCCATTGTAGTGTGAGGTTAGAAACCCTTCTTCTAGCGCCAATTGTCTAAGAACCCTTCTTCTAGCGCCATTTCTTAGCCAAAAGCCCTTTTGTCTTCTCTATGATCAGCTCCTTTCTGGGGGTGTCTGCTATCGGCTGTACAGTGAGTCTGGTTCACTTTGTCAGACAACGTATTTCTCTCGTCCAACCCGTTCTCTCCTGGTCACCATAGGGACCCTGCAATTTGCACTTGGTCGGCATAGTAAGCTCACCCTTGAGGCGGAGAGCACAACTTTGTGGCAAAAAACTCACTTGGACACTTCACCACTTGACTTTCACCTCGCTATTCGACCTCCATCCTCGTCATTCACGACAAGGTCCAACACTTGGATAAATAGTGCCACAACACATATTAACCTTAATGGATCCAGAGCCCTTTACCCTACAGTTTTCATCATTGTCTAATAGAACAAGCCCTCCGTCAAACTTCTCAAGATCTAGAAACCAACTTTCTTGAGGGCGCATAAGGAAAGTACAACATGAGTATAACACCCATTCTTGATTTAGTCTCTCGTGACTAACCATCAAGACCTTTGCAGTATCATATCCCTTTTAACAACAGTTTCATCTCCCTTATGATTTTTTTGAGAATCTGATTTCTTGTTCTTTTTTTCAGGGCAATTCTTCCTGATCATGCCCTACATTATTACAAGTATAACATCTTCTTTTCTCAACATAGCCAGAAGAGTTCTTCTTCTCATTCCCGATTGCTAGCTGCTACCTTTTTTTTCTGAGCTTTGTTGTTGTTTTCTTCTAGAGTTTCAAATTCAGGCCTTCAACAGTGGTTTGAGTCTTCTTATCAGTAGAAATCCCATTCAACCCTTTTATTTTTAGATTTATTTGAACAATTTCTAAAGATATAACCCCCAGGTCTGCTGAATAGAAGTGTATCAATTAAAAATTCATTAGAATTTGGAAAGTCATTCAAGAGCATAAGAGGATTATATTCATCTTCCAGATCCACTTCAAGACTTTCAAGGTCATCAACACATCGATTAAAATCATCTAACTACTCCACTATACTTTTCTCTTCAGTCATCTTGAAGCTAATCAACTTCAGTTTCATGTAAAACTTGTTTGATATTGACTTTGATTGATATAGACTTTCAAGCTTCTTCCATACACCAATGGTTGTTTTTTCTTCATTCACTTCTCCCAGAGGCTTATCTCCGAGACATAGAATGATGGCACTATGTGCTTTCTCGAGAATCTATGCATGTTTTGCTGGATCTTCAGTTGATGTAGATGGCCATTGATCAACTAGTTTAAAAGCATTAGACAAACCATGCTGAGTTTACAATGCTTTCATTTTAATCTTCCAAAGACTAAAATAATTTTTTCCCTTGAACTTCTCTACCTCCAACTTCATTGTTGTCATCGTTCCTCAATTTCCTCGGTGCCACTTGTTAATCCAAACAAGATTGAAGAACAAAGCTATGAACTCACACGATGAATTGAACAGAACAAAACAATCGAAATAAATAGTAACACATGAAATTACGTGGTTCGGTGTAAATCACCTACATCCATGGGGCCAGGCACTTAATCTTCACTATTAGAGTTTTCAAGAACACATTACACTTAATATCTATCTAGAATCAACCAGAAGTTCTATAGTTGCTCAAGAACTCTAATTCTATCAATGTGATACATTTGCAACAGAAATAAAGGGGAAAATGTATCTGTATATACAATATCTAACTAACAAAGCCCAATATGAATCGTGAGTCAATTTTATCTAAATCAATCCCAGTTAAGCAGCCGTCGAAAGGGATGTGCGCATGTGAACATATCTGTTATGAATCATAATTGTCGGTCTTACTCTCTCTCTTCAAATCGACTTGAACAATTTTGAACTGATTCACGACTTTAATAAAATCGGTCCACACATCATTACAACTAATACTAGTAGCTGTAATGAAATAATACAATACTTGATTTCAACTAACACCAATGCTTTATATAATTGATATTTCACATATGATTTTATAATCTTAAATGACGACTAATTAACTAGGCATGCAGAAAATGGCATCTATGCCGAATATCGTTGGTAAAAAGTGATATGTTTCTCCAATAAAAATGGGTTACAACTAGGGTTGGATCGGTACGGTATACCGTACAAAAAAATCGCATATTGTATACCATACCGTACCGAACGGTATAACATAACCAAATTTTTGGTATACTGGAAATTGGTAAACCAAAAATTTTAGTATGCTAAACATGCATACCTTATACCATACCAAAAATTCAGTATACCATGAAGGTGTGTCGTGTGTGTTAAGTATAGATGTTGTAATAAATGTTAAAACAATCACTTCGATAATCTGGAAAACAGAGTATAAACGAGTACAATGGAAGACTAAAACACAGTATTGCAAGATGAAATAACTTTTCAACATAAACTATAAAATAGCTTGTGTTAGCCTTACGATAAAGTTCACTATATCAAGGTAGTGAATACAAAAGTTGTGTGGAGAGTTTACAAGGTATAACTTCCACAACGGAAACAAGACTCGATATCACCTATCAAATCTAAATTGGCTAAGTGTATGAATATACACCGTCAAAGATGATCTCTCAATATATCTATGATCTCCCTATCTAAAGATATATGATCGATCTCTATGCGAGATGTACTAAACTTCTAGGCATAACATACAAGCTGAAATAATGATCCTATCACCTTTGAACTTAGGATTTACACTAGAGTAGGTGTACTCGATTATTCCACACTTTGGCATTGAAGATTTTGGCCTCTATTTATAGATGAGAAATCTTCATTCCAAAATAACTTCCTATGTAACTTCCTCTATGATCTTTATTCAATCGTCCATGATGTACTTCCTTATTCTGATTTTTTTTTACTGCAACCGCCTAATCTAGATCTTTCTAAATAATCTGGAATGACCTATAACGTGTAGGTCCTTGTAGAATATTCTGGAAGCTGTAACCGCTTCTGTTGCAGCTTATGTTGCAACATTCCTTGTAACATTGGAACTTCCAGATCCTTTAGATCTTCAACCTGCATGTCAAAACATTTAGAACAACATTTGATCATAAAGTATTAGGTAATGTGAAGAAAGGAAAAATTCATGTTGTTTCAAAGTAAATCGTGATTAATTCACTACCAACAACATTAACATACCATACCATTAGATACCGGAAATTTGGTATACCATTTTATACCGAAATTTCGGTATACCGTTTCATACCAAAATTTCAGTATACTGTTTCATACCAAAACTTCAATATACCGAGATTCCGACATACCATTGCAAGAAAAAAGAAAAATATTAGTATATTATTATTATATTAAATAGGATCTATACGGTATGGTATATACCATATACCAAAATACCGAGTTTTTTCGGTATTTCGGTATATACCAAAATACTGTGGTATATAATTTTTATACCGTTATTGTACCGAAATTTTTTGATAAGGTATTATACAGTACCAAAATTACCGGTATACTGAAATTTTCGGTACAGTAAGTGCGGTATACTGGTAATTTCAGTATTTTTTCCACACTAGTTACAACCAATATAGGGTTGTTTATGCACAACTTTTTTACTTTTTTTTTTAATAAAATGAACGCCACTAAAAAGTGAGTTATAACAACCAGAGGGATGTGGAGGTTAGTAAGATACAGTTATTAATAAGAGAATTGTGAATTGGAAGAAAAAGTGGTGTTATAACTAAGCAACCATTGCGGTTGCTCAAGTGTATCTAATTTATAATAATGGTTCTGACCTGACCTAAGCATTGGTGTTCGATCCTGTCTAGGCGGCATGGTTTAGGGAGCGTATACTGGCCTCTGTCTCCTATGTACATTGATTGAAGCATCAACAAAAAAGTAAAGATCGATCAAACTTATATTAAAAAACTTGCAACAATAAAAAAATTGCAGGGATCGAGATCTAATGTAACTATTAAATATTTAAAGGGAGAGTAACATATAAGTTCAAAATGTTATGTGTTATTAAGTGTTAGTCCACTACTTTATTAAAACTACAAATAGGTTAAAAAAGTGGGCCCTCATTAGCAAGGGCACTAGTTTCCCCCTTCCTCCCAACTTTCCTCCCGCGTATCCTCCTCCCGTACCTTCCTCCCCCTTCTGCTGGTGATTTGACATCGACGTCGATATTACCAAACCCAGACTGCATTAAGCCCCCATTTTCTGTTTCAATTCAAATTTAAAAAATTCCCAACCCCCAAGTTCCCCCCGAAAAAAAAACCCCCAAAAACTCCATCTTGCTCAAGAATCGGCGCATTTGAGGTAGTTAACATCTTATAGTATAGGGGTTTTGTTTTCAGTTGCCCTAACAGTTGAAAAATTTGGTATAGAAAGCAAACATCTATGGCGAAAGACAGAGAGAAGAGTTCGAGGTCAAGGAAGAGGAAGAGGAAATACGATGAAGAACGAAGCAGGCATCATAAAAGTATAGGTATGTGTGGATAGAAAATACCATTTAATGGGTGTTTAATAATAGTATTTGGTTAATATTTCAAATTAACGATGGATTATTGGTTAAAAAGTGGCGACGGGTGTACGGTGAAAAAGATACTGGAGTTTCCTTGTTTTGTTGACATTATTATATATAACGATTTCTGAATAATTATCAATTTTTCCGACCGAGTTAAGCAAAAGCATGTTTGTATATCACATATCAAGTTGAGAAAAAATGGCGGGGTTTTTTCTGGTTTGCATGTTGTGGGGGGTGATGCGCGTGGGTGCAAGTTTGTTTGTGCAAAATGTTATGTGTAAATTACTTCTACTCGTGAGTAATCTGGGCTTCTTCTAAGTAAAAATATGTGATATTCTATTAAGCATCTACAAATCATGGGAGGGGGGATGAAGACCGGCATAGGAAACATAAAGGTTAAGTTATTTTTAGTATATTTTGTTTGATACTTGAGGATGTTTAATGATTTTGAAATTGTTGTTGAATAGGTGAGAGAGGTCAGAGTTCAAAGAACAAAGATGATTCAAGATATGAGGGTGAATCGGGTAATTTGACCTAACAAATGCGTGTGGCCATCTAATACAAGACTGGAATATATTCTAACATATCCTGTGGTGAATGAACTGTAGATCATGAGAGGCAAAGGAGTTATAAAAAACAGAGGAGTGAGAGCAGTCACAACTATAAAAAAGTGTCTTCGACAAAGATAGACTGTAATAAAAATACTGCCCTTAATTTTTAAGTATAAAAATATTGATTTCATGCTTACTACCATGATATGTTTTGTGTTTTTAGGTACCAAGAGTTCAAGTGTGGGAGCTGAGAAGGGAGATACAAAAAAGAAATTTGTTTGCATGGATGATCAGAATCGTGATCATGCTAAAGATGAACGTGTTCCAAGAATCATAAAGCCAAATAATTATTTTGGTAAAGTTCAATTTTGTGTGATTTTCCATGAACGCGTGTTACCGAAATTTAACAATCTGGTGATGCTGCTGACATATTATTATAATTTTGGTTGTAGATGAAGTAGAAGTTAGAAGGTACGAAACTTATCATCGATCAAATATGAGGACAGCAATAAAGGAGATCAATAGTCTGAAATTCAATAGTAATGAGCTTGCTGCATTGAGGAGAACGCCGTTCTGGTTGTTTTTTAAGGCAATTTATGTGGAGCACTATGAGAAGTTGATGAAGACATGCCATAAGCATGAAGAGGATATATGGACGATCGTGCGTACTTTTGATAAAGACTCGTGTGATTTTGTTATAGGTGGAGATTATCTGAAACTGACTTCCATGGATGTTAAGCTTCTATTTGGTATCGTAGGTGGGACCAAGAAAGTAAGCATGAAAGCACACACTCGTAAAATTTACAGGTGGGTACGCCGCTGCTTTGGACATCAGTTACGAAAATGCAGCACAACCCAATTTGTTCTGTACAAGCCACACATTCTGGAGAACATTAAAGTGAATCAACAAAGGGATGATGAGTATAGAGCGAGGGATACTGCTAGGCTAATACACAGCTATTTCCTTGCGTCATTTCTTTCACTGAACCAGAATGCAGCAATACCTATAGCGTTAACAGACTATTTGGAGGAGTTGGACGAGGTTTGCAATTATGATTGGAGTGGATTTATTGTAGACATGCTGAAGGGTCAACTAACATCAAGTATGACAATAGGGCTGGAGGTTGCGCAATTTTACTGCCAGTAAAAATTTAATCAAACTTTCTGCATTTTTTACCAGAAAAGGATATGTATGTTTACTTAGTTTCTGAGATTAAAATTTTTCAGTTCTGGCTTTGCGAGCATACACAGTTATTTGAATCGATGGGGAATTACTATTCTCGGTTCTTAAAGTGGAATATGAATGATTTGCATTATGCACTGTATGATGTGGAGCTGCCTGCGATTGAAAATGTAAGGGACATGATGTATTCTTTTTTACAAAATATCAGTATTACATAAACACATATTAATGTACTTATTTTGAACAAATGACAGGTGAATAGAATATTGTTGCAACCGACGCACGAGGAGGAGGAGGCATTGAATTTTTTAGATGATATAAGCGACGAGAATGGTAATGATGAGAGTGATGATGAAATTTCACAAGAAGAAGAGAGGGCAAACTCTCCTAAAGGATGTTTTGAAGATGGGGAACCGTCACAAGAAAAGATGCCAGTAGAAGATCCAGTCTCTAATTTGCCTGACATAAGTATAGAAACAGATGTGGGTGTGCAGACACCAATCCCTCATTTTGAAGAGCTGCCAGAAAAAGGTCCACATATTGATACTGTTTCAGGAATGAGGACACCATTGAGGGATGGAGAGGATAGCCCCGTGAACATACAAGGACACAGTGGAGCTGCCTCAGAGTGTAACCAACACCTGATTGCAAGAACCCCAACATTTAGTCTCGAAATGACTCAAATCGGTAATGATCTGAATAGCCCGAGCAACATGATAGATGGGGTTATTAGGCAATTGTCATTGGATGAACATGGGATTAGTGATATATGTGTAGATGGCAATTGGTCAGATGTTGACGATGATGAGACTGGGGGCATTGAGCATAATACAATGGATCCAGTTTATGAAAATGGTGAGAGTCTTAGGGCAGTGGAGATTACTTTTGAAACTGATGTTGGGAGTGCATCTTATGAGGTCAAAGAATTGGAGAAGAAGTTGGCTGCTTTAAAGGAACATAATGAGTATTTGACAAAATTGAAGGATGAGAGGATTTCTAATTTAGTGAAAGACAATGTGGAGCTGCAAAATAGGTTGGTAGAGATTGAAATAAAGGATAAGAGGATAGCTGAATTAGAGAATGATATTATGGAGCTGCATACGAAGTTAGGTGAGTTAAAAAGTAAGGATGAGAGAATATCCGAGTTAGAGAATGAGAACGAGGAGCTCTAGACTAGGTTGGGAGAGGTAATGGTTCTGAGTACTACACAAATGTATAATAATCCAACAAATCTGGCATGTATTGAGGCGCTCGAGAAACTTGCAATTAAGGAGCGTGAGAATGAGGACCTCAAAAGTGTGAACGAATATTTACACAAGCAAATAAATGAGTATTTGGAAGAGACTGCCAAGATTGGTGTTCTTTATAATGAATGTTGCAAAAATGTGCCAGATGAGACAAACAAAACAGATACGTCGGCTGCTAAACATGGGGATAAGGTGGAGACGGCTGAATGTAAAGAAATGGAGAAGGTTATTAAATTGGGCGGTGATTTGGAAACAGTCAAGGGTGGAGATGTAGAGAAAGTTGTTGAGCTTGGAGGCAAGGTAGAATCGGTGGAGGGTGGAGACACTGAGAAGGCTACCGTCGAGGCTCCCGATGATGCAAAATCCCTAGTAGTAAAGGGGAAGAGGACTGTTAGATATCCGACACCCAGCACGCTTGCAAAATGGGTGAAAAAGAGGACAGAACAAGAAGGGCGTGAGGTTGTCCAACTTACGCCCCAACTACCAACAAACGAACTTGGAAAAAAGCATGAGGGCGTAGTGGATGTCGATGATTTTGAAGAGATCAATCGGGAGAGAAATGTGAACTACAACTTTGAGTTTGACAAATCCTGTGCTGGTACGAAGAAAATGAGGTAGGAAACTATCGATAGGATAAAAGACTTACTACATTCGGAAGGGAGGGGGTGAGCTCTATATATTCCTAATTTAATTATAGACTTATTTCTAATACGAAATTAACTTGTTTTGAATTTTATTTTTATTTTTTCTAATGTTGTGCAGACATATGGTGTGGGAGGGGGAAAAACCACTAGCTGTTGTGTGAATTGGGCGCGTGTTGGAGATTCTTCATCATATGAGAATATCAAATTCAGTTAGTTTCTGACATTGTACATTTTATCAAATGACGATATTTATTCAAAAAGCACAACAACGTAGAAATAATATTTTGGAAATTAAGAATGTTATTTTGCAGGTAATTGATGCATGGTCAGATATTATTCAAATGGTTTATCGAAAAAGTATTCCCAAATCAAAATATACTCTGGTGTTCACTTAAAATTGTTGGGTAAGCGTAGAGTCTGTTATATAAATTGATTAGAAACTATATTAATAAAACTTATAATTAAATGACTAATAAACTGGTGAGGCAGGAACTTATTAATGATGGTGGTGTTCGCAAAAAAGCATTCTACAATGCTCTCATAGTTGATAACATCAAGGCTTGTATGGATATGGATTGCTTGTTGTTCCCAATACTAGCTGGGGGTTCAAACGTGTCCTCGAGAGGATTGGATGACCACTGGACTCTTTTAAAGCTGAACGTCCGAAAGGTTGAGTGGAAGTTTTACAATCCAATGCGCCACCGAAGACAGTGCTAAGGATAAACATTTGAAATCTTCATTGGTTGTGGTGAGTATAGTTTGCATGCAATGTCAATATTGTTAGTTTGCTTTGTTACCATTGGTCTGAAATAAAAATATGTTCTTGATAAATTAGGTGAAATATATTGACAAAGCGCTTAGAGAAGTGTTCAAGAAGAACAAACCACTACATCCCTTCCTGAAAACCAAGTTGGTTGTTCCAACCTCTTCCGAGGATTGTTTGCAGCAGAAAGACAATACAGTTGATTGCGGTGTGGTCGTCTGTAGCCTGATTGAGAAATTTATATGTCAGAAAAAGGCACGCCGAGGTGATATGGGGGATACTTCATCAGGTAATTACCGGTCCAAAATAATGAAATGGTTTATGGAACCAAACGATATTGAACCGTGATCAATTAGGATAATCTGCGTAGTTGAATTTTTTGGGATGTATGAATGGTGGAATTCGAAGTATGCATTGGGTACAATTTTCGGATATTGGTTTTTGCATGTGGCAAGGAATGCTTGATATGTATTTTACGTTGTTTTTGCTGAAAATGATTTGGAGTAATGTATGTAAGAATAACTTTTGAACAAATTGATGGCACTTGGGCAGTTTTTATGCAGTTATTTTTTATGAATTTGGCTGGGCTTGTGGTTTCCTATCTTGTTTTCCTAAAATATGTCCTGCAAACAAGATATGGTTTATGAATTGTAAGTATTTGAAGTATTGTTGGGATATATTTAGTTTTGATGATTTTCCAAAACCACATATAATAGGTTTGAAGCAGTCAGGATTGTACCTTTAGTTTCAGGTCAGGATAGGTTTTTGTTCAATTAAACAGGTTGTCAGTTGAGAAAAATTCAGTTGAGGAAGCACTCAGTTGAGGGGGAACTCACTGACACAGCCGGAGGAAGTCAAGATGACACCAAGAAGAACTAACTGAAGCCATGGCAGAAGACCTAAACTTGAAGAGAAGCCTGAAGGAAGTCCCACTGAGTATAAACCTGGCTAATTTAAGCTAAGTCAAGTGGACTTTTCAGTGAAAGGCATGACCAGGAGGATCAGTGTTGTACCAAGTAGGCTCTGAAGGAGTCAGGCTACAGTGGTCAGGGAAGTTTGTCATTCAGCCTTATGACAAGCTTCTTTGAAAGATCTTCAAAGAGTCTACTGAAGGACAACTACACTGAAGACAGTTGTGTCTACTGAAGATCATCAAGTCAGTGGAGGATTAGCCATCTGAAGTCAGTAAGCCCTGATCAAGCTCACTGAACCAAAGATCCATTGGATTCAGTCCACGTGGACCAATAAAGTCAAGACAGCGCATCCGACACTGACAAGGCCCCATTCCAAGAAAGGTAGGTGAACCTATTAATTGTCTGGATTCAAATGTGATTCCCTCTAACGGTTACATTTGAATCCACACTATATATACAAGCTCATAGTTGCGGTTCAAATGTGTGTGAGAAGAGAAATTCAACACCTACGAGCTGTGAGGGTGTGAGAAAATTAGTGCAAATCAAAGGGAGATATAAGGAGGCACATCTTACACCTAGGGCACTGACCATTAGGGTTTTCACATATAAACTTTGAGTGTCCAGCTTGTAACTCTTAGCTTAGAGAATTTTTTCCAATCTTTGCTTCAGGCTAACACATTGTAAGCGAAAACCTCACCTAGTTGGAGAAACCCGAACTGAAACCAAAACCCTCCAGTCAGGTTTGTTGGTTGAAGTTAGTGAGTAAGGAAGGAAGTAAGAAAGATCATTGGATCTGGTTGCACCTTGGCACGTTAAAAACAAATCAATCCCAAGTAGTGGATTCTCATGTTAAGTCAGGGCAGTGGACGTAGGAGCTTGAGTCTCTGAACCACTCTAAACTGAGTGTTATTTGTTGTTTAAGCACTTCCTAATTATTTGCAGTGTATGTTCACTGAGAGTATTTCGAAAGTAAGAAAATTAGTTAAGTATTTTAGTCAGGGAGGAACAATCTCACTGACAGCCTTAATCACGCATTCGAGAGTCCAGTCTCTCAAGTCACTGCTTTGTTAATAGCCTGAGCTCACAAGTCAATTGTCTGTGATTTGAGAGCTCTGACTCTTAGCAATGCAGTGACTTGAGTGTCCCGCACTGAACTTGTAGTAAAAAAAATTTTGGTGTTATCTCCTAAATTCCCATTTTCTAGTATTTCTTAAAGGAAATCCGGGACCAACAATTGGTATCAGAGCGGGTTGTTCACATGACCACTGGTCCAGTTTTGTTAAGAAAAATGGTTAACCGAACAGATCTTAAATGTTTTAAACCATGAGAATTTCTGCATTTTTCAACTGTTACTTGTTTGTTTGACATTATTCTTGTAAAAGAAAAATCCTTAGTGTTAAAAGGTTTTGGAATCATCAAAAAGGGGGAAATTGTTGGGATATGTTTAGTTTTGATAATTTTCCAAAACCACATGTAATAGGTTTGAATCAGTCGGGATTGTACCTATAGTTTCAGGTCAGTTTTTGTACAATTAAACAGGTTGTCAGTTGAGAAGAACTCAGTTGAGGAAGCACTCTGTTGAGGGGGAACTCACTGACACAGCCTGAGGAAGTCAAGATGACACCAAGAAGAACTGACTGAAGCCATGGCAGAAGACCTGAACCTGAAGAGAAGCATGAAGGAAGTCCCACTGAGTATAAACCTGACTGATCTAAGCTAAGTCAAGTGGACTACTCAGTGAAGAGCATGACCAGGAGGATCAGTGTTGTACCAAGTAGGTCCCGAAGGAGTTAGGCTACAGTGGTCAGGGAAGTTTGTCATTCAGCCTTATGACAAGCTTCTTTGAAAGATCTTCAAAGAGTCTACTGAAGGACAACTACACTGAAGACAGTTGTGTCTACTGAAGATCATCAAGTCAGTGGAGGATTAGACAGCTGAAGTCAGTAAGCCCTAATCAAGCTCACTGAACCAAAGATCTGTTGGATTCAGTCCACATGGACCAATAAAGTCAAGACAGCGCATCCGACACTGACAAAACCGCATTCCAAGAAAAGTAGGTGAACCTATTAATTGTCTGGATTCAAATGTGATTCCCTCCAACGGTTACATTTGAATCCACACTATATATACAAGCTCATAGTTGTGGTTCAAATGTGTGTGAGAAGAGAAATTCAACACCTACGAGCTGTGAGGGTGTGAGAAAATTAGTGCAAATCAAAAGAAGATATAAGGAGGCACAATTTACACCTAGGGCACTGACCATTATGGTTTTCACATATAAACTTTGAGTGTCCAGCTTGTAGCTCTTAGCTTAGAGAGGTTTTCCCAATCTTAGCTTGAGGCTAACACATTGTAAGGGAAAACCTCACCTAGTTGAAGAAACCCGAATTGAAACCAAAACCCTCTAGTCAGGTTTGTTGGTTGAAGTTATTGAGTAAGGAAGGAAGTATACAAGATCATTGGATCTGGGTGCACCTTGGCACGTTAAAAATAAGCCAATCTCAAGTAGTGGATTCTCATGTTAAGTCAGCGCAGTGGACGTAGGAGCTTGAGTCTCTGAACCACTCTAAACTGAGTGTTATTTGTTGTTTAAGCAATTGCTAATTATTTATAGTGTATGCTCACTGAGAGTATTTCGAAAGTAAGAAAATTAGTTAAGTATTTTAGTCAGGGAGGAACAATCTCACTGACAGGCTTAAGCACGCATTCGAGAGTTCAATCTCTCAAGTCACTGCTTTGTTAAGAGCCTGAGCTCACAAGTCAATTGTCAGTGACTTGAGAGCTCTGACTCTTAGCAATGTAGTGACTTGAGTGTCCCGCACTGAACTTGTAGTAAAAAAATTTTTTGGAGTTATCTCCTAAATTCTCATTTTCTAGTATTTCTTAAAGGAAATTTGCGACCAACAATTGGTATCAGAGCGGGTTCTTCACATGACCACTGATCCAATTTTATTAAGAAAAATGGTCAACCGAACAGATCTTAAATGTTTTAAACTATGGGAATTTCTGCATTTTTCAACTGTTACTTGTTTGTCTGATATTATTCTTGTAATAGAAAAATCCTTAGTGTTAGAAGGTTTTGGAATCATCAAAAAGGGAAAAATTGGTGGGATATGTTTAGTTTTGATGATTTTCCAAAACCACATGTAATAGGTTTGAAACAGTTAGGATTGTACCTTTAGTTTCAGGTCAGGCTAGGTTTTTGTTCAATTAAACAGGTTATCAGTTGAGAAGAACTCAGTTGAGGAAGCACTCTGTTGAGGGGGAACTCACTGACACAGCCTGAGGAAGTCAAGATGACACCAAGAAGAACTAACTGAAGCCATGGCAGAAGACCTGAACCTGAAGAGAAGCCTGAAGGAAGCCCCACTGAGTATAAACCTGACTGATCTAAGCTAAGTCAAGTGGACTACTCAGTGAATAGCATGATCAGGAGGAACAATGCTGTACCAAGTAGGCCCTGAAGGAGTCAGGCTACAGTGGTCAGGGAAGTTTGTCATTCAGCCTTATGACATGCTTCTTTGAAAGATCTTCAAAGAGTCTACTGAAGATCATCAAGTCAGTGTAGGATTAGCCATCTGAAGTTAGTAAGCCCTGATCAAGCTCACTGAACCAAAGATCTGTTGGATTCAGTCCACATGGACCAATAAAGTCAAGACAGCGCATCCGACACTGACAAGGCCGCATTCCATGAAAAGTAGGTGAACCTATTAATTGTCTGGATTCAAATTTGATTCCATCCAACAGTTACATTTGAATCCACACTATATATACAAGCTCATAGTTGTGTTTCAAATGTGTTTAAGAAGAAAAATTCAACACCTAAGAGCTGTGAGGGTGTTGAAAATTAGTGCAAATCAAAGGGAGATATAAAGAGGCACATCTTACACCTAGGGCACTGACCATTAGGGTTTTCACATATAAACTTTGAGTGTCCAGCTTGTAACTCTTAGCTTAGAGAGGTTTTCCCAATCTTAGCTTGAGGTTAACACATTGTAAGGGAAAACCTCACCTAGTTGGAGAAACCCGAATTGAAACCAAAACCCTTTAGTCAGGTTTGTTGGTTGAAGTTAGTGAGTAAGGAAGGAATTAAGTAAGATCATTGGATCCGGGTGCACCTTGGCACGTTAAAAACAAGCCAATCCCAAGTAATAGATTCTCCTGTTAAGTTAGGGCAGTGGACGTAGGAGCTTGAGTCTCTGAACCACTTTAAACTGAGTGTTATTTGTTGTTTAATCACTTGCTAATTGTTTGTAGTGTATGCTCACTGAGAGTATTTCGAAAGTAAGAAAATTAGTTAAGTATTATAGTCAGGGAGGAACAATCTCACTGACAGACTTAAGCACGCACTTGAGAGTTAAGTCTCTCGAATCACTGTTTTGTTAAGAGCCTGAGCTCACAAGTCAATTGTCAGTGACTTGAGAGATCTGACTCTTAGCAATGAGTGACTTGAGTGTCCCGCACTGAACTTGTAGTAAAAAAAATATTTTTGTGTTATCTCCTAAATTACCATTTTTTTGTATTTCTTAAAGGAAATCCGGGACCAACAATTGGTATCAGAGCGGGTTGTTCACATGACCACTGATCCAATTTTGTTAAGAGAAATGGTCAACCATACAGATTTTAAATGTTTTAAACTATGGGAATTTCTGCATTTTTCAACTATTACTTGTTTGTCTGACATTATTCTTGTAATAGAAAAATCCTTAGTGTTAGAAGGTTTTGGAATCATCAAAAAGGGGTAAATTGTTGGGATATGTTTAGTTTTGATGATTTTTCAAAACCACATGTAATAGGTTAGAAGCAATCAGGATTGTACCTTTAGTTTCAGGTCAGGCTAGGTTTTTGTTCAATTAAACAGGTTGTCAGTTGAGAAGAACTCAGTTGAGGAAGCACTCAGTTGAGGGGAAACTCACTGACACAACATGAGGAAGTCAAGATGACACCAAGAAGAACTGACTGAAGTCATGGCAGAAGACCTGAACCTGAAGAGAAGCCTGAACGAAGGCTCACTGAGAATAAACCTGACTGATCTAAGCTAAGTTAACTGGACGACTCAGTGAAGAGCATGATTAGGAGGATCAGTGTTGTACCAAGTAGGCCCTGAAGGAGTCAAGCTACTGTGGTCAGGGAAGTTTGTTATTCAGTCTTATGACAAACTTCTTAGAAAGATCTTCAAAGAGTCTACTGAAGGACAACTATACTGAAGACAGCTATGTCTACTGAAGATCATCAAGTCGGTGGAGGATTAGCCATCTGAAGTCTGTAAGCCCTGATCAAGCTCACTGAACCCAAGATCCGTTGGATTCAGTCCACGTGGACCAATCAAGTCAAGACAGGGCATCCCACACTGACAAGGCCGCATTCCAAGAAAAGTAGTTGAACCTATTAATTATCTGGATTCAAATGTGATTCTCAACAAAGGTTACATTTGAATCCACACTATATATACAAGTTCATAGTTGCGGTTCGAATGTGTGTGAGAAGAGATATTCAAAACCTACGAGCTGTGAGGGTGTGAAAAAATTAGTGGAAATCAAAGGGAGATATAAGGAGGCACATCTTACACCTAGGGCACTGACCATTAGGGTTTTCACATATAAACTTTGAGTGTCCAGCTTGTAACTCTTAGCTTAGAGAGGTTTTCCCAATCTTAGCTTGAGGCTAACACATTGTAAGGGAAAACCTCACCTATTTGGAGAAACCCGAACTGAAACCAAAACCCTCTAGTCAGGTTTGTTGGTTGAAGTTAGTGAGTAAGGAAGAAAGTAAGCAAGATCATTGGATCTGGGTGCACCTTGGCACGTTAAAAACAAGCCAATCCCAAGTAGTGGATTATTCTGTTAAGTCAGGACAGTGGACGTAGGAGCTTGAGTCTCTGAACCACTCTAAATTGAGTGTTATTTGTTGTTTAAGTATTTTAGTTAAGTATTTTAGTCAGGGAGGAACAATCTCACTGACAGGCTTAAGCACGCACTTGAGAGTTCAGTCTCTCGAGTCACTGCTTTATTAAGAGCCTGAGCTCACATGTCAATTGTCGGTGACTTGAGAGCTCTGAATCTTAGCAATGCAATGACTTGAGTGTCCCGCACTGAACTTGTAGTAAAAAAAATTTGTGTTATCTCCTAAATTCCCATTATCTTGTATTTCTTAAAGGAAATCCGGGACCAACAAGTATAATCTGCTATTTTGGAACTGGGCAGGACATATTTTTTGCAAGGCATATTTTGTATAGGTTATTTGCTGTTGGCTGGGCCTATTGATAAATTTTTGGACTGGAAAAGAGTTCATATTTTACATGTGAAATTTTTGGACTGAAAAATATGTTACAAAAATTGTTGGTCAAATCTTACTACAAACATGTAGTGCAAAAAATATGTAAAGTGCAAAAAATTTGTAAAGTACAAAATATTTATTACAAAAATTATGTTATTAAAATCGGCCTACTACTTAATATTTGGGGATATTTCTCTATTGTCCATAAATTAGTACTGGCCTGATAATATAATTTAAATTGGTCTACTACTTAATGGGCCTTTATTTTCTATAAATTATATAACATCACTATTCAAATGACTGGAAAAGGGTTCATATTTTGCATGTGAATTTTTTTTTTTTTTAATGAAGGTTGTTGTTACAAATTATACAAGAAATATGTTACAAAAATTATTGCACGAATCTTACTACAAACATGTAGGCACAAAAAATTTGTAAAGTGCAAAATATTTATTACAAAAATTATGTTATAAAAATCGGCCTACTACTTAATATTTGGGGATATTTCTCTGTTATACAGAAATTATTTGGGCCTAATATGGAACAATTTAAAATGGGCCTCTACTATTTTTATACATAAATCAGTTAAATGGGCCTACTACTTAATGGGCCTACTACTTAATGGGCCTCTATTTTCCAGAAATTAGAAAACACATCTCTATTCAAATGATTTTGGGCCTACTAAAAAAAAGGTACTCCACTTTCCTATATTGGTACATTTTGGGCCCACACATTATATTAAGAAAAAATTAAATGGAGGACATAGATGTTTAACAAAAAAAAAAATACAATTTTTCCATTGCAAAAGTTAAAAAATAAACATGTCCTTGCAAAAGGAAATGCATAAAAATCATACCCCATTTAATGGATGAGAACATTACATGGGGTAGCAACAAAACATAATTCTATTATAAAATATGATTTAAGGGATTACAATCTCAAATGGGGACGTTAGGCTCTCAAAACATACAAACTTGGTCAGCCTCCTAGGATTGATTGTGATTTTCTCGTATATAACGAAAGATTGGTTGCGGGTATCGTATACACCAAACACCCCTAATGGATAAATTTGGCATACAATTTTGTCATAACTAGCATGCACAAAAAACAAGGGATTAATACTTATGTAGCGTTCATCAGCAATCAACCAACTAGGCAATGTTATTTTTAGACCCCTCCATGATTTGTCGTCGAAATAGTCTTCAAGAATCCAGAAGTTGTGCACCTCGTCCACAATGTACCTTGTTGAAAATAATACTAACTTCTCATTGTTCAAAGAAACAATGTGGTTATTCGGATTGTGGCTCCATTCAAAAGGCGTAACAATTTTCCTATATTCGAACTCAGAAACGTTGTATGCACCGATAAACGATACTCCATTTTTGCTCAAGTGCCAATTGATGAAACCTGAAACTTATACCCCGGTGTCCCCTCTGGAGCATCGTAAGGGAATTGAGGGAGATCCATCCACAAATTAGTGTTGGATAAGAATTCCTTGACCTCTGATTTGAATTCTTGCAATATGAACATTGCAATTCGAACTTTACGAATATCCTTCGTGTGGTAGTTATATCCCATGCCGAAACAAACATAAGATGACCTAACTTTGGGAGGAATATTAATGAGAGCAGGAGGTAACTTACGTTTTAAATTTGTTGTTGGATTGGGTAAGAAAAATTCCTCCCTCCTATTGCAGAAAAGGGTCAGGCCATCCAACACTGCAAGATATTCCTTCTTCCGGTCTGCGATCAGGACCCTTCTGTTGGTCACACCTCCGGGCAATGGTTTATCATAGAAAAGTCCGTTGTTACCGTACTCAGCCCCATTCAAGAAATTAATCTGATCTTGTGACTTCATTCTGTTGAAGTGCCGAGCAATAAATTTGTGGTGCGAAAACTGGCATTAGAAGTTCTTGCATGTGCACTTCAAACAACAGATTCCCTTTGTGGGCATTCTGAGGAAATTTTTTTCGGCAACATCAGCGTCCAAATCGAATATACTGGACATCTTAGGAGCGGTGGCCTTTTTTTTTTGTTTTTAGTGGTGTTTGGATGCACTGGGTGGTTTAGGATTCCAAAAAACAGAGTGAGAATGATTTTGGTTATGGAAAATAAATGATTGCCTGATGATTTGCGTGTGGTTTTGGATGTAATTGAAAGGTTAGAAGTTGAAAGGTTGGTTCCGTGTCGAAATTATCATAATCTCGTCGGAAACCGTTCCAAAAATTCTGGAGTGTAATAATATATGTGCAAAAATTCATTATTTACCGTTTATTTGACATAATAACTGCCAAAAAACGTGTGGATCGTGTGCCAAATTATTTTGGGCAGGTAGCTATTATCCGGACAATAGAGACTTTAGGCCCACTATTTTTTTTTTTTTTGCACAAACCATCTTGGGTTCGAGATTTTGGTCAATTATTTTCTCTATTAGGGCACCTTACCAATTTGTTCAATTAATTTATTGGGCCCAAAACTCAGTAAAAATAATTAGGTCCCATAGCTATTGTCCAGACAATAGAGAATTTGGGCCCAACTCTTTTTTTTTTTTTTTTTGCCCACATTTTTTTGCACACCCTACCTTGGGTTCGAGATTTTGGTCAATTATTTTCCTTACTATAGTGACTCAATATCACTATAGAACTTGAACCATCTTGGGTTCAAGATTTTGGTCAATAAGTTTCTCTACTAGGGTACCTTACCAATTTGTTCAATTAATTTATTGGGCCCAAAAATCAGTAAAAATAATTAGGCCTCGTAGCTATTATCCGGACAATAGAGAATTTAGGCCCAACGACACTTTTTTTTTTTTTTGCCCACATTTTTTTGCACACCCCACCTTGGGTTCGAGATTTTGGTAAATTATTTTCCTTACTATAGTGACTCAATATCACTATAGAACTTGAACCATATTGGGTTCAAGATTTTGGTCAATAAGTTTCTCTACTGCGGTATCTTACCAATTTGTTCAATTAATTTGTTGGGCCCAAAAATCAGTAAAAATAATTAAGCCCCATAGCTATTATCCGGACAATAGAGAATTTAGGCCCAACGGAATTTTTTTTTTTGCCCACATTTTTTTGCACACCCCACCTTGGGTTCGAGATTTTGGTCAATTATTTTTCTTACTATAGTGTCTCAATATCACTATAGAACTTGAACCATCTTGGTTTCGAGATTTTATTCAATAAGTTTCTCTACTAGGGTACCTCACCAATTTGTTCAATTAATTTATTGGGCCCAAAAATCAGTAAAAATAATTAGGCCCCATAGCTATTATCCGGACAATAGAGAATTTAGGCTCAACATAATTTTTTTTCCCCATATTTTTTTGCACACCCCCACCTTGGGTTCGAGATTTTGGTAAATTATTTTCTCTACTAGGGTACATTACCATCTTTTTTTGCCCACATATTTTTGCACACCCCACCTTAGGTTCGAGATTTTGGTCAATTATTTACTCTACTAGGGTACCTTAAAATTTGTTCAATTAAATTATGTATTTTACTCATTTTGTCAATATTGCTGAATTAATTTCTCTAGTTGAGGACCTCAATTTTGAAATTTACCAATTTGTCTCATTTAATTAATTACCAAAACTAAAATTAATATTCGGAGAATATATTATTGTAATTTAGGCATTTCGGCCCAGATCATGAAAATTGATTAGCACTACAAAAATACGGCCCAACAAAAAAAGATCCCTAAAAAAAAGTGGTCCAACAAATAATTTCAGTTGTTGTCATTCTGAGCCCAAAATAAATGGACAGCAATAAAAAATGGACCCACCTAAAGAATTGGAAGGTGGAATATGACCGTTTGGGATGTATACCTGTTGTATATCAGTTATAAACAGTACCATATACACATATGTCCCTTTTAAATACTGCATACAGCCTGAACCCAGGGGGAATACAAAACACAGCCCAAAGTAAACCTAGGTAAGAGATGTCTCAAGCCAGCCAAAACTCCCAAAACGAGCCATATTTGAAGTACGCAAAATCGACTTGCCGGAAATGCAAGAAACCAACAATGGTTGTAGTATCTGGATCATCCAACAACCCCGACCGTCTGTACTACTGCTGCGACAGCCATGGATACTCACACTGGTACGTCCCCATTGGCTGGGCTACGTCGGACATTGGGAAACATGAGGCATCAAGCCAAAGCCATGGCCACAATGGCTGCACAAAATTGTCGCAGCAGATTGATGTCGCGCACCAGAACCAGATAACAGCAAACACATTGTTGGTGGGAAATATAGTGACAATTATCATTATGTGTGTCATGTGCTACTTTATTGCAAGCCTATTCAAGTAGAACTAAATGTAGAACAACAATTAAGATGTATTTTAAGAACTAGGTATCAGGTAATATATAGGTTCTTTGATGTATGGACTGGTATGTACTTTAAATGCTGTTTAATAGCAGATTTTTCCAAAATGCACTTTGGGCCCATGTGACAAGGAACAACTTTAAATTTCATATAGCAACCATCAAACCATGAAAAAATACATATACAGTGTGGAAAACATTCATTCAGGACCAAAAATATATATCATTAGAATAATTAAAGGGTGGATGTTCCAAAGATACAAATTACCAGCCATTTTACCACACACTTTACCAAAAAAATAAGCGTTGGTTAACACGAATCATGTTTACTTGAAGAAAAATCACCCCCCAAAAGCAAAAAATAAAAAGCAAAACTTGATATTTCATGTCAAACAACCAAGTTTCACTGGACTGACCTTCTGCATTGTAATAACACACATACCCACCCTATCATGTGCCAAAAAATTCCCTAAACTTTCCATGTGCAAAAAATGTTGCTAATCAAAAACCAGATTGTAACTCCACAGGAACCCCTGCAAGGGCAACACAAATAAAAAAGATAGGGGTGTTATACTGTCACACTATGCAGATATCCTATTAAATGAAACTGCATAGTATATTAAATATGATAAGCAGGATGTTAAAGCTAAAAACTTACAGGGGAATTACATATGTTTCTGGCTACTTAACACCCCCCGTATTCTTGGAACATGTGGGATCATGAAGTCCCCTCCATCCACAATGCCCACAAATAGGTAATTTCTTCTTCTGGTGCTCGCCAAACGACGATTTCCTAAGTTTCTTTGGTCGACCAGGCTGTCGTTTCAGAAGTGGCGCTAGTATCTTGTTTCCCTGACAGCATGTTTCATAATCAAACAGCAGTGTCTCAGGTATGGGGTTGATATCCCCCTCATAGGATTTAATATAGTTGGAGGTATGGAAACATTCCTCCACATAGGTATAAACTGAGGTGGAGAACCGACTCAATACCGCAACAGCATGAGAGCATGGGAATCTGGTTACCTTCCATTGATGGCAAGAGCAGGACCTTTCACCTAGATCCACCGTGCATGAAAGATCGGACAAGACCTCAAATTGGCCACCTCAAATTGGCCACCAGACACATTTTTACAACCCATGATCGTCCGGTGTCGTAGGAAACATCCCAGTCATCTTGCTTTTTAGGGACAAGTGGACTATTCCAATTCTTTGATATTTCCCTCCTCTCAACAAACTAACGGGCAATGTTTTGACGGATCCAATCAATCATCTTAGTGATAGGGAGGGACCGAGCTTCAAGGATCCAATTGTTAAAAGACTCAGCTGCATTGGACGTCGTCTCTCCGTAACGGGTTATGTGGGGTGAAAATGTAACTGCCCATTTCTCGACGGGCAGCTGGGATAGCCATTCTTGCGCAATATTTCAGCCAACAGTCTTGAAGAGCTCAAGTTTCTAGTTAAAAAGGCGTACTTCGGGAGCATACGCACAAGCTTTGAAGAGAGCTGCCAAATTAGACCTTTGATCATTGGTCCATCCAGTCGAGAAATGCCCCTAGAGGTTTGTTAATAAGTGATATAGACAATAGAAGTGCTTCGGTTTCTCAAAAACCAAATCCAGGCCATGCAAGATGCCTAGGTTACGATCGGAGATGTAGAATACCTTTTTCTCGTGTTGGATATGCACATGAACCTTCCGTATGAACCACTCTCAGTTTGATGAGTTTTCCGCTGAAACAATGGCAAAGACTACTGGGAATAAACCTGAGATAAAGGATTAAAAGTATTCAGAATTCAAGAGTTCTAAATATATATTCAAGGTTGGGGTTTGCTTCTAAAAAAAAGTGAAGGGAACATTACCATTATTTCCGTCTTTCGCCGTTGCTGCCAGCAACGTGCCTTTGGCCCGTCCTTTAAGATATATGCCATCAATGAAAAGCATTGGTCTGCAACTTTTGAACCCCTCCACACATGCATTGAAAGCAAAGAAAATACGTTCAAATCTTTGCATCTCACTACAACTCTCGAGGGTAATCACGCTGCCCGGATTGGTTCACTCGGCTGCTGCACAGTACCACCTTAATTCATCGTATGAATAGTCGAATCTTCCATAAATATGATCTTTGGCACATTCGATAGCGCGCTAAACTTTGTAAAAAGGTATATCAAATCCATATTTGGTCCTGATTGCAATTTATACATCCTTGCCCACAATCTCTGAGTTGCTTTTTACATCTTCCATCATCAGATCACATAACATTTTCGAGCTAAGCTGCTTTGTTTTGTCCTTCAGAATTTGGCTAATACACCTGTGCACAAAGTTGGCCTTATAGACAACAAATGCACCAGATGCAGGGATCAACATTTTGCCCAAATGTACCATTCACAACCCACAGTTTTTGACCCAACACATATAACATAAATTTACTTGTCAGTGTTCTTCTTATAAATGAACATAAATTCCAATTTAGTAGCATACTTTCTTAAAGATTGTCTAAAATCAGTAACCCCACCCTTAAAAACTGCACCAACACCAGCAATCATTAGGTCTTTCAACTATCAGATAAATATGTGGTCTTTGACAATGGTGGGCAAACATCAAAGGATGGAAGTGAAAAATCACCATCAAATTCCCCCCTTTCGCCAGAATAAAAGGAATTACAGTGATCAGTATAGGGGGTGGGTTTTTCTATGTTAGGAGTAGTGGAATCATTGGATGAAACATTGTTGATCACAGGGGACGTGGGGGAAATGTTAAAAAACTTCAACAGGGACAATTTTGGATGTGAAATTGCTACAGAACTGACAAATAATATACAAATCCTCATCGGAATCAAGGCAACAATCACCCAAACCACCAACAATACATGATAATGAAAATATACTAGAATTCAAATCCCCCCACTTAGCCCTAACCTGAGACTGGAGAGATCCAAATTGCAAGCTTCCATCGTCGGTAATCAATTTGCACTCACCATTGTGCTTTACAGCAAAAAGCAATCGATCATCCATCATCTCAACTAAATATAGCTCAAAATTCCGAATTTCATGGACCAAGCTCCCTATCAACGAACAAGTTTGATAAAGGATGGTAAAAATTTGAATTTTAAGATTGAAACTAATATAATATGATATAATTTGAATTGTGACGGACCCATGTACGACACATCCACCGAATTTGACAGCTTCCATATTTTTGGTGAAAAAGAAGAAAAAAAAAAGGGAGGCGGTGAAACCTTGGGGAAGGTGCACAGTAGGCGGAAGTTGAGCTATGGGGGAGATGTGGTGGCAACCGGTAGTAACCGGGTATGGGAGGTGGAGAAATGAATGTGGGGCCCAATTTTGAACTTAAATATAATTGTTAAAAAGGTATGCACTAAAACCTAATATCACTATAGAACTTGAACCAACTTGTAATAATTCCATATTTAAACCAAATCTCGGAAAAAGTTCAAAGCACTCTTTACACTACGAGTATATGACATTACATCTGAAAACTAGATACTTCCTCCATTCCAAAGGAATTTGCACACTTTCTTTATTTGGACGTCACATACTAATTTACACACTATCTAAAAAGGTAATATTGATTTGTGTGTATACTCACAAAAATATATACATATTTATTCATATGATACTACTTTACCTTTTTTTTTATTCCACGTGGTGCAAATACTCCGGGAACGGATGGAGTACATTGCTTTATGTACCTTTCAAATCATTTTAAAGGTAAAATGACCATTTTAGTATTATCTTCACATGAATAATCGATACCTTGCTTTATTTACTGTAAAAGTAATATTTTTTTATTGTAAAATATATATTTTTCACCGCACGGAGTTTATTTGTTTATCTTAAATATAAAATTTTGTTTTTACTAGATGTCGTAATCTTGTAATTAATTGTTTTAATAAGCTTCTATATATCTTATTATACTATATTTTCAAACCTCTCCAAGATGATGTATCAACACCACCTTATTCTTAGGGTGATGTGTTATGTCCAAAATCTCTCTATTTCAAAATACAGAACTCTCATTAAAAGTTATTTTAGGCATGTCTTAAATTTTACTAAGAGTTAATCTACACCATATATTTTACACTTTTAATCTCAACCATACATTTCATTTTGTATTTTCTATAAATGTCAAATTTCTCTTTAATTTAATTCTAATTCACAACCCTAATCCTCATCTCTTCTCTTTATTTTCTCATTTATTGTGTACTATGTGAAGAAATATGATTTTATATTTTGTTCGTTTGTTTGGATTATTTCTGTAATTTTTTGTGCAGATCACATCCCTCTTTTTTTGCAGGTAAATTTTTTTACTATGCATATGGAGATGATTAGGCACACATTATAAGAAAATTATATGTGCACCTTGACGATAATTCGAGCGTATTCAGAAATTATTCTCTCATCACACGTCTACGATTTTGATCCAATTATTATTCTTTCCCAAATAAGGTGTGCGTTATTATTTTATATTTTTTTCGTTTTGTATTGCAGGTAACCTAAAAGTGATGTAGAGACATTTTTTCATGGTCGAATGATATCTCTTCTTAGATATTTTTGAAAGTTATTTTTTTAAAATATTGATAGATGTGAAATTTTTGTAGGAAGAAAATGAAATATTTTGGAAAAGACATTGTTACCGAAATGATGTATAATACCAAAAATATTCTGCCATCAAATATAATATCTTGTCTTCAATAATAGATTGTAATAAAAAAGTTTATTTTTGGATAACATTATGTGACCAAAATAGACTATTAAACTGAAAAATATAGATATTTTTTCTATACTAGGATATCGATTTTTCTTTAATATTTTTTAACATAAAAATATTAAAAGAAAATTCGTAATTTATATATAAGTAAAAAGGTGTTATATCTTATATAACAAATTTATATTTTTTTTTATTAAAATATGTGGAATAAATTTTTATGGATTGAAAAGTATAGTGTTGATAAAAAAAAGGACATTAAGTTTCTTTACTAACAATTTTAGTACTATAACTTTTAAAGTATCTTACTCTAAAATAAAATAAATATGAGTATATTTTAATCAATGAAAACAAAACATTTACCTAAAATATGGAATATTATTTTAAATATTATATTAATGCAAGTTGATTTTTTTCATGGTTGATTTCTCTTCTAAAATATTTTTGGAAGTTATTTTTACTAAATATTGATAGATGTGAAATTTGTAGGAGGGAATTGAAATATTTCATAAAAGATATTGTTACCGAAATAGTGTATGATACTAAAAAAATCTTGACTCAAAATATAATATCTTGCCTTCAATAATAGATTATAATACAAAAATTTATTTTTGGATATAATTATTGCCGCCAAAATAGACTATTAAACTGTAAAGTACATATACTCTTTTATAGTCTGGGATTTCAATTTTTCTTTTATATTGTTTTAACATACAAATATTAAAATGCTTTTGTAAATGATAAATAAGTGTAGTTATATACGCATATGTTATATAATTAATGTATATATATATATATATATATATTTTTAAATATGTGGAATAAGGTTTTTATGGATAAAAAATTATAGTGTTGCCCAAAAAGAAAAAAAAGGACATTAAGTTTCTTTACTAACAATTTAAGTATTATAAGTATCTTATTCCAAAATACAATAAATCTGAATATATTTAATCAATGGAAATATAATATTTATGTATAATATGGAATATTATTTAAAACATTAAATTAATGCAAGCAAAGTTTTTTTTGAACAATTTCTTTTCTTAGATATTTTTTGAATTTATTTTTGATAAATATTGATAGATGTAAAAATTGCAGAAGGAATTGAAAATTTTCAGAAAAGATAGTCACCGAGATAACATATAATTCTCAAATAATATTGCCACCAAATATAATATCTTACCTTCAATAATAAATTGTAACATAATTTTTTATTTTGGATAAAATTCTACCTGCAAAATAGAATTTGAAAGGTAAGATATAGATATTATTTTATAGAGTAGGATTTCGATTTTTTTTAACAATTTTGATTTTTTTTAACTTTTTTATTTTCAAAATATCTATATGTAAATTGAATTAAAAATAGACTAAGATTAATACATAAACGTCAATATTTATTATTGAATTGTGTATTATAAATACCAACATATTAATCAATTGTTCCCACACAAACATCTACACAATATTTAATTTAATTATGACATCATTTTTTTTCAAATATTACCTTTAGATTTGAAATGTGTGATTATATCTGCAGATTTAAACTTTTGCGTTCGATTGTTATTGTATCTTCATACCATGGGGAAAAACTGGACATGCAAGTATACAACTGTAATTTTAAGTAATATTGTATTATATTAATTTGAGTTTGAATGTGAATTGGTTAATATTTTTCAAATTTTCTATTTAATCATGTTTAATATTTTTTTTCATTAAATTATAATTACAATTTTAATATTATACCAAAATTACAAGATATTTAAAAAAAGTTAATGTCTATAATTTGAAATAATAATAATAATTTTTTTTCCAATCCGCGAAATTCGCCGGGATACACACTTGTGTATATATATATCTTATTTTTTAGTTAATTTTCTTATGATATTTTCTCGGCCAGTGGACATTAATAGGGGCAGTAATTGTTTTGAACAATATAAAATCTGTTATGAAAATAATAATTTTTATAGTGAAAATTGTTCAGACCCAATATATTGGGTTAAACCCGGCCCACTTAACATAAATATAGTTCACTGTAATTTTAATATTGCCTAGTGTAATACTATGAAGTGTAATGATGGAGAACTATTAAGTGTAATGGTGTAGTACTCTCAAGTGTAATGATGTAGTAATGTTCTGTATAATTTGTGATATTGATTTTCAGCTAGTTAGCTATATAATTTTATGATTTTTAGGATTTTGACCCGACAAAAACAGACAAAATTTGTGAGTTGATTGTGAAAAAAAAAAAGCAAAATGTATAATTGAGTGTAATATTAGAGAACTTTTGGTTAGCAACTCTTTAATTGTAATGAGAATAAAAATTTATTTTTCATCTATGCCCCCATAATAAAAATGATATGTTGGGGAATAATTATTCAAATGTTGACTCCATTACTAGTGTCATGCCCCAATTTTGGAATAGAAGTGAACAACAAATGGTTGTTAGTGGAGGAATAGGGGAGCGATTGAGGAAGATGATTGTAGGAAGAGAGTATGGTAATCAAAATGGTGTAGTGATTATCTTATTTAGGAGGGGAGGTAGTGACTTTGTTCTCATGAATCATCATAATTAAACTAATTTTCAATCTCATTTCATTATCATTGAAGAGTTGTTAATCAAGCGTCACAAATAAAGATGTCTTACTCAATGGATAAAGATGTGTTTGCACAAATATATAAAAACACCCTCTCATGTTGTGTTACGATAAGGACAATCATATATTACTGTATAAGAAAATGTGTGTTACTGTTGGGGCAAATATGTGTTAATGTTAGAGAAATTGTATGTTACTGGTGGAGAAAATGTGTATTGATGTGAGAGTAAAAATGTGTTACTGCAAACGTGTGTTAATGTTAGAGTAAATGTGTGTTACTACAAATATGTATTACTATTGGATAAAATATTTTTTAATATTAGAGTAAATATGTGTTACTGCAAATGTGTGTTAATGTTAGGGTAAATGTGTGTTACTACAAATATGTGCTACCATTGGAGCAAATGTATGTTAGTGTTAGAGAAAATGTGTGTTACTATCAGAACAAATGTGTGTTAATGTTAGAGTAAATGTGTGTTAATGTTGGAATAAAAGTGTATAATGTTAGAACAAATGTATGTTATTGTTGGAGAAAATGTGTGATAATGTATGAAACAATAAATATAGATATAAATGGATGAAAAATAAATTTAAAAAACACATATATATTTTTTTACAGCAGAAAAAACACATATTTGCTCTTGTAAAAATACATATTTGTCCGTATTGTTATTTTAAAGTACAAAAATCAATTTTTTAAGGACTAGTAACACACATATTGCGTTCCAGTAATACACATTTGCTAATATAGTAACATAATTTAGGAGCGAAAATCCTGAAATAAGTCTTGTACGAACTTTGAATATCAATTTGACCTGCTTAGGATCCACAAATTTTGACTTGGAGCGACCCGACCCGTGAATTTTTTATTATTTATCTATTTTAGATATATTTTACATGTGAAATATTTCATAAGAGAGTTCCTCTTTCAGTCAAGATCAGCTCTTTAAACAAATATATATGGTGTATAAGTAGTGTGATTAAGTTTTACAAAGAAAATGATTTACGGTTAGTGTTTTTTTAGTGAAAACAACTAATATTCTTTATTAATACACAATAATTTAGTGAAACAACTAATACTCACACTTCATTAATACCCTTAAGTGAAACAAGCTCTAGTGAAATTAACTAAGTCCCTTTAGTAGAATAACTGACACTCTCGAAACTTATCAACGGTAAAATTTGTTTCATTCTGTACATTGCCATTTTTATGAAGTATCCAGTAACTAATTTATGACGCATGGATGGATATTAAATTCTTTGAGCAGTTTTACTTAAAAAAGCAGCAACCAATATATTTAAGAGACGTCCACTCCTCACGGACTTCTCTCCTTTAAATTGATCTTCTTTTAGACTTTAAGCCGACTACATAATTGCGTTCTCAATTATTTCAAAGTTTGATATGATCATTTATTTGTTTCTATTATAAATTCGATAGATTTATTATACCAAATCTAGAAAATTTGATATTGACATTACTAATGGACTTATAACCTAAAAGGGGTTTTAGGTTTAGACTAGGTTTTATCTATTATAAATAGACCCTTGTACTCAGTATTGTATAGACGCATACACACATATATTAGTGAAACTCCTGGCTTGGTACGCCCCCAAACATAGTTGTTATCGACGAATTGGGTGAACAAACTCGCGTCTCTATTTTACGCTTACAATTGACAACAAGTTATCAGCACGAAACTCTGCCGGAAGCTAATCGATACGGATCTAAATTAATTTTCTCTATTGCATGATTATTAATTATCGTATCGAATTTTTTGATCCATATGTGCTATGATTTTATGTGCACTTACGTTATTTTATTGCATCGATGATTACTGTTTTGCAATTTAATTGGATCGAAAAAAAATAATATGTCCAACGACCGGACTGCCGCCACGAGCCACCAGGCCGCCGCGCGCGGTGCGGCCCCGTCCCAGCCGCCGTCCGCCCGCCACCGAGCATGCGCCTGCCACCGCGCATCCGCTGCTGCCCACAGCCACGCCGCCGCCGCCACGAGCCTCTAGGCTGTTGCGAGCGGCGCTACCCCGTTTCCCCCACCAGAAACCGACGTGGGCCTCCAGAGGCACCGCGAAGCGGCCGCCACGGGCCTCGAAGGCCACCGCGGTGCAGCGGCCGCCGCAACCTCGACACCACCGCGAGCGATGCCGCCCCGTGCAAAGCCGCCGGGCATAGAGCTCTCCCTCCGTCGTTGCCTTCCGCCACCGCGCGCTCGTGCCCGCCCCTCCGCCTCCGTGCGTCGAGCAGCGGTCGAGCGTTGCGCCTTCGGTCGTCGTCTCCACACGACGGCACACTGCGCGCCCCGCGCCACCTCCTGGAGACCGTCGCGGCCTCTCCAGCTTTCGCCCCTGCCCTGTGTCGCCCTTTCCCTGGCCCAACTCGATTTGGGCCACATTCAAACAAAAAAAATAAAAAAATAATTTGGGCCTGAAGCCCACTTCAGGAGCTGAAATTCTTTTGGGCTTATCCTATTTAATTTTTGGGCCTGAAGCTCTATTTTATGGGTTGTAAAATTTTAATTCTTGGGCAATTGAAATTTATTATTTATTTGGGCCTCATATAATTTTTGTTAGTATTTTTGTGCCCTCAAATTAATTTTTCATGTTTCGAAAAATACTTGAAAATTAAAAAGTAATAATTCTTTGCATATTAATTAAGCTAAAAAAATTGGAATTAATTTTAATATTAGTGCTCAATAAATTTATTATATTATGTGCTTAATTGCTATATGCGCATGCTTATATGATTTAATTATTTTGCATGCATTATTACTTTTGCAGATAGTCCCCACTTTATAGTCCGCATATATTGTCTGGGTAGTCGGCGCTCAGTACTTGTCGGACCGTAAATTATGTCTTGGGTAGACGGCGCTCAATTCTTGCTTCTATGTGCTCGAAGGTGATCAAATAAATCCTTATTTCTCCGTTGTCAACAAATTGGTCACAATACTCACCATGTCACTTTAAAAATTATAGTGAATAATGTCTAATATTACTAAAAGAGAATACACTGAGCTTACTCTTAATGGTAATAATTACCTGACATGGGCGCTAGATGTTGAGATTCATCTAGCCTCAACTGAGTTAAGAGGTGCTATTGTCGATGAGTCGAAATTAACTAACGCTCAGAAGGCGAAAGCATTGATTTTCCTCAGGCATCATCTGAATCAGGACCTGAAAAATGAATATCTCACTGAGAAAGACCCCGGAACGTTGTGGAAGTCCCTTAAGGACCGTTTTCAACAACAAAACGATATACTCCTCCCTCAGGCTCAATACGATTGACTGAACCTCCAGTTCCAAGACTTTAAGTCTGTGACGGAGTACAACTCAGCCCTGCATCGTATGGTATCCCAGTTAAAGCTATGCAAGCAAGCTATAACTGAGACCACTTGTCGACGTTCCATGCTAGCAACCTTGTACTCCAGCAGCAGTATATTGTTAAGAATTACACTGTACATTCAGAGCTAATTTTTTCACTTCTAGTGGCAGAAAAGCACAACCAACTCCTCATGAAAAATCATAAACTCGAGGTCGGTTGGCTCACAAGCAGTGCCTGAAGCACATGTTATAGCTCAAGGTAGTACAAGTGGTCGCAAGCGTGGAAGGGGGAGATGAAGTAAACAAAATCGTAGCAAAGGCCGAGGTCGTAGTAAATCTGGTGGTCCAGGTACCTCGAAAGACAATCAAGCTCAGGCTCGTGGAAAGGCTGCACCTAACACGAATCCCGCTTCTAAAAAATCTGGCTCTCAAGATAAGGTTGAGCAGTCCTGCTACAGATGCGGATGCAAATGTCATTGGTCTCGCACGTGTCGTACTCCTAAGCATTTGGTTGAGGCTTATCAAAAGCAGCAGAAGGACAACAAGGGGAAGGCCCCTAAAGTCGAATCTCACCATGCCAGCCTGCCTGAAGCAGAATTCGACCATGACAACGATGATCTTTTGGGCTTGGAGCTCAAAGACTATGGAGATAATGAGTGATTTGAGTATTTGATCATTTTAGTACTTTGTGTTGGTTAAGACCATTTAATTTTTGGATCCTGTCTTTCGAATATCTTTATTTTCATGTTTGATATGATATTTATGATTTAACTTTGATTTGTTTACCTCAATATATGCTATCCGTTAAATTTATTTGGATATTGCTATTCTTATACATGACTTGTAAACATATCAGCTATTAGGTTTGTGTTTTTTCCCTCTGGCATGATGGATACAAATTATGATTTATGTTTGCTAGATAGTGCCACCACACACACAATCTTAAGAGATATGAAGTATTTTCATAACTTGGTAGAAGAAAGGGAGTGTAACCACGATAGCCAAAGATAATATTAGAATAGTGGGCTCCGGAAGAGCTTCCATCGTCCTCCCCATGGGTACCGAACTCATAATTGATAATGCTTTATTGTTTCCACAATCTAAATGGTTATCACGTTGAAACTGAGAATAATAACAAATACCTTTTAATGACTATTACTCGAGGTAGCCGTAAACAAGTTATTAATAAACTTCCTTTCTTCTCTTTTGGATTGTACTATTCCTACATCCGGTCGTCTAATCTCCATCTAGCTATGAGTATGAAATTTCATGACCCGAACTCTTTTAAATTATGGCATCAACGGTTAGGTCATCCAGGACAAACAATGATACGTAGGATTCTACCTAATTCCATTGATCATAATATTTCGAATAATAGAATCCCTCCTGTCGATGAATTTACATGTGATGCATGCTCTAAGGGTAAATAAATAGTGTGCCCGTTGCATACCAAGGTGAGACTTGAGTCTTCGGTTTTCCTTGAACGGATTCAGGGAGATATTTTTGGACCGATTCACCCAGCATCAGGACCATTTCGGTATTTCATGGTCCTAATTGATGCCTCCACTAGGTGGACATATGCCTGTTTGTTGTCTACCCGCAATCAAGCTTTTGCAAATCTCATTGCGAAAACTATCGAGCTTCGAGCTCAGTTCCCAGATTATCCAATAAACTCGATTCGCATGGATAATGCTGCCGAGTTTACCTAAAAAGCCTTTTTAGATTACTGTATGGCTCTAGGAATTAAAGTGGAGCATTCAGTTCCCTACGTCCACACCTTAAATGGTCTTGCTGAAGCGCTAATAAAACGTATCAAACTTATCGCTAGACCATTACTAATGAATTCTAAATTACCCACTTCATGCTGGGGGCATACAGTCCTACATGCATCACATTTGATACAAATACGTCCAACTGCATATAATGATCATTCCCCCCTACAGCTAGTGCGTGGGAAAGAACCAAACATTTCCCATCTGCGTATTTTTGGATGTGTTGTGTATGTTCCGATAATATTACCGAAGTGTACCTCTATGGGCCCACAAAGGAAGCCAGGTATTTACGTTGGATTTGACTATTTGTCTAGGGATCAATTAACGGTCCGGTTCGCTGATTGCTCGTTCGATGAAGATCACTTCCTGGCACTAGGGGGAGATCCGTATTCAAAATTGAATGAATACTGGGAGCTTACGTGGAATGTAAGTAATCTCCAGTATCAAGATCTACGCACTAGTCAATCTGAACTAAAAGTTCATAAGATCATTACCTTGCAAAATTTAGTAAACAATCTGCCAGACGTGTTCACTGACCATAGAGGTGTAACTAAAAATCGCATATACCTGCTGTAAATGCACCCCAAAGGGTTGAGGTCCCAAGTAAATCAAGTATACATGCCCCACATGCCAGAAGCGTAAAGGACCTACAAATGATACAAGTACACCTAAAAAAGGCTAGCAAAACTGGTATACAAAAATTTTCGTTGTGTTGTACTCAAGACAATCATTATCACACAATATAATCTTCAAACCACAACAACTGGAAATCTTTGAAACTGCAACATAAAGCTGACCATGACTAAACACAGGCTTCTTAAGAAATACTCCAACATGGCTAAAAGATTACACTTGACTTTTATTCATAGACATAACATATGAAACAATCAATACAAATTGTCTCCGTATAAATTTGGAAGGTAACCTAGGATCAGAATGAATTAGCGACAATCACGGTATCAATGCTAGTTCTCCATCACTAGTAACAGTAAGAACATTAGCCTCGATACTCTACCACTCAAATTAGTGATTACCATCCTATATATATATATAAAAAAATTGCACTTTATAAAAAATGGAAAATAATACTCCATCAGATTTATTTTAGATTGTCCCAAAAAAAAGAACGGATTTTAATAAAAGAATTATTTATTAGTATTTGTGGGTATAAAGTTATTTTTTAGTAAGGTTAAAATAGTCCTTTAAAATTTTTAAGGGATGAATTATAAAAGGATATGTTTTCCTTTTTGCTATTTTGGGAAATGGGGGAAAATATTCCTTTTATGTAAAAATGGATAATTTAAAATGAATCGGAGGGAGTTCTAAGTACAATATTAAATTTAGAAAAAAATAACTTTTATACAAAGAAAAAAATATTATATTGTTGTTAAAATATTGTAATACAAATAAACGAACCAATAAATGAACTAAATTAAAAAAAATCAATATAAAGTATTCTCCCTTAGTTCACAAACAATAAAAATTAATCTTGCTCCAACATCAACACCATTATATTTCTTCAAAACAATTTATCATCTTTACACAATCCAACATTTCTAATAAATATATATCAAGTTTAAGCTATATAAATAATTTGATAAAACCTGATTTTAAAAATTAAATTGGAAACAAGTCTCCAATTGATAATAATCCGACTACATTTAACTTTTCACTCGACACTTGTATATGCTAA
Organism: Ballota nigra; assembly: GCA_947034835.1. Lineage (NCBI taxonomy): Eukaryota > Viridiplantae > Streptophyta > Magnoliopsida > Lamiales > Lamiaceae > Ballota > Ballota nigra. The sequence continues at coordinate 44,030,852 of OX344728.1, read as the reverse complement.
AAAAAGATAAAAAAAATATATTAAACTTAAAATTTAGTAAGAAATTTAGAAAAAAAGATAACCAAAGAAATATAACTCTCACCAGACAATGTTTAAATGCAACATTATTGCATTTTATAGAAAGCTCAATTATTTCACCAACCTTCATTGGTTTTAATTTTGCTTTAAGAAAAATCTTCAAAATGGTCAATTTAACTTTTTAGCTGAGACATTTGGAGAAAAAGTTAAATTGTCTATAAATGGTCCAATAACATTCTTCACTATTCAATCAGAAAGTAAAAAATAATAGACTATAATAAAATGAAAAAATGACAATTTCATTAACTTTGGAAACTAAAATAAAACATCATACCACTAAATAAATTACTTTTCTTCATTGCTTTATTTCACACCTAATTTTAAGTCTTTCAAACTTATAAACAATCTTGTACAATGGCATCAATGATGTTTCTTACCGCTGGTTTTAAGAGGTGGGGGAACTCGATGTGATTGATTGTATTGAAATTGAATGAGATTAATTTCAACAAAAAATTTTATAGAAAAATTTAAATTGCGTATACATGATCCAATATAAATTTCTATCATTGTTCAAATAGAAAGTAGACAAATTCTAGGGTGCATCTAAGTGCATATCATGCAATTGGAATTTGATCCCAATTTGAAATTAATTTTGAATAAAATTTAAATTCGCGGGTTTGTTGACTGCCCGAACAAAATTTGCGGGTCTGACAACAAACCGGGTCGCAAATGTGTCACGCACGCTTCATACCAATACCCCAAGTTATATCACCAATACCCCAAGTTATATCACAAATACCCAAGTTATATTAACCAATACCCCAAGTTATATCACCAATACTCCAAGTTAGAATCACCGATACCTCAGGTTATAATTACCAATACCCCTAGACTTAATGACCAATACCCAAAGTTATAATCACCAATACCCCAAGAATTACTCAATAATACCCCAAGTTATTATCACCAATACCCCAAAAATTACTCAACAATGCATTGAACAGTGATATCCCAAGGATTTATTCAGTAGTACCCAAGACTTAAAAATTCTTGTAAGCAATGAATTTATGGTTGTTGGGGTTATACGTGAAAGTATGCTTTTACTTTGTATAATCTATTTATTAATCATCCTAGAATTATCCTAGTGATCAATCATCCTAAGAGAGGATTAATTGATCAGTGCACCTTGGCACTGTAACACAAGGAATTCCAAGTGAAATGAATTCTCCTGTTTAATCAGGACAGTGGACGTAGGAGATTCATCTCTGAACCACTTTATATCTTGAGTACTTACATTCTGCTATTTCCTTAGTGTGTGTTATCCACTCAAAGTTTATCAAGTAAAACGAGTTTTCCAAAGGGCTCACTAATCCGCACTTAAAAGCTAATTAGGTAGTAGTTCAACTGAAAGTCTTGAGCTCTCAGTGGAGGTATTATCTCAGTAAGTTTTCACAAGTAATTCTCAGCAGACTTAAATTCCACTGACGAGTTACTTTCTGAAGTAACCTGATAAGTTTAGAAGGAGTTTAAATTTGTAACCACAAGTGTATTCCCCCCCACCCATACACCTGTTTACTCGTTTCGGGACCAACATTGTTTATATATTTATTATTTTTCTAAGTTGGCCTAGTATTAAATTAGTTCATACATGAATCATTTTACAATATTTTTTAGTGTGATCAATTAATACTCTTTCGTGTAACCATCTGATACACTTTAGTTAAATAATTAATGTTCTTCTTACCCTTCAATGGAAACAACTAATACCCTCCAAAACTAATATCATTTAGTAAAAACAACTAATAGGTCATCAACTAATACCCTTTATCTAGGATTACTCTAATGTAATGAGTTGGTGTCAATATTATTTGGACAAAAATGACATTATATACTCTATATTTGAAGTGTTGGAGTTATACGTGAAAGTATGCTTTTACTTTGTATAACTCATGTATTAAACACTTGTTTATGAGAATAATTTTTTTATCACATTTGCTTTAGATATGATTGAATGTTGAATATTTATTGCAGCCAGTTCATTATAAGTAGTACTTGTTACATTATAGTTAATGTGGTGATACCCGATCACGGAAGATCACAATTAACGGTTTCCTTGTAACTAAACGTACAGATTCACGACCTAGGTGAAATTGAACAATCCGCCGTGAAAGGTCGATGTGTAGATCTCAGATTGGCTTGTCTTGACCAAGAGATTGCACTAGCACATTTAGTATGTGTTGAAGAGGACCTACAGCGAGGATAAATTCTTCTGTTCTGAAATGTGAAGAATTAGACCTCAGTGGTTATTGATTTCTTAATCCCCGTCACTTAAATAGGAACGTGTGTGTTTAATGGTTACTACTTTGATTCATGTTGGGTGAGAATCATCGTGACTTCGAACTTTGTCTTTTGGACAGTAGTATTAATCATACGATGATTGCTAAGATTTAATACGGAGAAACGCGTGCGAGTACGGCTCAGGTGATTAGTCCCCTTGGTGGGCTCAGAAGTTTTATCATACAAAATCTTGCAAGTGAAGAATTAGTTTCTTCGGTACGGATAATAATGTTGAGTTGTCTTTACTCCAAGGTGAAATATATTAATTAATTTAGAGCTATTCAGAAGCTTAATTAATTAATGAACTTGATAATCTTAAATGCGGGAAATAATAACCGGGAGCCCATATTATCGTAATATGGATTAAGATGGATAGTGCAATATTAATTTATTAGTGGTACTAATTAATATTAATGGACTGAATTATATTGGGGCTCAATATTTAAATTCAGAAGTCCATTAGGAGGTCCAATCTTAATTCTCCTTAAGGCCCCTCAAGTAGCCCAATAATGATAAGGTGATTAAAATAAAAAGAAAATATATTGCTGATTTTTCATTGATATTTTCGGAAAAAACATATTTAGGACAAAAAAGATTTTGTTGATTTTCTTGGAAAGATATTATGGAAGATAAGTATTCTTGGAATACAAGATTATCTCATATATTCAAGAAGATCCAAATCTTTGATTCACTTCTTATAATTTTCGAAAATAACAAGTATAATTAAGAGGGTGAGATATTTTGTGAAATATTTTATTATGGAGAAAAGAATATATGAGATATATTCAAGATTTCTTAGAGACTAAGAAAAGATTTTCTCCAGGCCCATAAACCATGAAAATTTCGGGCATCCCATATTATAAATAGGGGGTGATTATTTCATCCCCAAGTACAAAAAAAAAAAAAAAAAATTTCATGTGTTGGAAAATTCAAGAGCATATATTTTTTTTCCTTAGTTATTAAAATTGCTTGAAAGCACTTCCCACCGGTGATCAAGCAAGGCGAAAGGGAAATACTTGAGAAGGTCTTTGGGTTGGTAACGTGTTCGTAATTGTCCCGTGATAATCAAAGGCCAATTCTACGAGAGGTACGTAAATCACATAACTTCTTATTTATTCCGCCATAGATTTTATGTGAATTAATTCAACATGCATGATGATAAAATTATTGTTGGAATTATTATTTGAATTAATTAGGATTAATTCATGCTAGTAATAATTGTATTTAAATTCGTATTTAATTATCATCACGAATAGATTCTGGGCACCCCTATTTTCCCAACAACCTCATAGGTCATCATTTTGGTACTATGTGTATTGTATCATGTAATATTCATCATCTTTTATTGTATTATGCATTATATTTTATATTGTATTGTATTATGCATTTATATCTTGTATTGTGTTGTATTAAGTATTATATTTTTAATTTTTTTACGTTGGATAGTGTTTATATATAGTGTATTATCTATATGCTTACTTTAAACATGTAATTTTATAGTGATTTTAAATGGAACATATGCATAATATCATATTATAATACTTCATAATATTTCATGTTAAATTTCAAAAAATTTAATAAAGTTTCCGTATTTTTTTCAAAAAATTTGCGATATTGATATGCGATATCGATATATCCATCGATATATCCGTAAATTTAAGGTTGTGATATTACTTGCGATAGAGATATTTTCATCCTTGACTATAGTGATCCAATTGAATTTTTCATCACTGTTCAAATGGAAAGTAATAGAATATATAATATACTAAAAAGAACAAAAGTTCATGTTGGGAAATTGTATAGACTTAAGTTTTGATTAAGATGCCAAAATGTTCCTCCTAAGTTATTTGTAAGTTAAATATTCAGTAGAGTTAGAATTTAGTTAAACAATTCTAAATGTTAAGAACTGGAGTGCAGTTAGAAATTTCTATAGTGTATTGAAGATCGAAGTCCGCTGAAGATAAAGTCCGCTAAAGACAAGTGATCTGAGAACGTAGTCTAAGTCTTGAATGTTTTCTAAGTGCATTCACACTAAGACTAAAACCATCAGGAGAGGACCAAGGTCCACTGATGAGAACTAACAAAGCACATTCAATGCTAAACATATTTAAAGCTATTAGTTAATCTGGTTGGAACAAGGCAAAACGAATTTCAGTGAAGCTTACAATAAATGAAGGAATAAGAAGGTTCTCTCAGAGGAGTTCCACCTTAAAGCAAGACAAGAATCTGGGCAAGCAGACTGAAGGTCCAATGAGAAGATGACACGTCAGTGTACTTTACTGACAGCCGACCTGCTCCAGACTAACAAGTACCAAAAGTCTTTCCCTAGCAATCTACAGAAAGTTGGTGAACAGACATGGTCTTTCAGCCGTTTCTTGACAAGACTTAAAGCTTCAAATAGAGCCGTTTGAACCAATCATATACAAGAAGACTTACTTGAGAAGATTCAATTCCAACGGGAAGATTTTCAAGGAAGCCTATAAATACAGAAGGACGTGCTCATTTCTATGCACGGGAAACTCATAAGATCAAAGCTATCTCTACATTTATAACCTTCAAGAAGCACTCGAAATTACCTTTGTTTCCCAAGTGTTTCAATTCAGTAGAGAGCATAACAAACCTTCTGTAACCAAGCTTAAAGCTATATTCCAAACCTTAGAAGAAGATAATCCATCCTAAGCCTTGAGCAACATTGTAAGGATTATCTTACAACAGTTGGAACCAAACCCTACTCAAACCCTACTCAGTTGTTAGGTTGAGAGTTAGAGCTAAGTGGTGTTAGTAAGCTGATTATTTGTATCAGTCTGAAAGCTGGTTTGTTTTGGGAACTAGGACCTGGAATTATCCTAGTGATCAATCATCCTAAGAGAGGATTAATTGATCAGTGCACCTTGGCACTATAACACAAGGAATTCCAAGTGAAAGGAATTCTCCTGTTTGATCAGGACAGTGGACGTAGGAGATTCTTCTCTAAACCACTTTATATCTTGTGTACTTACATTCTGATATTTCCTAAGTGTGCGTTATCCACTCAAAGTTTATCAAGTAAAACGAGTTTTCTAAAGGGTTCACTAATCCGCATCTGAAAGCTAATTAGATAGTAGTTCAACTGAAAGTCTTGAGCTTTCAGTGGAGGTATTATCTCAGTAAGCTTTCTCTAGTAATTCTCAGCAGACTTAAAGTCCACTGACGAGTTACTTTCTGAAGTCACCTGATAAGTTTTAAAGAAGTTTTAATTTGTAACCACAGGTGTATTCCCCCCCATACATCTGTTTACTCGTTTCGGGACTAACAATTGGTATCAGAGTAGTGGTTCAAAAGACCATTGTTCTAAGTATACCTTGTGCCTAAAGGTATTTTTATAGGTCATCTGAATTGATCTTATTTGATAAACTTGTTTAGATATTATGGCTGACAATGCAGCTAGGGTAGCACCACCAGCGGAGAACAACATGTGAGAAGTTGCCTTAAAGATCCTGAGAGGTCTAACCTCAAGATGGGATGTGTACTCTGTGATGATGCAGAATACCAAGGATCTATCCAGAATGTCTATGCAACAGGTATTCTCTGAACTTAAGGCTTATGAGTTTGATCTGAACAGGAAAAGGGCTCCTAATAAGACCTCAGCTGAGAAGGGAATTGCCTTCAAAGCTAAGGAAACTGAGCCAAAATCCCCAAAGCCTCAGAAGAGTACAAAGGCAAGCAAGTCTCAAAGCAAGGCTGAGATGCAAGAAGAACTCAGCCTAATGGCTAGAAGGTTTGAGAAATTTAACAGCCGCTTTGGCAAGTATAAAAGATTTTTCAGGGATAACAGAGAAGGAAGAAGTTATCCACATAAAGATACCAGAGAAAGAGAGAAAAGCTCAACTGAGCTGGAAAAGAGAAAGGATTACAAGAACTATACCAGAGGTGAAGGTTCATCATCAAAGACCAATGAGTCTACTGAAGAAAAGAATGATGATGCCAATAGATGTTTCCAGTGCAAGAAGGTGGGGCATTTTCAATATGACTGTCCTCAACTGAGCACAAAGGAAAGGAAGGAAAGGCAAGCCAAGAGAGACAGGAGATATGGAGAAAGGAAAGCCATGGTGGCTGAGGATGTTGATGAAGATCTAGAGTCATCTGATGGACTGTTCTCAGACAGCAGTGAAGATGATATGTGTCTCATGGCAAGAGAAGAACCAGAGGTACAATCTAAACCATCTATTTCTCTAGAACACTTACCTGAGCTGAGCTCAGAGTCAACTGAGGAACTCAATCTTCAGTCCGCTTTGGAACAATTGATGATTGATTTCTCAAGGTTGCAAGAAGCAAGTTTTTGTCTCCAAGATGAAAATAAAAATCTCCTGAGAGAAAACTCTAAGTTAATAGAATCTGGGAATCAGGCAGATCTTAACTCAGCACAGTCTACCATTGAATTGACAAAAGAGGTAGAAACCCTCAAGAGTCAAGGTAATGACAAAGATCAACTGATAAAAGATCTTACAGAATCTAAGATAAAGTTAACTGAAGAAAATTTAAAACTGGTAAGCCAAATAAAGGATTCTCTCCTGAAAATTGATCTTTTACATAAAACTGAAGAGACCTTGTTAAAAAGGATTGATGCTCTTAACAAACCCTCTCTTGCCATAGAGGAAATTTAAAATTTTCAGATCAATCCTAATAACAAGTGTGGAATAGGCTTTATTCCAAAACCTTCAGAAGGTCCTCTGAGTGTTGCTTCTTCAAGTGGCACAAAGAGAGTTTTTGTTTAAGTCTGTGACCTCTCAAACACAGACTTTAGATAAAGGTAAAAGACCAGCTGAGATCACACAAATGAAAATTCAAACTAAGCCAAAACCAAATGAAAAGGCTCAGGTGACTAATCAAACCAGATCTCAGCAGAGGTACTATCAGCCGAGGTCTTCACAGATGAAGCAACCTCAGCTGAGAACACCCAGGCATGAGCATTCCTCAAGGAATAACTCATACAGAAGACCTATTCCTTTTGTGCCTAAAGGAAAAGGCCCTTCATACCCTTATAAACAAAAACTTAGGCCAGGTGCACCCAAGCCTAAAAGAAAAAATGTAAAGAAGGTTCCTGTTCCTTCAAAGGCTGACACCCATAGAAAGTTTACTCCCAAGGCACCTAGGGAGACAACAATCTATGTAGATGTTTATGGAAGACAAATTAGCCACTCTAAAGTGATTAGAACTATAAGACAAATTTGAATTCCGAAAGGTACAGCTACCTGGTAGGACCCAACACCAAATGGGTACCTAAAACTTGATTGTGATTGCAGGGCTCAGTGGACCTCAACAAAGGAGATGCTCTAAAATCTTCTTTCTGGTACTTGGACAGTGGATGTTCTAGGCACATGACTGGTAACAAAGATCTCCTGTTTGAGTTTGTTGAGAAAGAAGGTCCACAAGTCACCTTTGGTGATAATTCACAAGGAGCCACTAAAGGTTATGGTACTTTAATTATTGGCTCAGTAAGAGTAAGCAATGTATCCTATGTCAGTGGACTTAAGCATAATCTTCTGTCCATAAGTCAGTTTTGTGATAAAGGATACAGTGTTGAATTTTCTTGTAACATGTGTTTTGTCAAGAATATATCTTCACAACAGGTACTACTAACTGGGTCAAGGAAAGGAAATGTCTATCTTGCAGATTGGAAGTCTTGCACACCAAATGCATGTCTTATTGCAAAGAGCTCAACTGATACTAACTGGCTGTGGCACAAGAGACTAAGTCATCTGAACTTCAAGATGATGAACAGGATAGCAAGACATGGACTGGTGGAAGGAATGCCAAATGAAGTATACAACAAAGAGCACATCTGTAAAGCCTGTCAGGAGGAAAAACAAGTGAAAGCATCTTTCAAAAGCATAATTGCAACCTCTACTGACAGAGTACTTCAACTGTTACATATGGATCTCTTTGGTCCAGTAACCCCTGTAAGTATCAATGGAAGAAAATATACACTTGTTGTTGTTGATGATTTCTCCAGGTACACTTGGGTGGTATTCCTAGCAAGCAAGAAGGAGACTCAACTGAGGCTGCCAGAGCTCCTGAAGAAAGTTAGCAATGAAAAGAGCCTGAACATTGTAAAGATTAGATCAGATAAGGGCACTGAATTCATTAACTCTATTATATCTGATTTCTGCAAAGAATTAGGCATTGCACATGAGACCTCAGCTGCAAGAACTCCACAACAAAATGGAGTAGCTGAAAGAAGAAATAGGACTCTCAAGGAGGGAGCAAGGACAATGCTTGCAGAAGCTCAAGTTCCTAGAAGATTTTGGCCTGAAGTTATTAACACTGCCTGCCACACTTAAAATAGATCCATGGTAACCAAACATCAAGGAAAAACTCCATAAGAGTTATGGAATGACAGAAAGCCACAGGTATCTTACTTTCATATCTTTGGTTGCAAGTGTTTCATTCACAACAATGGGAAAACTCAACTGAAAGCTTTTGATAGCAAAGCTGATGAAGGAATTTTCTTAGGATATTCCCAAATCAGTAGAGCCTTCAAATTTTACAATTGTAGAACTCTTGTTGTAGAAGAAACACCTCATGTGGTCTTTGATGAATCTACTTTTGAGTCCAGGAGTAAGGAGAATGAGGAAGTGATAAGTCAAAGACTAACTAGACTAAGTATCAAGTCTAAAGGCTATCATGAGAATTGTGTTGATACATACATCCCAACATGGGATAACTTCAATGATCAACAATTCAAGGAGGACACTCAAAATCTGACCACTTCTCAAAGCTCACCTGAACAAGCAACTAAACTGATGAACACTATCCCAGTTCAAGAGGTAAGTAATGTCGATGAAGATGTGGTCACAGCTGAGACATCCACTGAGCCTATCATTCAAGGGGAAAACAATGAGATTACCATTGAGAATGAGAATACCTTGAATGATGACTCAGGACTTCAACCCTCTGTTTTATTTCCTGAATTTGATTTCATCCCTGTATCTAGTGACTCAACTTCAGAAGAGTTAAACTCTACTGAAGGACATCAGCCTAGGAGGACTTGGCTCTCAGATCACCCTGTTCAGCAAATCCTAGGTGATCCTACCTCAGGAGTCAAAACTAGAAGTTTTCATAGAGAAAATACTTTGTTTTGTTGTTTCTTATCTAACCAGGTTCCATTGGAGAAGCACTTCAAGATTCAAATTGGATCATTGCCATGCAAGAAGAACTCAACCAATTTACAAGAAATCAAGTATGAGAGCTGGTTGACAGACCATATCACTGCAATGTGATAGGAACCAAGTGGGTATTCAAGAACAAGAAGGATGAAAATGATCTCATAGTCAGAAACAAAGCCAGGCTAGTTGCAAAGGGCTATTCTCAAGTTGAAGGCTTTGATTATGATGAAACTTTTGCCCCAGTATCCAGATTGGAGGCAATAAGGTTATTTCTTGCATATGCTGCACACAAGAAATTCAAAGTGTATCAGATGGATGTTAAGAGTGCCTTCTTAAATGGAGTACTCAATGAAGAAGTCTTTGTGGAGTAACCCCCAGGTTTTGAAGAAAGCCACAAAGTATATAGACTGAGAAAAGCTTTATATGGACTGAAACAGGCTCCAAGAGCTTGGTATGATACTTTGTCACAATTCCTTTTGGATCATGGCTTTATCAAAGGAAGAGTAGACAGAACTCTCTTCAGGATCACAAAAGGAGAGGACACCTTGCTAGTTCAAATCTATGTAGATGATATCATTTTTGGTTGTCCAAACCAAGTCCTCTGTGAAAAGTTTTCTCAGCTGATGAAAGGAAAGTTTGAGATGTCAATGATGGGAGAAATGAACTTCTTCCTATGACTTCAAGTTAAGCAGTCTCCTAAAGGAATCTTCATCAACCAAGCCAAATACACAAGGGAGTTGATCAACAAGTTTGGATGCCAGACCAGAAAAGTTGCAAGAGTTCCACTCAACACCAACACCAAGATGGAACCAGATGAAGATGGTGAATCAGTAGACCAGACTCACTACAGAGCAATCATTGGATCTCTACTGTATCTCACAGCAAGCAGGCCTGATATCACTTTTGCAGTTGGGACATGTGCAAGATATCAAGCAAATCCTAAGAAAAGTCATCTGGAAGCTGCTAAGAGGATTCTAAAATATCTCAAGGGTACTGTGAATATGGGATTGTGGTATCCCTCAGATGACAATCTGGAATTCACATGATACTCAAATGCTGACTATGGAGGATGTAGAATTGACAGGAAATCAACCTCAGGCACTTGTCAATTCTTGGGAAGTAAGCTGATCTCTTGGTTCTCCAAGAAACAAAACTCAGTAGCCACAAGCACTACTGAAGCTGAATATATGGCAGCTGGAAGTTGTTGTGCTCTAATTCTTTGGCTAAGACAACAACTGAGAGATTATAATATCTTTGCTAATGAAGTCCCTATTTTCTGTGACAACAACAGTGCAATTGCTATTTCAGAAAATCCAGTTCTCAACACAAGATGCAAACATGTGGACATAAGACATCACTTCATCAAAGATCACGTGGAAAAAAAGGATATCAAAATGCTCAAGATACACACTGACAAACAAAAGACTGATATATTCACAAAACCTTTGGCTGAAGCAAGGTTTCAAGAATTGTTAGTAGAGCTTGGACTTCTAGATCCAGGAGCGTAAAGCAAGGAGCCAATATCAGAAGAGGATCATCTCAGTAGAGTCTCTGATCTCAAAAGAGCTTAGGGTTCTCAGAAGAGGTTCAACCTCAGTGGAGGTCAAATGTTTTAACTCTGCTATTTTTTTCAAATCTGAAATCTCTTAGTTTTATATTATAAAACTCTTATAAAAAATAGCTAATGAGTTCTTTCTGAAAATTAAAACTTTCTTACACTATTTCGAAGAGATTTTGGTATGGCAAGCATTTAATGAGCGTTGTACAAGTCAGAACTACTTTTACAGTTACCTATCTCACGCGCCTTAAAACCCAAATGATGTGACCTTCCGGCTACCAACTCTTTCAATCCAAACCTTCCATTTTAGGCGGTTCCTTTCTAACCGTCAAGATCTCTCAAAAACTTCCCACAACTTTTTCAACTATCCACGATCATAAACCAAATTAATCTCAGACGTTAATCTCTCCTCTCAATCTCACCACACATTTCACATATAAAAACTCCAAACTTACGCTTGTAAACCTTTTCGAAATCACTCACAAGCAAACAATTACTTTCTATTCCAAATACACTCTGCAATTTTCTCTCAAATCCTATTCCAAAAATGGCCAAAATTAACCTAGGGTTTTTGAACAACAAAGATAACTTCTGGTATGAACCCATAGTGGTTTTCGATAATCCTGAAATTGAATCAAGACCAGAGTTCTCTCACATTAAAGAAGCTTTGGAGATGGTCAAAGTTGTTGGGTTGGAGAAGTTCTTATCAGTTCATCCTGAGAACTGCTTCGATAGACAGGTTCTTGAGTTCTTCTACAATGTATCCAACTCTGACTCAAGAATCAAGTCATGTCTATTCCTCCAAAGGAAGAAAAAGGTGATGCGAGATGATATGGAGGTTGTTGAACACCAGAAGATGAGGAAGGAAATTAGAATCAGTGGTGATGACTTGAAGGAACTCTTTAATCTCCCCTCTGAAGGTCCAAACCCAGATACCTGCATTGCTGACAAGGAGGAGGACTGGGTGTACAATATTATGCAAAAGAAGACTAAGTACAGCCCCACCATGAACATAAGTGTACTTTTACCAGTTTACAATGTCCTCTGTGAGATTGTTGGTAAATTTATATTGGGAAATCAAGGGAGCACCGAGCAAGTAAGCAAGCCCAAACTAAGGTTAATGAAGGCAATTGTAGAAGGCAAGGAGAAGAGTTTCAACTGGCAACAACATTTCCTAAGGGCTCTGAACAAAGAGCACTCTAAATTCTAGCCGGAGAAGACTCCCCAACTATCAAGTAAGTTGAACTATGCAACTAAAATCTCTTACTTGATAGAATATGTGGATGTGGGAGTGGACTGGATACAAGAAAGGAAGTGGAGTAACCTGAAGGCTTTGTTCAAATTCGGAAAAGCCTTAGAAACAAGAATGATAAAGGCAGCAGTAGAAAGCCCTGAAACGGCAGAAGAGGAGGTGGAAGCTAGGTCTGCCGAGGGAAAGAAGACCAAACTAAAAAGGAGGCTGGTGAAGCTAAGTGATAAAATGGCACTTCACAAGGAGGAGGAGGCACTCAAGGCCTCAAAGAAGGAAAAGAAGAGGTCTTCTGAGGCCGTGAAGGAGAGTGCACCCAAGAAAGTCAGAGTCACAAACTCTATTGATGAATCATCATCAGGTAACCCTGACTCCTCTCCTAATGTGATCTCCACTGAGTCTGACTTAGATGTCCCTACCCCTACCCCCATCAAACCAAAAACCAAACCCAGAACGCCCCTGAAAACAAAAAAATATCCAAAATGGCTAAAACGCCCACTGAAGGCTCTCAACAGCCTGAAAGTGGATCCCAAAATACCACCCCATCTGAGGCATCTGCTGAGGCATCCTCAACCCCCTCTGAACCCATCCCCTCAACCCTCTCTGAACAAAACCCAACTCCTCCTAATGCCCAACCCTCTTCTGAACCAAACCCGCCTAAAACTCATACAACACACCTGAAGTCCATCCCAGAGGAGCCCTCTGATCTCAGATCACCTACCCCTTCCCTCCCATCAGACGATGAAGAAGAGTACTCATTCTTAGACACTCTTAAGGATGAGGTGGCCTACTCTTTGGAGTCTAAGTACCCTGAGCTTGATGGGTACCCCACCCTAAAAGCAATGTTCTTGAGGCTGAGACTCCTTGTCCAGCTCAAAGATAGATGATTGGGTGAGATTTTGAGGCTGTTAGAGGCAGCAACTCTGATGATTGGAAGAAAGAGGAGATAGAGGTGATGATATTTGCTGGTATGACCAAAACCAGACATCTCTGTGATGAGAAGATATTTGAGAGTCTGGTTCTAGAAAAACTAGCTGAGGCAAAGAAGGGAGATGACCAAGAGAAGGCTGATGGAGGTGAGAAAGAGAAGACAGTTGAGGCTGTAGCTGAGAAAGAAAAGGAAGGAGAATGTACTTCACCTAGGCAAGGTGATGGTGAAGTAGCCGAGGATGTATCTTTGGCAAGAGATACTGAGGCTCAAAATTTGCCAAAGGAAAGCTCAGTAGAGGTGTCTACTGAATTTATCCCACAACAGTCCTCAGTGGTGACTAAGGAGTCAGCTGAGGTGTCTGGAAACGAAGGAGTTGAAAAAGAGATTGAAAAACTGAGGGAGGAGAAAAAGATGTGGAAATTACTGGAGTAGTAAGTGGTGAAATCAGAGCAATCATTCCTGTAAAGGATGATATGGTTGAAAAAAATATAGTTGAAAAAAAAGAAGAGGATGAGAAAAGTGAGAAGAGAGAGGAGGAGAGAGTAGCTATGGAATTAGATGTGACATGAGACTTAGGATGTGAGATTGAGGGGGAAGGAACTAACACCGTTTGTAATGTAGGTGTTCAAACTGATGAAGTACCCTCAGTCCAAATCAACCTAACTCCTCTGAGGGATGTTGTTCACTCACTCCAAGAGGAAAGTCTTCCTTCTCTTCAAGCTCAACTGAAGGATGTCTTGGAGATAGTGCAAGAAGAGGTAGATGAAATGGTCATTCTCTCAGACCATGTGGATGAAATGATGGAGTCCACAACCAGATCACTTCAAAACCTGACCTTGAAGATTGAAGATTCTCAGCAAATGGTGTTGGATGTGGTAGAAGGTCAAAGTGTACTGGTGATTGAAAGTCTGAAGAAGTTGGAGCAGAAAGAAGAAGAAGCAAGAGCTCAATTCCTGAAGGACTCAGTAGACAATGTTTGCAATAACCTCAAGTCTTCTGTTGAGGCATTCTCAACTGACCTTATTGGGAAAGTTGAGGGGTTATGGAATCAAAAGATGCAGGATTTTGAGGCAAAGCATGAAGAGCTGGGAGCCAAGCTGGGGGAGGACCTGAAGAAGGCGGCAGAGGACTTCCCTACACAAGAGAAAACAAATGTACTTATTGATGAAAAGTTAGCTCAATTTGTGCAGTTTGGGCAAACAGCTGGAGCCACTCTGGAAAGGTTAGAGGATGAAGTTGACCATTGCTCCACTGAGCTAAAGGCCCTGGCCCATGATCAACTGAAGCTAAACATCACGGTGGCCGAGTGCATGATTAATGCCGGAAAGGGGGAAAAGAGGGTAAGTACTAAAGAGATGAAGCTGGACCCCAAGAACAAGATGAAGATTATCCTCGAGACCCCCGATTTTGAGAAAGGCCAACAAGTTAAGAGCACGTTGAAAAAGGTAGATGCTGAGGCTCAGAAGATTGCTGAAGCCAAGAAAGGGAAGGAGACCCCATCTGAGGACTTGTCAAAGTTCAAGGAAGATCACCTGAAGGAAAAAGATGAGAGAGCTGCTCAGAAGGGGGAATCCTTCAAGAGGAAGGCCACTGACGTCCTCTTAGCGGAGGTAACAAAGAAGACCAGAATCTCAGGGAGGTTAGCAGCTAAGTCTACTGGCTCAACTGAGTCAGTTGAGGTACTCCCTATCCTTAACCCTGATCCTATCTCTTCTGAAACCCCTAAATCAGCCCCCCACAAGAGTCACAGAGCTCACTGAGCTTATCAAAGAGGTTGGAGGGATGAATGAGAGAGCACAGAAGCTGGCTGCTCAACAACAAGAAAGGAGGGACAAGGTGGTTGGGAAGATGGAAACCATAGCTGAGATGGCTGAGAGGAAGAGGAAGGAGAGGCTGACCACCTTTGATAAGACTACATCCAAGAAGTTCAGAAACAGGTATCAAAGGTGGGCTGCTAAGCTAAAGAAAGATAAAATGATGCATGGGAAACTGCGAAAAGGGAGTTTGTGTATTCCTACTATGTCAGTGGTGAATTGGGAAAGAACAATGTGCAAGAAGTGTTCAGCTCTTGGATGTTTGAAGTATATCTAAAGCTCTTTCCTGCCATCATGGAAGCCTGGAATGATAGATTCCCTGATCAAGCCTTGAAGGCTCCTGAACCAATCACCTACTGGCCTCCTCAAGATGCAACTGGAGCTGTGGATAGAGATCGGATCACAGAAGAGTGGGTGTCCTTGTGCGATCAACTATGTCTCAAGGGTCACTCAAAAGAATTCATGGAGAGGAAAAATGATCTGAAGATCCCAGTCTTCAAACAATATGGACTTGAACCTCTGTTTGAGTCCATCTAAGGAGTTAAGTGTTTTTGCTGGGCATCTGTTTATAAGCCCCAGATGATCTTGTTTTGAATCTTTCCAGTGGATGTTTTGTAATCTGTACTTCTCATATTTTTCTTGAAATGAAAACTCTACTGATGTTTATGCCCAAGATAATATCTCATTATCATTTAGGCTTATGTACCTGAATGTTTTACTTACAAAATCCTTGAACTTTTATGTCATCTGAAGAACCTCATCTGAATGAAGATATGTAATAAGATAGGTCCTGACATAATCAAAATGGGGGAAATTGTTGTGAAATTGTATAGACTTATGTTTTGATTAAGATGCCAAAATGTTCCTCCTAAGTTATTTGTAAGTTAAATATTCATTAGAGTTAGAATTTCGTTAAATAGATCTAAATGTTAAGAACTGGAGTGCAGTTAGAAATTTCTATAGTGTATTGAAGATCGAAGTACGCTGAAGATGAAGTCCGCTGAAGACAAGTGATCTGAGAAAGTAGTCTAAGTCTTGAATGTTTTCTAAGTGCATTCACACTAAGACTAAAACCATCAGGAGAGGACCAAGGTCCACTGATGAGAACTAACAAAGCACATTCAAAGCTAAACATATTTAAAGCTATTAGTTAATTTGGTTGGAACAAGGTAAAATGAATTTCAGTGAAGCTTACAATAAATGAAGGAATAAGAAGGTTCTCTGAAAGGAGTTCCACCTTAAAGCAAGACAAGAATCTGGGCAAGCAGACTGAAGGTCCAATGAGAAGATGACACGTCAGTCTACTTTACTGACAGCCGACCTGCTCCAGACTGACAAGTACCAAAAGTCTTTCCCTAGCAATCTACAGAAAGTTGGTGAACATGCATGGTCTTTCAGCCATTTCTTGACAAGACTTAAAGCTTCAAATAGAGCCGTTTGAACCAAACAGATACAAGAAGACTTACTTGAGATGATTCAATTCCAACGGGAAGATTTTCAAGGAAGCCTATAAATACAGAAGGACGTGCTCATTTTTATGCACGGGAAACTAACAAGATCAAAGCTATCTCTACATTCATAACCTTCAAGAAGCACTCGAAATTACCTTTGTTTCTCAAGTGTTTCAATCCAGTAGAGAGCATAACAAACCTTCTGTAACCAAGCTTAAAGATATATTCCAAACCTTAGAAGGAGATAATCCATCCTAAGCCTTGAGCAACATTGTAAGGATTATCTCACAACAGTTGGAACCAAACCCTACTCAAACCCTACTCAGTTGTTAGGTTGAGAGTTAGAGTTAAGTGGTGTTATTAAGCTGATTATTTATATCAGTCTGAAAGCTGGTTTGTTTTGGGAACTAGGACCTGGAATTATCCTAGTGATCAATCATCCTAAGAGAGGATTAATTGATCAGTGCACCTTGGCACTATAACTCAAGGAATTCCAAGTGAAAGGAATTCTCCTGTTTGATCAGGACAGTGGCGTAGGAGATTCTTCTCTGAACCACTTTATATCTTGTGTACTTACATTCTGCTATTTCCTAAGTGTGCGTTATTCACTCAAAGTTTATCAAGTAAAACGAATTTTCTAAAGGGCTCACTAATACGCATCTGAAAGCTAATTAGATAGTAGTTCAACTGAAAGTCTTGAGCTTTCAGTGGAGGTATTATCTCAGTAAGTTTTCTCTAGTAATTCTCAGCAGACTTAAAGTCCACTGACGAGTTACTTTCTGAAGTAACCTGAAGTAACCTAATAATTAATAATTTTCATATTTTCTTTATATATATATATATATATATATATATATATATAATTTAAATCTATAAATAATAGAAAATTTAATGTTAATTATAAGCGAAATTCAATTTTACGATATAATCGTT
Organism: Ballota nigra; assembly: GCA_947034835.1. NCBI lineage: Eukaryota > Viridiplantae > Streptophyta > Magnoliopsida > Lamiales > Lamiaceae > Ballota > Ballota nigra. The sequence goes on along the minus strand of OX344728.1, from coordinate 44,013,416 downwards.
AAAAACACAAAGACAAATTAAAGAACAAATTATTATGACAAATATATAAAAAATAAGTATCCCAGGTTATGGGAAAATATATTTTTTAAGGATTGTAACTTAGTGGGTGGCAAAATGGGGAACATAACTTTTGAAATTTTTATTAAGGACATTCATTTTTAAAAATCACAAATTGAGGCCAAATCATCCCAAGTAAACTCAAATTGGACTATGCTACAAGATCAATTTGCCTAAACTCGATTTGGAATTTGAATTAATTGACCTGATTTGGCCTGACAGGAGCTAAAGTCTGGCCAAATTTGGGTTAATTAGGGCTGGTTGTGCCTAAATTCGCAACTTTTAAAAATTACAGAACATTAATTGCTAGCCCTAAAGTTACGGTCCTTAAAAAATATTTTGAGTATTAAATTTTACCTTAAGGAATGAGTGATAGACATTAACTCTTTTGGCATATATTTTATTTGGTTGGAGGGAAGGGACAAAATGAGGACATTAACTTTTCGGGCTGGAAAAAGGAGGAATGTAACTCTCAAGCTAGCAGTTTAAGGACAATAACTTTTAAAAGTAATGAATCTATGTCTTGTCAACCCAAATCAGTTAAAATTTGGTCAAAATTCAACCTGAATTCAATCCATATCACGCTAGTCAGCCTGAATTTCAGTCCAATTAGTCTGATATGCTTTGATCCAAGCTGATTTGGCCTCAAATCTCAATTTTTGAAGTTGTTGTCCTTAAATTGTCCACACAGAGAATGAAAGTCCTAATTTTCTTATCACCCCTAAGATATCCTTACGAAAATCATTCTTGCTCCGACATGAATACCATTATAATTGCTGTTTTTTTTATACAAATAATTTCATAGTTAATTGGTAACAAATGAACGACCATATGATCAATTATTGAAAAATAGATCTACGGATGAAACTCAACACTGCCTAAACTATAAATAGAAAAGTTAGTGCTATTATATATTATAGAAATTATTACTAAATATTTTCGGTGATTCATATAATTTAATTTTTATATATAAAATATTATCATTCCAATATTTTTTTCTTTCAAAAAATTAACAATCATCCCCTATAAATGAATAAAATAATCTGATATTTCGCATTGCTTGATCAAATATTTAAAAAAGAATATACTCCATCTGTCCATTTGTCTTATTCGTTTGTCCACCAAAATTCTGCATATTCCTTTTATAAAATTCATCCCTTTATTATCACACTCACAATTTATTATTTTATTCATAAGTGGACCTCACAATACCCTTACTATATCTATTTTTTCTTAAAACTCGTGCACAATTTTATGTGCGTAGTTTTAATCGACGAATGGAGTATATTACATGTAAAAATATGATAAGATCTTAAAATAATTTTACTATAGTAATATAAATATTTTATTTAAAATGTATTTAGATTAGTTTTTTATTCTAAAAGTTCTAAATATTAGTTTAAAAGTATTAAGAAAAAAATCTCCTCACTACACATATCTATTAGTTGACAAAGTCTAATATGCAATATTGCACCAAGTCTGACCCGTGCAATTTTTCCAAACCCTACCCGGTTGCTTTCTATATAAATTAAATCAAAATTCGCGGGTCAACGGCGGATCAAACGGGTCGCCCATTTCATATACTACTGAAAATTGTATTACTGTATGAACAAACGAGTGTTGCTGCATGAACAATAGCGTGTTACTGCTTTTAATAGAAAATTCCAAAATTCACGGGTCAAAGGCGGATCAAACGATCGCCCATTTTTCATACTGCTGAAAATTGTGTTATCGTATGAATAAACGAGTGTTAGTGCATGAGCAAAAGTGTATTACTAACTCATATCGTAGCACTGATTAGTTCTTGTAGTAACACTCATTTGTTCATGTAGTAACATATGAATTACTTAATCATATAGTCTTTTTATCGTTCAAATTCTTCCAATTTGATATGGTAACACATGAATAAGAATTATGATGTTATGATTATCTAATAATTTAAATATTTTTTTGGTGTTTATCAAGTTTTTCTTCTTCATGATTTAATTCTCTGTTTTGTTGCGATTCCACACTATTTATGATATAGTAACACATGCGTACTCTTACAGTAACACTCACCCTTAAAGTAACATAGACCTGAGAGCGAAATTTTAGGTTTACTTTTGCATGATTTTTTCTGGGAAGATCCATTTGACCCACAAATTTTATTATGCTGACCCAGATCTCAATGTTGACCCGCGAATTTTAGAAATCTTCCTTTATTAACACAAAATTGAACGGTGCAATATTGCATGTAAGACATACTCCTATTAGTTTAACATTTCTTTCAATCATCTATATTTCGCACTCATTTATTTGAATAGCACGTGAGATGAACATAGCATGCATATGTTAATTGTTAATAAGTGATTCCCAAATTAAATTTCAATATATAAATTACGGAATATACATACATTTCATTTAAATTGACACCAAAATAACAGAATACATATAATAATAATAGATAAATGTAGCATGCATAATAATTATGACAAAGTATTATATGAGAATATTTTATTATAAGCTTATCATAAAACAATTTTAAACTATCGAATATTTGATTAGGAGTATTGATAATCTCACCAGGAGTATCATTAATCTAGGTCAGTGGTATTATATTGTAATTATTGTAAATTTTTTTGACCTAGATTAATGATACTTCTGGTTAGATTATCGATATTCTTGGTCAAATATTCAATACTTTTAAATAGTTACATGATAAGTTTATCATTAACAATCTTTATATAAAACCTACTCAGTAATGATATATGGGAAGTGTTTATAACATACATATCTATAATACCTATAAAAGTGCCTAGCACTTGTAAATCATTTTTGGACAGTTTTGCCCCTCCTCTTTTAACTTTGTACAATTTCATCCCCTCCTCTCTTTTAACTAATTTCATCCCTAATTTCATTCTCATTTTTCCTCCTCACGACGGATTGCGTCTGTACAACTTCTCACTCCACATGCCCATTCTTCCACCGCCATAATTTGCCGGAATAACCAAAGGATGAAGAGAATACATTCACCGCAAATGTTTTAATATCACTCAGGAATTGAAACCACCAGAATTCTAGCCGTTTCAATGATTGATGGGAGATATTTTTTATACTTTAATCCTTGCCAAACTTTTTTACCCCTTTCACCTCCACCGATCAAACTACTTCTCTTCTATTCACAGTGTTCTTCCCTCTTCTCAAGCATTCTAAAGGTTCTTGAATTTTCCCTTGACCGACTCTTCTTCACAGTATTCTCCCCTCTTCTCAAGCATTCTAAAGCTTTTTGAATTTTACCTTGATCGGTTCTTCTACTGCGAGGAGGAGGTGACAGAACTTGAAGGGAGGGGCAGGTGAACCGTGAGAGAAATCAGAATTGATTAGGGCATCTGAGATATTGGGCAAAATCAATCAATCAAAGTTTCAAAAAATCTGGTAAGCAAATAATATCCCCTAATTCCATACTATTTTGGATTTGAATAAGCATTTTTGCACATGTGTTTCAGTAGATTGATTGTTATTTTCGGCACAATCTGGTGAATCTAATGGGTTATATGGCTTCAAATTCTGGTTTGATAATATTTTGGTTGAATTTGGTGTCAAAGATAAGTCTTTTGTGAGTCTATTTTTTTCTTTTTGCAGGATGGCTAAAAGATGTAGTTACCTTATAAAACTAGAATGAAAAGACACCATTTATTATGAATGCCAGCTACTGAACATTGTACATAACATTCATCTAACCTCAATTCAGCCTTGAAAAGTCTGTTAGTGACGGTTCTTGCATGCATTATTCTCTCATTAATGAAAACTGCTGAAAATTGTGCATAATTATTCCGTGTCGTTATTAGGCTACTTGTGAAATGATAAGCTAATATCTTTGTAAGTGGCTGCAGAGCGGCTTTGACTTATTTGAACGATCACTAAACATCCGATAGGCATGGGGCACGGTGGAGACGGCTTGCGGTAAACTCATGTCTATCGATGCTTTGAATTTTCTTCATTTCAGGTTTCCGTATTTTGATTTACAAATCCTTGCTTCTCAATTTTTTTTATATTATTGTTGTATTTAGATTTTTAATCGTGTTGATCTCCTGATATTTTGCACGCTGATAAATAGAAAATCGTGAATGCAGGGATATTGCTACTGGGTGAAGTTCTTGAAACATGGTTTTCTAGGATATTTGATATTGTATGATGCTTTGTGATCGAGTGGTTGGGAGGGAGAGGCAGGGAAAACCACGAGGGAAGTGTATCAATGGGATTAGGGCATCTCCGACCTTCGGCAAAATCAAAGCTTCGAAAAATTATGTAAGTAAATAGTATCCCCAAATTCCTTTATCCACTTGTAAATTTGTTGGTAATGAATAAATTTTGCTTTGGTTTTTTCTGTTTCATAGACTTTACTATCGCTGGCCATGGTGCTTGGTTGTCATATATATGGTGTTGTATTGCTATATATTTTGAATCTTGTTTTAAATGAACCTAACGTGTTTTGTTGGTCAACAAAGGAGAAGCCTAAGAGTAATTGAAACCTTATATATAGTTCTTCATAATTAATTGTCTTTGAGATATTATGCATAGAGTATCTTTACACACCTTCTTTTTTATTGTTGCTCTTCTTTTAACCATGTTTCCCAGTGTTTCTTTATGAATCACTATTTTTCTAAGTATATTAATACATCATAAGGATTATTTATGTGTTTATTCTCTTTAATGATTTTTCAATCCTTTCTTGCATCTATAGGACAAGTCTAAACAAAAGGAGCATGAGGGATTGAGGGGGTGAGTTGGCCTATTAGTTAAACTGCAAGTTGACAACTGAAGTGAGTAAGTGGTGAAGAAAAGAAACTCATCGATGAACTTGCTAATCTAAAGAAGGAGAAGGTTATTCAGTGCATGAGATAGGTAACTATTATTTATTTTCATTTTCCCTGTTTGGTATACAATAGTGGTAGATTATAACCAATTATACTATGAATATAAAGAATGCGGAAATGTACATGAATTTTCTTTAAATTACATGAACCTTCTTATATTGTTTCACCTGTAGAAGTAGATTTCTAACAAATGGGATATATTGTTTAATTAAACATATAGCCTACGAAAATATGGGTAGTGTACAATATTATGGGAAGGAAGACTATGAGTACTAAATAATTGAATTAACATGATACTATTAATTAGAGAGGTGCTTGCAAACCCTGCAAACAACAATGCTATAGTAGGAGTTTATCTAAATTTTCAAACTTAATTGTTGAGATAAATACCAACCTTGTTATACATTATGTGAGGAGGGACATTTGGATTGTACATTATATATTCATATATTTAGCCATTAATTTAATTTAGCGGGCAATTAAAAAAAGTGAAGATTAGATCATTTCTACTTCATGCAGATACATTTTCTTTTGGCTTCAACTATGAAGAAAGCCAAACTCTGCCAACTTGATTCTTGAGCAACACAACCTTAATTCTGCATCTGTAAAGCACTTTTGGAAATATCAGGGTGATATGAATGTATTAGTGTAAGCCGTCCTTTTGTAGGCTCGCAAAGATTTCTTTTTGACAAAAATTTGACCTACTAATTATATTTCTACTGAAAAAATGTTAACTCTTGGTAGTCTTTATGATTGAATCACTAAAGGCATTACATGTTTGCTATTGATTACCTAACATACATTAACAACTAGCTGACATCAATTTTATTCCTAATGTTATATGTTACCATATTTCTATTTTTGAGCCTGCATCCTTTGGCACTGGTTTTAGAAGAAAAGTTTAGCTTACATGTTTGTTGGAGTTATACGTGAAAGTATGCTTTTACTTTGTATAACTCGTGTATCAAACACTCGTTTTATGAGAATAATTCTTTTATCGCATTTGCTTTAGTTATGATTGAATGTTGAATTTCTATTGCAAACCGTTCAATATATAGTACATGTTACATTGTAGTTAATGTGGTGATACCCGATCACGGAAGACAACATTAACAGTTTACTTGTAACTAAACGTACATTTTCACGACCTAGGTGGAATTGAACAATCCGCCGTGAAAGGTCGATGTGTAAGGCTCAGATTGGTCTGTCTTGACTAAGAGATTGCACTAACACATTTAGTATGTGTTGAAGAGGTCCTACAGCGAGGAGAAATTCTTCTGTTCTGAAAGGTGAAGAATTAGACCTCAGTGGTTGTTGATTTCTTAATCTCCGTCACTTAAATAGGACCGTGTGTGCTTAATAGTTACTGCTTTGATTCATGTTGGGTGAGAATCATTGCGACTTCGAACTTTGTGTCTTGGGCAGTAATATTAATCATACGACGGTTGCTAAGATTTAATACGGAGAAACGCGTGCGAGTACGGCTCGTGTGATTAGTCCCCTTGGTGGGCTCAGAAGTTTTTTTGTACCAAATCTTGCAAGTGAAGAATTAGTTTCTTCGGTACGAATAATAATGTTGAGTTGTCTTTACTCCAAGGTGAAATATATTAATTAATTTAGAGCTATTCAGAAGCTTAATTAATTAATGGACTTGATAATCTTAAACGCGGGAAATAATAATCGGGAGCCCATATTATCGTAATATGGATTAGGATGGATAGTGCAATATTAATTTATTAGTGGTAATAATTAATATTAATGGGCTGGATTATATTGGGGCTCAATATTGAAATTCAGAAGTCCATTAGGAGGTTCAATCTTAATTCTCCTTAAGGCCCCTCAAGTAGCCCATTAAGTAGTCCAATAATGATAAGGTGATTAAAATAAAAAGATTATATCTTGCTGATTTTATTCTATAATTTTCGAAAATTAAGGTAATAGGAGAGATTAGATTTTGTTGATTTTCTTGGAAAGATATTATGGAGGATAAGTATTCTTGGAATACAAGATTATCTCATATATTCAAGAAGATCCAAATCTTGGATTCACTCTTAATTAATTTCGAAAATTACACCCTATATTTAGGAGAGTGAGATTTTTGTGGAATATTTTATTATGGAGAAAATAATATATGGGATATATTCAAGATTTCTTAGAGTCTAAGAAAAGATTTTCTCCAGACCCATAAAATATTACAATTTTCGGCCATTACTCTTTATAAATAGGGGATGATTATTTCATCCCCAAGTACATAATTCCATGTGTTGGAAAAATCAAGAAGCATAGATATTTTTCTTTTTCCTTAGTTTATTAAATTACTTGAAAGAATCTCCCACCGGTGATCAAGTGAGGTGAAAAGGGAAATACTTGAGAAGGCTTTGGGTTGATAGAGCGAGATTATAATTGTCCCGTATATCCAAAGGCCAATTCTACAAGAGGTACGTTAATCGCATATTTACTTGTTTATTCCGCCTAGTTAATATGTGAAATTAATTTAACATGCATGATGAAAATTAGTTGTTGGAATTATTATTTGAATTAATTAGGATTAATTCATGCTAGTAATAATTGTATTTAAATTCGTATTTAAATTTCATCCCGAATAGATTCCGGGCACCCCTATTTTTCCCAACAATGTTGGCATTAGATCTGGCCAAAGATTGTTTACTTGATCCTCAAATCAATGATTTCCTGGTAGTTGGATGCATTTATCTTCTTAGGTTTTTTAAGTTGTCACCTGTTTCTGTTTCACTTTAACTTATGCTCGTAACTTTTGTTGCAATAAGAAAATGCTTAAAGAATGCTCTTATCGCAAAAAAACTGAAAATTAAAAGAAATTTGTGAACATGAAAAAATCATGGGCTAATGAACTATTTTGTTAATTATAGTAATAGACTTTTAGTTGATCTCATTCCTAGGACACACGCCCTATGTTAATTGAGAATTTTCTTATATTTGATCTTTTTTACATTACAACACTAACTTCTTAGTACTCTTACTTCAATATATCAATAAATTTGTGAATTTACTTCCTTCTTAGCCCAATTAATCCTTCAAAAGAGTTGTGTGAACAACTTAATTTACTCCCTAACAAATTACTCTACCAATAGTGAAAGTTTACCCAAGACAAAAAATACTTGTATGGTTGTAAAACAATATTATTCGGATAGGATAGTGGGCCATTATTAGCTTCCTGAATTTTTTATACTATTTTCAACAATATCTTTATTATTGACGGTGTTACTGGTGGTAGTATTATTATCATTTTCCCATTTTATTTTGTTGGTGCAGAGGGTGTTTATTTTATGGGAATGATGTCCTTTGCTTTCTTTATCCTGTCATCAATTATCCTTTCTCATTTTCATCAGCTATGCACTTGGAGTTGACAAGGATATTAACTACTTTCACAGGAAAAAGAAAATATACGTATGAGTTGAACTTTCATTTAACCTAGAATTCCGTTCATATCATAATTATTCCAGAGGTAGATCGATGTATGTTCTAAAATTTGTTACAGAGTCTCCTTTGTAGATGTAAATAGTTATTATATTATTTATCTCAAGGAATTATTCTCTGCGCCCACAAGCATGATGAGTCTTATATCTTTTATGGTTGAGATAATGTGCATGTGCCACAAGTTTGATGTAGACCTGGAATGTAATATGATGGATGAACTGATTTGAATTCTTATGAGATTTTGAATTAAATAGTCTTTGTTTGACTTTTGATTTACTCACTCAACTTTAGTTATTTAATTGTAAGTTACTGTAGAAGTAATTAATATGTTTACCCTTAAGAGCTTTTCAAATGGTTGTTGCATGCTGGGTTGTATTTTTACAGTAAGTTGTCATACCTGCCTACTAAATTGGGGCATTGAATTGCATGATGATGCAGACAGTTATGTCTGTTACTGACATATGCATACTCATTTGTTGTTGATTGAACATCTTGTTAAATGTCGTATGAGCTTGTATTTTTGCTGCAGCAGTTTTGTGGATATCCATGGGTTGTAGTACTGACTTTCTGTTGGTCAGTGAGAGAAATACAATATTGTTTTAATTGAATATCGAATATAGAGAAAAGAAGCAAGAGTTATGGCAAAACGATGATATGTTGATAAAATCTAAAATATTATTGAGATGAAGAACAAGGTTTTCTATTTATCAACGATCTATCGTCATGGAAAATAATTCAGACGCTTTCTTGTCAGAGATGATCCTTGGTTTTATAATTAGCTGGTAACTATTGTAATTTATTTATCATTAATAAGAAAGGGATTCGTCCTTTGTCAATTCATTTTGTTGTTGGAGACGTCTTTAATTCTAGAGAAATTTCAGAGAACTGCTACTATCATAAGACATACAGCTAACCATGAGAAATATGATTTGCATCTAATACATGACCTTTTCTTTATTTTAGCCTGCAGCCAGTTGATATTTAATAAGATACTATGGGGAAATGATTTGCCAGCAAATTAGCGATCCTTCTAAAATGTTTAGGAGAAAGAAGAAAGACGTAAAAAGAGTTTACATCTATAGATAAAAAGCTTTGTGCACTTCTAAAATCGATACATGTGAATATTTCATTGTATTTTTAAATGGGTATAGAAAATCACTCTGCATCTAAATAATAATAAAAAATATTAATTATCGTTGCACTGTTATAGACAACGTGCAACGCACGTGTAAACCAACTAGTATTAAAAAATTAATTATGCAGATCAAAATATTTATTTGGGATTTTTTTATTACAAAAATTTTAATTTTTTAAAAAATAGACAATTTGTTTATATTATATTGTAAGCGGGCAAATTTAATTCTGAATTGAAAGACGACGCGTGAAATTTACGTGTTAAATATCAATAAATTTATTATTTATTTTTTGGGAATTAAATGAATTTAATTCCTTGAGTAAATAAATGAAAAATTGATATATTCAGTTGGGCCTCTAAAACCTAATTAATTCAATTGGACCTCTAAAGTCCAATATATTCAATTGGGTCTCTAAAGCCTAATTAATTCAATTGGACCTCTAAAGTCCAATATATTCAATTAGACATCTAAAATCTAATTAATTCAATTGGACCTCTAAAGTCCAATATATTCAATTGAGCCTCTAAAGCCTAATTAATTCAATTGGACCTTTAAAGTCCAATATATTCAATTGGGCCTCTAAAGCCTAATTAATTCAATTGGACCTAAAAAAATCCAATATATTCAATTGGGCCTCTAAAGTCCAATTAATTTGATCAAGCAGTCCTCCTAAAGCCCATCTAGTCAAATCATATTTTTTTCAAATCTTTGAAGCTTATCAAGAAAATTCAAATATATGCAAGCCGGATAAATCTTTCTGGATAAGCTCAAATATTACTTCGGCCCATAAAATCTAGCTCGTAATATTTAGAATTCTACACCTATAGATAGAGGTCTCATTCTAGTTATTCTACACATTCAGAAGACATCAACAGTTAGAAAATTCAAGAGCTCAAAATTCTTGAAGATTCAACGACATTCTTCGCGGCTTCGACGACATTCTTCGCGGCTCCAACCAAGTTCTTCACAGCTTTGACGACATTCTTCATCAACAACGGTGTCTGATCCGAGATCACGGTCCTAAGCCCATCCAGTCAACGTTCTTGTTGGTCCCGGTACAAGACTGAGAGATACGTGTATGAGGGGGAATAAACGAATACAAATTCTTTTAACTTTCAAACTGACTGAGTCCCCTTAACTCAGAGTAGAGAAGAACTCAGGGTTGATAACACACCTACTTACTGCACTGAGTCCTGGCCAGTTGGTAAACTATCAACTTGAGTTCAGTGTGGCAATGCGTGAACCCTGAAAGTTTATAGTCTTGTTAATGTTTGCTTTCTGAAAACTTGATTACTCTATTCTGAAGTAGTGATTAGTAGGGCAGGGTTCAAGTTATTGATCAGGCTGATTGATTCAAGCCTGATAAAACTGATGCAATGAATGACTTAATGAATAAATAATAAGAACAATATCAAATCAATAAAGACACAAGGAGTTTAACGTGGTTCAGAGACTCAAGCTCCTATGTCCACGGTCCTGATTGAGCAGGATAATCCACTAAGGATTAGCCTGTTTTTAACGTGCCAATGTGCACTCTGATCAGCTAACTTACTGACACTTACAAACTCCTTCCTAACTCACTAACTAACTTCAACCAACAAACCTGACTAGAGGGTTTTGGTTTCAGTTTTGTTTCCAACTAAGATTGTGATTATCCTTACAAGACTAAGCTATGCTAAGGATGGATAATCACTCTAAGCTTATGATATTACAATGTACGCTCAGTGGAATACATAATAACTCTCTTTGTTAAGAAACACTTGGGAAATTTGAGGTTTTTCGAGTGCTTCTTTCTAACGCTGAGTGCTTTGAATGCTTGAGAGTTTGAGTAATTTCTGGCTTGGAAATTTCCCGTAACCGTGAATAGGTTCAAGGCCTTCTGTATTTATAAATGAATTTGAAAACTATTCGTTGGAAGACATAGCCTTCTAGTCATCTACGTAGGGGTGTTCAACGGATACATCTCCCATGCAGCAGCCGTCCTTGCATGGACTTGGTAATGCATTTAATGCTCCCTTTAATGCTTGCCCGTTGAAAAGTGCAGTCTGAACTCAGTCTTACTGGATTGGTCCACGTCATCACGTTGGTGAGAATGTCAGAACTCATTCCTATGCTTCAGGCTTGTCTTATTAAGTTCTTTTTGTCTCAAGCACAACGGTCTTATCCTGACGCTGTCATTTCTTTTGCATTGCTTGGCCCTACTCCAAGTCTTTTCCCATTACTCAGTGTCATCCTATTCCCTTCAGGACTGAGCTAGTAATGACCTCAGGGTCATACTCTTCATCACTGACACTTACTCAGCCAGCTTAGAAACACTGCCGTAAGTTCAGGATGGTGCTCTGTGTCTTCAGACTTCAGTTTTGATTGTCATCAATGAGCACTCCTCTCATTGAGTTCCCGTGAAGTGTAAAATATCTAAGTACTAATCTAACCAAGACTAGCCTGACCACTAAGGCAAGTCATCTTTTTAGGGGCTTTGGGATCTAATCAAAATTGACATTGTCCCAACAGTTCTTCCCTCCGAAGTTCTTCAAGTTTCCAAAGGAAACCTCTCAAGTTCTTCGCAGATGTTCTTTGCGGAAGTCCATCTGTATTTTTTCCTTCAAAGTTCTTCAAGTTTGCCACGGAAACCTCTCATGTTCTTCGTGGAAGTTCATCATCAACAACGGCGTCTGATCCGAGATCACGGTCCTAAGCCCCTCTGTTCAACGTTCTTCCCTCCGAAGTTCTTCAACCTCTCAAGTTCTTCGGGGAAGTCCATCTGCATATTTCTCTCTGAAGTTCTTCAAGTTTCCCAATGGAAAACTCTCAAGTTCTTCGCAGAAAGTCATCCAAGAACAGTCTGCGATCCGAGATCACGATGCTAAGCCCCTCCGATAAACGCTTCAACCTTAAGCTCTTCGTGAACTTAACAACCCAAACTCTACCTCCACGAAATTTTTACCATATATAGTTAATTCAAAATACAGCTCGACGCCCTCAAATTAATATCATCAATTAAGATTCGGCTACAGACCAGTCTCCGAAAAATTCAGAATCAAGTCAAACATTCGTTAGATATATAATTACTCTTTGTAATTCTTTTTTGCATTTAATAATATTTTAAATATGAATATTTGTTGGTTACATATATAAATAAAATTCAGACTCGCTAAAGATTTTACCCAAACATTCGTTATATATATAATTACTCTTTGTAATTCTTTTTTGCATTTAATAATATTTTAAATATGAAAATTTGTTGGTTACATATATAAATAAATTTGAGATGTTCTAATAAGTTATAATTTATAGATTTAATAGCACATTAGGAGTATTGTATATTTGTACTACTTGTTGAATCCAATATCGGATTCTTCTTATACATTAAGTCGCTCACTATATTTGTACATAATATTTCTTGTTAAATGAATAAGACATCCTTCGACTTATTCCTTTATTTTATTTTTCTTTTTTCACGATAATTTCCTATCAATTTATGATCCCCCATGATCTCACATCTCTACTTTTTTCAAAATTTCGACGCCAGCCAGGTCAAATTCTTTCTTTTTTTGTGCATATTTTTATTTACTTGAAATCTCATGATTTTTGGCAATTTCTGAGATTTGGAATCTCATTAACGCACGTTCTTAACGCTGTCAAACCCTTTCTTCCACATTTTCCACCGCACGAACACATATCACATACGTCGATAATAATTTCTTCTTAAAGAATTATATCTCCTAAAACCTTCAAAGAAAAAACCATTATATATATAAAAATGACTTTTTCCATATTTAGAGTAAAATATAAGAGAATCTTTAAAAGGTAGGAATATTGTTTTTGAAAATGTAGTAGTATTAATCCGCCTATGTCATTAAAATATTATTTAAAAATCACTAAATCTCATAACATTTTTTTATCAAAGTAATGTAATTTGTCTATTGGATTGACAATTCACTCAATTTTCGATTTAACTCGTCAAATTAAATGAGACTCCTCCTCTCTACTTATGCCAAAATCACCAATATAATTGACGATTCTTATATACGTTGATTTTATGGTCTTGCATGATATATGTTTTGTTGTTATCCGATTGATGATTTTAAGAGCTTTATGTGGCTATGATCGGATAAAACAAGATAAAGAACTGAAATGTAAAGACTCAACGGATTGCTGAGGGGTTTAGGCTCGGTCTTAAGTTGCACTCTTTATTTGTGAGTTCTTGGGCTCTATTTATAGTAATTCCTAGGTTACAAGTTATTGTCTTAGCTATTACTTGGCCGAATTTACAATGATTGCTAATAATTTGTTATCCATTGCTTGTGCCTAGTCCTCGGTGTGAGGTGGCCCTTTTTGGCTGTGTCTGCAGGTCGTCCTCATCAAATGGGAGCATAACAGCTAGCCCGTGGGTACTGCCTCATAGACACCCTTCAGCCCTTTTCCGCGCCTGAAATCCTTGCACCTGTAGTCGTCCTTTTCTCAGGTAAGGGCGCGATTGCAGGCTGTTGGTCCCGGTATAAGACTGAGTGATACGTGTATGGGGGGGATACACGTATACAAATTTTTCTTTCTTAAAACCTTACTAAGTTCCCTTACTCTGAGTGATGAAGAACGCTTAGCAGATAATACGCCTACTCACAACACTGAGTGCAAGATAGTTGGCTAACTATCTACTTATGTTTAGTGCAGAAAATGTGAGCCCTGATAGATTAAAATCTTGTTTAATATTTGCTTTCTGAAAAACTTGATTTCCCTTTTTATGAAGCCGTGAATAGAAGGGCAGTGCACTGAGTTAATGAGTCAGACTAATTGATTTAGCACTGACAAGATATGCAGTGAATGACTTAGCAATATATCAATATAAAGCAATAATCAAAGCAGTAAAAACTCAGAGAGATAATGTGGTTCAGAGACTCAAGCTCCTACGTCCACGGTCCTGATTGAACAGGAAAATCCACTAAAGATTTGCTTATTTTTAATGTGCCAACGTGCACCCAGATCAGACTCCTCACTGATCCTTCATTCTAACTCACTCAACTAAACTTAACCAATAAACCTAACTGAGAGGATTTTGGTTTCAGTTTTGATTCCAACTAGTTGTGATTATCCTTACAAGACAAGGCAATGCTAAGGATTAGATAATCACTCTAAGCTTAAGATATAACTAGCTTTCTCAATGGAATACAGAATAACCAACTAACTATAGAAACACTGGGGAAATTAAAGGTTGTTAGAGTGCTTCTATGAATGCAGGTTGCTTTGAGCGCTTGAGAGTTTGAGTAATTTCAGGCTTCGAAATTTCCCATAACCTTGCTTGGGTCCAAGGTCTTCTGTATTTATAGGCAACTTTGAAAACTATCTGTTGGAGGAGATAGCCTTCTAGGTTGTCCTCATGTAGGATTCTTCAATGGACATAATCTCCATACAGCAGCCGTCCTTACATGTATTTGGTAAATGCATTAAATGCAAGCCTATTAAATTGTGCAGGGATGTCAGGTACAAGTCAGTGTCCATATATGACCTGGCGCTCTCTGACTGGTCCACGTAATCAGGTAGGTGAGAATGTCAGAACTCATTCTTTAGTTCAGTCTTGTCTTTACTGAGTTCAAGTTTGTCCTCATCTACGTACGTTTTTCGGCGCTGACATTCCTTTTGACTTGCTTGGATCCTACTCCAAGTCTTTTCCCAAATGCTCAGTATGATCCTATTCCCTACAGGCTGAGTTAGCAATGATCTCAGGATCATGCTCTTCATCCTGACACTTACTCAGTCAGCTTAGATGAACTGCCATAAGTTCACGATGGTGCTCTAGTGTCTTCAGACTTCAGTCTTGATTGCCAACAACGAGCTTTCCTCTCATTGTGTACCCGTGAATGTAAAATAAACTAACTTACAAACCTAACCAAGACTAGCCTGACTATTACAAGACTTAGGGAACTCATCTTTTCAGGGTCTTTGGGATCTAATCGAAACTGACATTGTCCCAAAAATTTCCCCCTTTTTGATGATGCCAAAACACTAAAAAGATCCTCAAAACATTTAGAGGAAATAAGTCCAAATCTATAAGATAAGATCAGTGTTAGAGTAATTCTTGATAAGTACAGAAATTAAATAACAGCAAAAAAGACAATGAGTTTTTGTCTGTGGGCAAAGTAATAAATTTCATTGATAAATATGATCATGAGTACAATGAATCCTATCTATTACAAATGTCAGGGTATAACTAGATCTTTCTCATCTCAGGTCGAAGTCCATAACCATTGTAGACCCAGTCGTTCAGCTCATTAAGCCTATCTAGTTGATTCAGGTACCCTTCAGCCTTGGCGATCTTGAAAACTTCAGCCATGATAGCCTTCGAGTTATAGTCCTTTCCATTGGGTTAAAGTAGTGGTGGGCGAGTGAGGTACTCAGGGGCTTTGGTTTGAACTTTGGCAGTGTCAGCCTCCTCTAAGATTCCTTTTAAGAGTTTAGGGTGGTTGTCAGGCATGAAGTCGATGAAGTGAGCATCAATGTCGTTAGAGTCACCTCACTTCTTCACAATATACCACAGCCTGATGAACTCATCACGCGGATCCAGCCAAAACTCCTTCAGCTTCTCAGAGATGAAATCATCAATGAGTACAATCTTCTCAATTGGCTCCTCAGGCTTCTCTAATTGAAGTAATCTTGACATTCTTGCCGTTGGATTCTTCTTGTACTTCCTTAGCTCAGGCTTTGCCTTCCTCCTAAGCAAACTGATCATCGCGTCATTAAGTTCTCTCTGCTGCAAACCAGTGATGTCAGTGAGCTTCTCAACCTTCTTCTCCAGAATCCTCATCTTCTCATCCTGGGCGATTTCAGCCCTGTGCGCAACCTCAAAATTCTCAGGGGCAAATCCCCATGCTTCTTCGCACAACTCAGCCACTTTGTCGGCATCATAAGTGATTGGATTCTTCCTTGTGCTTAGGGGCGAGCGTTCTGAAGCCTCTGGAATAGATGGAAGTCGAGGAACCTGCGTTGAAGGGTCATTAGCCTTAGCCATTGCTTCCAATCTGGCTAACTTGCGGGGAGTCCTCATGAGGACCTCATTCTGGGGGTCTTCATCCTCCGATACCTCAGGGGCTGATCTTTTTTTTCTTTTTTCCCCCTTTTTGGCATCATCCTTGGCAGGAGGAGGAGGGAGTGCCTTGGTTGCTGCTTCCTTGAAATCTTCTTCGCCGTTGTTGATCACAAAGGCAGTCAAAGACTGGAATTCTTTGACCCCTTTCTTCAGTATCTCAACGCTCGTGGTAATCCCTATTCCCACAAATGAAATACTGGCAATGCTAGCCGTGAGCTTCTTCTCAAATATCTCCATCGAGGTGTGAAGGCTCTGCTCAGTGTGTGTCAGCCTGGCCTCAATCTTCCCTGACTCTTCAAAAATCTTCTTGGACTCAGATGAAATTTTCTCAGATCCCTGAGCAATCTTGGCTGACTCCAGTGCCATCTTGGCCACTGATTCGTTAAGGGCCTGAGTGAACAACTCAGCTACCTGACTAGCCAAGTGCTCCACCACATTGTTCATCCTTTCATCGTGTTCAGCTCTGAGTTGAGTCAGTGAATTGGCCATCAACTTCTTCATCGTCCTCCTCTCTGACTTGACGGATTGAACTATTATCACCATCTTCTTCTTCAGGCTCTTAACTTCAGAAGTGGCAACAGTATTAATGGCAGACTTCATCTTCCCCAGCTGCTTCTGCATCACCTTTTCCTTGGTCTCAGCCTTGAGTAAAGCAATTTCTTGCTAAAGCTCAGCTAGATTCTCAGATGTTTTCTCTTGCTTGACCTGGATGATGCTGGTGAAGTTGCCGTGCTGAGTTCCCGTGATGACCACTCTATCCTCAGCTCTGTCAGTCAGTGGCTGATCTCCCTTGTCAGCCCCTGCATCTTCAGTCCCCTTTTAAGGGTGCACTGAAGGAAGTTGTTGAGTGGTCATAGCCGCCTGCTCAGGCTCAGCTAAGACAGATCGAACTTCAGGAACTTGTCCTTCAGAACTAAGAGTCACCTGGGATGCCTCTACACCATCCTCCTTTGTCTCAGGGCAGGGAGTCCCGTCATTGACTGATGTATCATTGGTAGCTGAGATGTTCAAAATATCCTCAGCAACTGGTCCACCCTTGGCATCAGTTTCCTTTACACCTTCCCCATGAACCTCATGCTCACAGCGTATCCCATCCACTTCCTTGGCAGTTTTCTCCACCAAGTCCTCAACAGCTCCACCAGCCTGACCGTCTTCAGGACAATCATCACCATCATCATCAGAATCTTTATTATCCTTTTCATAATTATCAAAGAATTTGGATCTCTCAGAGCGCATGGCGATCATCTCCGCAACCAGCTCCCTGACTGCCTCCATCTCCAGCAGCTCCAGGTAGCTTGTGATCCTAAAATAGTTGGTCAATCTGGCTTCCTCCGAGCACCAGTAGCCCCATCCTTTTAACTCAACCAACATCCGCTATTCAACCATATTAGCCTGCTTGTATTCCAGCCAGACTTTCATATCAACCATATGCTCCCGGCAGCTCCGGGTAGTTGTTCAGCGATGAGAAGCTCCTCACAGCCCAATTCTCACCTCTTCCTTTAATATAAGCAAATAAGAGAAAAGATGTGAGATCTTCAGAATCATAATCTTCTCTAGCTCCTTCGATGATTAGTTCTAGCTCAGGGTCGAGGTCCTTCAGATTCTTAGATGTGATTGGAAAATCCTCAGGATTGGGTAGGTTGGGCTCAGCGTCAGGCTCGTTGGTATTGAAATTATTTAGTTCTGACTCAGGTTTGGGTGGGGGTAGGACAGTGTTTGGCTCGGTGGGTTCAGTGGGGTGTAGAGATGGTTCAGGGTTGGATGTGGGTTCAGAGGTAGTTGTGGGTTGGGGTTCAGTGGGGGTTGGGTTGGTAAGCTCAGGCTGGAGAAGTTCAGCAGATTCGATTGTCTCCCTTACCTGAGCTAAGTCAGAAGCTCTAGGAGAGCCTGACTGTTCCTCTTCACTGACTGGGTTTAGCTCCCCCAGCGTCTTCGCGGGAGATCCCTTGGTTCCCTTCCTTAGCCTTTTGAAACTTCTAGGATTCTTCACCAACTCCTCTCGACTTCATCGTTAGTGTCCTCAACCTCTGGAACGACAGCCTTGGACACCTTCTCAGTCCCCCTCTTCCCTGTAGTTGTGGCCTTTTTCTTCAGCACCACCTTCAGTCTCTCTTTCTTCTCATTCTCCTTCTCCTTCTTCTCTACCTCCGTGGCCTCCCTCTCAGCCACCACCTCAGCCTCAGCTGACTTGCTATTTTCATATAACTCATCCACTCACTCAAGAAGGTTGGCGATGACCTTCTTTCCCTTGGGTGCAGCCCTCTTCTTCTGACCCTTCTGAGGCACGTTGGGGTCAGAAAGCCAAAGGATGGAGTAAGTATCACCCTCAGTGGTGAACATGATCTTCTTTACTGAGAGGTTAGCCTCCATATTTAATGTGCATCCTGGGCAAGAGTGGATGATTAGCATGGAAAACCTCATCCCAAAGGGCAGAATGACGCCCACTGAAATATGTTTCCTCTCCTCTTCCTTCTTGAGCTTGTCCAGTGCGGCCTGACATAGTTGATCAAAAAATAATTGCTCCTAATTGGCCTCGATCTCATCTACCAAAGCGCCCATAATCCTTAGCTTTGGCAGACTCAACTACTCATGGGAGCCAACCATGCCCATGACCATCTTGCTGATAATATCGATAAGAGTCAACAGTGCCCATGGGAGCCAACAGTGCCCATGACCATCTTGCTGACAATATCGATGAGAGCTCGATATTCAGGCTTTAGGGTGTCCTTGTGTTGTCTCCCCCTGAATTCGGGTGATCCCGACTTCGTCCACTTCTTCAGGAGCTCACCCTCCTTGTTCTCCATGTAGACCTTGGGGTTCACCCCAGAACAAGGTAATCTAAACACCTCCTTCACCGCCTTCTGGAGGTTGATGTCTCTGTACTCCTCGTTGTACAGGTTCTCTCCTTCCTCGTTCTTCTCCCGCGTGGGTACCAACACCGTCACCCGCATGAATAGTTCACCCTTCCTTGTGAACATGTTCAAATATGCCTCCACCACCGCCTTCGGAAGCACAGAGGAAGGCCACTTCGAGAAGTATTTATCCAGGTTCGTCTTGTAGATCCATTCGAACACAGGTTGGATCTCCTTCACCTTGAGATATGGTTCATCCATGGATATCACATGCTCCATGTTGACCAGCTTGTTTTCGATGATAGCATTGAGGTCATCAGTGGTCCAAGCGGTGTCAAGAAAAGCCATTGGAGGGTTTGAAAGGTTTTGAGAAATTTGCAGAAAAATATTTGAACAGGAGAAAGTTCAGTGTGCAATGTGAATATTGTGTTTGCGTAAATTTCTCAAATGGCCTTTCAAATTGATATGAATTGAACAGTTACTCTGACATATGGTTGAGATTAACCCTAAATTTGAAATGTTTGAAATGAAAGGCCAAGATTAATCTCACTTATCAATCATTTACCCTACGTCAGTTAAATTATGTATAAAATGGACACGTATATGAAAAAGTAACATTGCGCATTAAATGCTCCGACGCGCATGGGGTTAAATATCAAAAGGCGCACTTTAATGAAAATTGAGTGCATTTAATAAAGATTTTCAGGATATAAGACTCAGTGAGACGGTTCAAATTCACAAAGGCCAGGATTGAACTCATACCTGTCAAGGAGATATAGTAGCACCCGATACCTCGCTGAGCCGAGTCTGGCCTGAGTTCCCCCTTGGACTCTGAACCTTAGTTCACCCTAGACCCTACACTGACTGCTCTCCCGGATCAAAGAGACCTAACTCCACTGACAGTTCCATAAATCTTGCTTCAGCCAAAGGCTTAGTCAAGATGTCAGCTCTCTGCCTGTCAGTGTGAATCTTCTCCATCCTAATATCCTTCTTCTCCACATGATCTCTTATAAAATGATGCCGAATATCCTCATGCTTGCACCTTTTGTGAAGCACTGGATTCTGAGTGATAGATAAAGTACTATTGTTGTCATATTAAATTGGGACCTCATTTGCAAACACTTGGTAGTCTCTCAATTGTCAACCACAAAATCTGAGCACAACAACTACCTGCAGCTATATACTCAGCCTCAGTTGTGGATGTAGCCACTGAATTCTATTTCTTACTAAACCAAGTGATCAATTTGCTCCCCAAAAACTGATATGTCCCTGAGGTTGATTTCCTATCAATCCTACAACCTCCATAATATGCATCTGAATAACCAGTCAGTTCTAAGTTGTCATCTGAAGGATACCATAGTCCCATATTGACTGTCCTTTTCAAATACTTAAGTATCCTCTAAATGACTTCTATTGGGGTTAGACTGATACCTAGCACACACACCAACTGCAGAAGATATGTCAGGCCTACTTGCAGTCAGGTACAACAATGATCCTATCAGCCCTCTGTACTCAGTCTGGTTCACTGAGGCTCCTTCAGTGTCATGATCCATCTTCCAAATTGTGTTCATTGGGATCTTAGCTGGATTACAATTCTAAACTCCAAACTTCTGAATCAAGTCTCTTGTATACTTGGCCTGATTAATGAAAATCCCTTGATCAGTCTGTTTGACTTGCAATCCTAAAGAGAAGTTCATCTCTCCCATCATAGACATCTCAAATTACCAGTCATCAACTTAGAGAATTTCTCACAGAGCTGATGATTTGGTGATCTAAATATTATGTCATCCACATAAATCTGGACCAAGAGAATGTCATCACCTTCAGTGATCCTGACCAAAGTCCTATCCACAGTTCCCTTTCTAAAATCATAGTCAGTCAGGAATTGGGAGAGGGTATCATACCAAGCTCTAGGAGCTTGCCTAAGTCCATAAGGTTCTTTTTTCAAATGGTATACTATATCTCCAACCTCAAACCCTGGGGGTTGTTCCACATATACCTCTTCATTGAGTACACCATTCAAGAAGGCACTCTTGACATTAATTCGATACACCTTAAACTTCATGTATATTGCATATGCAAGGAACAACCTGATAGCCTCTAGCCTAGCCACTAGGGCAAAGGTCTCATCATAGTCTATTCCTTCAGACTGACAATACCCCTTTCCAACCAGCCTTGCCTTGTTCCTCACCACAACACCATTCTCATCCTTCTTGTTCTTGAAGACCCATTTGGTACCAATCACACCTTGATGCCTAGGTCTATCAACCAGTTCCCAAACCTGATTCCTTGTGAACTGATTCAACTCCTCTTGTATGGCTATGTTCTAGTTCAAGTCAGTGAGAGCTTCTTCAATGTTCTGAGGCTCTTGCTCAGAGAGAAAGCAACAGAAGAGTGCGCTCTCACCATGGAACCGTCTGGTTCTAACTCCCTCAGTTGGATCAGTAATGACTTGGTCAATGAGATGATCCTCTAGCCATGTTCTCTGGCCTGGAGTTGTCCCTGATTTACCTGCAATGTTAGTATTCACAGGTTCTATGAATCCAGGAAAATAAATAGAAAGGGATGAACCTGACTCTACACCAAAGGGATTTACCAACTCAATGTCATGGACATTGATTCCCCCTTGATATGTTGACTCAGTGACTGTCTCAGCTGCGACCGCATCTTCATTGACGATACTTACCTCAGGTTGAACCTGTTCCTCACTCTGAGGCTCAACTGTCCATGATGCGTGGGGCTTAGGAGTGGCTCTTGCATCATTATCCTGATCTTCGTCATCATCCCAGCATGGAATTGACACTGCATTGACCTTGGGATCAGGTTGATTCTTCAAGGTCAGCCTTGTCACTCTCCTTGTGACCTCCTCGGAGTTAGGATCCAACACTTTTACCCTAGACTCAGTGACAGATTCATCAAACACAACATGTGGTGATTCTTCCACAACAAGAGTCCTACAATTGTAAACCCTTAAAGCTTTACTAACTTCAGAATATCCTAAGAATATTCCTGCATCAGATTTACTATCAAATGCTTTCAATTGGGCCTTCCCATTGTTGAGGATGAAGCACTTGCAACCAAATATATGGAAATAAGAGATGCGAGGCTTCCTCTTGTTCCATGTCTCATATGGGGTCTGTGCATGTTGTTTGTTCAACGTGGATCTATTCTAAGTGTAGCATGCAGTGTTGATTGCCTCAGCCCAGAACTTCTTAGGCAATCCTGAGTCAGCCAGCATGGCCCTGGCAGCTTCCTTCAGTGTCCTGTTTCTCCTCTCAGCGATACCGTTTTGTTGTGGGGTTCCAGCTGCAGAAGTCTTATGAGCTATACCAAGTTCATTACAAAAGTTAGAAATATATGAATTTATAAATTCAGTGCCCTTTTCAGATCTGATCTTAGTAATGGACTAATTTTTCTCATTGCTGAGTCTACTGAGCAACTCTGGAACCTTGACCCGTGTTTCCTTTTTATTCAACAAGAAAATAACCCAAGTGTTGGGACATTGTCAGTTTTGATTAAGATCCCACAGCCCCTGAAAAGATGAGTTGCCTTTGTTTATTCTTGTCAGGCTAGTCTTAGTTAGGATTTGTACTTAGTCATTTTACACTTCACAGGTACTCAGTAAGAGGAGCACTTGCTGATGACAATCAAAACTCAGAGCCTGAAGACGAAGTTTACCATCCTGAACTTATGGCAGTCTTCTAAGCTGGCTGAGTAAGTTTCAGTGATGAAGAGTATGACCCTGAGGTCAGTACTACTCAGTCCTGAAAGGAACAAGATAAAACTGAGTTAATGGGAAGACTTGGAGTAGAGCCAAGCAATGCAAAAGGAATGTCAGCGTCAGGACAAGACCGGTGAGCACAAGACAAAATGAACTTAATAAGACAAGCCTGAAGCTCAGGAATAAGTTCTGACATTCTCACCAACCTGATGACGGGAAGGACACGCACGTACGGAACCTGACAAGAAGACTGAATTCAGACCGCACTTTCAACGGGCAAGCATTTAATGTGCATATAATGCAACTACCAAATCCATGCAAGGACGGCTGCTACATGAACATATGTCTGTTTGAAGCCACTCTACATAGATGACTAGAAGGCTATCTCTCCAACGGATAGTTTTTCAAATCACCTATAAATACATAAGACCTTGAACCCATTCAAGGTTACGGGAAATTTCCAAGCCAGAAATTACTCAAACTCTCAAAGCATTCAAAAGCATTCAGCATTAGAAGAAGCACTCAAAACCATCTAAATTTCCCAAGTGTTTCTTAGTCACTGAGAGTTATTCTGTATTCTAAGAGCGAACTAGCATATCTTAAGCTTAGAGAGATTATCCAATCCTTAGCATAGCTTTTCCTTGTAAGGATAATCTTAACCTAGTTGGAATCCAAACTGAAACCAAAACCCTAAGTTAGGTTTGTTGGGAGTAAGTCAGTTAGTGAGTTAGTAAGTGGAGTTTGTATTGATCAGTGAGGTTAGCTGGTCTTGGTGCACCTTGGCATGTAAAAAACAGGAATCCATTGAGTGGATTTCCTGTTAAATCAGGCTGTGGACGTAGGAGCTTGAGTCTCTAAACTACGTTAAACTCCCTGTGTTCCTATTGCTTTGATATTATGCATGCTTGCTATATTACTTATTCATTCATTGCATTTGGTTTATCAGGCTTGAATCAATCAGCCTGATCCTTAAAAAGAGCACTGCCCTACTAATCACTATTCAGTTTTGAGTAAAACAAGTTTTTCTGAAAGCAAACTAAACAAGACTTTAAACTATCAGGGCTCACGCATTTCCGCACTGAACTTATACTGATAGTTAGCCAACTGACCCGCACCAAGTGTAGTCAATAGGTGTGTTATCAGCTCCTAGTTCTTTACCACTCTGAGTAAAGGGGACTCAGTCATGTTTTAAGTTTGAAAAATTGGTATAAGTGTATCCCCCCCATACACGTATTCCTCAGTCTTGTACCGGGACCAACAAGTGGTATCAGAGTAGTGGTTCAAAAGACCACTGACTTTGAATACTAATAGTTTCAAAGGAGAAACTGTTGGTGGTCACTGAACAGATCTGAGTTTGCTTTTCATAAAACTTGCATCATCATGACTTCGAGGAGACTTGAAGCTTCGTTACCTGAATTCTCTGTATCTAACTTTGTCTATTGGAAGTTCAGATTAGAAACACATCTAGATGCCATCCATGACCAGATGCCGCATGTTCTCAGGGAAGGACCGATCAAAATTACTGTCCCTAATATCAGAGGTAGAGGATATGATGATCTTGATATTGGTGTACCCATTCCTAAGGAAAGGAAGGATATGACCACTGATGAAATCAAGATGATGGGGCTTGACAATGTGGCCAGAAATATCATCTTGCATACGGTACCTTTCGAGGAGTCAGCAAGGCTGATGAATTTAAAAACGGCAAAGGAGGTTTGGGATGAGCTGACCAGGATGTGCAAGGGGTCAGAGAAGATAAAGGAGAACAAGAGAAACATTGCCATTCAGAAGTTCGAAGCATTCGAGATGTTGCCTGATGAGACAATCGATCAGATGGAGTCAAGATTCATCAAATTGATGAATGAGTTGGTGATGCTGGACAAAGATGTCCCAAAGAGAGATGTTGCTTCAAAGATCCTGAATGCTCTTCCTGAGAGATGGGATAACAGTGTAATTATGCTTAAGAATACTCAGGATATGAGCAACATAACTTCTGCTTTACTTTTTTCAGAGTTAAAGGCATTGGAAGAAAAGGAGAAAACTCCTGAGAAAAGCATGGCGTTCAAGGCCAGGTCTGAACCTGTTGAGTCTTTATCAAAGTCACTGATGGAGATGAGCAAGGAAGAGCTTGCTGAAGAGTACAGCCTGATGGCCAGACGCTTTGATAAGCTTAATTCCAGGTTTGGTCGTTATAAGAAATTTTATCAGGACTCACGTGACAGGAAACCTGAAGGAACCCACCAAAGCTCAAGAAGATATGAGGAAAGGAGAAACACTGACCAGAGGAGAGATCGTGGCGAAGAAAGATGATATTCAGATCCAAAGCCCGATCGTCGAGATGAACCGAGACGTACTCATGATGACAAGCACTCAGGAAAGACTGAAAGCTCATCAAGACAGAGGGAACCTGACTCAAGGAGGAACCCTGAACCAAGGAGAGAAAGAGGAGATGAGCAACCAACATGTTACAACTGTAACAAGAGCGGACGCTATCAGTATGATTGTCCGAAGATGAGTGCAAGGAAAAGAGAGGACAGGAGGGCCAAGAGAGACCAGAGATTTGCTGACTAGAGAGCCATGCTCGCTGAGGATGCAATTGACTCTGATGGTCCTGAGGAGAGGTCGCCTGAACTCTTTTCTGATGATGAGTACGATGATGTCTGCCTTATGGTAAGGGAGGAACCTGAGGTAACATCTAACTCTGTATGTGGTTCCTACACTGGTCAAAATCCTGAGCTGAGCTCAGAGTCAGTTAGAGAAATGAACCTTCAGATCTGTCTGGATCAATTGATGGTTGATTTCTCCAGACTGCAGGAAACTAATGTCTTCTTGGTAGAGGAGAACAAGAAATTGAGTACTGAGGTTCAAAACCTGAATGAACAACTCACTCAGTCTGATCTTAAAGAATCAGCTCAGATTGTGAGACTAACTCAGGAGATTGATTTAATCAATGCTGAGCGTCTCCCAAGAGAGAAAATTCTGAAGGAACTAGCTGATGAAGAGTTGGTCAGGAAGGAAGAACTGAAAGTACTTAAGAGTAAGTTTGATGACCTCTTTACCAGAAATGAAATCCTGAAAAAGAGTGAGGACTCACTCAAGGAAAAGGTTGCAGCAATGAATAAATCCTCAGTGGCTAGAGAGGAAATAAATAGCAGCCAGATGCTTGGGAATGAGAAAAAGGGAATTTGATATGTCCCTAAGAAATCCTCACACGGTCAATCTCATGTTGCTTCAGGGAGCAACACTGAGAGGGTATTTGTTCAGGCATGCCAGAGTGCACCTAAGGTTGTACTTCAGGCCCGTCAAACTGATAAGGGCAAAGAAACTGTTGACACAATCAGGGTTGCCCCTAAGGTAGCTAAGCCAAAACCCAAGGGAAAGACAAAGAAACCTAAGGAAGCCCCTGAGAACTCAGGCCAGGGAAAGCCTCAACGAAAGCAGAGGAAGACTCAGGCCAAGGGTTCTCAGACTGGTCGCCGAGGGTACCATCATGCGTGGCAATACCAACAGGGAAGGCCAAACACGATGACACCCCCGTGGTTTTGGCATCCTGAGGCCTTTAACTGTTTTCCATTCCCTCACTTGCCTAGGGGGAATAGAACACAGGGCCCTTATCAAGAGCAAGGCCCAAGACCTGCTGCATCCAGACCTAGGAAGAACAGGAAGCCAACCCAAAAGGCACCCACCCAGGCTCCTGTGAAGCCTAAGTCTAGCACTCATAGACTATCTTCCTCTCAGGCAAAGAAGAAGAAAGTTCTGTATGTTGATGTTTCAGGGAGACAAATTTACCACTCTGAGGCAATCAGGGTTGTTAAGCAAGTCTGGATCCCGAAGGGTACAGCTGATACGATAGGACCCAACACCCAATGGGTACCTAAAGCCTGATTTGTTTGCAGGCGGCTGTGGATCACAACAAGAGGAGGGGAGACTCAATCAAAGTTTTTTGGTACCTAGACAGTGGTTGCTCAAGGCACATGACTGGAATGAAGAGTCTTCTCCAAGAATATCAAGCTAAAGATGGTCCACAGGTAACCTTTGGTGATAACTCAAAAGGTGTTACTAAAGGTTTTGGTGTTTTAATAATAGGTACAGTCAGAGTGGAAAATGTGTCCTTTGTGGAAGGACTGAAGCATAACCTGTTGTCAGTAAGTCAATTCTGTGACAAAGGTTTCAGTGTTGAGTTCTCATCGAATATATGTTCAGTCAAGGACAAATCAACACAAGTACTTTGTTGGTCCCACTAGTTAGATTAATTGCGGAAGCTTAAGTTAAATGTCTTTCAAAGTCTTTTACAAGAGGGCAATAATTAACAAACAATAAGTAAAATAAAGCGATAAAGAACACAAGATGTATAGTGGTTCGGATTGAATATCCTACGTCCACTCTCCCTTATAACCAAGGGGTCTCACTATCAACCAACTCACAAACTTACTTACTGGAATTGGGAAGTACCAGTTCCTTCTTACAACCTCTTTAGATTTACCTTCAATCTAAAGATCAACCAGCCAACAACCTTGTCTAGTAGATGAACAGGTTGTGGTTTGAGTAACTCCTTTAGAGTAGATAAATATTATGAACAGTAAGAGTGCTTGGTATGAATATCAAAAGCTTGGTTCACTTATGTGCGTGTAGAGTCTCTAGAGCTTTTTCTTGAACTGCACTCTTGTATATATAGAGGGGATTAGGGCTAGCCGTTGGAGGGCTAATCCAATCAGATCCTCTATATAAGGAAGCCTCAATCAATCAATTCCCTAATTGATTGATTGGGTTGGTGGGATCCTTGGATTGATTATCTTCAAATACTTTCCAATCCTGATCATGTTGACTTGATTTGAATCACCAACGGTCAATCGCTTCCTCTGCCTAACTCTGATTCTCTCCAGAGAAGGCAGGACCAGACACCAGGCAACCTCGGTGTCTTCTGGTCCTCATCTGGTCAAGAACCAGAATACTCAGTAGAGTCAGGGGATCAAACTGAGCATCTTTTGTTCTACCAGACTCGTCTGGTCCGGACTCGTCTGGTCTGGGGAAGGTCCTCTGCCTCTGGTCAATCTCATCTGGTGAAGTCTTCTGATGGAGTCCTCTGGTGAAGTCCTCTGGTGGGGTCTTCTGGTGACTCTTCTGGTGAAGTCTTCTGGTCTGGCAGTTCCCCCTAGACTAAGTCCTAATCTAGATCATCATCTGGCTAACAGGTCCAGATGGTCCTATTACATCTTCTGGTTTGTTTTAACTCATCAAAACTAACAACTTTTATCCTAACAATTTCCCCCTTTTTGATGGAGTTAAAACACTACCAGAACTGATCACAAAGAAGACTTTAAGCAAGAAAACATATAAAGGATAAGACCTTAGAATAGATCTTATCAGGCAAACAATTAAGACAACAAGAGGTTGTCTTTTGAACAGAGAAGATATGAGATTTTCATTGATAGAAAGGACAAAGATGATTACAGATTACATTGAAGATCAGATCCTATTCTATGCATATCTTCTGTTATCTTTGGGCACCAGGAACCAGTCAAAGAATCTATCTTGAATGGCCTTCAACTCTGCAGAAGATGCTGGGGTGAAGTTTGCCAACACCTTGGTCTTGTACAGTCTCTTTAGCTCAGCCCAATCAACCTGGTCTCCTGCCATTGGAGTGTTGTGAAAATGGAATTCAGGAGCAGTGACTTCCAGGTTGAATTCAATAGTTGAATCCATCAACTGCTTGTACAAATCTGCATCATATGCCTGCATCCAAGAATGAAAGGTCCTGTTGATGAGAGCATCATCCTCTGGTGGAGGTCTCTGGATGTAATGTTGAATGAACCAGAGAGTCTTGGCTTCTCTCCATTTTTCTATCAAAGGCACAGGAACAGTTGAGTCAAAGGACCCTTCTGTCCTGAGAGGAAGGATGTTCATGACTTCAACATGCCCTTTTCTCTTCTGGCTGGATCCACTAGCACCAGGAGTGATGCCAGCTTCTCTGCTCTTCTTATTTTGCCTTCTAACATATCGGAGCCTCTGCTCTTCATCTATGTTTTTCCTTATCCTTGCTTGCCTCTCTTCAGACGACTCTTCCTTGAATCTCTTCTCTGCTTCTTCAACCACAGATTCAAGGAAGCTCTTCTTTACTTTCCTTATCTTCCTCTTTGCAGGTCCAGAGATGGAAATTGGATCCTGCTCTGCTTCGGACTCCTCTTCTGCAGCAAGCTGCTTAGCCATGGAAAGTGATTTGAGCTCTTCCTTCTTCTTCTTCTGCAACTCAGCCTGGGCCAATGTATTCTCCAGCAGGTCCAGACGAGCTCCATGGCTGAAGAGAGTTTCATTTGTGTTCTTCGCCAGATCAGTTCTGGCCTTCTCTTCCCCCTTTTTAACTTCATCAAGGAGGGGCTCCACTACCTGCCTTATGAGATCAGGCAAGGCAGTGTTAGAGGAAGAGTGAAGATCACGCAGCTGCTTGGCCTCCTCCAGGTAAGCTTTAGACTCTGCAACAAGTCTCTCTTGCTTCTCCAACATCTCCTGGAGGGAGTCTTTCAGCTTGGCAGTTTGAATCATCTGGCTGGCCATCTCCACTTTGAGCACAGAGACAGGTCTCAACTGCTCCAACACGTGCTCCTGTAGCTGCTTCTGGCTGTGCATGACATCCAGCTTGACAAATAAGCCATTAGCCTTAAAAGAAGCCTTTACCTCTGCCAGAGAAGACTTTAACTGCTTCAGGAAGATTCTCCTCTCATGCCTGATCTGGTGCTCTATCATGGCAGGGGCCATATGTTGAATAGCTTTAGAAAAGCGCCCAATCTGCATGATTTGCTCATTGAAGAAAACTTTCATCTTCTGGAGCACGGCAGGAGACATCTCAAAGTCCTCCTCGTCTGAATATAGCTCTGGAGGGAAGACAAAATGAGGACCAAACTTGTAAGTGGGGCCCTCTGGAGTGAGCATTACTCCTCTCTGGATGAGCAGGGTGCGAATCAAGACTTTAGCAGCACCAGGAGTCTCCAGCTCTGCTGGGTTCTGAATATTCATCCTCTGCTTTAGCTCAATCTCCCTAGCAGTGAAGTTGGAGGGACCCATTTCCTCAAGCAACAACATTAGGTCCTCCACATCTTCAAGTCTGGCCTTGCTCCAGACCTTGGCATCAGTAAGCTCTGCCAGAAGTGGTAAGTGCTCCAGAAGAACTGGGAAATGCTCTCTTAGCCAGAGCTGAGCACTTACACTCATACTCTGCCTAATGGGACCCATTTCTGCAGATGAGAAAGTGAAGGGTTTGGGCCCAGAGGCAGAGGAGGAAGGTGCTAAGTCAGCAGGCTCAAGTGAAGCTTCCTCATCTTCACTATCATCGCTGGTTAAACAGGTAGGAGAAGGGGGAGGGCCAACGAATCCCAGAGCCATAGAGATGGTTGGGTCCTGGTCTGTATGGGTTTGGGGAGGGTTAGGATTTTGTGAAGTAGAGGGTGTAGGAATGAGTTGCTCTGCACCAGAAGATGATGGAATATCTGGTGCAGAAGGTGTAGGAGGTATCTGGGAGGTGGAAGTGTTTGGAGGGGGGATGTCTGCACCAGAAGAGGTTGAGGGTACCACTGGTACAGAAGGTGGGGGAGAGGGGTTTGTGGGAAGATGTGTTTGGGAAGAGGGGGGAGAAGGTGTTTGGGTATGAATGGTAGAGGGAGTATATACTGGGGTATCTGGTATAATCTGCTCTGGTGGAACAATAGGGTTACCAGAGGCAAATGGGTTTTGGGGAATATTATCTGGGGGAGAGGTAGAGGGGGAGACAAGATTAATGGGGAAAAAAGATGGAAGGGAAGGGTTTACCTCTGCTGGGTCAACACCAGCAGGTACAGCAGTCTCTGGAGCATCCTCCATCATCTGGGAGGCATCCTCAATTGCCTTTTCCAAGGCCTCTCCAAGACCAGAACCAGAGTCAGGATCCTGAAGAAGGGCTCTCTTGGCCTTGGATTTCCTCACAAGAGGCTCAATCTCTTCCTCTTCTTCCTCCTCTGACGGCTCATCCACCAGGAGGGTTTTCTTAGGAGCTCTTCTGCCAGTTCTTGGCTTCTTGGCAGATTTCTTCTTGGCCTCCTCTGGCCTCTTCCTCTTTGAAGCTCCTGCCTTCTTGGCAACCTCACTCTTCTTCTTCAGTACATCAAGAAGAGGGATCTGGTCCTCCTCAGAGGAACCAGAGAAAGCAATGGTTGAGGAACCAGTTGCTTCAGCAGCTTTCTTCTGGGTCTTCTGCTGCTGCTGTCTCTTCTGCCCCTTTACAGGAGAGGGAATAGATTGAATAGGAGGGGCAGGGATGGCTTCTTCTCCATCAGAGTCAGGATGGCCATGAAGGGGACCATCCTTTGAGAATAGCACCTTAGACTTGTGAAATCCTTTGCACCAAGTCTCCTTCCATTTCTTCTCTGGAAGCAAGTAGTCCAAAATCAAGGTAAGTTTCGTACCCAACGAAACATTAGCAGTGAAATAAAACTGCATCTCCCCTGGCTGGGAATGACAAGCTTCCTTGTTAACTTTCGCTTTATTCTTCCTCAAGACCCCCCAAAAGAACTCTGCCCAATTGCATTGGATGCCGTCATAAAAAGCCCTCATCACACACATTCTTCCATTAAAGATCGCATCTGTGCTGTGATTTTCACACATCAACACCTTAACAACTATATCAAAAGTACCTTGTACTTTTGCCTCAGATGCTTATCCAGAAATCCCTTCGTGATATTCTGGCAAGATGAACGAGCAAACAGTTTGAAGGAACCCACAATATCATCCTCCTTGTAGGTTAAAGGATCCACTCCTTCCGCCGAAATGTTTCCAAACAGGGCACAAAAATCATGCTTGGAAAACACCAAATCTTCCTTGTCAATTTTTGTAGAAATATGGTCTTCGTTGATCTTCATACGAACCAAAAACTGGGCCGCATAACCGTCAAGAGTACGAAAATCTCTGGGAATGGTGGAGATCAACTTCTCAACTCCGGATCTCCTCAATAGTTCCAGAATAGCAAGTGCAGACGGGTTCTTGGTGGTGTAGAAGTCAACCACCATCTCCGTTTTCAGTTTCTTCATCAATAATTCATGGTCAAAATTACACGGGGGAGCCATATCTGTGAGAGAGAGAGAGAGAAAGGAAGAACTTTGCAGAGAGAGGTTAGGGTTTGAAAGTATGAAAACGTGAAAGGACAGATTGTAAGAAAATTAGATTTAAATAGGGTAATACGCGTGGCTCGAGTAATAAATGAAGTGTGAACGCGTGTAATACCAAAATTAAATTAGGGAACAAAATCAATATTTGAATTGATTGACATTTTGCACAGTGATTAAATCTGATGGCCACAAAGAAAGGCAAGATACAGATTTAATCTGGTGCGTTGGCGTAGTCATCGGGACGGGGCATAAAGGGGTTTTGTGGCAGTCAAGAGAAAAAGCGAAATGATTGCCTAGGCCCTATACCCTAGTCTTAAATACACTCCGAAGTTGAAAGGTTTTGAGTGTACTTACTAATTTGAAACATGTATCCCAATGATCAGAGGCCAGAGAAGTAAAGGCATACCTGTCACCTGATATTGTAACCAGATGATACCACAGCTACATCTCCTCTGATGGAGCTCATCTGGTCCTGGTCAGAGAAGATTTTGGACATTTGACTCAGCACCTTATCTGGGACAAGTGTCACCTGGTGCATACCTCATCTGGTACCTTCTCTGATATGTCTAATCTGCAGGTATGTTATTTTTAAGCGAAATAAAGAATATGCAATAAAGTATAAAAAAAAGGATACTTCTCTGATGTTCCCCCTAAAACAAATCTGTCTCTGGATCCAACAATCCTAACTCAAAAGCTAACTCTCTGAATCTGGTCTCAACCAAAGGCTTGGTTAAGATATCTGCTCTCTGCTTCTCTGTTGCAATCTTTTCCATCCTTATATCTCCCTTCTCAACATGATCTCTGATAAAATGATGTCTTATATCAACATGTTTACACCTGGTATGAAGAACTGGATTCTGGGTAATTGCAATGGCACTATTACTATCACAGAATATAGGAATATCCTTGGCTCTAATCTGGTAATCCCTAAGCTGTTGACTAATCCAAAGTAGCTGTGAACAACAACTCCCTGCAGTCATGTACTCTGCTTCTGTTGTTGATGTAGCAACTGAAGTCTGCTTCTTAGAAAACCAGGATACCAATTTATTCCCTAGAAATTGGCATGTTCCACTTGTAGACTTTCTATCTATTCTGCATCCACCATAGTCTGAATCTGAATAACCACTCAATTCCAAATTGTCATCTGCAGGGTACCACAAACCTAAATTCATTGTTCCCTTAAGATACTTCAATATCTTCCTAGCTGCTTCCAAGTGAGTCTTCTTGGGGTTAGCTTGAAATCTGGCACAAACACCTACGGCAAAGGTAATATCTGGTCTGCTCACAGTCAGATACAAGAGAGAACCAATAAGTGCTCTGTACTGAGTCTGGTCCACACTCTCTCCAGACTCATCTGGATCCATGTTGAAATTTGTCATCATAGGGATCTTGGCTGCTTTGCTAGATCCTACTCCAAATTTCTCTAACATGTTTCTGGTGTACTTAGCTTGGTTAATAAAAATTCCCTTCTCTGATTGCTTAACCTGCAAACCCAAAAAGTAATTCATCTCTCCCATCATGGACATCTCAAACTGTCCCCGCATGAGCTCACCAAACTTCTCACACAGCTTCTTGTTAGGGGATCCAAATATGATATCATCAACATATATTTGGACCAGAAGGATGTCCTTTCCTTCTTCTTTCCTAAACAAGGTTCTATCAATCTTACCCTTAGTAAAACCATTTTCCAGAAGAAACTGAGATAGAGTGTCATACCATGCTCTGGGTGCCTGCTTCAGCCCATAAAGAGCTTTCTTAAGCTTAAACACCTTGTCACCTTGTTCAAAGCCAGGAGGTTGTTCCACATACACTTCCTCAATGAGAATCCCATTAAGAAAGGCAGATTTCACATCTATCTGGTAGACTTTGAACTTCATGTGAGCAGCATATGCTAAGAACAATCTGATGGCTTCTAGCCTGGCAACAGGAGCAAATGTCTCATCATAGTCTATTCCTTCAGACTGAGAATAGCCCTGGGCCACTAGCCTTGCCTTGTTCCTAGTAATGACATCATTCTCATCTTTCTTATTTTTAAAAACCCACTTAGTGCCTATCACCTTTTGATGTCTTGGTCTGTCTACCAGCTCCCAAACATCCTGTCTGGTGAATTGATTCAACTCCTCCTGCATAGCAACAATCCAATTTGAATCTTTCAGTGCCTCCTTGATGTTCTTGGGCTCAATCAAGGACACATAGCAACTGAATAAGACAGCTAAGTTAAGAGTTCTCCTAGTCTGGACACCCTTAGTTGGATCTCCAAGAATTAGGTCATTGGGGTGATCAACCAGGGTCCTCCTTCCCGTGGTCTTGCCTGGTTGATCATCTTCTGCAGTACCTTGATGATTATCACCACCTGCAGAAGAGCTTCCCCCTACATGAGTTCCAACCTCTTCTGGTTCTGCTCCTTGTGAAGGCTTCTGCTTCAGAGAACCAGGAGATGGGTCATCATCTGAATCTGAATCTGAGTCAAGAACAGGTGGATTGACTTTGATTACTCTGGGTGTAGTCTGATTCTGGATCTCATCAGAAGACTTAGATTCCACCTTGAACTCAAAAGTAGATTCATCAAAAACAACATGAGGTGTTTCCTCCACACAAAGTGAATTCTTATTAAAAACTCTAAAAGCTTTACTGGTGCTGGAATATCCTAAAAATATTCCATCAGCCACTTTAGCATCAAAGGTTCATAATTTAGATTTCCCATTGTCATGGATGAAACACTTACATCCAAAAACATGAAAGTATGAAACAGATGGGGTTTTACCTTTCCATACCTCATATGGAGTCTTATTATATCTCTGGGCAATCAGGCATCTATTCTGAGTATAACATGCTGTATTAATGGCCTCTGCCCAAAATCTCTGTGGAGTGCTGTATTCTGCCAGAAGTGTTCTTGCAGCTTCTTTGAGGGTCCTATTCCTCCTTTCTGCTACTCCATTTTGTTGGGGTGTTCTGGCAGTAGATGTCTCATGAAAAATCCCATGGTCCTTGCAGTAATCTGCAATGTGTGAATTCAAAAACTCTGTTCCTTTGTCACTTCTGATTCTGACTATGGTCTGGTTCTGCTCATTCTGAATCTGCTTGAAGAACTCTGGCAGCTTAGTCATAGTTTCATTTTTCTTAAACAAGAACACTACCCAAGTGTATCTTGAAAAGTCATCTACTATTACTAAGGTGTACTTCCTTCCACTGAAACTAAGAGGAGAAACAGGTCCAAACAGGTCCATGTGAAGTAGTTGAAGTACTCTGGTTGTGGTTGTGCTCTGGACATCCTTAAAGGAAGTCTTGGGTTGTTTACCCTTCTGGCATGAACCACAAACCTGATTCTTCTTAAACACTTCATTAGGAAGACCTCGAATGAGACCTTTTCTGGAAATCTTATTCAGTGTTTTGAAGTTAAGATGACACAATCTCTTGTGCCAAATCCAGCTATTCTCTGCAGATCCTTTTGCAACTAGGCAAGCGTTTCTTGGGCAACTGTTAAAATCTGCAAGATAAATGTTACCCTTCCTCAAGCCTATTAGCAAAATATCATTATAGCCAGAAGAGAAAACAGTGCATGAATCACTAGAAAACTTCACTGAGTATCCCTTGTCACAGAATTGGGATACTGAAAGAAGATTATGCTTGAGTCCTTCTACGTAGTAGACTTCATCTACAGATACTCCATTGAAGGTCAACTTTCCAACTCCTCTGGTGACGCCATAGTTGTTGTCACCAAACATCACTCTTGGTCCATTCAATGGCTTGAAATCTTGGAGATTATCTTTCTGGAAGGTCATGTGCTTGGAACATCCACTATCAATGTACCAGACATGGTTGCTTGAAAATCCTTTCTCCAATGGACTCTTATCTACCTGCAGAGAAATCAATTAGGTCCCCTACTAGTGCTGGGTCCTGATTGGTTAGTTGCAGGTTTTGTAGGAATCCATAGATAAAGATCATCCCTTGATGGATGAGGAGATCTTATCTTCCTTCCAAATCTATCTACCAGCACATGTCCTCTGACAATGACATATTGAGCTACTGGTCTGATAAGGACACCTTTCCTATAAACAGGTCTGGTGTACCTTTTCTCAAATCTGGCCTTTGGAATGGCCTGCCTTAAAGACATGGTCTTAAAGGTCTGGTTGTAAGGGTACATCCAAGAAGAACCATCTCTGGTGTCATAACTACCCAGATCAGTTGGTTTTCTATAGATGGGTCTGGAAGACCTCCTCTGTTCTGATAATTAGACTGTCTCTGGTGGTTATAGTTCCTTTGAGTATACCTATTCTGGAACTGATTCCTCTGAGAAAACTGTCTCTGGGGTACCTGGTGCTGTTGAACATTGTTCCTTCTCTGGTAGTTATTACTCTGATTGGTATTCCCCTTTCTTGAGTGTTTCCTTTGAGGTCCCCTAATCTGTTTAGGTTCCCTTTGAGGATTTCTCTGGGGTCCTCCAACCTGAGTAAGTTCTACTCCTTGGGACTCATTGTTCACAGAACCATCAATTTTTAATGGTTCCCCTTTTTGACACTTATTCTCTAGCATCTTCTCTTCCAGAACAGTCAACTCTTCTGGACCATATGTAATGTGATTAACAGAGTGATTCCTTTTCCAGTCAGGATTGTGAACCACCTTGTAACCATTACCAGTTAAGTCTTTATCATCCCAGATTTCTACCAATTTACCAGCTCTTACAGACTTGTCTTTATTATAAAAGTATTTATGAGTTTTAGAGGAAATTCCAGAGTATCCTAAACCACTCTTATCACAAATGCGCTGAGAAGACTCTGATATGATTGATACAACCGATGGTATCTTAGGAGCTTCTCTGGGCATGGGTATCTCCTCTATGTTGTGAGCAACTTGTTTTCCCTTGATAAGAGTCTGGTATTTGGCTCTGAGTTCATTGAACTCATCTTCTTGAGAGTTCTTTTCTTTCATGAGTTGATCTACCAGAATATCTCTTTCTGTGATCTTATCCTGAAGTTCAGAGACTTCTTTGGAATGATCTTTCATGAGTTCTCTGGTGGATTTATGCTCATGAGAGAGAGATTGAACTTCAGCTCTGAGCCTACCATTCTCTTTCTCAAGTTTTTGACAAAGTTGGACACAATTTTGGAGATCTGATAGCATTTGTTGCATATCAGACTCTCTGGAGTTACCAGATGAATTAGAGGATTCAGTATATTTGGAATTTGATAAGACTAGAGTAGTTTCATTTACCTCAGTGATGTCTGCCATGAGACACACATCATCATCTGATCCAAAGTCAGAAGAAGAAGAACTGGAACTAGTATCCTCCTCCTCTGCTTCTGCCAGCAATGCTCTCTTATCTGCATATCTCCTATCTCTCTTGATTCTTTTCTCTTCTCTTTCCCTAGGAGTAAGCTGAGGACAATCATAACTGTAGTGACCAGTCTTGTTGCATGTGTAGCAGGCATTGTCTCCTCTGGGACTAGGACTTGGCTCTCTCCTCCTCTGGTTATAGTCTGATCTGGCAGGGCTACTCTCTCTCCTCTGGTAGTCAGGTCTGCCAGAGCTACCATCCCTCCTCTGATAATCTGATCTCCCAGAGCTGCCAGGGTTGTCATCTCTCCTCCTCTCTGGAGTTCTGAATCTGGTCTCCCTTGAGTCTCCAGATGTCTTCTCCTTCTCTGCAGGCTTGAAAGAACTCTTCCTGTCTCTGGTAGACTCCTTCCAATGCCTTTTGTACCTGCCATACTTTGAACTCATTTTATCTAATTTACGAGTTAGAAGTGCTACCTGCTCCTTAAGGCTCAAGTCATCTGTAGTAGACTCCTTTGGCTTTACATCGGACTTGAGAGTTGAAGAGAATGCAACTCCTTTCTGGCCAGAAGAGGAAACCTCTTCTGTTTGATCCTCCTCTTGAAGATCATACTCGTAAGCTTTGAGATCAGACAACAGAAGATGATGATCCAGAGTATTGAGATCCTTGTTGTCCTTGATCACAGTGACTTTAATTCTCCACCTGCTTGTTAGTGAGCGCAAGATTTTGCTATTAATTTCTTTTTCAGAATAGGTCTTACCTAAGGCACTAGCCTTGTTCAAGAGGTTTGTGAGACGCATATCCATCTGGTCAATGGTCTCGTCTGGTTTCATTTTGAAGGTGTCAAACGAGTGTTGAACAACTTGGAGGTTGCTGTCCTTAATCTTCTCTGTTCCTTCGCAGAGAAGTGCAAGTTTGTCCCACATCTCCTTCGCAGTGACACAGGTTCTGACCTTCTCTATTACCTCCTTGGTGAGAGTGTTGATGATCTCGGTTCTTGCCACTTGGTCCAGGTTATATAGCTTTCTCTCATCATTATCAAGCTCATCTTTCTTTTTGAGGATTTTCTGCCTGGGGACTCTATCCTCTGCAGTTTTCTGGGCAGCTTCACTAGTTTCTTCTCTGGACTCAGACCTGCCACTATCAATGGGAGTCCAGTAAAATTGTATGGGGCCACTTTCAACCACATCTAGCATGCGGTGGTGAATAGCTCCAAGATGATTGCTCATCATGAAACTCCAGTGGCTGTAATCCTCAAAAGAGAATTCTGGGAGCTTACGGCTCTTGTAAGAAGATTTTGCAGACATTTTGATAAGAAATTTAGGGAAATAACAAGAACTTGAACAAAAGCACTTAAGAGCAATGGATCTGCCCGGTGACCACCAAAAGCTTTACAAAGCAGTGGTCGTTGGACACACTGCTCTGATACCACTTGTTGGTCCCACTAGTTAGATTAATTGCGGAAGCTTAAGTTAAATGTCTTTCAAAGTCTTTTACAAGAGGGCAATAATCAACAAACAATAAGTAAAATAAAGCGATAAAGAACACAAGATGTATAGTGGTTCGGATTGAATATCCTACGTCCACTCTCCCTTATAACCAAGGGGTCTCACTATCAACCAACTCACAAACTTACTTACTGGAATTGGGAAGTACCAGTTCCTTCTTACAACCTCTTTAGATTTACATTCAATCTAAAGATCAACCTGCCAACAACCTTGTCTAATAGATGAACAGGTTGTGGTTTGAGTAACTCCTTTAGAGTAGATAAATATTATGAACAGTAAGAGTGCTTGGTATTAATATCAAAAGCTTGGATCACTTATGCGCGTGTAGAGTCTCTAGAGCTTTTTCTTGAACTGCACTCTTGTATATATAGAGGGGATTACGGCTAGCCGTTGGAGGGCTAATCAAATTAAATCCTCTATATAAGGAAGCCTCAATCAATCAATTCCCTAATTGATTGATTGGGTTGGTGGGATCCTTGGATTGATTATCTTCAAATACTTTCCAATCCTGATCATGTTGACTTGATTTGAATCACCAACGGTCAATAGCTTCCTCTGCCTAACTCTGATTCTCTCCAGAGAAGGCAGGACCAGACACCAGGCAACCTCGGTGTCTTCTGGTCCTCATCTGGTCAAGAACCAGAATACTCAGTAGAGTCAGGGGATCAAACTGAGCATCTTTTGTTCTACCAGACTCGTCTGGTCCGGACTCGTCTGGTCTGGGGAAGGTCCTCTACCTCTGGTCAATCTCATCTGGTGAAGTCTTCTGATGGAGTCCTCTGGTGAAGTCCTCTGGTGGGGTCTTCTGGTGACTCTTCTGGTGAAGTCTTCTGGTCTGGCACTTCCCCCTAGACAAAGTCCTAATCTAGATCATCATCTGGCTAAGAGGTCCAGATGGTCCTATTACATCTTCTGGTTTGTTTTAACTCATCAAAACTAACAACTTTTATCCTAACATGCTTCTATCAGGTATCAGGAAAGGTAACATTTATCTCGCTGATTGGAGCAGCACTATTCCTAATACTTGTTTTGTTGCTAAAAGCTCTCTAGAGCTCAGTTGGTTATGGCATAAAAGATTAAGCCATCTGAACTTCAAGATTCTTAACAAAATTTCTAGACAGTCACTTGTTGAAGGTCTACCTAATGAAGTTTTTAGCAAAGATCATGTGTGCAAAGCTTGTCAGGAAGGGAAACAGGTCAGAGCGTCATTCAAAGAGAAAGCTTCTCATTCCACTGATAGGATACTTCAGTTCTTGCACATGGATTTATTTGGTCCCATAACACCTGTG
This sequence comes from Ballota nigra, assembly GCA_947034835.1. NCBI lineage: Eukaryota > Viridiplantae > Streptophyta > Magnoliopsida > Lamiales > Lamiaceae > Ballota > Ballota nigra. The sequence goes on along the minus strand of OX344728.1, from coordinate 43,973,054 downwards.
AGTATGAATGGTAGAAAATATACCCTTGTGGTTATTGATGATTATTCTAGATATACTTGGGTTATTTTCTTGTTAAATAAGAAGGAAACACAGGTGAAGCTTCCAGAGTTGCTCAGGAGACTCAGCAATGAGAAGAATCAGTCCATTACTAAGATCAGATCTGACAAGGGCACTGAATTTATAAATTCATATATTTCTAACTTTTGTAATGAACTTGGTATAGCTCATGAGACTTCTGCAGCTAGAACCCCACAACAAAATGGTGTCGCTGAAAGGGGGAACAGGACACTGAAGGAAGCTGCAAGGACCATGCTGGCTGAGTCAGGATTGCCCAAGAAATTCTGGGCTGAGGCAATCAACACCGCATGCTACACTCAGAACAGATCCATGCTGAACAAACAACATGCACATACACCATATGAGACATGGAACAAAATGAAACCTCGTATTTCTTATTTTCATGTATTTGGTTGCAAGTGCTTCATCCTCAACAATGGGAAGACCCAATTGAAAGCTTTTGATAGCAAATCTAATGAAGGAATATTCTTAGGATATTCTGAAGTTAGTAAAGCCTTCAGAGTTTACAATTGTAGGACCCTTGTTGTGGAAGAATCACCACATGTTGTTTTTGATAAATCTGCTAATGAGTCTAGGGTAAAAGTGTTGAATCCTAACACTGAGGAGATCACAAGGAGAGTGACAAGGCTGAGCTTGAAGAATCAACTTGATCCAAAGGTCAAAACTGTGCCAATTCCAAGATGGGATGATGATGAAGATCAGGATGATGAATCAAGTGCCACTCCTAAGCCCAACACATCAGGGATTATTGAGCCTCGGACTGAGGAACAGGCTCAACCTGAGGTAAGTACCGTCTATAAAGATGCTGTCGCAGCTGAGACGGTTCCTGAGTCACCTCATCAAGGGGGAATCAATGTCCCTGACATTGAGCTTGTTAATCCCTTTGGTATAGACTCAGGATCATCCCCTTCTGTTCAATTTCCTGAATTTTATGAGCCTGTAGACACTAACATTGCAGGTACTTCAGGAACAACTCCTACCAAGAGAACATGGCTAGAGGATCATCCCATTGATCAAATCATTGGTGATCCAACTGAGGGAGTCAGGACCAGACGGTTCCATGGTGAGAATGCATTATTCTGTTGCTTTCTCTCTGAGCAAGAGCCTCAGAACATTGAAGAAGCTCTCACTGACTCGAACTGGATCATTGCCATGCAAGAGGAGTTGAATCAGTTCACAAGGAATCAGGTTTGGGAACTGGTGGATATACCTAGGCATCAAGGAGTAATTGGTACCAAGTGGGTCTTCAAGAACAAGAAGGATGAAAATGGTATTGTGGTAAGGAACAAGGCTAGACTGGTTGCAAAAGGGTATTTTCAATCTGAGGGAATAGACTATGATGAGACTTTTGCTCCAGTGGCTAGGTTGGAAGCTATCAGATTGTTACTTGCATATGCAACATATAAGAAGTTCAAGGTGTATCAAATGGATGTCAAGAGTGCCTTCCTGAATGGTTTACTCAATGAAGAGGTATATGTTGAACAACCTCCCGGGTTTGAGGTTGGAGATAGAGTATACCATTTGAAGAAAGCACTCTATGGACTTAAGCAAGCACCAAGAGCTTGGTATGATACCCTCTCTCAATTCCTGACAGACCATAGGTTCAAGAAGGGAACTGTGGATAGGACACTGTTCAGGATCACTGAAGGTGATGACATTCTCTTGGTCCAGATTTATGTGGATGACATAATATTTGGATCACCAAATCATCAGCTATGTGAGAAATTCTCTAAGTTGATGACTGGTAAATTTGAGATGTCTATGATGGGGGAGATGAACTTCTTCTTAGGATTGCAGGTCAAGCAGACTAATCAAGGTATATTCATTAATCAGGCCAAGTATACAAGAGACTTGATTCATAAGTTTGGTGTTCAGAACAGCAATCCTGCCAGGATCCCAATGAACACAAATTGGAAGATGGATCCTGACACTGAAGGGACTTCAATAAATCAGACTGAGTATCGAGGGCTGATAGGTTCCTTGTTGTACCTGACTGCAAGTAGGCCTGACATTACATTTGCAGTTGGTGTGTGTGCTAGGTATCAGTCTAATCCCAAGAGAAGTCATTTGGAGGCTGCTAAGAGGATACTTAAGTATTTGAAAAGGACAGTCAATATGGGACTATGGTATCCTTCAGATGACAACGTAGAACTGACAGGTTATTCAGATGCAGATTATGGAGGTTGTAGGATTGATAGGAAATCAACCTCAGGGACATGTCTGTTTTTGGGGAGTAAGTTGATCTCGTGGTTTAGTAAGAAGCAAAATTCAGTGGCGACATCCACAATTGAGGCTGAGTATATGGCTGCAGGTAGTTGTTGTGCTTAGATTTTATGGTTGAGGCAACAGTTGAGGGACTACCAAGTATTTGCTAATGAGGTTCCAATCTATTGTGACAACAATAGTGTAATAACAATTACTCAGAACCCAGTGCTTCACACAAGGTGCAAGCATGTGGATATTAGGCATCACTTCATTTGAGATCATGTTGAGAAGAAAGATATCAGGATGGAGAAGATTCACACTGACAGGCAAAGAGCTGACATCTTGACTAAGCCTCTGGCTGAAGCAAGGTTTATGGAACTGTCAGTGGAGTTAGGACTCTTAGATCCGGGAGAGCAGTTAGTGTAGGGTTCTAGGGGGAACTCAGGCCAGACTCGACTCGGCGAGGTATCAGGGTGCTACAATGTCTCCCTGACAGGTATGAGTTCTCTCCTGACTCTTGTGAATTCCAAGAGTCTCCCTGAGTCCTTCGTCCTGAAATTCTTTATTAAATGCATTCCGTTTTCATTAAAAGCGCGCCTTTTCATATTTAAACCCACGCGCAATGGAGCATTTAATGCCTCAGTTACTTTTTCATATACGTGTCCGTTTTATACGGAATATGACTGACGTAGGTAATTGATTGAAACTAAGATTAATCCTGGCCCTTCATTTCAAAAAGTTTCGAATTCATGGATTAATCTCAACCCCATGTCTGAGTAACTGACTTAGTCATATCAATCAAGAATGCCATTCGAGGTTTTTATGCAAACACAAATCACATCTGCACACTGAGTTTTCTCTTGCTCAAGCAATCTCAGTATTTTCAAAAAAATATCTTCTTCAAAATAAAATGGCACTTCTTGATTCCAACTGGATAACCGATAAGATCGAGGATGTTGTTAACAACAAGCTAGTACACATGGAGCAAGTCAACTCCATGGAGGGTACCTGTCTTACAGTGGAGGAAATCAAACCCGTTTTCAAATGGATTTCCAAAGCTGGGTTGGAAACATACTTTACCACTCGCCCTATCTCCGTGCTTCCAAGAACGATTGTGGAAGCCTATCTCAACATGTTCCTACGGAGGGATGAACTTTTCACGAAAGTGACCGCGCTCAAGCCGACGGGGGAGAAGGACGGCAACGGCGAACCTCTCTACAACTCAGAGGTGGTCACCATCGATATTCGAAGGACGGTGAGAGAAGTTTTTGGACTGCCATCTTCAGGCATCAACCCAAGGGTTTACAAGGAGAACTCGGAGGGAGAACTCCTGGGTAAACTGACCAAGAAGGGGTCGTCTGTGTTCAGGGCTCGTCAGAATAAGAACACTCTGAAGCCTGAATATAGAGCGCTTGTGGACCTTGTGTCCAAGATGGTGATGAGATCCACGGGATCTCATGAGCAGTTGAGCCTGCCCAAGATGAGGCTGATGGGGGCAATTATAGATGGCGTGGAAGCCGACTGGAAGCAGTTCTTTCTGGACCAACTTCATCAGGCCGGTCTGGACAAGCTGAAGAGGGATGAGGAGAAGAAGCACATCTCCGTTGGTGCTATTCTGCCATTCGGGACCAGGCTCTCGGTCCTGATTGCTCATACTTGCCATGGGTACACCTTCGACTTTGAAGATAGTCTCTCATCGAAGAAAGTAATGTATACCTCACGGAGCGATACCTACTCAGTGCTAAGGCTGACTGATCCCAATGCTACGGCAAAGAGTCAGGCCAAAAAGCCAACTGGTAAGGCCAAGAAGGTGGCTACCAGTCTCATTGAAAGGGTAGATGACCTCTTTGAGAGGAGCAAGGAGGTAGAGGAGGAGGTGGCAACAGAGAAGGAGGTGGATCAGCCAGCAGTGGAGGAGGCTGAGAAGAAGAAAAAAAAGGTACGGGTTGTGTTGTCAGGGAAGAGCACTACGTCTGGGACTGAGTCTGATCCCAAGAGAGCCGTATCTGAGGTTGAGGGAACTGACGATGACGTCAGGAAGGAGAGTGATCAGGGTGAGCGGCCCTTAAAGAGACTAAGGAGAGGGGCCAGAAAGTCTCCGGCTAAGAGCCTACCTACACTGAGTGAGAGGGAGAAGTCAAGCTCTCCTGGAGCCTCTGACTTAGAGGAGGTGAGAAAATCTATGGAGACGGCTGAGTTGTTGCAGCCTGAGATAGTACCCCCTAAATTACCCACACACCCTGCACCCCAAACTCCTGAACCCCAAACTCAATCCATCCCTGATCCAACACCTCAACCCACCCATACACCCCAAACCTCAGAGCCAAACATTCCAACTGAGTCAGTGCCATCAAATTCACCCACTAATGAGCCTGACCAGTCATCTGCGCCAAACCTTCCCGATCCCACAGATTTTCCCTCTTACCCCAACCCCAAGGATTGCCCCAAATCCTTCCAATCTGAAGAGGACAATTTCCTTGTCATTCAGGAGGAGGAGGAGCTGGATGAACATCTGATGGGTGGTGTGATTGAGAACACCCATAGGGGTAATGCCATTGAATGGGCATCTAAGTGCTGGTCGGGGCTAAATAAGTACAAGGAGCTGCTGGCAAATGTGATTGAACTGAAAGGTTGGTTGGAATTCAAACAATCAAATATGCAAGAGCAACATTTGCTGGTGGATGCTCGTGGCTGGGAGCACTGAGAAACCGAGGAGGCCAGGTTGTGCTCCTACTTTGGACTGACTAGCTGGCTTCAACTGCTATACTTTGAAAATTTGAAGGAGCTAGTCAACAGCCTGATGTCCAAGAGCAAGGCTGACATCCTATTTGAGGATGAGGAGGACAAGGAGGATGATGAAGATGCTCAGGGTGGAGCAATGGAGAAGACTATGGAGGAGACAGCAAGGGAGGTTGATGGTATGGACTCTGAGCCTCAAGCTCAGGGGGAAGGTGAGAAGGACACTGGTGCCAAGGGTGGACCAGTGGCTGAGCATGTTTTGAACATCTCAGTTGCCGATGAGACATCTGTCGATGAAGGGATTCCCTGCCCTGAGACAAGGGAGAAAGATGCTGAGGCGTCTAAGGAGACTCCCAGTTCCGAGGGACAAGTTCCTAAGGTTCGAGATGGCATGGCTGAGCCTGAGCAGGTGGCCTTGACCACGCAACAACTGCCTTCAGTGTACCCTGAAGAGGGGACTGAGGATGCAGGGGCTGATAAGGGAAAACAGCCAATCACTGATGAGGCCGTTGATGAAGATCCGGATGTGATGATAACTAGGGTCGGCCGTGCTGAGTTTACAAGCATTGTGGAGGTCAAGAAGGAGAAAACCACTGAAAATCTAGCTGAACTTCAGGAGGAAGTAATGAGGCTACGTGCTGAAAAAGATGAAGACTCCAAGGCCCTGGCGAAACACATCAGGTGGACGAAGTTAGCCTACAACACCCTTGCCAATAAGGAGCTGACTTTGTTGAAGAGAACGATGACTGACACAGCCAAGTCAGTGAGAAATGAGCGGAAGAGAACGAAGAAGATGCTAAGGCAGACCTTGAAGCAACTAGCTGAGAAGGATGAGCAAAGGAAGGAGGATCTCAATCAGGCTGTGGAGAAGCTTGCAGCTCAGGCTAGAGCACTATTCACTCAGGCCATTTCTGGCTCAGCCTCAAAGTTGGAGCTGGAGTCAGAACGATTTACTCAGACTTCAAAGGATATTGCTGAGAGGCTGACTCAAGCAGATGAGTGATCCGCTCTGATGGAGAAGAAGATCGAGAAGGCTGAACAAAGTCTCCAACTCTCCATGGAGGTCTTTGAGAAGGAGGTGAATGCTGCAATCAGTTCCGTATCATTTGCAGGGACTGGAATCTCGATGGGAGTTGAGTTACTGAAGGAGGGAATCAATGATGTCCATTCCCTAGCCTCCTTCGTAATCAACAGTGGATCTGACGCATTCCCATCTGGGGCCAATGATGATGCCACAAATGGGGAAAAGAAGAAGAAAAGATCCCGCCCTGAGGCATCGGAGGCAGTCAACCAAGGCGAAACAGTTCAAGCTAATCCTGAAGCCGATCCTGAAGGAAATGTGCTGAGGGTATGGAAGTCAGCAAGGTTGGCGGCAGTGGAGAAAGAAGGAGAGGAAATTGTTGCCAGGCTGAGGGCGGAGGCAGCAAAGGCAAAGGCTGATGAACCTTCCAAGCAACCTGAGCCAGTTCAGAAGTCTTCTCCCATGAGCTCAAGGAAGAACCCCATCACTTACTCAGCTGAGGCAGTGGCGGAGTTATGCGCTGAAGCATGGGGAGTTCCGTCTGAGAAATCTGAGGCTGTGCGCAGAGCTGAAATTGCTCAAAAGGAGAAGATGCACATCTTGGAGAAGAAGGTTGAAAAGATGACTGACATCACTAAGCTTCAACAAAGGGAACTGGATGATGTGGTGATCAGTCTGCTGAGGAGGAAGAAGGCGAAGCCTGAGCCTAGGAAGTACAGAAAGAGGCCAACAGTAAGGAAGTCATCAATTCTTCAAGTCAGTTGGCAAGAATCAGGAATAAGGGAAGCTTATGTCGATGAGTTCATCTCAGAGGCATTGAAGGAGTTTTGGGCTGATGCGAAGGATGAGTTTGTGAAATTGTGGTATGTTGTGAAGAAATGGGGCGACACTGACGATATCAATGCCCACTTCACTGACTACATGATGGACAATCATCCTGAATTGTTCCAAAAGATCTTGGAGGAGGCTGATGCAGCTCAAGTCCAAGTGAAGGCTCCTGAGTTCACCATTCCAGCTCCTCCCTTAGTTCCTGGAACTCAGAAGCACAACACGAAGGCCATTACGATGGAAGTCATGAAGATTGCCAAAGCTAAAGGATACGTGAACCAACCTAGAAGACTTGACGAGCTGAAGGCAAGAGTCTATGCTGGATATGGACTTGAACCTGAAATGAGATTAGTCTAGGAGTTCATTACCTCTTTGTAATAGATTTGATTCATTGTAACCACCTTCATATCAATCAATGAAATCTATTACTTTTGCCCACAGACAAAAACTCATTGTCTTTTTGGCTGTTGTTTAAATTCTGTACTTTATCAAGAATTGCTCTAACACTGTCTTATCTTATAGATAGGTCTTTATATTTCCTCTAAGTGTTGTGAGGATCTTTTCAGTGTTTTGGCATCATCAAAAAAGGGGAAATTGTTGGGACATTGTCAGTTTTGATTAAGATCCCAAAGCCCCTGAAAAGATGAGTTGCCTTTGTTTATTCTTGTCAGGCTAGTCTTGGTTAGGATTTGTACTTAGTCATTTTACACTTCACAGGTACTCAGTAAGAGGAGCACTTGCTGATGACAATCAAGACTCAGAGCCTGAAGGCGAAGTTTACCATCCTGAACTTATGGCAGTCTTCTAAGCTGGCTGAGTAAGTTTCAGTGATGAAGAGTATGACCCTGAGGTCAGTACTACTCAGTCCTGAAGGGAACAGGATAAAACTGAGTTAATGTGAAGACTTGGAGTAGAGCCAATCAATGCTAAAGGAATGTCAGCGTCAGGATAAGACCGGTGAGCACAAGACAAAATGAACTTAATAAGACAAGCCTGAAGCTCAGGAATAAGTTCTGACATTCTCACCAACCTGATGACGTGGACCAATCCGGGAAGGACACGCACGTACGGAACTTGACAAGAAGACTGAATTCAGACTGCACTTTCAACGGGCAAGCATTTAATGTGCATTTAATGCAACTACCAAATCCATGCAAGGACGGCTGCTGCATAAAGATATGTCCGTTTGAAGCCACTCTACATAGATGACTAGAAGGTTATCTCTCCAACGGATAGATTTTCAAATCACCTATAAATACAGAAGACCTTGAACCTATTCAAGGTTACGGGAAATTTCCACGCCAGAAATTAATCAAACTCTCAAAGCATTCAAAAGCATTCAGCATTAGAAGAAGCACTCGAAACCATCTAAATTTCCCAAGTGTTTCTTAGTTACTGAGAGTTATTCGGTATTCCAAGAGCAAACTAGCATTATCTTAAGCTTAGAGAGATTATCCAATCCTTAGCATAGCTTTGCCTTGTAAGGATAATCTCAACATAGTTGGAATCCAAACTTAAACCAAAACCCTAAGTTAGGTTTGTTGGGAGTAAGTCAGTTAGTGAGTTAGTAAGTAGAGTTTGTATAGATCAGTGAGGTTAGCTGGTCTTGGTGCACCTTGGCACGTTAAAAATAAGAATCCATTGAGTGAATTTCCTGTTAAATCAGGCCGTGGACGTAGGAGCTTGAGTCTCTGAACCACGTTAAACTCTCTGTGTTCCTATTGCTTTGATATTGTGCATGCTTGCTATATTACTTATTCATTAATTGCATTCGATTTATCAGGCTTGAATCAATCAGCCTGATCCTTAAAAAGAGCACTGCCCTACTAATCACTATTTAGTTTTGAGTAAAACAAGTTTTTCTGAAAGCAAACTAAACAAGACTTTAAACTATCAGGGCTCACGCATTTCCGCACTGAACTTGAACTGATAGTTAGCCAACTGACCCGCACCAAGTGTAGTCAGTAGGTGTGTTATCAGCTCCTAGATCTTTACCACTCTGAGTAAAGGGGACTCAGTCAGGTTTTAAGTTTGAAAAATTGGTATACGTGTACCCCCCCCATACACGTATTCCTCAGTCTTGTACTGGGACCAACACTAAGTATATCTAGAATAATCATCAATAACCACAAGGGTATATTTCCTACCATTCATACTCACAGGTGTTACAGGGCCAAACAAATCCATGTGCAAGAGCTGAAGAACCCTGTCAGTTGAGAATGTAGCGTTCTCTTTGAATGTAGCTCTGACCTGCTTTCCTTCCTGACAAGCCTTGCACACATGATTCTTGCTAAAAACTTCATTAGGTAAACCTTCTACAAGAGAAAGTCTAGAGATCTTGTTAAGAATCTTGAAGTTCAGATGGTTTAATATTTTATGCTATAACCAACTGAGCTCTGAAGAGCTTTTAGCAACAAAATAAGTATTAGGAACAGTACTGCTCCAATCAGCTAAATAAACCATTTGTTGGTCCCGGTACAAGACTGATGAATACGTGTATGGAGGGAGGGAAATACACGTGCTGGTCCCACTAGATAGATTAATTGCGGAAGCTTTAATGATTATGTCTTTGTCAAAGTCTTTTATAAGAGCACTATAAATAAAGCAAGACAAAATTGAAGAAAGCAGTAAATGAACTAGATTTATAGTGGTTCGGATTATAATATCCTACGTCCACTCTCCCTTTTATCAAAGGGGTCTCACTAACCAACCAACAACCAACTTGCGTACTGGAATTGTGAAGTACCAGTTCCTTCTTACAAACCCTTAAGATCTAACTTAGATCTAAAGTCTACAGCCTTCAACCTTTTCTTAGAGATGAACAGGTTGAGATCCAACAACTCCCTTTTAGAGTATATATAAAATATGAACAATAAGAGTGCTAAGAGTGGTAAAACAAAGGCTTGGAATGTGACTTCTTGCGTGTGAGAATCTAGAGCCTTTCTTTGAGTCTGCACTCTTTGTATTTATAGAGGTGATTAGGGTTTAGCCGTTGGAGAGCTAATCTAAACAGATCTCTATTAGGAAACTTTCAATCAATCAATTCCCTAATTGATTGATTGGGTTGGTGGGATCCTTGGATTGATTGACTTCAAAACTTTCCAATCCGATCTTGTTGACTTGATTTGAATCACCAACGGTCAAATGCTTCCAATGCCTAACTCTGATTCTCTCCAGAGAAGGCAGGACCAGACACCAGGAAACCTCAATGTCTTCTGGTCCAGAGTTGGTTAAGAAACAGATTACTCAGGAGAATCAGTAGGTGATTCTGAGCATCTTATGTTTCACCAGAATCGTCTGGTCCGGACTCGTTTGGTCTGTGGAAGGTCCTCTGCCTCTGGTCAGTCTCATCTGATTAAGTCTTCTGGAAGGTCTTCTGGTGAAGTCCTCTGTTAGGTCTTCTGGTAGGTCTTCTGGTGACTCTTCTGGCGAAGTCTTCTGGTCTGGCAGTTCCCCCTAGACTAAGTCCTAATCTACTTCCTCATCTGGCTAACAGGTCCAGATGGTCCTATTACATCTTCTGGTTTGTTTTAACTCATCAAAACTAACAACTTTTATCCTAACAATTTCCCCCTTTTTGATGGAGTTAAAACACAACCAGAACTGATCAAATAAAAAATACTTAAGCATAAAAATAATAAAAGGATAAGACCTTAGAATAGATCTTATCAGGCAAACAAGAAGACAACAATGAGTTGTCTTTATGACAGAAAAGATATGATGTTTCATTAATAATAAGGACAAAAAGGATTATAGATTACAATGCATATCTGGTCCTATTCTAAGCATATCTTCTATTTTCCTTAGGCACCAGGAACCAGTCGAAGAATCGTTCTTGAATGGCCTTCAACTCAGCAGAAGATGTTGGAGTGAAATTTTCCAACACCTTGGTCTTGTATAACTTCTTCAGCTCTGCCCAATCCACCTGGTCCCCAACCATAGGAGTGTTAAGATAATGGAATTCAGGGGTAGTAACTTCCAGGTTGAATTGGATGGTGGAGTCCATCAGCTGCTTGTAGAGATCTGCATCATAAGCCTTCATCTAATAGTGGAAAGTCCTGTTGATGACTGCATCATCCTCTGGTGGAGGCCTTTGAATGTAATGCTGGATAAACCACAATATCTTTGCTTCTCTCCACTTCTCAATGAGAGGAACATGCACAGTAGAGTCAAATGACCCTTCTGTCCTGAGTGGTAAGATCTCCATTACTTCAACAGGTCCTTTCTTCCTTTGGATAGTTCCACTGGCACCAGAAGACATTCCAGCTTCTCTGGCCTTCTTGTTCTGCCTCCTAATATATCGGAGCCTCTGCTCTTCATCTATGTTCTTTCTTATCCTAGCAAGTTCTCTTCTTCAGATTCCTCTTTAAATCTCTTCTTTGCCTCTTCAACCACCTGCTCCAAGAAGCTCTTCTTAACCCTTCTGATATTTCTTTTAGCGGGGCCAGGAATGGAGACAGGGTCTTGCTCAGAGTCAAAGGACTCTTCTTCAGCTGTAAGCTGCTTGGCCATTGTTAGAGGTTTGAGCTCTTCCTTCTTCTTCTTCTGCAGCTCAACTTGAGCAAAATTGTTCTCTAACAGGTCCAGATGAGCCCCATGGCTGAAGAGGGTCTCCAGAGTGGTCTTCACCAGATCAGTTCTGGCCTGCTCTTCCACCTTTTTAACTTCATCAAACAAGGGTTGCACCACCTGCCTTATGAGATCAGGCAAGACAGTGGAGGAGGAAGAGTGAAGATCACAGAGTTTCCTGGCCTCCTCCAGATAGGCTTTTGATTCTGCAACCAACTTCTCTTGCTTCTCGAGCATCTCCTGGAGGGAGTCCTTGAGCTTAGCAGTCTGCAGCATCTGAGAGGCCATCTCTAGCTTAAGCACTGAAACAGGTCTCACCTGGTCCAGAATATACTGTTGGATCTGCCTCTGGCTTTCTTGCACATCCATCTTCAAGTAGAGGCAGTCAGACTTGAAAGCAGCTTTGGCAGAGGCAAATACATCCTTAATCTGCTTCAAGAACTTTCTTCTCTCAACTTTGATCTGGTGCTCAACCAGAGCAGGCGCCAAGTGCTGCATTGCCTTTGAGAATCTTCCAATCTGCTGGATTTGTTCATTGAAGAACAACTTCATCTTCTGGAGGACTGCAGGAGTGACATCAAAATCCTCTTCATCAGAGTAGAGCTCTGGAGGAAATGTGAAGTGAGGGCCAAACTTGTATGAGGGGCCTTCTGGGGAGATCATCACTCCCTGCTGGATCAACAAGGTGCGGACCAACACCTTGGCTACCTCTGGAGTCTCAAGCTCCGCAGGATTCTGGATATTAAGCTTCCTCTTGAGATCAATTTCCCAGGCAGTGAAAGTAGAAGGACCCATTTCTTCAAGCAATAACACCAGGCCCTCTACATCTTCAAGCCTGGCCTTGCTCCAGACCTCGGCGTCAGTCAGATCCGCCAAAAGTTGTAAGTGCTCCAAGAGGATAGGGAAGTGCTCTCTTAGTCAAAGCTGAGCACTTACACTCATGCTCTGCCTAATGGGACCCATTTCTTCAGATGAGAAAGTAAATGGTTTGGGCCCAAAAGCAGAGGAAGATGGTGCTAAGTTAGCAGGCTCCAGTGAAGCATCCTCATCTTCACTATCATCGCTAGATAGGCATATGGGAGAATAGGGACGGGCAGGGAATCCCATTGCCATGGAAACAGAAGGGTTCTGGTCAGTGTGAGATTGGGGAGGGGTAGGAAGTTGTGAGGTGGAGGTTGAGGGGAGAGGTTGTTCTGCACCAGAAGAAGTAGGTGGGACTTCTGGTACAGAGGCTGGGGGAGATGGGTCTGTGGGGGGAGGGATATGCGAAGTGGGAGGAGAGGATGTTTGAGTAGGAATGGTGGAGGGAGTGTATATGGGAGTATCAGGTAGGGGCTGCTCTGGTGAAGGAATTGGGGCACCAGGAGCAGGGGAAGGGTTTACTGTATGGGTTTCTGGGGGAGAGGTAGTGGGGGTATCAAGGTTAACAGGGAAAGAGGGGATAGAAGGATTTACCTCACAGGGGACTGGAGCAGTTGAATCTTGCATTGATCTGGCTGCTTCATCAATCGCCTGCTCCAGTGCATCTCCAAGATCAGAGCCAGAGTCTGACTCTTGAAGAATGGCCCTCTTAGCCTTGGACTTCCTCTTGAGAGGCTCAGCCTCCTCTGCTGCTTCCTCTACCTCTTCTTCTGATGGCTCATCCACCAGAAGAGTCTTATTTGCCCTTCTTGAAGGTCTGGGCTTCTTAGCAGAGGCTTTTCGTGCCGCATCTTCTGGCCTCTGCTTCCTCTTGGCTGCTCCTGCCTTCTTTGCAGCCTCAGCATCATCACCCTTCTTCTTCAAGACAGCTTGAAGGGGAATCTGGTCATCCTCTGATGAACCAGAGAACGCTACGGTTGAAGAACCAGTAGCCTCAGCCTTTTTCTTCTGGTTCTTCTTTTGCTTCTGCCCCTTAGCATGTGATGGCACTGATTGGAGAGGAGGGGCAGGGATGGTTTGTTCTCCATCAGAGTCAGGATGGCCATGGAGAGGACCATCCTTGGAGAAAATTACCTTCGATTTGTGGAAGCCCTTGGACCAGGAGTCCTTCCATTTCCTCTCTGGAAAGATGGAATCCAGAATCAAAGTAAGCTTGGTCCCTAGGGAGATATTTGCATTAAAGAAAAATTGCAACTCCCCTGGCTTGCTGGGACATTCTTCATTCTGCACCTTCAACTTGTTCTTCCTCAAAATTCCCTAGAAAAATTCTGCCCAATTGCATTGTACCCCATCATACAATGCCCTCATAACATAGAGCCTGCCAGTGAAGATGACATCTGTGTTATGGCTCTCACACATTAACACCTTAACCACTATGTCGAAAAATACCTTGTATTTTTGCCTCAAATGCTTATCCAAAAAGCCTTTTGTCAAATTCTGGCAAGAAGATCTGGCAAAGATCTTGAATGACTCTACCACTTCACCCTCCTTATACTTCAATGGATCAACTCCTTCCGATGAGATATTCCCTAACAGTCTGCAGAAATCGTTCTTGGAAAAGACAAAATCCTCGTTGTCAATCTTGGATGATATGTGATCATCGTGAATCTTCATTCTGACGAGAAACTGAGCAGCATACCCATCCAAAGTGCACAGATCCTTGGGAACTTTGGATAACAAGTCTTCAACCCCAGATTTCCTTAGCAATTCCAAAATTTCTAGCGCCACCGTATTCTTGGTGGAATAGAAGTCAACCACCATTTCTGACTTAAGTTTCTTGCACACATGGTCTGGGTCGAAGTTTCATTTGGGTGTCATGTCTGAAAGAGAGAGAGAAAGAACTTGCAGAGAGAGGTTAGGGTTTGAGAATAAGAAAACGTGAAAGGACAGATTGAAAAAGATTTGATTTAAATAGGGCAAGACGCGTGGCTTGAACAATTAATGAAGTGTGAACGCGTGTAAAATCCAAATTTAAATTAGGGAAAAAAATCAATTTTTGCATTGATTGACATGTTGCACATTTATTAAATCTGACGGCCAAGATTAAAAGGCAAGTTACAGATTTAATATGGTGCGTGGGCATGGTCATTGGGACTGGGATCGAGGGGGTTTTGTGGCAGTCAAGAGAAAAAGCAAAATGATTGCCTAGTCCCTCTACCCTAGTCTTAAATACACCCTGAAGATGAAACGTTTGGAGTGTATTTACTAAATTAAAAAGTGTATCCCAATGATCAGAGGCCAGAGAAGTAAATACATACCTGTCACCTGGTATTGTAACCAGATGATACCACGGTTAGTCTGGTGTTACATCTCATCTGATGGGACCTCATCTGGTTCTGGTCAGACTAGACTCCGGTTTTCTCTTGAATCTGGTTATGTACCTCTTCTGGAATGTACCTCACCTGGTACAAACCTTATCTGGTACCTACCTCATCTGGAGATGTAACTTCCCTGGTATATCTAACCTATAGGCATGTTAGTTTGAAGACAAAATAAAATATGTAACGAAACAAAGAATACTTCTCTAATGTTCCCCCTAAACCAAAATTGTCTCTGGATCTAATAATCCTAACTCAAAGGCTAACTCTCTGAATCTGGTTTCAGCCAAAGGCTTAGCCAGAATATCTGCTCTCTGCTTCTCTGTTGTAATATTTTCCATCCTTATATCTCCCTTCTCAACATGGTGTCTGATAAAATGGTGCCTTATATCAACATGTTTGCATCTGGTATGAAGAACTGGATTCTGGGTGATTACTATTGCACCATTACTATCACAAAAGATTGGTATATCTTTAGCTCTAATCTGGTAGTCCCTAAGCTGCTTACTAATCCAGAGTAGTTGTGAGCAACAGCTACCTGCGGCCATGTACTCTGCTTCTGTTGTTCATGTAGCAACTGAAGCCTGCTTCTTAGAAAACCAAGATACCAATGTATTCCCTAAAAATTGGCATGTTCCACTTGTAGACTTCCTATCTATTCTGCACCCACCATAATCTGAATCCGAATAACCACTTAACTCTAAGTTGTCATCTGCAGGATACCATAACCCCAAATTCACTGTCCCTTTAAGATACTTCAATATCTTCCTAGCTGCTTCTCTTGGGATTAACTTGAAATCTGGCACACACACCAATAACAAAGGTTATATCTGGTCTGTTTGCAGTCAGGTACAGAAGAGAACCAATAAGTGCCCTGTACTGAGTCTGGTCCACACTCTCTCCAGACTAATCTGGATCCAAGTTGAAATTTGTCATCACAGGGATCTTTGTTGCCTTGCTGGATCCTATTCCAAATTTCTCTAACATGTTCCTGATGTACTTTGCCTGATTGATGAAGATTCCCTTCTCTGATTGCTTTACCTGCAAAACTAAGAAATAGTTCATCTCACCCATCATAGACATCTCAAACTGGCTCTGCATGAGTTCACCAAACTTCTCACACAGCTTCTTGTTAGGTGATCTAAATATAATGTCATCAATATATATTTGGACCTGAAGGATGTCCTTTCCTTCTTCTTTCCTAAACAAGGTCCTATCAATCTTACCCTTAGTAAAACCATTGACCAGAAGAAATTGAGAAAGAGTGTCATACCATGCTCTGGGTGCCTGCTTCAACCCATAAAGAGCTTTCTTAAGTATAAACACCTTCTCACCTTGTTCAAAACTAGGAGGTTGTTCCACATAGCTTCCTCAATGAGAATCCTATTAAGAAAGGCAGATTTCACATCCATCTTGTATACTTTGAACTTCATGTGAGCAGCATATGCTAAGAACAATCTAATGGCTTCTAGTCTGGCAACAGGAGCAAATGTCTCATCATACTCTATTCCTTCAGACTGAGAATAGCCCTGAGCCACTAGCCTTGCCTTGTTCCTAGTAATGACATCATTCTCATCTTTTTTATTCTTGAAAACCCACTTAGTGCCTATCACCTTTTGATGTCTTGGTCTGTCTACCAGCTCCCAAACATCCTGTCTGGTGAATTGATTCAACTCCTCTTGCATAGCAACAATCCAATTTGAATCTTTCAGTGCCTCCTTGATGTTCTTGGACTCAATCAAGGACACATAGCAACTGAATAAGGCAGCTAAGTTAAAAGTTCTCCTAGTCTGGACACCCTTAGTTGGATCTCCAATTATCAGGTCATTGGGGTGATCAACCAGGGTCCTCCTTCCCGTGGCCTTGCCTGGTTGACCATCTGCTGCAGTACCTTGGTGATTATCACCAACTGCAGGAGAGCTTCCCTCTACAGGAGTTCCAACCTCTTCTGGTTTTGCTCCTTGTGAAGACCTCTCCTTCAGAGAACCAGAAGATGGGCCATCATCTGAATCTGAATCTGAATCTAAATCAAGAGTAGGTGGATTGCCTTAATTACTCTGGGAGTAGTCTGATTCTGTGTCTCTTCAGAAGACTTTAAGTCCACCTTGCACTCAAAAGCAAATTCATCAAAAACAACATGAGTTGTTTCCTCTACACAAAGTGAATTCCTATTAAAGACTCTGAATGCTTTACTTGTGCTGGAATATCCTAAGAATATTCCATCTGCTACTTTAGCATCAAAAGTTTTTAATTTGGATTTCCCATTGTCATGGATGAAACACTTACATCCAAAAACATGAAAATATGAAATAAATGGGGTTTTACCTTTCCATACCTCATATGGAGTCTTACTATGTCTCTGGGCAATTAGGCATCTATTCTGAGTATAACATGCTGTGTTGATAGCTTCTGCCCAAAATCTTTGTGGTGTGTTGTACTCTGCTAGAAGAGTCCTTGCAGCTTCCTTAAGGGTTATATTCCTCCTTTCTGCTACTCCATTCTGTTGGGGTGTTCTGGCAGCAGATGTCTCATGAAACATTCCATGTTTCTTGCAATACTCTGCAATGTGTGAATTCAAAAACTCTGTCCCTTTGTCACTTCTGATCCTGACTATGCTCTGGTTCTGCTCATTCTGAATCTGCTTGAAGATTTCTGGCAGCTTAGTTATAGTTTCATTTTTCTTAAACAAGAACACTACCCAAGTGTATCTTGAAAAGTCATCTACTATCACTAAGTTGTACTTCCTTCCACTGAAACTAAGAAGAAAAACAGAGCCAAACAGGTCCATGTGAAGTATTTGATATACTCTGGTTGTGGTTGTGCTCTGGACATCCTTATAGGAAGTCTTGGGTTGTTTACCCTTCAGGCATGATCCACAAACCTGGTCCTTCTTAAACACCTAATTTGGAAGACCTTTTCTAGCAATCTTGTTCAGTGTTTTGAAGTTAAGATGACTCAATCTCTTGTGCCATAACCAGCTGTCTTCTACAGATCCTTTAGCAACCAGGCAAACATTTCTTGGGCAACTGCTAAAATCTGCAAGATAAATGTTACCCTTCCTCAAGCCTATAAGCAAAATATCATTATAATCAGAAGAAAAGACAGTGCATGAATCACTAGAAAATTCACTGAGTATCCCCTGTCACAAAATTGGGATACTAAAGCAGATTATGCTTGAGTCCTTCAACATAGTAGACTTCATCTACAAATACGCCATTAAAGGTCAACTTTCTAACACCTCTGGTGACTCCATAGTTGTTGTCACCAAACATCACCCTTGGCCCATTCAATGGCTTGAAATCCTAGAGATGATCTTTCTGGAATGTCATGTTCTTGGAACATCCACTATCAATGTACCACACACGTTTGCTTGAAAATCCTTTCTCCAATGGGCTCTTATCCTCCTGCAGAGAGATCGTTTAGGTCCCCTACTAGAGCTGGGTCCTGATTGGTTAGTTGCAGGTTTTGTAGGAATCCAAAGATAAAGATCATCCCTTGCTGGATGAGGAGATATTATCTTCCTTCCAAATCTATCTACCAGCACATGTCCTCTAACAATGACATATTGAGATACTGGTCTGATAAGGACATCTTTCCTATAAACAGGTCTGGTATACCTTATCTCAAATCTGGCCCTTGGAATGACCTGCCTTAAAGATATAGTCTTAAAGGTCTGGTTGTAAGGGTACATCCTAGAAGAACCATCTCTGGTGTTATAAGGATCAGTTGGTTTTCTATAGATGGGTCTGGAAGACCTCATCTGGTTCTGAAAGTTGGATCTATTCTGATGATTAAATTCCTTCTGAGTATTCCTGTTCTGGAATCTTCTTTGATCATACCCCCTTTGAGATCCATGAATCTGATTGAGGTTCTCTGGTTCAGTATATTTCCTTTGATATCTCCTATTCTGATTAGGTTTTCTCTTAGAGTTTCCCTTCTGAGGTCCCCTAATTTGCTTAGGTTCCACTCTTTTAGGTTTCCTCTAAGGTCTCCTAATCTGGTTAGGCATCTGAACAGAACCATCAATCCTCATAGGTTCTCCTATCTAGCGTTTATACTCTAAGATTTCCTCTTCCAGTTCAGTGAACTCATTGGGAACATCATCTAGATTGTCAGCAGAGCAGTCTTTATTCCAATTAGGATTTTTAACTACTCTGTAACCTTTTCCATTAGGATCCTTTTCATCCTAGATTTCTACCACTTCATCTGATCTTTCAGACAACTTGCCTTTATTGCATAAAAAATTAGTAGATCTGGTTGTAATTCCAGAATATCCTAAACCACTCTTATCATGTACTCTTTGAGAAGATCCTTGTATCATGGATACAACAGTTGAAGCTTCTCTGGTCTTAGGTACTTCCATGATAGGTTGTTCAACTTGCTTACCCTTGATAAGATATTGGTATTTGGCCTTGAGCTCATTGAACTCTTCTACCTGAGAGTTCTTCTCTTTCATAAGCTGGTCTACCAGAGTATCTCTTTCTGTGACCTTTTCTTGAAGTTCAGAGACTTCTTTAGAATGGTCTTTCATGAGTTCTCTGACAGATTTTTGCTCATTAGATAGAGACTGAACTTCAGCTCTTAGCCTACCATTTTCTTTCTCAAGCTTTTGGCAAAGTTGAACACAATTTTGGAGATCTGATAGCATTTACTGCATATCAGACTCTCTGGAAACACCAGATGAATGAGGGATTCAGTATATTTGAAATTAGACAAACATAGGGTAGGTTCATTTACCTCAGTGATGTCTGCCATAAGACATACATCATCAATAGATCCGAAATCAGAAGAAGAAGAAGAACTGGAATTAGTATCCTCCTCCTCTGCTTCTGCCAGTAGTGCTCTCTTGTCTGCATATCTCCTATCTCTCTTGAGTCTTTTCTCTTCTCTTTCTCTAAGAGTCAATTGAGGATAGTCATAGCTGTAGTGACCAGGCTTGTTGCAGGTGTAACAGGTGTTGTCTCATCTGGGACTGGGACTTGGATCTCTCCTCCTCTGGATGTACTCTGTTCTGGCTGGACTACTCTCTCTCCTCTGGTAGTCAGAACTGCTAGAACTTCCATCCCTCCTCTGGTAATCTGATCTCCCAGAGCTGCCATCTCTCCTCCTCTCTGGAGTTCTGAATCTAGTTTCCCTAGAGTCTCCAGATGCCTTTTCTTTATCTGCAGCTTTGAAAGAAGTCTTCCTATCTCTAGTAGATTCCTTCCAATACTTTTTGTACCTGCCATATTCAAAACTCATCTTATCAATTTTACGGGTTAGAAGTGCTACCTGCTCCTTGAGACTCAAGTTATCTGCAGTAGACTCCTTTGGCTATCATTTGTCTTGATAGTTGAAGAAAAGACAACTCCTTTCTGGCCAGAAGAGGAAACCTCTTCTGTTTGATCCTTCTCTTGAAGATCATACTCGTAAGCTTTGAGATCAGACAACAGAAGATGATGATCTATAGAGTTGAGATCCTTGTTGTCTTTAATCACAATCACTTTGATTCTCCACCTGCTGGTTAGTGAACGCAAAATTTTACTATTAATTTCTTTTTCTGAATAGGTCTTACCTAAGGCACTAGCCTTGTTTAGAAGATTTGTGAGGCGCATATCCAGCTGGTCAATAGTCTCGTCTGGTTTCATCTTAAAGGTGTCAAACGAGTGTTGAACAGCTTGGAGTTTGTTATCCTTGATCTTCTCTGTTCCCTCACAGAGCAGTGCAAGTTTGTCCCACATCTAATTGGCAGTGGCACATGTTCTGACCTTTTCAATCACCTCCTTTGTGAGTGTGTTAATGATTTCTGTCCTTGCCACCTGGTCTAGGTTATACAACTTCCTTTCATCATTGTCAAGCTCGTCTTTCTTCTTTAATATTTTCTGTCTAGTGACACGGGCACCAGTTCTCTCCTCTGCAGATTCACTTGTTTCTGCTCTGGACTCAGACCTGCCATCATCAATAGGAGTCCAATAAAATTTGATGGGGCCACTTTCTACCACATCTAATATGCGGTGGTGGATAGCTCCAAGATGATTACTCATCATGAAGCTCCAGTGGCTGTAATCCTCAAAAGAGAATTCTGGTAACTTGTGGCTCTTATATGAAGATTTTGAAGACATTTTTACAGATTTAAAAGATTTAACAAGAAAATTAACCAAACACAATAAAGAGCAATAGATCTGCCCAGTGACCACCAAAAAGCTTTACAAAGTAGTTGTCTTTGCACATACTGCTCTGATACCACTTGTTGGTCCTACTAGATAGATTAATTGCAGAAGCTTTAAAGATTATGTCTTTGTCAAAGTCTTTTATAAGAGCACTATAAATAAAGCAAGACAGAATTGAAGAAAGCAGTAAATGGACCAGATTTATAGTGGTTATGATTATAATATCCTACGTCCACTCTTTCTTTTATCAAAGGGGTCTCACTAACCAACCAACAACCAACTTGCGTACTTGAATTGTGAAGTATCAGCTCCTTCTTACAAACCCTTTAGATCAAACTTAGATCTAAAGTCTACAGCCTTCAACCTTTTCTTAGAGATGAACAGGTTGAGATTCAACAACTCCCTTTTAGAGTATATATAAAATATGAACAATAAGAGTGCTAAGAGTGATAAAACAAAGGCTTGGAATGTGACTTCTTGCATGTGAGAATCTAGAGCCTTTCTTCGAGTCTGCACTCTTGTATTTATAGAGGTGATTAGGGTTTAGCCGTGGAGAGCTAATCTAATCAGATCTCTATTTAAGGAAGCTTTCAATCAATCAATTCCCTAATTGATTAATTGGATTGGTGGGATCCTTGGATTAATTGACTTCAAAACTTTCCAATCCGATCTTGTTGACTTGATTTGAATCACCAACGGTCAAATGCTTCCAATGCCTAACTCTGATTCTCTCCAGAGAAGGCAGGACTAGACACCAGGCAACCTCAATGTCTTCTGGTCCAGAGTTGGTTAAGAAACAGATTACTCAGGAGAATCAGGAGATGATTCTAAGCATCTTATGTTTCACCAAACTCGTCTGGTCCGAACTCGTTTGGTCTGGGGAAGGTCCTCTGCCTCTGGTCAGTCTCATCTGGTGAAGTCTTCTGGAAGGTCTTCTGGTGAAGTCCTCTGGTAGGTCTTCTGGTAGGTCTTCTGGTGACTCTTCTGGCGAAGTCTTCTGGTATGGCAGTTCCCCCTAGACAAAGTTCTAATCTACATCCTCATCTGGCGAACAGGTCCAAATGGTCCTATTACATCTTCTGGTTTGTTTTAACTCATCAAAACTAACAACTTTTATCCTAACAACACGTATACCAATTTTTCAACTTAAACCTTGCTGAGTCCCCTTTACTCAGAGTGATAAAGATCTGAGAGCTGATAATCTCCCCACTGACTACACTTAGTGCGGGTCAGTTGGCTGACTATCAATTCGAGTTCAGTGCGGAAATGTGTGAGCCCTGAAGTTTAAAGTCTTGTTTAGTTTGCTTTCTGAAAACTTTATTACTCAATTCCGAAGTAGTGATTAGTAGGGCAATGCTCTTGGTTGATAATCAGGCCGATTGATTCAGCTTGATAAAAACTAGATCCTATGAATGAACAAGTAATATGACAAGCAAACACAATATCAAAGCAGTAAGAACACAGGGAGTTTAACGTGGTTCAGAGACTCAAGCTCCTACGTCCACGGCCTGATTTAACAGGAAATCCACTCAAGGGATTCTTGTTTATAACGTGCCAAGGTGCACCAAGATCAGCTACTCCTCACTGACCTATAATAACTCCTTACCAACTCACTAACAACTTACTACCAACAAACCTAACTTAGGGTTTTGGTTTCAGTTTGGATTCCAACTAAGTTGTGATTATCCATACAAGACAAGACTTTGCTAAGGATTGGATAATCACTCTAAGCTTAAGATATTGCTAGTACGCTCTTTGGAATACAGAATAACTCTCAGAAACTAAGAAACACTTGGGAAATTTAACTGGTTTCGAGTGCTTCTTCTAAAGACTGAATATTTTGAATGCTTGAGAGTTTGAGTAATTTCTGGCTTGGAAATTTCCCGTAACCTTGAATGGGTTCAAGGCCTTCTGTATTTATAGGTGATTTGAAAACTATCCGTTGGAAGAGATAGCCTTCTAGTCATCTATATAGAGTGGCTCAAACGGACATATTTCCCATGTAGCAGCCATCCTTACATGGATTTGGTAGCTTGTATTTAATGCGCCATTTAATGCTTGCCCATTGAATATGCAGTCTGAAGTCAGTCTTCGTGTTAGGTTCCGTGCGTGCGTAGAGCTGTCAAACGGGCCGGGCCGGGCTAGCCCGTGCCCACTGGGCTTTGAGTTTTTCTTGGGCCGGGCCGGGCCGGCCCGGTTGCTACCGGGCCACTTATTTCCAGGCCCGTCCTGGCCCATCTCGGGCCACCGGGCCAAACCGGCCCAATTTTTTTTAATATTATTATTCTACTTGATTTATATATTTCCCTCATTAATTTATAATTTATCATATTATAAAAGTTATTTAGTTTGTCAACAACAATTCAATAATTAAATTAAAACTCAAATTTCTAAATAAAATTAAAAAATAATAATTCAACAAATCCTAATAAATTTAAATTCATCAAAATAAATTGAAAAGTCCATAATCCAACAATTCAAAATAAAATCACACAACAGTAATCCAAGTCCAACAGTCCGTTAATAAGTCTAAATTACAGTCCATTCAAACATCAAAATACATAATGAAACAGTCCTCAAGAGTCAGACCGACATGATCATCTGAACAATCCTCAAGAGACAACATTGGAATCTTCAATGAACAATGGTATCTCCTCAACTTCTGGTATATCCGAATTTCATAATATAAGAATCGTGAGAAATGCATATTATAAGTGGAAAATTAAAGTATTTTTATTTATTACCTGAAGATACAATTTCTTTGAAACCATGCAACCAACTACAGGTACAAATGAGAGTTTGCAAATTTTCCGGAAGTAAAGAGCTTCTGTACTTGTTCAAAATACGACCACCAATACTAAACGAAGATTCTGAAGCAACGGTCGTAATTGGAATGCTGAGAACGTCACAAGCCATCATTGAAAGTTGGGGGAATCGACCCTTATTCACTTTCCAATAATCAAGAATATTTGTGGTTGATTCCACGAGTGGGAGTTCTTCCAAGTATGTATCAAGGTCAGACTTGTCATTGTTTACGGTCATCTGTCTTTTTAAAACTTCCTTGTACTCCTAAATTAGACAAACACACAATATAAATAATATAAAACTAGATTAACTACATTCCAATGAATATAAATATAATGAAGATCAATAACACAATAATGTAACTCAAACTTACTAGAAGTATCTTCTGAGCCGACTCATCCATGCTCATTGGTTGTGAAAGTGATGTGGTGATTGAGGATGAGCTAGATGCAACTCCATCTTTCTGATACTCTTTAAAAAGAGTGTACAATGCCTCCTTTACCTTTCTTACCATTTCTTCATATGAACCTGAGTGAAGCTTCTTATAGCAAAAGTTCAAAAAGTACAATTTTTCTGTTGGATCAAGAACACTTCCAAATGCAAGAACAAGAGGACATTTATTCCAATATTTGTCGAATTTGAGCTTCATTCTTTGACACATATCTTTTATCACACTATCTCCACTATCCAAATTCTCCTGCAATTTCATTACTATCATAGCAATTTGTTTGAAATGTAAGTTGGAAGTGGGGTAAGATGATCCCGAAATCAAGTTAGTGATTTGATAAAATGGGGCTAAAAAAGAATGCATCGTTTTCCCTCTTTCCCACTCTTCTTCAGTTGGATAACAAGTGAAATGTCTATCATACAAGGCATGGCAGTGAATGCTGACTGATACTTAATTGCACTTTCAAGCATTAAGTATGTAGAATTCCATCTTGTTGACACGTCTAGCCTCAAGAAACCACCACCAACATCTCCCAAATTCCATTCTTCAATGCATTTTTTGAATAACTTCAACCTTCCCTCCGAAGACTTAACATACTTGACACTATTTTTAATTTTTCCACTGATTTTGATGCCTCCTTTAAGCCATCTTGAACAATGAGGTTCAAGATATGAGCACAACACCTCACATGGAGAAAATCACCTTTACATAGCAAAGCATTTTTCTTGTTAAGTCTTTCTTTTACTATCTTTACCATGGCATCATTGTTAGTGGCATTGTCCAATGTGATAGAAAAGATTTTAGAAATTAACCCCCAATCCTCAAGCACTCTAAGTAGCTGCCCAGACAGTTCTTCCGCTGTATGTGGACTCTCCAAATCACAATAGGCAAGTAACTTGGTGTTTAACTTCCAACTTTGATCAGTGTTAGTCATATAGTGAGCAGTTACAGTCATATAGCCTTTCGAAGTCACACCAGTCCATGCATCTGAAGTTAAACATATTCTACCAGGAAAATTGGCCAACACACTCTTGAGTTTTGCCTTTTCAATTAAATAAATATTTTTAACTTCAGAAGTAGCAGTGTTCCTACAAATGGGCTTGTATTCGGGATTTAAAATTTTATTAATCTCATGAACTCCATCATACTCAGCATAGTTAAATGGAAGGTCATGCTTAATAATAGCCCTAGCAAGTGCTTCCCTATAAGTCTTAGCATCAAACTTATACTTCTTCAAAAGTGTAGCTTGACTATCTAACATGGATCCTACATCATGAAACTTAGGAGTCATAAAACACTTTTCAACATGGCGCCTTAAATGAGTTGTGCCTGAGTTAGCTTTGCAAGTATACAATTTTTTACAATGCAAACACTTACATTTTTCTACCCCATCTATTATACCAACCTTCTCAAAGTAACTCCATACCTCAGAAGCATTGGATTTAGGCTTCTTGTTGGTCCCAAAAAGGTTATCCAGCGGAAAGCGTTTTGAGTTTATTTTTAAGAAAACCCTTTTAAATTAAGTGCTAAAAGAAAAGTCCAGAAAAATTAAAAGCATAAAGTAGAGAACACCAGATTTATAGTGGTTCAGACCAACTTGTCCTACGTCCACTCTCCCTTTCTCCAAAGGGGACTTTCTCTCCAACCAACGTACTCACGAACCACTGGAATTGCGAAGTACCAGCTCCTTCGTACAACTTGCTTACAACAACCTTTCTATATAGATGAACAGGTTGAGTAAAGCTCCAACTAGAACTCCTAAAGAGTATATATAGTACTTGAATGAACAAGGTGAGTGAGTGGAAGAGTTCGTGTGTCTTTGTGTGCTCTCGCGCGACTCTTGTCTAATGAACTCATCCAAAACACTCCTATTTATAGTTGTAGGAATTAACTAGCAGTTGGAAAGCTAGAAATTCAAACAACCATAATTGGAGGGATATAATCAATCAAAGATTGATTATATGATTGATTAGTTGACTTTCAATCAAGCAATCAATCAAATCCTCCATCAGTTGACTCTCTAGATTGCCTTCATCTCCATCAATGATCTCCATGTGGGTGAACTAATCCGTCACACTCATCTGATCAGGACTCGTCTGGTCTGGTCTCATCTGGTCTGGTCTGGTCTGGTCAGGTAACACTTCTGCTCTGGTCCTCATCAGGGAGAGGTCTTCTGGTAGACTCCTCTGGTCAGGCTCCTCTGGCAGACTCCTCTGGTCAGACTCCTCTACCAGGCTCCTCTGGCAGACTCCACTGGTCAGACTCCTCTGGTCAGGCTCCTCTGGCAGACTCCTCTGGTCAGACTCCTCTGGTCAGGCTCATCTGGCAGACTCCTCTGCTCTGGTCTGGACACCTCATCTGGTCTGCACAGATTTCTTCCCCCTTAACCAAAGGCCTATTCTTGACCTAGACTAATCTGTAGCTGACTAACAGGTTCAGCTAGTCCTATTACAAGTTCTTGTTTTAACATCTTCAAAACAACCAATCTATATCCTAACACTTCTTAAACTTCTCACCAATGCGCTCATCATCATCATCCTCATCCATAGTACCCTTATTTTTAACACTATTGTTTGTGGCTGTTGTACTCTTAAAAACATGAGGGTCTTCTTCAAACATCTCCAAGTCATCATCCTCTAAATTTCTATTAGAAGCCATATATAATCAATTGCATACAATCCAAATTTTTATTTAATTAGACTCCATATATTTAATCATTCACAAGTACAACTAATTATCCACATAGAACATAAGTAATTATGCACATAGAACTTAAAGTATCATCCTGTTTGTTATTTCTTTGAAGGAGTGAAATAAGAATTTCTTCTTTTACAAAAACAGTTATTCTGAAACATTTAAATTTGTAAATAAATATTAAATTGACTATTTTATGTTAGCTCATTATGCAAATGTTTCCAGGAAAAGGAATTTTGGGCCATCCCATTTAATATTATTATTTACAGGATATACCTGGAAATCAAGATTAAACGGTGGGCAGCGCTGGGTCGACGACGGGCGGGGCTGGGTCGATGACGGACGGTGCTGGGGCGATGCCGCGACGGGCGGCGCTGGGGCGACACCGCGACGGGCGGCGCTAGGGCGACGGGAAGGCGGAAGCACTGGGGCAACGGGAAGGCAGAAGCGCAGGGCCTGGAACCTGGGGAGTCGCTGGGCGTCGCCGTTAGCGGCCGTGGGGCGGCGGCGGAGCTACGGAGCACCGGAGGGGAGAAGAGAAGAATAGAGGGTTTGGGGCTTTAGCTGCGTCCTGCGTGCTTTTCTTTTTTTTCTTTTTTTTACGGAGGCAGCGTGCTTGTTAGTGTTACTGCTAGGTTTTGGGTTTTTTTGGTTTTGGACTTTTGGGTTCTTAATATTCCCGCTAGGCCGCTACTGCTTCTTCTTTCTAATTCTATCTTATAATTATTATGTATTAGTTATTTCCTCACTGCTTCTTTTAGTCTTCAGTCACATAGGTTTATTATTTTACTTTCTTCATAAAAAAAAATATTTTACTGAAATAAAATTATAAAAATAAATTTAAAAAAAGGGAAAAACAAACCGGGCCAGCCCAAAAACCCGGGCTAAGCCGGGCCCAAGCCCGGAGGCCCGTCGGGCCTACTAGGCCGGACCAAAAAAGCCCGGTTCTTTTCGGGCCTATATTTTTAGGGCCCAGCCCACCCTTAAAACCGGGCTTCTTGGGCCGGCCCATTGGGCCGGGCTCGTTTTGACAGCTCTATGCGTGCGTGTCCTTCCCGGATTGTTCCACGCTATCAGGTTGGTGTGAATGTCAGAACTTATTCCTAGGCTTCAGGCTTGTCTTATTAAGTTCTTTTTGTCTCGAGCACAACGGTCTTGTCCTGACGCTGACATTCCTTTTGCATTGCTTGGCTTAACCTCCAAGTCTTTCCCATAAACTCAGTGTCAACCTGTTCCTTTCAGGACTGAGTTAGTAATGACCTCAGGGTCATACTCTTCATCACTGACACTTACTCGGCCAGCTTAGAAGACTGCCATAAGTTCAGGATGGCGCTCTTTTCAGTGTCCTGGCAGATTCCTTTAGTGTCTTGTTCCTCTTTTCAGCGACTCTGTTCTGTTGAGGGGTTCTAGCTGCAGAAGTCTCATGAGTGTTAGGATATAGATTAGATGTTTTGAAGATGTTAAAACAAGAACTTATAATAGGACTAGCTGAACCTGTTAGTCAGCTACAGATTAGTCTAGGTCTAGAATAGGTCTTTGGTTAAGGGGGAAGAAATCTGTGCAGACCAGAGAAGGTACCAGATGAGGTGACCAGAGAAGGTACCAGATAAGGTGACCAGATGAGGTACCAGAGAAGGTACCAGATGAGGTACCAGATGAGGTGACCAGATGAGAGGTGACCAGATGAGATGTCCAGAGCAGAAGAGTCACCAGAGCAGAAGAGTCACCAGAGCAGATGAGGTCCAGAGGAGTCCGGCCAGAGGAGTCTGACCAGAGGAGTCTGCCAGAAGACCTCTCCCAGATGAGGACCAGAGAAAAAGTGTTACCTGACCAGAAGACCCCAGACCAGACGAGTCCTATTCAGATGAGTGAGATGGATTAGTTCACCATACCAGAAGCATCATAGTAATCTGAAGACAAGGAGATTTTGGAGATCAATGATGGAGAAGAAGGCACTCTGGAAGTCAACTGATGGAGGATTTGATTGCTTGATTGAAGTCAACTAATCAATCAATATAATCAATCTTTGATTGATTATATTCCTCCAATTATGGTTGTTTGAATTTCTAGCTTCCAACGGCTAGTTTATTCCACAACTATAAAAAGGAGTGCTTGGATTAGTTCAAGATAGTAGAGTCGCGCGAGAGCACACAACAAGAACACACGAACTCTTCCAATCACTCACCTTTGTCCTTTCTAGTTTATATACACTCTATTAGGAGTTTAGTTGGATTATTACTCAACCTGTTCATCTTGTTAGATAAGGTTGTTGTAAGTTGTAAGAAGGAGCTGGTACTTCGCAATTCCAGTGGTTCGTGAGTACGTTGGTTGGAGAGAAAGTCCCCTTTGGAGAAAGGGAGAGTGGACGTAGGACAAGTTGGTCCGAACCACTATAAATCCGGTGTCATTTACTTTTCTGTAATTTAGTTTTCTGCATTTTCTTTTAGTACATTCTTTAAAGGGTTTTCTTAAAAATAATTTCAAAACGCTTTCCGCTAGATAACCATTTTGGGACCAACCAGTGGTATCAGAGAAGTGTGTCCTACAGACCACTGTTTTGAGATTATCTCGGTGGTCACCAGGGCAGATCCATTTTTTTTTTAAAACCCAAATATTTGTTGTGCTAACAAATTTTGCAGAAATGGGCTCAAATAGATGCAGTAGAAGAGACACCAGGAGGTACTCCAAAAGAAGCTTAGCAGATGAGGAAGAAGAAGTATCCACTTCTGGTTCATCATCCAATTTTGGACCAGACGAAGAGATATGTCTGGTAACAGACGAGGTATGTAATCAAACTCCCTCTTTTTTTTCATCATTATCTTGTTCTGGACAATCAGAGGAGTCTGATATGCAGAAGATGCTATTAGATCTCCAAAATTCTATACAACTTTGTCAAAAGTTGAAAGATGAGAACTCAAAGCTGAAAACAGAAAATTAGAAGCTTTCACAATATCTAAGCAACTCAGCTAATCTACCAGCTGAACAAAATCATACACTGGTTGAAGAGTCCTCTGATTTGACAACCAGGTGTATTGAACAAGTTAAGCTGATAGAAAGGTTGGTTGTTGAAAATGTTGAGAAAGACAATGAGTATAATCTGCTTAAAGCTAAGTTTGATGAACTTTTCCACCAAAACAATATTGTAAGAGAAAGTGAGGATAAGCTCAAGATGAGAGTGGAGCAGCTGACTACAGAAAACAATGTTGTGTCAAATATAGCTGCCTCATCTCAAAGAGAGCATGATAAAACAGGCCTTGGTTATTCCAAACCTGAATCCTCACATGTTCAGAAAGAAGAACAGCCTAGAAATTTTATTGATAAGGGTAAGAGGCTAGCTGACCAGGCAACTCAGCCTAATGGGCAGACGAGTTCTAAAACTCAAAAACCCAAAAGGCAGAGGAGGAATTTTAAGAAGGGCTATACCCAGAATAAAAGACCTCAACCAGGCCAGCAGAGTAGAAAACAGTCTGGATCTTCTCAAAAGAGGCAGAACCAGATGACTTCTACTCACCTGCAGAGAACTTCCAAGTCATCTGCCAGACCAGCTGGAACCTTTGATGGTTCTAGTAAAACTTATCCTTATCAAAAGAATTTCAAGTCTGTTGCTTTAAGACAAGTTACTTCTTCTACTGGACAAGCTCATAAGAGAAGAAGAGCCTCTAGAAGAAATAACCATGTTGAAGCTTCTTATGTTCAGTGTGTTTTTGTGGATATGTATGGAAGAAAGATAAGATCACCTGATTCAAAAAGGGATGATCTATTCTTGTGGCTTCCTAAATATTGTGCTAACCCCCCTGGACCCAGAAGGGTACCAAAAAGTTAATTGCCTGCAGATACACAAGGAGACCAGCTGATGTTTTGCCCCAATAACAGCTGAGCATACTTTGAGGGGGAAACTCAGTTGACCCAGCCTGCTAGATTTTTTATCTTGTTATTTCAAATTTTCTTGTCTTGTTTATTTAAGTTCTTCCAGTTTTAACATCATCAAAAAGGGGGAAATTGTTAGGATATAGATTAGATGTTTTGAAGATGTTAAAACAAGAACTTATAATAGGACTAGCTGAACCTGTTAGTCAGCTACAGATTAGTCTAGGTCTAGAATAGGTCTTTGGTTAAGGGGGAAGAAATCTGTGCAGACCAGAGAACGTACCAGATGAGGTGACCAGAGAAGGTACCAGAGAAGGTGACCATATGAGGTACCAGAGAAGGTACCAGATGAGGTACCAGATGAGGTACCAGATGAGGTGACCAGATGAGAGGTGACCAGATGAGATGTCCAGAGCAGAAGAGTCACCAGAGCAGAAGAGTCACCAGAGCAGATGAGGTCCAGAGGAGTCTGACCAGAGGAGTCTGCCAGAAGACCTCTCCCAGATAAGGACCAGAGAAGAAGTGTTACCTGACCAGAAGACCCCAGACCAGACTAGTCCTATTCAGATGAGTGAGACGGATTAGTTCACCATACCAGAAGCATCATAGTAATCTGAAGACAAGGAGATTTTGGAGATCAATGATGGAGAAGAAGGCACTCTGGAAGTCAACTGATGGAGGATTTGATTGCTTGATTGAAGTCAACTAATCAATCAATATAATCAATCTTTGATTGATTATATTACTCCAATTATGGTTGTTTGAATTTCTAGCTTCCAACGGCTAGTTTATTCCACAACTATAAAAAGGAGTGCTTGGATTAGTTCAAGATAGTAGAGTCGCGCGAGAGCACACAACAAGAACACACGAACTCTTCCAATCACTCACCTTTGTCCTTTCTAGTTTATATACACTCTATTAGGAGTTTAGTTGGATTATTACTCAACCTGTTCATCTTGTTAGATAAGGTTGTTGTAAGTTGTAAGAAGGAGCTGGTACTTCGCAATTCCAGTGGTTCGTGAGTACGTTGGTTGGAGAGAAAGTCCCCTTTGGAGAAAGGGAGAGTGGACGTAGGACAAGTTGGTCCGAACCACTATAAATCCGGTGTCATTTACTTTTCTGTAATTTAGTTTTCTGCATTTTCTTTTAGTACATTCTTTAAAGGGTTTTCTTAAAAATAATTTCAAAACGCTTTCCGCTAGATAACCATTTTGGGACCAACCAGTGGTATCAGAGCAGTGTGTCCTACAGACCACTGTTTTGAGATTATCTCGGTGGTCACCAGGGCAGATCCATTTTTTTTTTAAAACACAAATATTTGTTGTGCTAACAAATTTTGCAGAAATGGGCTCAAATAGATGCAGTAGAAGAGACACCAAGAGGTACTCCAAAAGAAGCTTAGCAGATGAGGAAGAAGAAGTATCCACTTCTGGTTCATCATCCAATTTTGGACCAGACGAAGAGATATGTCTGGTAACAGACGAGGTATGTAATCAAACTCCCTCTTCTTTTTCATCATTATCTTGTTCTGGACAATCAGAGGAGTCTGATATGCAGAAGATGCTATTAGATCTCCAAAATTCTATACAACTTTGTCAAAAGTTGAAAGATGAGAACTCAAAGCTGAAAACAGAAAATTAGAAGCTTTCACAATATCTAAGCAACTCAGCTAATCTACCAGCTGAACAAAATCATACACTGGTTGAAGAGTCCTCTGATTTGACAACCAGGTGTATTGAACAAGTTAAGCTGATAGAAAGGTTGGTTGTTGAAAATGTTGAGAAAGACAATGAGTATAATCTGCTTAAAGCTAAGTTTGATGAACTTTTCCACCAAAACAATATTGTAAGAGAAAGTGAGGATAAGCTCAAGATGAGAGTGGAGCAGCTGACTACAGCAAACAATGTTGTGTCAAATATAGTTGCCTCATCTCAAAGAGAGCATGATAAAACAGGCCTTGGTTATTCCAAACCTGAATCCTCACATGTTCAGAAAGAAGAACAGCCTAGAAATTTTATTGATAAGGGTAAGAGGCCAGCTGACCAAGCAACTCAGCCTAATGGGCAGACGAGTTCTAAAACTAAAAAACCCAAAAGGCAGAGGAGGAATTTTAAGAAGGGCCATACCCAGAATAAAAGACCTCAGCCAGACCAGCAGAGTAGAAAACAGTCTGGGTCTTCTCAAAAGAGGCAGAACCAGATGACTTCTACTCACCTGCAGAGAACTTCCAAGTCATCTGCCAGACCAGCTGGAACCTTTGATGGTTCTAGTAAAACTTATCCTTATCAAAAGAATTTCAAGTCTGTTGCTTTAAGACAAGTTACTTCTTCTACTGGACAAGCTCATAAGAGAAGAAGAGCCTCTAGAAGAAATAACCATGTTGAAGCTTCTTATGTTCAGTGTGTTTTTGTGGATATGTATGGAAGAAAGATAAGATCACCTGATTCAAAAAGGGATGATCTATTCTTGTGGCTTCCTAAATATTGTGCTAACCCCCCTGGACCCAGAAGGGTACCAAAAAGTTGATTGCCTGCAGATACACAAGGAGACCAGCTGATGTTTTGCCCCAATATCAGCTGAGCATACTTTGAGGGGGAAGATCAGTTGACCCAGCCTGCTAGATTCTTTATCTTGTTATTTCAAATTTTCTTGTCTTGTTTATTTAAGTTCTTCAAGTTTTAACATCATCAAAAAGGGGGAAATTGTTAGGATATAGATTAGATGTTTTGAAGATGTTAAAACAAGAACTTATAATAGGACTAGCTGAACCTGTTAGTCAGCTACAGATTAGTCTAGGTCTAGAATAGGTCTTTGGTTAAGGGGGAAGAAATCTGTGCAGACCAGAGAAGGTACCAGATGAGGTGACCAGAGAAGGTACCAGAGAAGGTGACCAGATGAGGTACCAGAGAAGGTACCAGATGAGGTGACCAGATGAGAGGTGACCAGATGAGATGTCCAGAGCAGAAGAGTCACCAGAGCAGAAGAGTCACCAGAGCAGATGAGGTCCAGAGGAGTCCGGCCAGAGGAGTCTGCCAGAAGACCTCTCCCAGATGAGGACCAGAGAAGAAGTGTTACCTGACCAGAAGACCCCAGACCAGACGAGTCCTATTCAGATGAGTGAGACGGATTAGTTCACCATACCAGAAGCATCATAGTAATCTGAAGACAATGAGATTTTGGAGATCAATGATGGAGAAGAAGGCACTCTGGAAGTCAACTGATGGAGGATTTGATTGCTTGATTGAAGTCAACTAATCAATCAATATAATCAATCTTTGATTGATTATATTCCTCCAATTATGGTTGTTTGAATTTCTAGCTTCCAACGGCTAGTTTATTCCACAACTATAAAAAGGAGTGCTTGGATTAGTTCAAGATAGTAGAGTCGCGCGAGAGCACACAACAAGAACACACGAACTCTTCCAATCACTCACCTTTGTCCTTTCTAGTTTATATACACTCTATTAGGAGTTTAGTTGGATTATTACTCAACCTGTTCATCTTGTTAGATAAGGTTGTTGTAAGTTGTAAGAAGGAGCTGGTACTTCGCAATTCCAGTGGTTCGTGAGTATGTTGGTTGGAGAGAAAGTCCCCTTTGGAGAAAGGGAGAGTGGACGTAGGACAAGTTGGTCCGAACCACTATAAATCCGGTGTCATTTACTTTTCTGCAATTTAGTTTTCTGCATTTTCTTTAAGTACATTCTTTAAAGGGTTTTCTTAAAAATAATTTCAAAACGCTTTCCGCTGGATAACCATTTTGGGACCAACAATGAGTTATACCAAGTTCATTACAAAAGTTAGAAATATATGAATTTATAAATTCAGTGCCCTTGTCAGATTTGATCTTAGTAATGGACTGATTCTTCTCATTGCTGAGCCTTCTGAGCAACTCAGGAAGCTTCACCTATGTTTCCTTCTTATTCAACAAGAAAATAACCCAAGTATATCTAGAATAATCATCAATAACCACAAGGGTGTATTTCCTTCCATTCATACTCACAGGCGTTATGGGACCAAATAAATCCATGTACAAGAGCTGAAGAATCCTGTCAGTGGAGAAGGTAGCTTTCTTCTTGAATGATGCTCTGACCTGCTTCCCCTCCTGACAAGCTTTGCACACATGATCTTTGCTCAAAACTTTATTAGGTAGACCTTCAACAAGTGATTGTCTAGAGATTTTGTTAAGAATCTTGAAGTTAAGGTGGCTTAATCGTTTATGCCATAACCAAGTGAGCTCTAGAGAGCTTTTAGCAACAAAACAGGAATTAGGAATAGTGCTGCTCCAATCAGCGAGATAAACGTTACCTTTCCTGATACCTGATAGAAGCACTTGTGTTGATTTGTCCTTGACTGAATATATATTTGATGAGAACTCAACACTGAACCCTTTGTCACAGAACTGACTTACTGACAATAGGTTATGCTTCAGTCCTTCCACAAAGGACACATTTTCCACTCTGATTGTACCTATAATCAAGACACCAAGATCTTTAGTAACACCTTTTGAGTTATCACCAAAGGTTACCTGTGGACCATCTTTAGCTTGAAATTCTTGGAGAAGACTTTTCATTCCAGTCATATGCCTTGAGCATCCGCTGTCTATGTACCAAATAGCTTTGTTTGAGTCTCCTCTCCTCTTGTTGTGAACTACACCCGCCTGCAAGCAAATCAGGCTTTAGGTACCCATTGGGTGTTGGGTCCTATTGTGTCAGTTGCACCCTTCGAGATCCAGACTTGCTTAACTAACCTGATTGCCTCAGAGTGGTAAATCTGTCTCCCTGAAACATCAACATACATAACTTTTTTCTTCTTTTCCTGAGAGGAAGATGGTGTATGAGTGCTAGACTTAGGCTTCACAGGAGCCTGAGTGGGTGCCTTTTGGACTGGCTTCCTGTTCTTCCTAGGTTTGGGTGCAGCAGGTCTTGGGCCTTGTTCTTGATAAGGACCCTGTGTTATGTTCCCCCTAGGCAAGTGAGGGAATAGAAAACAGTTAAAGGCCTCAGGATGCCAAAACCATGGGGGTGTCATCATGTTTGGCCTTCCCTATTGGTTTTGCCAAGCATGATGGTACCCTCGCTGACCAGTCTGAGGGCCATTGGCCTGAGTCTTCCTCTGCTTTTGCTAAGGCTTTCTCTGGCCTGAGCTCTCAGGGGCCTCCTTTGGTTGCTTTGCCTTTCTCTTGGGTTTTGGCTTAGCAACCTTGGGGGTAACCCTGACTGAGTCAACAGTTTCCTTACCCTTATCAGTTTGACTGGCCTGAAGTACAACCTTAGGTGCACTTTGGCCTGCCTGAACAAATACCCTCTCAGTGTTGCTCCCTGAAGGAACATGAGATTGACCTTGTGAGGATTGATTAGGAACATATCCAAGTCCCTTTTTCTCGTTCCCAAGCATCTGACTGCTATTTATTTCCTCTCTAGCCACTAAGGATTTATTCATTGCTGCAACCTTTTCCTTGAGTGAGTCCTCACTCTTTTTCAGGATTTCATGTCTGGCAAAGAGGTCATCAAACTTACTTTTAAGTACTTTAAGCTCCTCCTTCCTGACCAGCTCTTCCTCAGCCAGATCCTTCAGAATCTTCTCTCTTGGGAGACACTCAGCATTGTTCATACCAAATCTCCTGAGTTAGTCTAACAATCTGAGCAGATTCTTTAAGATCAGACTGAGTGAGTTGATCATTCAGGCTATGAACCTCAGTACTTATTTTCTTGTTCTCCTATACCAAGAAGACATTAGTCCCTACAGCCTGGAGAAATCAACTATCAAATGATCCAGGCAGATCTGAAGGTTCATTTCTCTGACTGACTCTGAGCTAAGCTCGGGATTTTGACCAGTGTAGGAACCACACACAGAGTTAGATGTTACCTTAGGTTCCTCCCTTGCCATAAGGCAAACATCATCGTACTCATCGTCGGAAAAGAGTTCAGGCGACCTCTCCTCAGGACCATCCGAGTCAGTTGCATCCTCAGCGAGCATGGCTCTCCGGTCAGCAAGTCTCTGGTCTCTCTTGGCCCTCCTGTCCTCTCTTTCCCTTGCACTCAGTTTCGGACAATCATACTGATAGTACCCGCTCTTGTTACAGTTGTAACATGTTGCTTGCTCATCTCCTCTTTCTTTCCTAGGTTCAGGGTTCCTCCTTGAGTTAGGTTCCCTCTGTCTAGATGAGCTTTCAGTCTTCCCTGAGTGCTTGTCATCATGAGTACGTCTCTGTTCATCTCTACGATCGGGCTTAGGTTCTGAATATCTTCTTTCATCGCCGCGATCTCTCCTCTGGTCAGTGTTTCTCCTTTCCTTATATCTTCTCGAGCTTTGGTGGGTTCCTTTAGGTTTTCTATCACGTGAGTCCTGATAAAATTTCTTATAACATCCAAACCTGGAATTAAGCTTCTCAAAGCGTCTGGCCATCAGGCTGTACTCCTCAGCAAGCTCTTCCTTGCTCATCTCCATCAGTGACTTTGATGAAGACTCAACAGGTTCAGACCTGGCCTTGAATGCCACACTTTTCTCAGGAGTTTTCTCTTTCTCTTCCTCTTCCTGCTGAACTTTTTTATTTCTCTTGTTGAGATCATATTCAGTACTTTGAGCTCTGAAAAAAAGTAAAGCAAAAGTTATATTACTCATATCCTGAGTGTTCTTAAGCATAATTACACTGTTGTCCCATCTCTCAGGAAGGGCATTCAGGATCTTTGAAGCAACATCTCTCTTAGGGACATCCTTGTCCAGCATCACCAACTCATTCATCAACTTGATGAATCTTGACTCCATCTGAACGATAGTCTCATCAGGCAGCATCTCGAATGCTTTGAACTTATGAATGACAATGTTTCTCTTGTTCTCCTTTATCTTTTCTGACCTCTCGCACATCCTGGTCAGCTCATCCCAAACCTCCTTTGCCGTCTTTAAGTTCATCAGCCTTGTTGACTCCTCGAAAGGCACCGTATGCAAGATGATATTTCTGGCCACATTATCCAGTCCCACCATCTTGATCTCGTCAGTTGTCATATACTTCCCTTCCTTAGGAATAGGTGCGACAATATCAAGATCATAATATCCCCTTCCTCTGAGGTTTGGAATAGTGATCTTGATAGGTCCTTCTTTGATGACACGCGGCATCTGGTCATGGATGGCATCAAGATGTGCCTCTAGTCTGAACTTCCAATAGTCAAAGTTAGATACAGAGAATTCAGGTAACGAAGCTTCAAGTCTCCTTGAAGTCATGATGATGCAAGTTTTATGAAAAACAAACTCAGATCTGTTTAGTGACCACCAACAGTTTCTCCTCTAAAACTATTGGTATTCAAAGTTAGTGGTCTTTTAAACCACTGCTCTGATACCAGTTGTTGGTCCCGGTACAAGACTGATGAATACGTGTATGGGGGGGGGGAATACACGTATACCAATTTTTCAACTTAAACCTTGCTGAGTCCCCTTTACTCAGAGTGATAAAGAACTGAGAGCTGATAATCTCCCCACTGACTACACTTAGTGCGGGTCAGTTGGCTGACTATCAATTCGAGTTCAGTACGAAAATACGTGAGCCCTGAAGTTTAAAGTCTTGTTTAGTTTGCTTTCTGAAAATTTGATTACTCAATTCCGAAGTAGTGATTAGTAGGGCAGTGCTCTTGTTTGATAATCAGGCTGATTGATTCAGCTTGATAAAAACTAGATGCTATGAATGAACAAGTAATATGACAAGCAAGCTGTTGGTCCCGAAACGAGTAAACAGGTGTATGGGTGGGGGGAATACACCTGTGGTTATAAACTTAAAACTTCTTGAAAACTTAAACAGGTGACTTCAGAGAGTAACTCGTCAGTGGACTTTAAGTCTGCTGAGAGTTGCTTGTGAAAGCTTACTGAGATAATACCTCCACTGAAAGCTCAAGGCTTGTTATGCTCAAGGCTTAGGATGGATTATCTCTTTCTAAGGTTTGGATATAGCTTTTAAGCTTGATTACAGAAGGTTTGTTATGCTCTCTACTGAATTGAAACACTTGGGAAACAATGGTAATTTCGAGTGCTTCTTGAAGGTTATGAATGTAGAGATAGCTTTTGATCTTGTGAGTTTCCCGTGCCTAGAAATGAGCACATCCTTCTGTATTTATAGGCTTTCTTGAATATCTTCCCGTTGGATTTGAGTCTTCTCAAGTAAGTATCCTTGTATCTGATTGGTTCAAACGGCTCTATTTGAAGCTTTAAGTCTTGTCAAGAAACGGCTGAAAGACCATGCTTGTTCACCTAACTTTCTGTAGATTGCTAGGGAAAGAATTTTGGTACTTATCAGTCTGGGGCAGGTTGGCTGTCAGTAAAGTACGCTGACGTGTCATCTTCTCATTGGACCTTCAGTCTGCTTGCCCAGATTCTTATCTTGCTTTAAGGTGGAACTCCTCTGAGAGAACCTTCTTATTCCTTCATTTATTGTGAGCTTCACTGATATTCGTTTTGCCTTGTTCCAACCAGATTAACTAACAACTTTTAATGTGTTTAGCATTCAATGAACTTTGTTAGTTCTCATCAGTGGACCTTGGTCCTCTCCTGATGGTTTTAGCCTTAGTGAGAATGCACTTAGAAAAACATTCAAGACTTAGACTACTTTCTCAGATCACTTGTCTTCAGCGGACTTCGTCTTCAACAGACCTTGTCTTCAGCGGACTTTTTTCTTCAATACACCTTATAAATTTCTAACTGCACTCCAGTTCTCAATATTTAGAACTGTTTAACTAAATTCTAACTCTACTTTATATTTTACTTACAAACAACTTAGGAGGAACATTTTGGCATCTTAATCAAAACTTAAGTCTATACAATTTCCCAACACAAGCACAATATCAAAGAAGTAAGAACACAGGGAGTTTAACGTGTTTCAGAGACTCAAGCTCCTACGTCCACGGCCTGATGTAACAGGAAATCCACTCAAGGGATTCTTGTTTTTAACGTGCCAAGGTGCACCAAGATCAGCTACTCCTCACTGACCTATAAAAATTCCTTACCAACTCACTAACAACTTACTACCAACAAACCTAACTTAGGGTTTTGGTTTCAGTTTGGATTCCAACTAAGTTGTGATTATCCATACAAGACAAGACTTTGCTAAGGATTGGATAATCACTCTAAGCTTAAGATATTGCTAGTACGCTCTTTGGAATACAGAATAAATCTCAGAAACTAAGAAACACTTGGGAAATTTAACTGGTTTCGAGTGCTTCTTCTAAAGACTGAATACTTTAAATGCTTGAGAGTTTGAGTAATTTCTGGCTTGGAAATTTCCCGTAACCTTGAATGGGTTCAAGGCCTTCTGTATTTATAGGTGATTTGAAAACTATCCGTTGGAAGAGATAGCCTTCTAGTCATCTATATAGAGTGGCTCAAACGAACATATTTCCCATGTAGCAGCCATCCTTACATGGATTTGGTAGCTTGTATTTAATGCGCCATTTAATGCTTGCCTATTGAATATGCAGTTTGAAGTCAGTCATCGTGTCAGGTTCCGTATGTGAATGTCCTTCCCAGATTGGTCCACGCCATCAGTTTGGTGAGAATGTCAGAACTTATTTCTAGGCTTCAGGCTTGTCTTATTAATTTCTTTTTTTCTCGAGCACAACGGTCTTGTCCTGACGCTGACATTCCTTTTGCATTGCTTGGCTTAACTCAAAGTCTTTCCCATAAACTCAATGTCAACCTGTTCCCTTCAGGACTGAGTTAGTAATGACCTCAGGGTCATACTCTTCATCACTGACACTTACTCAGCCGGCTTAGAAGACTGCCATAAGTTCAGAATGGTGCTCTTCATCTTTAGGCTCTCAGTCTTGATTGTCATCAGTGTGTTCTCTTCTCACTGAGTACCTGTAAAGTGTAAAATGACTAAGTACTAAACCTAACCAAGACTAGCCTGACAAAGACAAATAAAGGCAACTCATATTTTCAGGGGCTTTAGGATCTTAATCAAAACTGACAATGTCCCAACACCATTACCTTTACTAATACCTGAAATAAGCACTTGTGTTGATTTGTCCTTGACTGAACATATATTCGATGAGAACTCAACACTGAAACAATTATCACAGAACTGACTTACTGACAACGGGTTATGCTTCAGTGCTTCAACATAGGACACATTCTCCACTCTGATTGTACCTATTTTCAAAACACCAAAACCTTTAGTAAAACCTTTTGAGTTATCACCAAAGGTTACCTGTGGACCATCCTTAGCTTGAAACTCTTGGAGAAGACTCTTCATTCCAGTCATGTGCCTTGAGCAACCACTGTCTAGGTACCAAATAACCTTGATTGAGTCTCCTCTCCTCTTGTTGTGATCCACAGCCGCCTGCAAACAGATCAGACTTTAGGTACCCATTGGGTGTTGGGTCCTATAGTGTCAGTTGTACCCTTCGGGATCTAGACTTGCTTAACAACCCTGATTGCCTTAGACTGGTAAATTTGTCTCCCTGAAACATCAACATACACGACTTTCTTCTTCATAGCCTGAGATGAAGATGGTGTATGAGTGTCAGGCTTAAGAGTTGCAGGAGCCTGAGTGGTTGCCTTTTAGGCTGGCTTTCTTTTCTTCCTAGGCCTGGGTGTAGCAGGTCTTGATGTTTGTTCCAGACGAGGGCCTTACTTTCTATTCTCCCTAGGCAAGTTAGGGAACAGAAAGTAGTTATAGGCTTCAAGATGCCAAAAGCATGGAGGTTCTATCATGCCTGACCTTCCCTGAGGGTATTGCCATGCATGATTGATGGTCCCATTTTTCGAAGGGCAAAATGGGAATTCAGGAGCAAACTTTTTTTATTTTTTTAAAACCTTTTCCTTAGGGAGTTCAGCAAGAGTGATGGAAACTCAAGTCACTGCTTTACTCAGAGGCTGAGCTACCAAGTCAGTGAGAACTTGGAGGCTCATGCTCTGAATAACGCAGTGACTCGAGATGCTGAACTCTCGAGTGTGTTGCCTGAACTGGTCAGTGAGAAGGATTCTCTCTGACCTGAATACTTAACCAAAGTTTTCCTTTTTAACAATGCTCTCAGTGAGCAGATTTTCACAACACTTTAGTAAATACTTTAAGAGATAAGTACGCTCAATTTAACGTGGTTCAGAGACTCAAGCTCTTACATCCACTGCCTGATTTAACAGGAAATCCACTAACTGAGATTCTTGTTTTTAACGTGCTAAGGTGCACAAATACACTGGACACACGCCATTCCCTTGGCTACCTCTCCTCACTAACTAACTTCAACCAACAAACCTAACTACAGGGTTTTGGTTTCAGTTTGGTTTCTCCAACTATGTGAGGTTTTCCCTTACAATGTATTAGCCTCAAGCTAAGATTGGGAAAACCTCTCTAAACTAAGAGTTACAAGCTTGACACTCAATGAATATAAGTGAAAACCCTAATGGTCAGTGTCGTGGGTGTGAGGAACACATCCATATGACTCCCTAACAACTCACACACCCTTATAGCTTGTAGGTGTTGATTTTTCTTTCTTCACACACTTGAATATGTAGCTATGAGTTTGAATTTATAGTGTGGATTCAAATGTAACCGTTGGAGGAAATTACATTTGAATCCATATAATTAATGGTTTCAACAACTTTTCTTGGAATGCGGCCTTGTCAGTGTCAGAGTTGCTGCCTTGTGCAGATTGGTCCACGTGGGCTGGATCCAACGGATCTTTGACTCAGTGGGTTGACCGAGATCCACTGACTTTAGGTAGCTTCCTCCTTCACTGACTTGATGATCTTCAGTGGACTGAACGTTTTCAGTGTAGTTGTCCTTCAGAGACTGTGAAGATCACTCCAAGAAGTTTGTCATAAGACTGAATGACAAACTCCCCTAACCACAGTAGCCTGACTTCATCAGGGCCTACTTAGTGCAGCAAAGATCCTCCTGATCATGCTCTTCACTGAGTGGTCCACCTGACTTAGCTTAGATCAGCCAGGTTTACACTCTGTGGTACATCCTTCAGGCTTCGCTTCAGGTTCAGGTCTCTGTTTTGGCTTCAGTCTGTTCTTCTTGGTGTCATCTTGATTTTCTCAGGCTGTGTTGCTGAGTTCCCCCTCGCTGAGTTCCCCCTCAACTGAGTGTTCCCTCAACTGAGTTCTTCTCAACTGACAGCCTATTCTTCTGAGAAATAACCTAGCCTGACCTGAAACTAAAGATACTATTCTGTTCAAACCTATTACATGTGGTTTTGGAAAATCATCAAAACTAAACCATATCCCAACAATTTCCCCCTTTTTGATGATTCCAAAACTTCTAACCAAATGATTTTCTATTTTAAAGTTAATGTCAGAACACAGGTAATAGTTTGAAATATGCTGAAATTCTCATAGTTTAAAACATTTAAGATCTGTTCAGTTGACCATTTTTCTTAACAAAACTAGATCAGTGGTCATGTGAACAACCCGCTCTGATACCAATTGATTGTCCCATTTTTCGAAGGGAAAAATGGGAATTCAGGAGCAATTTTTTTTTAAAACCTTTTCCTCAGGGAGTTCAACAAGAGTGATGGAAACTCAAGTCACTGCTTTACTCAGAGGCTGAGCTACCAAGTCAGTGAGAACTTGGAGGCTCATGCTCTGAATAACACAGTGACTCGAGATGCTGAACTCCCGAGTGCGTTGCCTGAACTGGTCAGTGAGAAGGATTCTCCCTGACCTGAATACTTAGCCAAAGTTTTCCTTTTTAACAATGCTCTCAGTGAGCAGATATTCACAACACTTTAGTAAATACTTTAAGAGATAAGTAAGCTCAGTTTAACATGGTTCAGAGACTCAAGCTCTTACATCCACAGCCTGATTTAACAGGAAATCCACTAACTAGGATTCTTATTTTTAACGTGCCAAGGTGCACAAATACACTAGACTCGCTAACTAACTTTAACCAACAAACCTAACTAGAGGGTTTTGGTTTCAGTTTGGTTTCTCCAACTATGTGAGGTTTTCCCTTACAGTGTATTAACTTCAAGCTAAGATTGGGAAAACCTCTCTAAGCTAAGAGTTACAATCTTGAGACTCAATGAATATATGTGAAAACCCTTGTTAGGACATTGTCAGTCTTGATTAAGATCCCAAAGCCCCTGAAAAGATGATTTGCCTTTTGTTTGTCTTTGTCAGAC
Source organism: Ballota nigra (assembly GCA_947034835.1). Taxonomy (NCBI): domain Eukaryota; kingdom Viridiplantae; phylum Streptophyta; class Magnoliopsida; order Lamiales; family Lamiaceae; genus Ballota; species Ballota nigra. The sequence goes on along the minus strand of OX344728.1, from coordinate 43,929,303 downwards.
TAGTCTTGGTTAGGTTTTGTACTTAGTCATTTTACACTTCACAGGTACTCAGTAAGAGGAGCACTTACTGATGACAATCAAGACTTAGAGCCTGAAGACGCAGTTTACCATCCTGAACTTATGGCAGTCTTCTACGCTGGCTGAGTAAGTCTCAGCGATGAAGAGTATGACCCTGAGGTCATTTACTACTCAGTCCTGAAGGGAAAAGGAGGATACTGAGTTTATTGGAAGACTTGGAGTAGAGCCTAGCAATGCAAAAGGAATGTCAGCGTCAGGATAAGACCAGTGAGCTCAAGACAAAAAGAACTTAATAAAACAACCTGATGACGTGGACCAATCCTGGAAGGAAACATACGTACGGAACCTGACAGAAGACTGACTTCAGACTGCATATTCAATGGGCAAGCATTTAATGAGCATTTAATGCAACTACCTATTCCCATGCAAGGACGGCTGCTGCATGATGATATGTCCGTTTGAACCACTCTACATAGATGACAAGAAAGGCCATCTCTCCAACTGATAGTTTTTCACATCACCTATAAATACAGAAGGCCTTGAACCCATTCAAGGTTACGGGAAATTTCCAAGCCAGAAATTACTCAAACTCTCAAGCATTCAAAAGCATTCAGCCTTAGAAGAAGCACTCGAAACCATCTAAATTTCCCAAGTATTTCTTAGCTACTGAGAGTTATTATGTATTCCAAAGAGCGACTAGCATTATCTTAAGCTTAGAGAGATTATCCAATCCTTAGCATAGCTTTGCCTTGTAAGGATAATCTCAACTTAGTTGGAATCCAAACTGAAACCAAAACCCTAAGTTAGGTTTGTTGGGAGTAAGTCAGTTTGTGAGTTAGTAAGAGGAGCTGTACAGATCAGTGAGGTTAGCTGGTATTGGTGCACCTTGGCACGTTAAAAACAAGAATCCCTTGAGTGGATTTCCTGTTAAATCAGGATGTGGTCTCTGAACCACGTTAAACTCCTTATGTTCTTATTGCTTTGATATTGTGCATACCTGCCATATTACTTGTTCATTCATAAGTATTTGGTTTATCAGGCCTGAATCAATCAGCCCGATCCTTAAAAAGCGCACTGCCCTACTAATCACTATTCAGAATTGAGTAAACAAGTTTTTCAGTAAGCAAACTAAACAAGACTTTAAACTATTAGGGCTCACGCATTTCCGCACTGAACTTGAATTGATAGTTAGCCAACTGACCCGCACCAAGTGTAGTCAGTAGGTGTGTTATCAGCTCCTAGTTCTTTACCACTCTGAGTAAAGGGGACTCAGGTAGGATTTAAGTTTGAAAATTGGTATACGTGTATTCCCCCCCCCCCATACACGTATTCCACAGTCTTGTACCGGGACCAACAAGTGGTATCAAAGCAGTGATTCAAAAGACCACTGACTTTGAATACTAATAGTTTCAGAGGAGAAACTGTTGGTGGTCACTGAACATATCTGAGTTTGCTTTTCATAAAACTTGCATCATCATGACTTCGAGAAGACTTGAAGCTTCGTTACCTGAATTCTCTGTATCTAACTTTGTCTATTGGAAGTTCAGATTAGAAGCGCATCTTGATGCCATCCATGACCAGATGCCGCGTGTTCTCAGGGAAGGACAAATCAAGATCACTATTCCTAATGTCAGAGGACTGGGATATGAGCATCTTGAGATTGGCGTGCATGTTCCGAAAGAAAGAAAAGACATGACCAACGATGAAACCAAACTGGTGGGACTGGACAACGTTGCTAGAAACATCATTTTGCATACGGTGCCCTTCGAAGAGTCAGCCAGACTGATTAACTTAAAGACGGCAAAAGAGGTTTGGGATGAGCTGACCAGGATGTGCGAGGGGTCAGAAAAGATAAAAGAGAACAAGAGAAATATTGTCATTCAGAAATTCGAAGCATTCGAGATGGTGCCTGATGAGACAATCAATCGGATGGAGTCAAGGTTCATCAAGTTGATGAATGAGTTGGTGATGCTGGACAAAGATGTTCCTAAGAGAGATGTTGCTTCTAAGATCCTGAATGCCCTTCCTGAGAGATGGGATAACAGTGTAATTATGCTTAAGAACACTTAGGATATGAGTAACATAACTTCTACTTTACTTTTTTCAGAGCTAAAGTGATGGACCCGTTTTCGAAGGGTAAAATGGGAATTCAGGAGCAAAATTTTTTTTTGCAGCTTGCACCCTGACTGAGTTTAGTGACGGAATACTCAAGTCACTGCGTTGCTAAGAGTCAGAGCACTCAAGTCAGTCCAAACTGACTTGTGAGCTCAGGCTCTTAATAAGGCAGTGACTCGAGAGACTGAACTCTCGAGTGCTAGCCTAAGCTTGTCAGTGAGATTGGTTCTCCCTGACTAAAATACTTAGCTAATCTTCTTTTCAAACTTTCCAAGTACACTCAGAGAGCATACACTACAAATAATTAGCAAGTGCTTAGATAATAAACAACGCTCAATTTAACATGGTTCAGAGACTCAAGCTCTTACATCCACGGCCTGATTTAACAGGAAATCACTACTTGGGATTCTTGTTTTTAACATGCCAAGGTGCACTTACAACTGGACTCACGCCACTCCCTGGGCTGCCTCTCCTCACCTCACTACAAACCTAACAATCTTCTGAAAGGGTTTAGTTTGGTTTGGTTTTCTCCAACTAGGTGAGGTTTTCCTTTACAATGTGTTAGCCTTAAAGCTAAGATTAGGAAAACCTCTCTAAGCTAAGAGTTACAAGCTTGACACTCAATAAATATAAGTGATAACCCTAAAGGTCAGTGTCGTGGGTGTGTAACACTTCCTTATGACTCCCTAACAACTAACACACCCTCACAACTTGTAGGTGTTTATTTTTTTCTTTCACACACATTACAACGAAGCTATGAGCTTGTATTTATAGTGTGGATTCAAATGTAACCGTTGGAGGAAATTACATTTGAATCCATACAAATAATGGTTTCAACCACTTTTCTTGGAATGCGGCCTTTGTCAGTGTCAGAGTTGCTGCCTCGTGCTGATTGGTCCACGTGGCCTGGATTCACGGATCTTTGACTCAGTGGGTTGACCAAGACCCACTGACTTTAGGTAGCTTCCTCCTTCACTGACTGATGATCTTCAGTGGACTGAACGTCTTCAGTGTAGTTGTCATTTAGAGACTGCTTGAATATCATTCCAAGAACTTTGTCATAGGGCTGAATGACAAAGTTCCCTGACCACAGTAGCCTGACTCCATCAGGGCCTACTTGGTACAGCACTGATCCTCCTGATCATGCTCTTCACTGAGTGGTCCACCTGACTTAGCTTAGATCAGCCTGGTTTACACTCAGTGCGACATCCTTCAGGTTTCTCTTCTGGTTCAGGATGCAAGCATGGCTTCAGTCAGTTCTCCTTGGTGTCATCTTGATATCCTCAGGCTGTGTGACTGAGTTCCCCCTCGCTGAGTTCCCCCTCAACTGAGTGTTCCCTCAACTGAGTTCTTCTCAACTGACAGCCTATTCTCTAGGAGCTAGCCTAACCTGACCTGAAATAAAGGATACTATCCTGACTGCTTTCAAACCTATTACATGTTGTTTTGGAAAATCATCAAAACTAAAATACATATCCCAACATAAAGGAACTAGAATTTGATCTTAATAAAAGAAAGAAGAAAGTTCAGCCAGAAGAGGAAGAAAAGGAGAAAAATCCTGAGAAAAGTGTGGCGTTCAAGGCCAGGTCTGAACCTGTTGAGTTTTCATCAAAGTCACTGATGGAGATGAGCACGGAAGAACTTGCTGAGGAGTACAGCCTGATGGCCAGACGCTTTGATAAGCTTAATTCCAGGTTTGGTCGTTATAAGAAATTTTATCAGGACTCACGTGATAGGAAACCTGAAGGAACCCACCAAAGCTCAAGGAGATATGAGAAAAGGAGAAACACTGACCAGAGGAGAGATCGTGGCGAAGAAAGAAGATATTTAGATCCAAAGCCCGATCGCAGAGATGAACAGAGACGTACTCATGATGACAAGCACTCAGGGAAGACTGAAGCTCATCAAGACAGAGGGAACCTGACTCAAGGAGGAACCCTGAACCAAGGAGATAAAGAGGAGATGAGAACCCAACATGTTACAACTGTAACAAGAGCGGGCACTATCAGTATGAATGTCCGAAGCTGAGTGCAAGGGAAAGAGAGGACAGGAGGGCCAAGAGAGACCAGAGACTTGCTAACCGGAGAGCCATGCTCGCTGAGGATACTACTGACTCTGATGGTCCTGAGGAAAGGTCACCTGAACTCTTTTCTGATGATGAGTACGATGATGTTTGCCTGATGGTAAAGGAGGAAGCTGAGGTAATATCTAACTCTGTATGTGGTTCCTACACTGGTAAAAATCCTGAGCTAAGCTCAGAGTCAGTCAGAGAAATGAACCTTCAGATCTGCCTGGATCAATTGATGGTTGATTTCTCCAGATTGCAGGAAACTAATGTCTTCTTTGTAGAGGAGAACAAGAAATTGAGTACTGAGGTTCAAAACCTGAATGATCAACTCACTCAGTCTGATCTTAAAGAATCAGCTCAGATTGTGAGACTAACTCAGGAGATTGATTTAGTCAATGCTGAGCGTCTCCCAAGAGAGAAAATTCTGAAGGAACTGGCTGATGAAGAGTTGGTCAGGAAGGAAGAACTGAAATCACTTAAGAGTAAGTTTGATGACCTATTTACCAGACATAAAATCCTAAAAAAGAGTGAGGACTCTCTCAAGAAAAAAGTTGCAGCAATGAATAAATCCTCGGTGGCTAGAGAGGAAATAAATAGCAGCCAGATACTTGGGAATGAGAAAAAGGAACTTGAATATGTTCCTAAGAAATCCTCACAGTGTCAATCTCATGTTGCTTTAGGAAGCAACACTTAGAGGGTATTTGTTCAGGCAGGCCCGAGTGCACCCAAGGTTGTACTCCAGGCCCGATAAACTGATAAGGGCAAGGAAACTGTTGACAATGTCAGGGTTGCCCCTAAGGTAGCTAAGCCAAAACCCAAGGGAAAGGCAAAGCAACCTAAGGAGGCCCCTGAGAGCTCAGGCCAGGGAAAGCCTCAACGAAAGCAGAGGAAGACTTAGGCCTAGAGCCCTCAGACTGGCCAGCGAGGGTACCATCAATCTTGGCAATACCAACAGGGAAGGCCAAACATGATGACACCCCCATGGTTTTGGCATCCTGAGGACTTTAACTGTTTTCCATTCCCTCACTTGCCTAGGGGGAATAGAACACAGGGCCCTTATCAAGAACAAGGCCTAAGACCTCCTGCACGCAGACCTAGGAAGAACAGGAAGCCAGCCTAAAAGACACCCACTCAGGCTCCTGTGAAGCCTAAGTCTATCACTCATACACCATCTTCCTCTCAGGCAAAGAAGAAGAAAGTTGTGTATGTTGATGTTTCAAGGAGACAGATTTACCACTCTGAGGCAATCAGGGATCCCGAAGGGTACAGCTGACACAATAGGACCCAACACCCAATGGGTACCTAAAGCCTGATTTGATTGCAGGCGGCTGTGTATCACAACAAAAGGAGAGGAGACTCAATCAAAGTTGTTTGGTACCTAGACAGTGGTTGCTTAAGGCACACGACTGGAATGAAGAGTCTTTTCCGAGAATATCAAGCTAAAGATGGTCCACAGGTAACCTTTGGTGATAACTCAAAAGATGTTACTAAAGGTTTTAGTGTCTTAATAATAGGTACAGTCAGAGTGGAAAATGTGTCCTTTGTGGAAGGACTGAAGCATAACCTGTTGTCAGTAAGTCAATTCTGTGACAAAGGGTTCAGTGTTGAGTTCTCATCAAATATATGTTCAGTCAAGGACAAATCAACACAAGTGCTTCTATCAGGTATCAGGAAAGGTAACGTTTATCTCGCTGACTGGAGCAGCACTATTCCTAATACTTGTTTTGGTGCTAAAAGCTCTCTAAATCTCAGTTGGTTATGGCATAAAAGATTAAGCCACCTGAACTTCAAGATTCTTAACAAAATTTCTAGACAGTCACTTGTTGAAGGTCTACCCAATGAAGTTTTTAGCAAAGATCATGTGTGCAAAGCTTGTCAGGAAGGGAAGCAGGTCAGAGCATTATTCAAAGAGAAAGCTTCTCATTCCACTGACAGGATTCTTCAGCTCTTGCATATGGTTTTATTTGGTCCCATAACACCTGTGAGTATGAATGGTGGAAAACATACCCTTGTGGTTATTGATGATTATTCTAGATATACTTGGGTTATTTTCTTGTTGAATAAGAAGGAGACACAGGTGAAGCTTCCAGAGTTGCTCAGGAGACTCAGCAATGAGAAGAATCAGTCCATTACTAAGATCAGATAAGACAGGGGCACTGAATTTATAAATTCATATATTTCTGACTTTTGTAATGAACTTGGTATAGCTCATGAGACTTCTGCAGCTAGAACCCCACAGCAGAATGGTGTCGCTAAAAGGAGGAACATGACACTGAAGGAAGCTGCTAGGACCATGCTGGAAGAGTCAGGATTGCCTAAGAAATTCTGGGCTGAGGCAATCAACACTACATGCTACACTCAGAACAGATCCATGCTAAACAAACAACATGCACAGACCCCATATGAGACATGGAATAAAAGGAAACCTCGTATTTCTTATTTTCTTGTATTTAGTTGTAAGTGCTTCATCCTCAACAATGGGAAGACCCAATTGAAAGCATTTGATAGCAAATCTGATGAAGGAATATTCTTAGGATATTCTGAAGTTAGTAAAGCCTTCAGAGTTTACAATTGTAGGACCCTTGTTGTGGAAGAATCACCACGTGTTGTTTTTTATGAATCTGCTAATGAGTCTAGGATAAAAGTGTTGAATCCTGACACTGAGGAGGTCACAAGGAGAGTGACAAGGCTGGGCTTAAAGAAATAACCTGTTCCAAAGGTCAAAACTGTGCCAATTCCAAGATGGGATGATGACGATGATTAGGATGATGAATCAAGTGCCACCCCTAAGCCCATCACATCAGGGATTGTTGAGCCTCAGACTGAGGAACGGGCTGAACCTGAGGTAAGTACCGTCTATGAAGATGCTGTTGCAGTTGAGACGGTTCCTGAGTTACCTCATCAAGGGGGAATCAATGTCCCTGATATTGAGCTTGTTAATCCATTTGGTATAGACTCAGGATCATCCCCTTCTGTTCAATTTCCTGAATTTTATGAGCCTGTAGACACTAACATTGCAGGTACTTCAGGAACAACTTCTGGCAAGAGAACATGGCTAGAGGATCATCCCATTAATCAAATCATTGGTAATCCAACTGAGGGAGTCAAGATCAGACGGTTCCATGGTGAGAGTTCATTGTTCTGTTGATTTCTCTCTGAGAAAGAGCCTCAGAACATTGAAGAAGCTCTCACTGACTCGAACTGGATTATTTCCATGCAAGAGGAGTTGAATTAGTTCACAAGGAATCAGGTTTAGGAACTGGTGGATAGACCTAGGCATCAAGGAGTAATTGGTACCAAGTGGGTCTTAAAGAACAAGAAGGATGGGAATGGTGTTGTGGTAAGGAACAAGGCTAGACTGGTTGCAAAAGGGTATTGTCAATCTGAGGGAATAGACTATGATGAGACTTTTGCTCCAGTGGCTAGGTTGGAAGCTATCAGATTGTTCCTTGCATATGCAATATATAAGAAGTTCAAGGTGTATCAAATGGATGTCAAGAGTGCCTTCCTGAATGGTGTACTCAATGAAGAGGTATATGTTGAACAACCTCCCGAGTTTGTGGTTGGAGATTGAGTATACCATTTGAAGAAAGCACTCTATGGACTTAAGCAAGCACCAAGAGCTTGGTATGATACCCTCTCTCAATTCCTGACAGACCATGGTTAGGACATTGTTCAGGATCACTGAAGGTGATGACATTCTCTTTGTCCAGATTTATGTGGATGGCATAATATTTGGATCACCAAATCATCAGCTCTGTGAGATATTCTCTAAGCTGATGACTGGTAAATTTGAGATATCAATGATGGGAGAGATGAACTTCTTCTTAGGATTGCAGGTCAAGCAGACTGATCAAGGTATCTTCATTAATCAGGCCAAGTATACAAGAGACTTGATTCATAAGTTTGGTGTTCAAAACAGCAATCCAGCCAGGATCCCTATCAACACAAATTGGAAGATGGATCCTGACACTGAAGGGACTTCAGTAAATCAGGCTGAGTACCGAGGGTTGATAGGTTCTTTGTTGTACCTGACTGCAAGCAGGCCTGACATTACCTTTGCAGTTGGTGTGTGTGCTAGGTATCAGTCTAATCCCAAGAGAAGTCGTTTGGAGGCTGCTAAGAGGATACTTAAGTATTTGAAAAGGACGGTCAATATGGGACTATGGTATCCTTCAGATGACAACTTAGAACTGACAGGTTATTCTGATGTAGATTATGGAGGTTGTAGGATTGATAGGAAATCAACCTCGGGGACATGTCAGTTTTTGGGAAGTAAGTTGATCTCGTGGTTTAGTAAGAAGCAGAATTCAGTGGCTACATCCATAACTGAGGCTGAGTATATGGCTACAGGTAGTTGTTGTGCTCAGATTTTATGGTTGAGGCAACAGAGGGACTACCAAGTATTTGCTAATGAGGTTCAAATCTATTGTGACAACAATAGTGCTATAGCAATTACTCAGAACCCCAGTGCTTCACACAAGGTGCAAGCATATGGACATTATGCATTACTTCATTCGAGATCACGTGGAAAAGAAGGACATTAGGATGGAGAAGATTCACACTGACAGGCAAAGAGCTGACATCTTGACTACGCCATTGGCTGAAGCAAGGTTAATGGAACTGTCAGTGGAGTTAGGACTCTTAGATCCGGGAGAACAGTCAGTGTAGGGTTCTAGGGGGAACTCAGACCAGACTCGACTCAGCGAGGTATCAGGGTGCTACAATATCTCCCTAACAGGTATGAGTTCTATCCTGACTCTTGTGAATACCAATCGTCTCCCTGAATCCTTCATCCTGAAAATCTTTATTAAATGCATTCCATTTTCATTAAAAGCGCGCCTTTTCACATTTAAACCCACGCGCAGTGGAGCATTTAATGCTTCAGTTACTTTTTCATATACGTGTCCGTCTTATACGGAATATGACTGACATGGGGTAATTGATTGAAACTAAGATTGATCATGTCCCTTCATTTCAAAACCTTTCAAATTCAGGAATTAATCTCAACCCCACATCTGAGTAACTGACTTTGTCTTATCAATTAATAGTGCCATTGGAGGTCTTTACGCAAACACAAAGCACATCTGCACACTGAGTATTCTCCTGCTCAAAATATTCACAGATTTCCTAAAAACCTCTCTTTCAAAATCAATGGCACTTCTTGATTCCAACTGGACAACAGACAAGCTTGGGGATGTTGTCGATAACAAGCTAGTACACATGGAGCAAGTCATCTCCATGGAAGGTGCATGTCTTACAGTGGAGGAAATCAAACCAGTTTTTAATTGGATTTCCAAAGCTGGGTTGGAAACATACTTCACCATACGCCCTATCTCCATACTTCCAAGAACGGTAGTAGAAGCCTACTTCAACTTGTTCCTGCGTAGGGGGGAACTGTACACGAAGGTGACCGCGCTCAAACCGACGGGAGAGAAGGACGACGATGGCGAACCTCTCTATAACTCAGAGGTGGTTGACATTGACATTTGAAAGGTTGTTAAGGAGGTCTTTGTATTGCCATCCTAAGGAATCAATCCCAGGTTCTACAAGGAAAATTCGGAGGGAGAGTTCCTTAGGAAGTAGACCAAGACTGGCTCCCCTGAGTTCAGAGCCCGTCAGAACAAGAGTACTCTAAAGCCTGAGTACAGAGCTCTTGTGGACTTAGTGTCCAAGGTGGTGATGGGATCCACAGGCTCTAATGAGCAGCTGAGCTTGCCCAAGCTGAGGATAATGGGGGCTATTGTTGATGGAGTGGAAGCGAACTGGGAGCAGTTCTTTCTTGATCAACTCCATCAGGCTGGACTGGACAAGCTGAAGCGGGATGAGGAGAAGAAGCACATTTCTATCAGTGTCATCCTGCCCTTTGGAACGAGGATGTCCATCCTGATTGCTCATGCCTGCCATGAGTACACCTTCGACTTCGAGGACAATCTTTCCTCCAAGAAGGTAATGTTTACTTCAGTAAGTGACACTTACTCGATGCTAGGGCTGACTGATCCCAATACTAAGGCAAAGGGTCAGGCTAAAAAGCCCGCTGGGAAGGCCAAGAAAGTGGCAACCAGTCTCATTGAGAGAGTGGATGACCTCTTTGAAAGTAGTAAGGAGGCTGAGGAGTCTGCCGCTGAGAGAGAGGAGGCTCAGCCTGCTGTGGAGGAAGTGGAGAAGAAGAAGAAGGTGAAGATAGTGCTGTCAGGGAAGAGCACTAAATCTGGGACTGAGTCTGATCCCAAGAGAGTCGAATCTGAGGCTGAGGGAACTGACGATGACGTCAGGAAGGAGAGTGATCAGGGGGAGAGGCCTTTGAAGAGACTTAGGAAGGGAGTCAAAAAGTCCCCTGCTAAGAGATTGCCTGTAGTGAGTGAGAGGGAGAGGTTAAGCTCTCCTAGAGCCTCTGACTTGGAGGAGGTGAGAAAATCTATCGAGACGGCTGAGTTGTTGCAGCCTGAGATAGTACCCACTCATTCACCCACTCACCCTGAAACCCAAACACCAACCAACCCTGACCCCACACCTCAACCAACCAACTCACCCCACACAGCAGAGCCCAATATCCCAGAGTCAGTGCCATCACCTCAGAGGCCTGACCAACCATCAGATCCCACCATTCCCAACCCTGAAGATTTCTCCGCTTACCCCAACCCAGAAGATTTCCCTAAAGCCACTTCAAATGAAGAGGATGACTTCCTAGAAGTGGAGGAGGAAGAGTTGGATGAGCATATGGCAGGAGGCATTCTGGAGAATACCGTAAGGGGGAACGCTACTGAATGGTCCTCCAAGTGCTGGCCAAGGCTGACAAATTATGTAGAGCTTGCTGCTAACGTCATTGAGCTCAAAGTTCTGGTTGGAGTTTAAGCAATCCAATATGCAGGAGCAGCACTTGTTAGTCGATGCTCGTGGATGGGAGCACTGGGAGAATGAGGAGGGAAGATTATGCTCCTATTTTGGACTGACTAGCTGGCTTCAACTGCTTAATTTCGAAAACCTGAGGAGGCTAGTCAATGACTTAATATCCAAGAGTAAGGCTGGTCTTCTTTCAGATGGTGAGGAAGATAAGGATGGAGAGTATGACGAAGGTGCTCAGGGTGGAGCTTTGGAGAAAGCTGTGGAGGAAACAGCTGAGGAGGTTGATGCGATGGTCCCTGAGTCTCAAACTCAGGGGGAAGGTGTGAAAGACACTGGTGCCAAGGGTGGACCAGTGGCTGAGGTTGTTTTGAACATCTCAGCCGCCGATGAGACATCTGTCGATGAAGGGATTCCCTACCCTGAGACAAGGGAGAAAGATGTTGAGGTGTCTAAGGAGACTCCTAGTTCCGAAGGACAAGTTCCTAAGGTTCGAGATGGCTTGGTTGAGCCTGAGCAGGCGACCATGACCACTTAACAACTGCCTTCAGTGCACCCTGGAGAGGGGACTGAGGATGTAAGGGCTGATAAGGGAAAGCAGCCAATCACTGATGAGGCGGTAGATGGTGATGAGGATGTGATCATAACTGAGGTCGGCCGAGCTGAATTCACAAGCATTGTGGAGGTCAAAAAGGAGAAAACTACTGAAAATCTAGCTGAGCTTCAGGAAGAAGTGATGAGGCTACGCGCTGAGAAAGAAGAGGACTCCAAGGCCCTAGCAAGACACATCCAATGGACTAAATCAGCTTACAACACCCTTGCGAATAGGGAGTTGATTTTGCTTAAGAGAACGATGACTGACACGGCCAAGTCAGTGAGGGCCAAAAGAAAGCGCACAAAGAAAATGCTGAGACAAACCTTGAAGCAGTTGGCTGAGAAGGATGAGCAAAGGAAAGAAGATCTCAATCAGGCCGTGGAGAAGCTTGCAGCTCAGGCTGGAGCCCTATTCACTCAGGCCATTAAGGACTCAGTGTCCAAGTTGGAGCTGGAGTCAGAATGAATTGCTCAGACTTCCAAAGATATTACTTAGAGGCTGACTCAAGCAGATGATCGATCCGCCAGGGTGGAGGAGAGGATCGAGAAAGCTGAACAAAGACTCCAACTCTCCATGGAGGTCTTTGAGAAGAAGGTGAATGCTGCAATCAGTTCTGTTTCTTTTGCAGGAACTGGTATCTCGATGGGAGTTAATTTACTGAAGGAGGGAATCAATGATGTTCATTCCCTAGCCTCCTTCGTAATCAACAGCGGATCTGACGCATTCCCATCTGAGGCCAATGATGATGCCAAAAAGAGGGAAAAGAAGAAGAAAAGATCCCACCCTGAGGCATCTGAGGCAGTCAACCAAGGTGAAACATTTCAAGTTGATCCTGATGCCAATCCTGAAGGGAATGTGCTGAGGGTAAGGAAGTCAGCAAGGTTGACAGCAGTAGAGAAGGAAGGTGGGGAGATTGTTGCCAAGCTGAAGGCGGAGGCAGCAACGAAGGCAAAGGCTGATGAACCTACAAAGCAACCTGAGCCAGTTCAGAAGTCTTCTCCCGTGAGCACAAGAACGAACCCCATCACTTACTCGGCAGAGACGGTGGCGGAGTTATACGCGGAAGCGTGGGGAGATCCTTCTGAGAAAATTGAGGTTGTGCGCAGAGCTGAGATTGCACAAAAGGAGAAAATGTGCATTTTGGAGAAGAGGGTTGAAAAGCTGACTGATATATTACTGAGCTTCAACAAAGGGAACTTGTTGATGCAGTGATCAGTCTGCTTAGGAGAAAGAAGGCGAAGCCTGAGTCTAGGAAGTACAGAAAGAGGCCAACAACAAGAAAATCAACAATTCTTCATGTCAGAAGGCCCAAGTCAGGATTAAGGGAAGCCTATGTCGACGGGTTCATCTCCGAGGCACTGAAGGAGTTCTGGGCTGACGCAAAGGATGAGTTTGTGAAGTTGTGGTATGTTGTGAAGAAATAGGGCGACACTAATGATATCAATGCCCACTTCACTGACTACATGATGGACAATCATCCTGAGTTGATCCAAAAGATATTGGAGGAGACTGAAGCAGCTCAAGTCCAGGTGAAGGCTCATGAGTTCACGATTCGAGCTCCTCCCTTAGTTCCTGGAACTCAGAAGCACAATACGAAGACCATTATGATGGAAGTTTTGAAGATTGCCAAGGCTGAAGGGTACGTGAATCAACCTAGCAGACTTGCCGAGTTAAAGGCAAGAGTCTATGCAGGATATGGACTTGAACCTGAAATGATATTAGTCTAGGTGTTCACAGCTTCTTGTAATAGATTAGATTCATTGTAATCACCTTCACATCAATCAATGAAATCTATTACTTTTGCCCGCAGACAAAAACTCATTGTCTTTTTTGCTGTTATTTAAATTCTGTACTTTATCAAGAATTGCTCTAACACTGCCTTATCTTATAGATAGGTTTTTATATTTCCTCTAAGTGTTTTGAGGATCTTTTCAGTGTTTTGGCATCATCAAAAAGGGGGAAATTGTTGGGACATTGTCAGTTTTGATTAAGATCCCAAAGCCCCTGAAAAGATGATTTACCTTTTGTTTGTCTTTGTCAGGCTAGTCTTGGTTAGGTTTTGTACTTAGTCATTTTAAACTTCACACTTACTGATGACAATCAAGACTTAGAGCCTGAAGATGCAGTTTACCATCCTGAACTTATGGCAGTCTTCTAAGTTGGCTGAGTAAGTCTCAGCGATGAAGAGTATGACCCTGAGGTCATTTACTACTCAGTCCTGAAGGGAACAGGAGGATACTGAGTTTATGGGAAGACTTGGAGTAGAGCCAAGCAATGCAAAAGGAATGTCAGCGTCAGGACAAGACCGGTGAGCTCAAGACAAAAAGAACTTAATAAAACAAGCCTAAAGCCCAGGAATAAGTTCTGACATTCTCACCAACCTGATGATGTGGACCAATCCTGGAAGGACACACACGTACGAAACCTGACAGAAGACTGACTTCAGACTGCATATTCAACGGGCAAGCATTTAATGTGCATTTAATGCAACTACCTAATCCCATGCAAGGACGGCTACTGCATGAAGATATGTCCGTTTGAACCACTCTACATAGATGACAAGAAAGGCTATCTCTCCAATGGATAGTTTTTCACATCACCTATAAATACAGAAGGCCTTGAACCTATTCAAGGTTACGGGAAATTTCCAAGCCAGAAATTACTCAAAATCTCAAGCATGCAAAAGCATTCAGCCTTAGAAGAAGCACTCGAAACCATCTAAATTTCCCAAGTGTTTCTTAGCTACTGAGAGTTATTCTGTATTCCAAAGAGCGAACTAGCATTATCTTAAGCTTAGAGAGATTATCCAATCCTTAGCATAACTTTGCCTTGTAAGGATAATCTCAACTTAGTTGGAATCCAAACTGAAACCAAAACTCTAAGTTAGGTTTGTTGGGAGTAAGTCAGTTTGTGAGTTAATAAGAGGAGTTGTATAGATCAATGAGGTTAGCTGGTCTTGGTGCACTTTGGCACGTTAAAAACAAGAATCCCTTGAGTGGATATCCTGTTAAATCAGGACGTGGACGTAGGAGCTTGAGTCTTTGAACCACGTTAAACTCCTTATGTTCTTATTGCTTTGATATTGCGCATACCTGCCATATTACTTGTTCATTCATAAGCATTTGGTTTATCAGGCCTGAATCAATCAGCCTGATCCTTAAAAAGAGCACTGCCCTACTAATCACTATTCAGAATTGAGTAAACAAGTTTTTCAGAAAGCAAACTAAACAAGACTTTAAACTATCAGGGCTCACGCATTTCCGCACTGAACTTGAATTGATAGTTAGCCAACTGACCCGCACCAAGTGTAGTCAGTAGGTGTGTTATCAGCTCCTAGTTCTTTACCACTCTGAGTAAAGGGGACTCAATTAGGATTTAAGTTTGAAAATTGGTATACGTGTATTCCCCCCCATACACGTATTCCTCAGTCTTGTACCGGGACCAACAACCTTAATTGTCAGTGTCGTGGGTGTGAGGAACACATCCTTATGACTCCCTAACAACTCACACACCCTTATAGCTTGTAGGTGTTGATTTTTCTTTCTTCACACACTTGAATACACAGCTATGAGCTTGTATTTATATTGTGGATTCAAATGTAACCGTTGGAGGAAATTACATTTGAATCCATACAATTAATGGTTTCAACCACTTTTCTTGGAATGCGGCCTTGTCAGTGTCAGAGTTGCTGCCTTGTGCTGATTAGTCCACGTGGGTGGATCCAACGGATCTTTGACTCAGTGGGTTGACCGAGATCCACTGACTTTAGGTAGCTTCCTCCTTCACTGACTTGATGATCTTCAGTGGACTGAACATTTTCAGTGTAGTTATCCTTCAGAGACTGTGAAAATCACTCCAAGAAGTTTGTCATAAGGCTGAATGACAAACTCCCCTGACCACAGTAGCTTGACTTCTTCAGGGCCTACTTGGTGCAGCACAAATCCTCCTGATCATGCTCTTCACTGAGTGGTCCACCTGACTTAGCTTAGATCAGCCAGGTTTACACTCGGTGGGACATCCTTCAGGCTTCTCTTCAGGTTCAGGTCTCTGCCATGGCTTCAGTCAGTTCTTCTTGGTGTCATCTTGATTTCCTCAGGCTGTGTTGCTGAGTTCCCTCTCGCTGAGTTCCCCCTCAACTGAGTTCTTCTCAACTGTCAGCCTATTCTTCTGAGAAATAACCTAGCCTGACCTGAAACTAAAGATACTATCCTGACTGCTTTCAAACCTATTACATGTGGTTTTGGAAAATCATCAAAACTAAACCATATCCCAACAATGATAATACCCCTGTTGAGCAGTCCGAGTTCTCTTCGCCTGAGTCTTCCTCGGCTTACGCTGAGGTTTCTTCTGGCCTAATCTCTCAGGGACCTCCTTAGGTTGCTTAGCCTATCCCTTTGGTTTTGGCTTTACAACCTTTGGGGCAACCCTGACTGTCTCAGCAGTTTTCTTACCCTTATCTGTTTGGCGAGCTTCGAATACAACCTTCTTTGTACCCTTGCCTGCCTGAACAAACACTCTCTCAGTGTTGCTCCCTGAAGCAACATGAGTTTGACCTTGTGTGGATTTCTTAGGGACATATCCAAGCCCCATTTTCTTATTCCTAAGCATCTGGCTGCTATATATTTCCTCTCTAGCCACTGAGGGTTTATTCATTGCAGCAACCTTTTGCTTAAGTGAGTCCTCACTCTTTTTCAGGATTTCATGCCTAGCAAAGAGGTCATCAAACTTACTCCTAAGTACTTTCAGCTCTTCCTTCCTGACCAGTTCTTCATCAGCCAGTTCCTTCAGAATCTTCTCTCTTGGGAGACGCTCAGCATTGATCATGTCAATTTCCTGAGTTAGTCTCACAATTTGAGCTGACACTTTAAGATTTGACTGAGTCAACTGATCATTCATGTTTTGAACTTCAGTACTCAGTTTCTTGTTCTCCTCAGCCAATAAGATATTAGTCTCCTGCAGTCTGGAGAAATCAACCATCAATTGATCTAGACAGATCTGAAGGTTCATTTCTCTAAGTGACTCTGAGCTTAGCTCAAGATTTCTACCACTATGTGAACCACACACAAAATTAGATGTTACCTCAGGCTCCTCCCTTTCCATAAGACACAAATCATCGTACTCATCGTTGGAAAAGAGTTCAGGCGACCTCTCCTCAGGACCATCCGAGTCAGTAGCATCCTCAGCGAGCATGGCTCTCCGGTCAGCATACCTCTGGTCTCTCTTGGCCTTCCTATCCTCTCTTTCCCGTGCATTCAGCTCTGGGTAATTGTACTGATAGTTCCCATTCTTGTTAAAGTTGTAACATGTTGCTTGCTCATCTCCTCGTTCTTTCCTAGGCTCAGGGTTACCTTGGTCTTGATGAGCTTTTATTCTTTCCTGAGTGTCTATCATCATGACTACGTCTCTGGTCCACATCTCTTCGATCGGGTTTTGGGTCTGAATATCTCCTTTCATCACCACGATCACGTCTCTGGTCAGTGTTCCATCGTTCTTCATATCTTCTAGAACCTTGGTGGCTTCGTTCAGTTTTCCTGTCTCGATTATCCTGATAATACTTTTTATAATGACCAAACCTGGAATTTAACTTGTCAAATTGTCTGGCCATCATGTTGTATTCCTCAGCTAGCTCTTCTTTGCTCATCTCCAACAGTGACTTTGATGAAGATTCGACAGGCTCTGACTTGGCTTTGAAAGACACGCTTTTCTCCGGAACTTTCTCTTCCTCTTCAGGAACTACTTTCTTCTTTCTCTTGTTAAGATCATATCCTGAGTGTTCTTCAACATAATAACACTATTATCCCATCTCTCACGAAGGACATTCAGGATCTTTGAGGAAACTTCTTTCTTGGGAACATCTTTCCCCAGCATCACAAGCTCATTCATCATCTTGATGAATCTTGACTCCAATTAATCAATGGTTTCCTCAGGCAGCATCTCGAAAGCTTCGAACTTCTGAATGGAAATATTCCTCTTGTTCTCCTTTATATTTTCTAAACCTTCACACATCTGATTCAGCTCATCCCAGACGTCATTTGTCATAGTGAAGTGCATTAGTCTAGCTGACTCCTAAAAAAGCACCGTATGCAGGATGATATTCTTGGCCACCTTGTCCAATCCTATCATCTTTATCTCATCACTGGTCAGCTGGCTCCTCTCCTTCAGAACCTGTTCACCAATGGGAAGATGATCATACCCAAGTCCTCTGACATTAGGACCTTCCTTGATGACACGCGACATCTGGTCATGGATAGCCTCTAGATGTGCTTCCAATCTGAATCTCCAGTAGACATAGTTAGAAACAGAGAATTTAGGCAATGAAGCTTCAAGTCTCCTCGAAGTCATGATGCTAGTTTTCAAAGAATGGAAACACGGATCTGTTCAGTGACAACCAACAGTTTCTCCTCTAAAACTATTAGTATTCAAAGTCAGAGGTCTATTGAACAACTGCTCTGATACCACTTGTTGGTCCCGGTACAAGACTGAGTGATATGTGTATGGGGGGGAGAATACACGTATACAAATTTTTCTTTCTTAGACCTTATCGAGTCCCCTTATTCAGAGTGATAAAGAATACTGAGCAGATAAAACACCTACTAACAACACTGAGTGCAAATCAGTTGACTAGTTATCTACTTATGTTCAGTGCGGAAAGTGTGAGCCCTGAGAGATTAAAGTCTTGTTTAATGTTTGCTTTTAGAAAAAACTTGATTTCCCTTTTTATGAAGCCGTGAATAGAAGGGCAGTGCACTGGGTTAATGAGTCAGACTAATTGATTTAGCACTGACAAGATATGCAATGAATGACTTGGCAATATATCAATATAAAGCAATAATCAAAGCAGTAAAAACTCAGAGAGATAATGTGGTTCAGAGACTCAAGCTCCTACATCCACGATCCTGATTGAACAGGAAAATCCACCAAGGATTTGCTTATTTTTAACATGCCAAGGTGCACCCAGATCAGACTCCTCACTGATCCTTCCTTCTAACTCACTCAACTAAACTTAACCAACAAACCTAACTGAGAGGGTTTTGGTTTCAGTTTGGCTTCCAACTAGTTGTGATTATCCTTACAAGACAAGGCTATGCTAAGGATTAGATAATCACTCTAAGCTTAAGATATGACTAGCTCGCTCAATGGAATACAGAATAACTCTCTAACTCTAGAAACACTTGGGAAATCAAAGGTTGTTCGAGTGCTTCTATGAATGCAGGTTGCTTTGAGCCCTTGAGAGTTTGAGTAATTTTAGGCTTCGAAATTTCCCATAACCTTGCTTGGGTCCAAGGTCTACTGTATTTATAGGCAACTTTAAAAACTATTCGTTGGAGGAGATAACCTTCTAGGTTGTCTTCATGTAGAATTCTTCAATGGATATAATCTCCATGCAGCAGCCGTCCTTGCATGTATTTGGTAAATGCATTAAATGCAAGCCTGTTGAATTGTGCAGGGATGTCAGGTTCAGGTCAGTATCCGTACATGACCTGGCGCTCTCTGATTGGTCCACGTAATCAGGTAGGTGAGAATGTCAGAACTCATTCTTCAGATCAGACTTGTCTTTACTAAGTTCAAGTTTGTCCTCATCTACGCACGTTTTCTGGCACTGACATTTCTTTTGACTTGCTTGGATCCTACTCCAAGTCTTTTCCTAAATATTCAGTTTGATCCTGTTCCCTACAGGCTGAGTTAGCAATGATCTCAGGATCATGCTCTTCATCCTGACACTTATTCTGTCAACATAGATAAACTGCCATAAGTTTAGGAATGTGCTCTTGTGTCTTCAGGCTTCAGTCTTGATTGCCAACAATGAGTACTCCTCTCATTGTGTACCAGTGACTGTAAAATAAACGAACTTACAAACCTAACCAAGACTAGGCTGACTATTACAACACTTAGGCAACTCATCTTTTCAGGGTCTTTGCAATATAATCAAAACTGACATTGTCCCAACACAGGCTGGTGGTTATGTTCTTCTTATTTGCCATATTTCTAATTGTCTTATCTGGGGCGGGCTTATTTTGATCTTGCCCAAGTCCTTGGGACGTGGTCCACCTCGACATGGCCAGAACGCATTTGGAAGGGTGAGGTCGTTTGGAGGGGAGAGGTCGCCCGTCATCGAGGTCGCCCTTCCAGGCGAGGTCGTGGTTGGATGAGCTTACCATCGAGGCGGGGGCCACCTCAACTATCGAGGTCGAGTTCGAACATTTATTTATCCCCACAACAATTGCCCCCCAACTTGGTCGCCGAGGTTGGGAGAGGTCTAAGGTGTCTTTTTGTACATGGTGAGAACCAGACTTCTCACTTGGAAAATCTGTGAATGAGATCCTTCGGGGATCTCCGTGATCCGCGTCAGTCCAAGTGTTAAGGCGGGGTTAGAGCATTCTGAACGGTGACTGACGCGAGAGATATTTTAGGAAGGCGTCGATTCCTTTGCCACTATTATGAGGGGGTGTAATGATGGTCTGAAAAGCACAAGTTTTCGATTGGACATGCCTTTATTGTAAAGACGCAACCATTTATGGTCGCGTCCGGTGGGCGCATCTGAAGATGAAAGGTCATCTCTTTTCAGCCATTTTTATTTGCAAATTAGCCCCAATCTATCCCCTTTAAAAGAGGGATTCCTTCATTTTTTCAAATCTTTCGCTTCCCGCTTCTTACCTTCGCAACTCTTCAGTGAAAACTTTCTTCTCCTAAGGTAATTTCTAGTCTACATCTTTCCATAATTTTCAACTTCTATAGTATGGTGGACGACAGAGCCTGTTCTTCCGGTCAAAGAGATCACCCACCGCCTCCGGCTTCCATTCCTGGCACTCGAGGGTCGTCTGCCGGCGGCCCCCGATTGGCCAATTTTATCGATCCCTCCTTGCTGCCCGTCGGGGAGGGCCATGAGGCTGGTGTGAACACCATCGAGACTGGGGACTTAGGGGATCCAGCGGCCGATGCCGGTAAAGAGGAGACCGTCTTGGAGTATGTTCAAGACAAGTAGTCCTACAACAAGCAAGTTTTTGTGGCCTACCAGGCCTGGGAAGAATTCATTGATCAAATCGCCGGTCCACCTCCAGTCTTTGACTATGCCGATTCTTTGAGGAGGAATCCTTACGTGTTCCAGAGGCGAAACCCTAAGTCGGTCGTGAAGACCAGGGAATCTGAATGGTTTGCCACCCGGAGGAAGAGAGCGAGTTTTGTGACGGCCGCGGAGTTGGCTGCTTGGAGGATCTGGTGGGAGGTTCCGATCGACGTCCATCTTTATGCTCCAAACCCGCTGGAGAGGGCGGACCAGCCGCCTCCTGGTATGGTCGACATCAACTTCTACACCATGGAGGCAGGGTTGCATTTTCCCCTATACCACAACCTAGCGCATCTCCTGAATTGCTGGGAACTTGTGCCGATACAATTGCACCCTAACTCCTGGTACAACATCCTCTTCCTCTTCACCCTGCTCGGCCAAGATCGGCTTTACCGGATGCCCACCCCAGGAGAGGTCAACTTTCTCTTTAGGATAAATGCCGAGAGTCGATATCTGGGGGATGTCTATATCTGAGGCTGCCCGAATAGGACGTCCCTGGAAAGGATTATCCTTGCGGTCCCACTGAAACTGCGTGAATACACGCATCGGTGGTTTTGGGTGGCTGGTGCCTGAAGGCCGACGGACGCCTCTGGCTAGGAGATGGCCGTGCCCATGACTTTCCAATGGAAGAAGAAAAGTAAATCTCACTTGTCTTCCTTTGAACACTTCGTACTGATCTAATTTCCCTTCTTTTCCTTTCCAGGCTATCTGGTGCCCCATCGTGAGGAATTGAATTAGGACTTCGATCTCACACTCCATCGGATCGAGAAAGTCTCCGCCCTTCAACGCCAGATAGCTACCCTTAACATAGGTGTAGCGCGATGCTAAGCACGGTTCTTCCTGTACCCGCGTCACTTGAACCAAGATACAGATGCGTATTGGGCATTGCCACTGTGTTTGTTCTTATTTCATAGTTGAATAGCTCTAAACCAGCTACTCACTTACTTCTATTGTAGGGCCCAATTTTTGGGTATATTCCCGTTGCCCTTCCCAAGTGATATCGAGCGCGCCGGGAGTCTTTGCGGCTATGCATCACGGTCATAGGGGGAAAGGAGGTGCCCCAGTTTCACCGATCGAGCCCTTGGGGGTCCCCCTCAGGCAGGTGAGTCCGGAAAGGATATGCCTAGCCCTGCCATCTCCACCGTCCTCTCCTTTTAAATGGAGCCGCGGTGGTGAGGGTGAGGAGGAAGAATCCCAAGGGTCGGGGAGCGACCCAAGGGAGAGATTAAAACAGAGGAGAGCCCGCAGGATTTTGCTTGTTGATGAAGATAAAGTGATCAACCTAGACGAGTCCGATGACCCGAGTCCTATGAAAAAAGAGCATGTTGATTCCAGTGTGCCGCCAACCAAACATGGTACCCAAGTTGCCGAGTCGGCCTCAGAAGATGGTACGGGTAAAGGGGGAGATGCCCCCGAGCCCGCCATGCCTGCTGCCGATCCGTCTGCACCGTCGAGTTCTGCCCCGACCGGGCTTATTCTGGGTCAGGATCTTGGGCACGTGCAGAGGTACAAGTTTAGACCTTAAATTTATTTTTGAGTCCATGCTTTGCTTTATTTTGGGTATCAATGTTGAACTGTTGTATTATGTCTGTCCCTCAGATTGTTGACCGAGTATCCGAACCGTCCGGCCCCGATAGTCAATTTTATATCATCCTACTGTGCCAGGTCCTCTGAGGGCTTACCCCTATATCTTGCCTGTATCATACGGGACATTCCATCGGCTTGGACTCACGAACTTGAGGCTATCGCCGTTCATCCATCCTCGGATAACTGCTTCTTTACCATCCTTCTACTTTCCAATCAGATGGCGACTATGGCGCAGTAGGTCGTCTTCTGCCGCGACCAGTCGTTTGGATGGCAGGGTGAAAGAGTTAGAGGGCAAGATTGCACAGATGTAGGCATCTCGAAATGCTGAACTGGCGGAGGCAGACGGGCAGGGCTAAGAGAGGGGATGTGCGGCAGCTATGGTGGTGTTGGAGAGAGAGGAATCTGACGCTCAAAAGTGCGAGATGGAGGTTGGCCGGATCGAAGGGAGGGAAGCGGCGGCAGTGGAGATTAGTAAGTACTGGGTGGAAGCGCTGGAGGCGAAACACGCTAAAGAGAAAGTAGAGCGCGCCACGGAAGTGGTATAGAATGAGGTGGAAGCCATCCAGCTCCAAGCCGCCAAGGACATCGAGACCATTAAGGACTTGATTACCGCCTCCAAGCGAGTGTGAGCCATACAGGTTGTCAGTCGGGATGACCCTTTTCTGGATCCTTCCCAGATCGGGGAGTTTTCTTACTATAAGGCTTTTGTCGATTCAATCCGGGAGGCGAGGAAGGCTGGCTACCCGACTGTGGCGACGGAAGCTTACTTTCGTGAATACGTTCAGGCTCATCATCTTCACCCCTCAATCTCGTGCTATTTCAGGGATTTGGAGAGATTTTGGGGTGGACCTGTCCTGGTGGCCTCGTCCGGACACTCTGCTGTATCCCGAAGATGCTAAAACTGGCCTGGCCGAGGCTGAGCCTGAAGATGGTGGTGCTCCCTTGCACGGTGGTTTCGGCGACCCTCCAGCTGCTTCTTGAAAAAGAGACTTCTGTGCCCAGTGGGCGTTTATTTCTTTTTGCCACATGTGGCCTTTAAACAATTTATTTTATTTCTGCTTTTGTGCCTGTGGGGGCTTCGAACAATATGCGGCTGTGTTTAGGCCTTTGCTCTTTTATGTTTCATGCACAATTTGCTTCCGCCTTATTGTTGGTCCCACTAGTAAAATCTTAAGTAATGCGGAAGCTTAAAGACTTGTTTAAAAACCTTTTTAATAACTTCAAATAAGTAAAGCGTAAAGTAAATAAAGCAGTAAGAACAAAAGATATATAGTGGTTCAGATGTTAAAATCCTACGTCCACTCTCCCTTCAACAAGGGGTCTTACTAACCAACCAACCAATTTACTATCACTGGAATTAACAAGTACCAGCACCTTGTTACAACCTTTAGATCTAACTTCAATCTAAAGCACCAACTACTACAACCTTGTCTATAGAGATGAACAGGTTGAGTTTATAATCTAACTACAAAAACTCCTTAAGAGTAGATAAACTTAAGTGCGTATATAGTACTAATTGTAATGAGAATGATAAAGCTTGAGTGTTCTTTGTGCGTATGTGTAGAGCTTTCTTAATGCCAGCACTCTAGTATTTATAGGGAGATTTAGGGATATAGTGGTTGGAAAGCTAATCCAATCTAATCCCTATAAATGGAATTTTCAATCAATCAATTCCCTAATTAATTGATTGGGTTGGTGAGATCCTTTGGATTGATCCTTCATTTGACTCTCCAATCCGATCTTCAATCAACATTAAATACACTAGCGGTTGTAAAAATTCCTTGGTCAATACTCTGATTCTTCTAGAGTAGACATACCAGGTACTAGATGACCCAAAGGTCCTCTGGTCCAGAGTCGATTGTGAAACAGTCAGTTCCTTAGATTCCGGAGATGATTCTAAAGAACTTTTATTTCACCAGACTCGTCTGGTTCTGGTGAAACTTCTCTACCTATGATATGATCTTCTCTGGTGAGGTCTTCTGGTCGAGTCCTCTGTGAAGTCTTCTGGTGACTCTTCTGGTGAAGTCTTCTGTTAACTCTCCTGGTGAAGTCTTCAGGTTTGGCAGTTCCCCCTAGACTAAGTCCTAATCTAGATCCTCACCTGGCCAACAGGTCCAGATGGTCCTATTACATCTTCTGGTTTGTTTCTAACTCATCAAAACTAACTTTTATCCTAACACTTATGCATAATCTATTTTGCCCCGTGGGCTTTTAACGAACAAAATGTTCGATATTTCTGTCTTAGTTTTGACATTTATGTCTTGTTTTTTGCATATGGGTGAGTTGACTTTTGGGCCATAACCCTTGTTGGTCCCACTAGTTAGATTAATTGCGGAAGCTTAAGTTAAATGTCTTTCAAAGTCTTTTACAAGAGAACAATAATCAACAAACAATAAGTAAAATAAAGCGATAAAGAACACAAGATGTATAGTGGTTCAGATAGAATATCCTACGTCCACTCTCCCTTATATCCAAGGGGTCTCACTAACAACCAACCAACTCACTTACTTACTGGAATTTGGAAGTACCAGTTCCTTCTTACAGCCTCTTTAGATTTACCCTCAATCTAAAGATCAAACAACCTACAACCTTGGCTGATAGATGAACAGGTTGAGGTTTCAATAACTCCTTAAGAGTAGATAAATATTATGAACAGTAAGAGTGCTTGGTATGAATCTCAAAAGCTTAAATGGACTTATGCGCGTATATGGTCTCTCTCTAGAGCTTTTTCTTGAACTGCACTCTTGTATTTATAGAGGGGATTAGGGCTAGCCGTTGGAGGGCTTATCCAATCAGATCCTCCATATAAGGAAGCCTCAATCAATCAATTCCCTAATTGATTGATTGGGTTGGTGGGATCCTTGGATTGATTATCTTCAAATACTTTCCAATCCTGATCTTGTTGACTTGATTTGAATCACCAACGGTCAATAGCTTCCTCTGCCTAACTCTGATTCTCAACAGAGAAGGCAAGACCAGACACCAGGCAACCTCGGTGTCTTCTGGTCCTCATCTGGTCAACAACCAGAATACTCAGTAGAATCAGGGGATCAAACTGAGCATCTTTTGTTCTACCAGACTCGTCTGGTCCGGACTCGTCTGGTCTGGGGAAGGTCCTCTGCCTCTGGTCAGATCTCATCTGGTGAAGTCTTCTGGTGATGTCCTCTGGTGAAGTCCTCTGGTGACTCTTCTGGTCTGGCAGTTCCCCCTAGACTAAGTCCTAATCTAGATCATCATCTGGCTAACAGGTCCAGATGGTCCTATTACATCTTCTGGTTTGTTTTAACTCATCAAAACTAACAACTTTTATCCTAACAACCCTTATGCTTGGTTGCGTATGTCTCTGCTCTTCTTTCTTTTATACCCTGTTTGTGCTAGATTAGTCCACACATTTTTAAGGTTTGTAGAAAAAGCTAGCGCTTCACCCGGTCTCGTCATTGCCGGCTCCATCACAGCTTGGTGACTGCCAGGGTGGAAATCGAGAGTTTTTGCTCGAATGGGAGATATCTCGCCTTGAGACTTCTGTCATTTCACTTACGGCAGTTGGTGCCTTGGTTAGTACAGTGGCTGAGCCTTTAACCAAGTTTAGCACCTCTGCCCTTTTTCGGTCCTCCCTCTTCTTCCTCTTAAAAGATAAAGGTTTGGACCTACGAAGGCCCCCGTTTTTTACTTGTTCAGGTCCCTTAAAACTAATTAAGTAAAAAAGAACTTCACTTGAAACCGACATTTTCATTGATAGAAAAAACTTTAGAGTTTACAAGTTGTTCATACTGGTAAAACTTCTTGAGGTAGCAGCCATTCTAGGAATATTGATCTCGAATGCCGTCCAAGTTTTCGAGCTGGTATACCCCCTAGGGAAGGACTTTTGCGATGCGGAAAGGTCCTTCCCACTCTGGGTCGAAAACGCCTCTAGGTCCTTGGACCTTCTTTAGGACTAGGTCCCCTTCTAAAAATTTCCTTACCCGGACTTTGAAGTCGTAGAATTTTTCCGACCTTTGCTTACATGCTGCATTCCTTAGGTCTGATGTTAATCTTCTCTCTTCGAGCATGTCCTAATCTGCTCACCTGGCCCTATCGTTATCCTCTATCAGTTCTTACGAGGTTCTATTTCTGGGTATGGCAAGCTCTGATAGGATCATGGCCTCAGTTCTGAAGGCTAGGGCGAAAGGTGTTTCGCCGGTTGAGTTTTTCGTCATCGTCCTATATGCCCAAAGTACTCCTGGGAGCTCGCTTGCCCATTTCCCTTTCTTGTCTTCGAGCTTTGTCTTTATGGTATGTTTAAGGATCTTGTTGACAGCCTCGACATGTCCATTCGTCTGCGGGTGGTAGGAGGTGGAGAAAACTTTCTTGATTCCCCATCTTTTGCAAAAATTCATCATAATGAGCCCATCGAACTGCTTCCTGTTGTCGAAGATGATCACTTTTGGGAGCCCGAAGCGACATATTATGTTCTTCCAGATAAATTGGATAATCTGCGTCGGGTCAATCTTGTACAAAGTTTTAGCTTAGGCCCACTTGGTGAAGTAATCAACAGTGATAACGGCGAATTTCAGGCCCCCTGAGGCAGTTGGGAGAGGCCCGATCAAGTCTATCCCCCACTGGGCGAAGGCCACGGGTTGTACATGGATGATAACAGCTCAGGAGACGTCTTGATGTTCCGCCCCCAGACCTGGCATTTATGGCAGGACCGGGCAAACTCGATTGCATCCTTCTTCAACGTTGGCCATAAATACCCCTATCTCAAAACCTTGTGCGCCAAACTTTGGCCACCTGCGTGATTCCCACAGACACCTTCGTGAATTTCTTTCATGATTATTAATCCGTCCTCCGGCGTGATGCACTTAAGGAGAGGCATGCAAAAACTTCCTTTGTAAAGCTGGTCATCGATGAGTACATACCTTGCCGCCCTGAGTTGTAGTTGGCTAGCTTTGACTTTATCCATCGGGAGGTCGCCATCCCGTAGGAAATGTGCGATCTGAGTCATCCAGTCTTAGCCTTGGGAGGTGATCGTCGCGACTAGGCTCCTGCTAATGGAGGACTTTGTACGTTTCAGTAATCTGATGTTGGAGAGATCTGCTGCCCCCTCCGAGGTGGTGAGCTTTGAAAGCACGTCCGCCTGGGAGTTCTGCTCCCTCGGTATTTGTTCAATGAACACTTGATGGAATCGTTCGCAGAGGCTGACCACGTGTTCATGATACTTGGCCATTTACTCGCCCCTGGCTTCATATTCCCTTTTGATTTGGTTGACCACCAGCAAGGAATCCATGAAGATGTGGAAGAGGCATGCCCCCACTGCCATTGCTAACTCTAACCCGCACACTAGAGCTTCATATTCTGCTTCATTGTTCGTAGCTGGGAAATCGAAACGAATTACGTTTGTGAAATACTGACCCTCCAAACCGATTAAAATGATGCCTGCCCCCGCACACATGGAAGTTGAAGATTCGTCGATGTACAACTTCCACGGTTGATAGTTGATCTGGGACGGGCTGGGTGGGAATGTCAGCTCAACCACGAAATTTGCCAGAGTCTGCCCTTTGATGGCTATGCGCGGTGCGAAAGAGATGTCGTACTGGGCAATCTCGATCGACCCCTTCAGCATGCGTCCATTCATATCCGGTCTGTGCAGGACTTGCCTGAGGGGTAGAGTTGTTAGCACCTCGACCTGGTGGTCGAAAAAGTATGTCCTTAGCTTGCAGACACTCATGACCAGGGTGTATGCAAGCTTTTCACGCGGCGTGTATATGATTTCCGCATCGTGGAGGACTTGTCTAACATAGTAGATGGGGAGGTGAGTCTGTCCCTCTGCCCGCACTAGGACCGCGCTCAAGGCGATGTCTAAAGCCGCAAGGTAGAGGTACAACTTTTCCCCTTGGAGAGGTTTGACTAAGATCTGCGGGTTGGCGAGGTACTCCTTCAACTTCTGGAAGGCGAGCTGGCTTTCTTTATTCCATGAGAACTTCTTGTCTTTGATGGTTGCAAAGAAAGGTTTGCTCTTGTCACCCAACCTGGAAATGAATCTGGTAAGTACAGCCAGGCAGCCTGTTAGCCGCTGCACTTGTTTGACACATCTTAGCTCTTGCATATCAAGGATGGCTTTGATTTTGGTGGGGTTTGCTTCGATCCCCCGCTGGCTGACGATATAGCCCAGAAATATTCCCAATCCCATGCCGAAGTTGCACTTCTTGGGGTTCAGCTTCATGTTGAAAGCCCTCAAAATCTGGAACACCTCGGCAAGGTCTCGGAGATAATCTTCCTTCCTTAAACTCTTGACCACGATATCATCGATGTAAACCTCCAATGTGTTCCCGATTTGATTCGAGAACATTTTGTTCACCAATCACTGATAAGTTGCCCCGACGTTCTTCAAACCAAAGGGCATCCTCCGCCAGCAGTACATATTCTTCTTTGTGTGAAAAGAAGTGCGTTTCATATCCTCTTCCGCCATTGGGATCTGGTGATAACCGGAAAATATACCATGAAGGACATCATTCCGTGCCCGGCTGTCCCATCCACAAGATGGTCGATGTGCAGCATATGGAAATGATCTTTTGGACACGCTGCATTCAGATTTGTGAAGTCGATGCAGAGTCTCCATGAGTTATTAGCACGAGCACAGCGTTGGATACCCACTGCGGTTGACCCTCAGCCTGCACTATCAACTTGCTGTCCAGTAGCTTCTTGACTTCCTCGACTAGCGCCGCATACTTATCCAGGCCGAATTTTTGTCTTTTTTATGAGACGGACTTTCTTTTCGGATCAATCTTTAGGCGGTCTCAAGCATGTTCGGGAGTTATCCCGACCATGTCCTGGTGCGACCATGCAAAGATGCCAATTCTCTTGCGGAGGAAGTCGATTAGGTCTTTCCTCATATCTGCCATAACCTTTGCTCTGATAGTGACTTCGAGGTCCGGCCGTTCTGGGTCCATGGGGACTCGCTCCAGTTCTTCAATCGGCGAGGTTTACCCTCCTTTCCTTGGATCCCATATTTTCCCCCTAGGGTCGAGGTCGATGGGGTACGGTTCGAAACCGAGCCTTGGCTCTAGGTCATCCACCTCCATGACTTCGTCCCTATGTTGGGTTTCGACTATGGCAAGTGGAAGTGTTTGTTCCAAGTTTTCGTAAGCCATTAAAACATCTACGCAAGAGAGTAAACTTGTAGAAATGTAAAAGGGAACAAAGTAATTCAAACACTTCCTTGCCTTTGATTAGTTACCTTTTACAGTACCGACTATCCCCTTGGGGGTCGAGAATTTCACACAGTAAAAGAAAGAAGAGGCTATAGCTTCAAAAGTTTCCAGAATTGGGCGTCCTAAGAACCCATTGTACATGTGAGGCCTATCAACTATCACGAACTCGAGTAGGCGAAAGATCCTGACCTTTTCATCCTGCAGCAGCAAGCTCCATCGGAAGCTTGATCCTTTCGTAAGTATTGACCAACGTGTCCCCATAACCTCTCAGCTGGGTTTCCTACAGCTTGATGAAACTGGCGAGGTTGCCCAGCTGGTCCAGAGCAGATTTGAAGATGATGTTACAATAGCAGCCGTTATCGACCAAGATGCGGTCGACAACCTTGCCCAGCAGATTTGCAGAGATGACAAGAGCGTCATTCTTTGGGCAGAGTGTTCCTTCCGGATCAGCATTTGTGAAGGTAATTAGTAGGTTCGACGCTATTGCGAGCTCCGGCGGTGGGGTACCGACTAGGTTGATCCCGCTTACGGCCCTGAGCTCGGCCTTCCTCTTACGGTTGGACGTGGTTGACACATGGGTTAGCCTACCTAAAGGGCCTCCTGCGGCCTGTAGCATATTGACCCCTCCCCCCCCGGCGTTAAGCAGTGGAACGTTATTGTCTTCGCTATCGAAGTCATCGATGGCGGCCACTGGGTTTGGATGTCTCTGTTGGCGCTGTGGTCATCCACCGTCCCTGTTCTGCCCTTGGTTGGCCTCCCGTCCCTGGACATGGCAAGATTGTGGCTTTTTGAAAAATTTACCTAGTCGTCCATCTTCGTACAACTTCCACAGCTGTCTGAGGAGGTCTTAACACTGACTCGTGTTGGGCCTCGGGCTCTCGTGGTAGTGGCAGAACTTGCTATGGTTGAGCTTGTATGCATCCTGTTTGATTGGTTTTGGCTTGGGCAGCATATCTGTGTGGTGGATCTCATTATACACGTATGCCGGTGTATCCTTCAGTTTGTCCAAGATTTGGACCTCGCCTGCATCCCCGTCAAATTGTTGGAAATTTCCTTGGGACCTGCGCCCCTTATGACGCCGCTGGTTACTGCCTTTTGATGCTGTCGAGGGCGCTTTTGCCATTTCCTCGACTTTCTTCTCGCCCAATCTTTAGGCCAACAATTTGTTGCGTGTAATAGCGTCTCCTACCCATCGATGGAAATCAGTGTACGTCTTTGGCAGGTCTTTGGCAAATCTTTGGTCAGCTGCTTGAACATGGGGGATCTACCCTTGAACCCGCCAGAGCGGAGTGGAGCACGAGCTCATCACTCACAGGCTCCCCTGTGAGGATTATTTCATCCAAACGATCAATGTAAAATTCATCACTTTCGTCCTCCTCTTGTTGTATCCTCAACAGACGGTGCCTGCTTTCTGGCCTGGCGATCTTTGAGGCAAAGTAAGCCGTGAACTAGTCTCAGAGCTTTGTGAAATTGGTGATGGACCTAGGGGGCAGTGACACGTACCACTTGTGGGAGAGCTCGCCCAAAGTTAATGGAAACATTCGGCACTTGGTAGCGTTGGTGGCCCCCACCGTGTCATGTAGATCTGGTACTTGCTGATGTTGGTTTTTCGGATCCGTGCGGCCTTCATACACTGGGATCGCTAGCGACGTACACCTCAGTCGTGAGCCTCTGTCTCAAGTCGTAGCCCTGTGAGCGGATTGGGCTACTTTTACCTTGTTGCTCAGTTATCTTCTGCTTGCCCTTAGCCGAACGGGTCAAGCGCGGTTTCCTGGGGCCTATTGGAGCGCTCTAGCTGGTCCTCAACTCCTCCCTTCTCCTCGTGAGGGCGGCAATGGCAGATGCAACCTGCTCCAGGGTTTCGTAATCTTAGATCGGTATGCGGAGGGAGTCTCCTTGAGGTAACTCAGTCCCACGTTCTCACCTGGAAGTGGCCTATTGGGTACTGGCTTGGGCTACCGTTTGCACCGCGGTTTTGGCACGAGTTTTCGCAGCTGGGATGATGGTGGAATGCGGGTTAGCCGAGGCCCTGGCAGCCCTGGTAGCTTTCTACATTTCCTTAAGATTTCAGTGCTGTTAGGGTCCAAGATAGACTTTAGATCCCCTAGGCTTTCTTTCTCATGGAACAATGAGTGTTCTAAGAGATTTCTGCGGTGAGAAGTTTGGTACTATCCATCTAGTGCCAATTGTTGTTACCCGATTGATGATTTTAAGAGCTTTATGTGGCTATGATCGGATAAAACAAGATAAAGAACTGAAATGTAAAGACTCAAAGGATTGCCGAGGGGTTTAGGCTAGGTCTTAAGTTGCTCTCTTTATTTCTGAGCTCTTGGGCTCTATTTATAGTAATTCCTAGGTTACAAGTTATTGCCTTAGCTATTTCTTGGCCGAATTTACAATGATTGCTAATAATTTGGTATACATTGCTTGTGTCTAGTCATCGGTGTGAGGTGGCCCTTTTTGGCTGTGTCTGCAGGCTGTCCTCATCCAATGGGAGCATAACAGCTGGCCTATGGGTACTGCCTCATAGGACACCCTTCAGCCCTTTTATGCTCCTGAAATCCCTGCGCATGTAGTCATCTTTTTCTTAGGTGCGTGCGCGATTGCAGGCTGGTGGTTACGTCCTTCTTATTTGCAGATTTCCAGCTGTCTTATCCGGGGCGGGCTTATTTTCAGCTTGCCCAGGTCCTTGGGACGTGGTACACCTCGACATGGCCGGAATGCAACCACACTTCTAGAGAGGCGAGGTCATTTGGAGGACCGAGGTCATTTGGAGGGGCAAGGTTGCCCGTCATCGAGGTCGCCCTTCTAGGTGAGGTCGTGGTTGGATGAGCTTACCATTGAGGTGGGGCCGTCTCAACTATTTATGTGTAAGACTTAATTTCCCTCTTTTGGGAGGCCCAATGAGTGGACAATTTAATATGGGTAAAGTTGCTCTCAGTGGGAATCGAACCCAGGATCTTTGTCAGGGCGTGAGCCTTGTGACTCTGATACCATGAAAGAATTTCACCTCATCTCAAAGTCCGAACTTGTAGAAGAGTATGAAATTAATTCATTTAATTATTTCCCTTAACAGTATTAGTTGTCTTCACTAAAGAGTCTTAGTTGTATTTTGAAAACAAACTAAGACTCTTAAGTGAAGACAGCTAATACTCTCCAGTAAAAACAACTAATACTCTTTAATGAAAACAACTAATACTCTTCAATGATTCATGTATAAACTAATTTCCCTTTATAAATACTCATGATTATTTTATACAAGATAGAGGATGAAAATATTTTAAACCATCAATCCAAAAGTAAAACGAAAATATGATAAACTATACGGAAATCTAAAAGAAAATAGAGGATAGTTCGATTATCGGTGAATTATTGTAGGGACAATGTCAGTTTTGAGTTGATCCCAAAGACCCTTAAAAGATGAATTAGCCTAAGTGTTGTAGTAGTTAGGCTAGTCTTGTTAGGTTAGAATATTTTATATTCACAGGTATACAATGAGAGTACTCATTGTTGACATTCAAGACTGAAGCCTGAAGAACACAAGAGCACCATCACTGAGCTTAAGTTAGTTTTTCTAAGCTGACTATTTGAGCGTCGGGATGAAGAGTATGATCATGAGATCATTGCTCACTTAGCCTGATTGGAACAGGACTGCACTAAGTGATATAGGAAAAGACTTGGAGTAGGATCCAAGCAAACAAAAGGAATGTCAGCACTGGATCACGTACGTAGATGAGGACAAACCTGAACTCAGAAAGGACAAGACTGAACTGAAGAATGGGTTTTGACATTCTCACCGTGTTAGGATATAGATTAGATGTTTTGAAGATGTTAAAACAAGAACTTGTAATAGGACTAGCTGAACCTGTTAGTCAGCTACAGATTAGTCTAGGTCTAGAATAGGTCTTTGGTTAAGGGGGAAGAAATCTGTGCAGACCAGAGAAGGTCTACCAGATGAGGTCTACCAGATGAGGTGACCAGATAAGAGGTGACCAGATGAGATGTCCAGAGCAGAAGAGTCACCAGAGCAGATGAGGTCCAGAGGAGTCTGACCAGATGAGCTTGGACCAGAGGAGTCTGCCAGAGGAGTCTGACCAGATGAGCTTGGACCAGAGGAGTCTGACCAGAGGTGTCACCAGAAGAGCCCACCAGAGGACTTCACCAGAGGACTCCCCAGAAGACCTCTCCCAGATGAGGACCAGAAGACCCCAGACCAGACCAGATGAGAGAGACGGATTAGTTCACCTACCAGAAGCATCTTAGTAATCTGGAGACAAGGAGATTTTGGAGGTCATTGATGGAGATGAAGGCAATCTAGAGAGTCAACTGATGGAGGATTTGATTGCTTGATTGAAGTCAACTAATCAATCAATATAATCAATCTTTGATTGATTATATTCCTCCAATTATGGTTGTTCGAATTTCTAGCTTCCAACGGCTAGTTTATTCCACAACTATAAATAGGAGTGCTTGGATTAGTTCAAGAGACGAGAGTCGCGCGAGAGCACACCAAGAACACACGAGCTCTTCCAATCACTCACCTTGTCCTTTCTAGTTTATATACACTCTATTAGGAGTTTAGTTGGATTATTACTCAACCTGTTCATCTTGTTAGATAAGGTTGTTGTAAGTTGTAAGAAGGAGCTGGTACTTCCCAATTCCAGTGGTTCGTGAGAAAGTTAGAGAGTGAGAAAGACCCCTTTGGAGAAAGGGAGAGTGGACGTAGGATCGTTATATCCGAACCACTATAAATCCTTGTGCTCTTTATTTTTCTGCATTTAGTTTTCTGTATTTCTTTTAGCACTATCTTTTAAGGGTTTTCTTAAAAATAAACTTAAAAACGCCTTCCGCTGGATAACCATTTTTGGGACCAACAAGTGGTATCAGAGCAGTGTGTCCTACAGACCACTGTTTTGAAATTATCTCGGTGGTCACCAGGGCAGATCCATTTTTTTTGAAAACCCAAATATTTGTTGTGCTAACAAATTTTGCAGAAATGGGCTCAAAGAGATGCAGTAGAAGAGACACCAGGAGGTACTCCAAAAGAAGCATAGCAGATGAGGAAGATGAGGTATCCACTTCTGGTTCATCATCTAATTTTGGACCAGACGAAGAGGTTTGTCTTATGACAGACGAGGTATGCAATCGAACTCCCTCTTCTTCTTCTTATTCTTCGTTTTCTGAACAATCAGAGGAGTCTGATATGCAGAAGATGCTATTAGATCTCCAAACCTCTATACAACTTTGTCAAAAGTTGGAAGAAGAGAACACAAAGTTGAAAGCAGAAAATAAGAAGCTTTCACAATGTTTTAGCAACCCAACTAATCTACCAGCTGAACAAGTTCAAACTCTGGTAGAAGAGTCCATTGACTTGAAAACCAGATGTGATGAACAAACTAAGCTAATAGAAAAGTTGCTTGCTGAAAACATTGAGAAAGATAATGAATATACTCTGCTGGAAGCTAAGTTCGATGAACTCTTCCATCAAAACAAGATTGTAAAAGATAGTGAGGACAAGCTCAAGCTGAGACTGGAGCAGCTGACTATAGCAAACAATGCTGTGTCACATATAGCTGCCTCATCTCAAAGAGAGCATGATAAAACAGGCCTTGGTTATACCAAACCTGAATCCTCACCTGTTCAGAAAGAAGAACAGACTAGTAATTTTATTGATAAGGGTAAAAGGCCAGCTGACCAGGCAACTCAGCCTAATGGGCAGATGAGTCCTAAAACTCAAAAACCCAAAAGGCAGAGGAGGAATTTTAAGAAGGGTTATACCCAGAATAAAAGACCTCAGTCAGGCCAGCAGAGTAGAAGACAATCTGGATCTTCTAAAAAGAGGCAGAACCAGATGACTCCTACTCACCTGCAGAAGACTTTCAAATCATCTGCCAGACCCGCTGGAACATTTGATGGTTCTAGTAAAACTTATCCTTATCAAAAGAATTTCAAGTCTGTTGCCTTAAGACAAGTTATTCCTTCTACTGGACAAGCTCATAAGAGAAGAAGAGCCTCTAGAAGAAATAACCATGTCGAAGCTTCTTATGTTCAGTGTGTTTTTGTTGATATGTATGGAAGAAAGATAAGATCACCTGATCCAAAAAGGGATGATCTATTCTTGTGGCTTCCTAAATATTGTGCTAACCCCCCTGGACCCAGTAGGGTACCAAAAAGTTGATTGCCTGCAGATACACAAGAAGACCAGCTGATGTTTTGCTCCAATATCAGCTGAGCATACTTTGAGGGGGAAGATCAGTTGACCCAGCCTGCTAGAATCTCTATTTAGATGTTTCAAATTTTTCTTGTCTTGTTTTATTTAAAGTTCTTACAGTTTTAACATCATCAAAAAGGGGGAAATTGTTAGGATATAGATTAGATGTTTTGAAGATGTTAAAACAAGAACTTGTAATAGGACTAGCTGAACCTGTTAGTCAGCTACAGATTAGTCTAGGTCTAGAATAGGTCTTTGGTTAAGGGGGAAGAAATCTGTGCAGACCAGAGAAGGTCTACCAGATGAGGTCTACCAGATGAGGTGACCAGATAAGAGGTGACCAGATGAGATGTCCAGAGCAGAAGAGTCACCAGAGCAGATGAGGTCCAGAGGAGTCTGACCAGATGAGCTTGGACCAGAGGAGTCTGCCAGAGGAGTCTGACCAGATGAGCTTGGACCAGAGGAGTCTGACCAGAGGTGTCACCAGAAGAGCCCACCAGAGGACTTCACCAGAGGACTCCCCAGAAGACCTCTCCCAGATGAGGACCAGAAGACCCCAGACCAGACCAGATGAGAGAGACGGATTAGTTCACCTACCAGAAGCATCTTAGTAATCTGGAGACAAGGAGATTTTGGAGGTCATTGATGGAGATGAAGGCAATCTAGAGAGTCAACTGATGGAGGATTTGATTGCTTGATTGAAGTCAACTAATCAATCAATATAATCAATCTTTGATTGATTATATTCCTCCAATTATGGTTGTTCGAATTTCTAGCTTCCAACGGCTAGTTTATTCCACAACTATAAATAGGAGTGCTTGGATTAGTTCAAGAGACGAGAGTCGCGCGAGAGCACACCAAGAACACACGAGCTCTTCCAATCACTCACCTTGTCCTTTCTAGTTTATATACACTCTATTAGGAGTTTAGTTGGATTATTACTCAACCTGTTCATCTTGTTAGATAAGGTTGTTGTAAGTTGTAAGAAGGAGCTGGTACTTCCCAATTCCAGTGGTTCGTGAGAAAGTTAGAGAGTGAGAAAGACCCCTTTGGAGAAAGGGAGAGTGGACGTAGGATCGTTATATCCGAACCACTATAAATCCTTGTGCTCTTTATTTTTCTGCATTTAGTTTTCTGTATTTCTTTTAGCACTATCTTTTAAGGGTTTTCTTAAAAATAAACTTAAAAACGCCTTCCGCTGGATAACCATTTTTGGGACCAACACACCGACCCGCTGACGTGGACCAATGAGGAGAACACAAAGTCATGTACGAACACTGACTTGAACATGAGATCCCTACAGTTTTCAACGGGCAAACATTTAATGCATTTGCCAAATTCATGCAAGGATGGCTGCTGCATGAAGATTATGTCTGTTGAAGTATCCTACAAGAATGATGACTAGGATGCTATCTCTCCAACAGATAGTTATTTAAAATCATCTATAAATACAGAAGATCTTGACCCAAACAAGGTTACAGGAAATTTTAAAGCCAGAAATTACTCAAGACCCTAAGTGTTCAAAGCATTCAAGCATTCAAAGGAGCACTAAAAAAACCTAGAATTTCCCAAGTGTTTCTTAAGTGTAGAGTCTATTCTGTATTCCACTGAGCGTATCATAAACATCTTAAGCTTATAGTGATAATCCAATCCTTAGCATAGGTTTGCCTTGTAAGGATTATCACAAATAGTTGGAATCCAAACTGAAACCAAAACCCTAAAGCTAAGTCAGTGATAGGTTTGTTGGTGGAAGTTAGTTAGTTGGTTAGAAGGAAGAGTACTAGAACTCGAAGTCTAGGGATTAGTGAGACTGGACATTGTGCACCTTGGCACGTTAAAAACAAGTCAATCCTATAGTGGATTCTCCTGCTGAATCAAGATCATGGACGTAGGTGTAGCGTCCCTACTTAAAATAGTAGGAAGAAGTGATGTGGCACAAGTAGGAACACTACTAAAGTTTAGTTTTATAATTAAAAGTAACGCCACACTTATTTACACAGCGGAAGTAGTAAATACATACGGCCATAGCCTTGAGTTTACAAATCAAAATTTCTAAAATAAAGTATATTAAAACTTGACAGCCCGCCTCCGAGCTCATTCGTCCATGCTGGGATCCTCCGCATCTGAAAAATTGAAAAGTGGAAGGGATAAGCGTTTGTAAACACTTAGTGGAAAATCTCTTTATAATTGCACAAACTAAACATAAAATGCATATAACGTGGAGCCCCCGGAATTTCACCGGGTATATGCTTGGGTGGCGTGACCAACCCGTGGTGCCTGAACGACCGGACTATATGCTTGCCAACATAAAGTTGGACTATATGTGGGGCCAGTCGATAGCGGGCCAGACTCAAAATTTAACATTCGACGTTTAATAAGTGCAATTAAATAATAATATAACACTCGATGAAGAGCGAAGTGATTCTCCACCTTGCAAGTTGTACCTACAAGTAAAAATTTTACAATAGAAACATTTGTTACTTATCCCTTCATTTGTAAAAATTCACACATGTTTTCACATTCAAACTCAAGTCCTAACACATGAAATATTTCAGATTGTATTGGATAATTCTATGTACATTATGCATAAAATTTACTTATACTATCATATGTAATAAAATTAAAACTCTTCTACGACTCTAAATAAATTACAAAGTCTATATACTAATCATAGAAAATATCGAGTAATCGTTACGTAGTTCGTTTCTTAAAGAAACATTCATTTTGCAACTTATATCTTATGAAATAATTTACTATACTTAAGGACTTCATTAATTTCTATATTAAGCACTTTAAGACATAAAATAAAGATCATATAAAAATTATAAAGTCTCAAGAAATAGCATGTATTGAGCAAGTAATACAGTAATTGTAACTATCGAGTAATTAAAACACATAAACGTGTCTTTGCATAAAATTTGGATATTAATACATCAAATAGATTCATATAGAATTTTAAAGTACTTAGTATAGCAGATAAGGTCATGAAAATCTAGGATATTACAACCTACCCCCCTTAAATAAATTTCGTCCTCGAAATTTCAAGTGTTACCAGGATTATTGAGGTAAGGGTATTTGGCTAAGATTTCGTCCTCTCGCTCCCATGTAGCTTCTTCTGTTCCATGCCTATCCCACTGAACTTTAACCATAAGAATATCTCTATTCCTCAACCTATTAAGTTTTCTATCAAGTATTGCTGTGGGAATTTCCTCGTAGGTTAAGTCGGTATCCAGTTCTAATTCAGGTAAGTTTACTATGTGGGTAGGATCAGGTATGTACTTTCGGAGCATAGGGACATGGAATACATTATGTACTCCTGCCAAAGATGGTGGTAATGCTAGTCGATAAGCCAAATCTTCAACACTTTCCAGGATCTCGTAAGGTCCAATATATCTATGCTTCAACTTTCCTCTTTTCCCGAAGCGGAAAATTCCTTTCATTGGAGATACTTTCAAGAACACCTTATTTCAAACCTCAAAATTCAATTATTTCCTTCGTTTATCAGCATATGCTTTCTGTCGATCCTGAGCTGCTTGCATCTTTTCTCTGATTTTTCTTATTACCTAAGTAGTTTCTTCCACCAATTTTGGCCCTAACACTTTCTTTTCTCTCTCATCCCAACATAGAGGAGATCTGCACTTTCTTCCATATAATGCTTCATATGGAGTCATTTCAATTGTTGCCTGATAACTATTGTTATAGGCAAATTCCACTAAAGGTATGTACCTTTCCCAACTTCCTCCAAAATCAATGATACAAGCTCTCAACATATCTACCAAAGTTTGAATTGTTCTTTCCGATTGACCATCTGTTTGAGGATGAAAAGCTGTAATGAATTCTAACTTTGTGCCCAAAGCTTCTTGAAGGCTGTGCCAGAATTTTGATGTAAATCGTGGTTCTCTATCTGACATAATAGAAATTGGAACTCCATGCAATTGGACAATTTCCTTAATATAAATCTGAGCCAATTTATCCAATGTGAACGTCATTTTTATTGATAGGAAAAGTGCCGTCTTGGTCAATCTGTCAACAATTACCCAAATATAAATCTGAGCCAATTTGGGCAATCCTACCACAAAATCCATCGTAATGTGTTCCCATTTCCATTCAGGAATCTCAAGTGGTTTCAGCAATCCCGATGGTCTTTGATGTCCAGCTTTTACTTGTTGGCATGTCAAACATTTGTGTACAAAATTTCCAATATCCTTCTTCATATTTTTCCACCAGAATAACATTTTTAATTCTTGGTATATCTTCGTTCCTCCAGGATGTACTGTATATGGAGTAGAATGTGCTTCCACTAATATTTCTTTCTTGAGTTCTTCTATTTCTGGTACACACATTCTTCCTCGACATACTAATGTACCATCTTCACGTACTGAAAATTCTTTTGTTTTTCCTTCCTCGATCTTTTGCTTCATCTTCTTTAAGAATGTATCATCCTTTTGAGCCTTTGCTATTTTTTCCTTCAATGTTGGTTTCACAACCAAGGCATTGATCTTTATCTTTGCTTTGCGACTTAAGGCATCAGCCACTACATTTGCCTTTCCCGGATGATACAATATCTCACAATCATAATCTTTTACTAACTCCAACCATCTTCTTTGCCTCATGTTCAACTCCTTTTGTTCGAAGATATACTTCAAACTCTTATGATCTGTGTATATTTCACACTTACATCCGTATAAGTAATGCCTCCAAATTTTTAGCGCATACACCACTGTCGCTAATTCCAAATTGTGTGTAGGATAATTTTGCTCGTGTGGTTTTAACTGTCTTGATGCGTACGCTACTACTTTCCCATTTTGCATAAGTACACATCCCAAATCCTTTACTTGGCTTACCAGTTTTAAGTTTTCTTCAGTTAACTTTATCTTAGATTCCAAAAGATCTTTTATAGTTGATCTTTGCCATTTCCTTAACTCTTGAAGGTTTCCACCTCTTTTGTCAATTCAATGGTAGATTGAGTTGAGTTAAGATCTGCCTGATTCCCAGACTCAATTAACTTAGAGTTTTCTCTCAATAGATTTTTGTTTTCATCTTGGAGAAAAAAACTTGCTTCTTGCAACCTTGAGAAATCAATCATCAATTGTTCCAAAGCGGACTGAAGATTGAGTTCCCCAGTTGACTCTGAGCTCAGCTCAGGTGAGTGTTCTAGAGAAATGGATGGTTTAGATTGTACCTCTGGTTCTTCTCTTGCCATGAGGCACATGTCATCATCACTGCTGTCTGAGAACAGTCCATCAGATGACTCCAGATCTTCATCAACATCCTCAGCCACCATGGCTTTCCTTTCTCCAAATCTCCTGTCTCTTTTGGCTTGCCTTTCCTTTCTTTCCTTGGTGCTCAGTTGAGGACAATCATATTGAAAGTGCCCAACCTTCTTGCGTTGGAAACATCTATTGGCATCATCATTCTTTTCCTCAGTAGACTCCTTAGTCTTTGATAATGATCCTTCACCTCTGGTATAGTTCTTGTAATCTATTCTCTTTTCCAGCTCAGTTGAGCTTTTCTCTCTTTCTCTGGTGTCCTTTTGTGGATAACTTCTTCCTTCTCTGTTATCCCTGTAAAATCTTTTATACTTGCCAAATCGGCTATTAAGTTTCTCAAACCTTCTAGCCATCAGGCTGAGTTCCTCTTGCATCTCAGCCTTTCTTTGAGATTTGCTTGCCTTTGTACTCTTCTGTGGCTTTGGGGATTTTGGCTCAGTCTCCTTAGCTTTGAAGGCAACTCCCTTCTCAGCTGAGGTCTCATCAGGAGCCCTTTTCCTGTTAAGATAAAACTCATAAGCCTTAAGTTCTGAGAATACCTGTTGCATAGACATGCTGGACAAATCCTTGGTATTCTGCATCATCACTGAGTACACATCCTATCTTGAGGTTAACCCTCTCAGGATTTTTAAGGCAACTTCTCTCTTGGTGTAGACTTTTCCCAGAGAATTTACCTCATTCATGATGTCAGTGAACCTCCCATCAAGCTGGTCAATGGTCTCAGTGGGCTCCATGGTAAACTGCTCATACTTTTGAACAGCTACAGAAAGCGTGTTCTCCTTTATCTTGTCAGTTCCTTCACACATGAGAGCAAGAGTGTCCCAAAGTTCCTTTGCAGTCTTGCAATGGATCACTCTTCCCATTACAGAATCTGAAATGGTGGTGTAGAGAATATTCATGGCTATGAAGTTGAGGTTGTTTCTCCTCCTTTCATCTGCAGTGAAGTTATCTTCATCCTTGGGCCATTCTTCTCTTGGATCTGCAATTGTCTCAGTTGTGGTTCTAGGGTTAGGGGTCATAAAAATAAATGGACCTTTAGTAATTACCCTTAACATTTCATCATGCACAAAGGCAAGATGAGCTCTCATTCTGATCTTCCAAAAGTCATAATTTTCCACTGAGAATTGTGGAAGTTTGTGATGGGACATATGGTTCAAAGGATTAACTCCCATATTGTTCTCTGCTGGTGGTGCTACCCTAGCTGCATTATCAACCATAATATCTAAACAAGTTTATCAATAAGATCAATTCAGATGACCAAATAGAAAATACCTTTTTGGCACAAGGTATACTTAGAACAATGGTCTTTAGAACCACTACTCTGATACCAATTTATGGTCCCGAAACGAGTAAACATGTGTATGGGGGGGTATACACCTGTGGTTACAAATTTTAACTTTTTTAAAACTTATCAGGTTACTTCAGATGGTAACTCGTCAGTGGACTTTAAGTCTGCTGAGAATTACTTATGAAAGCTTACTGAGATAATACCTCCACTGAAAGCTCGAGACTTTCAGTTGAACTACTATCTAATTAGCTTTCAAATGCGGATTAGTGAGCCCTTTAGAAAACTCGTTTTACTTGATAAACTTTGAGTGAATAACACACACTTAGGAAATAGCAGAATGTAAGTACACAAGATATAAAGTGGTTCAGAGATGAATCTCCTACGTCCACTATCCTGATTAAACAGGAGAATTCCTTTCACTTGGAATTCCTTGTGTTATAGTGCCAAGGTGCACTGCTCAATTAATCTTCTCTTAGGATGATTGATCACTAGGATAATTCCAGGTCCTAGTTCCCAAAACAGACCAGCTTTCAGACTGATACAAATAATCAGCTTACTAACACCACTTAACATTAACTCTCAACCTAAATACTGAGTAGGGTTTTGGTTCCAACTGTTGTGAGATAATCCTTACAGTTTAGCTCAAGGCTTATGATGGATTATCTCTTTCTAAGGTTTGGATATAACTTTTAAGCTTGGTTATAGAAGGCTTGTTATGATCTCTACAAATGTGAAACACTTGGGAAACAAAGGTAGTTTCGAGTGCTTCTAAAAGGTTATGAATGTAGAGATAGTTTTGATCTTGTGAGTTTTCCTT
Source organism: Ballota nigra (assembly GCA_947034835.1). Classification (NCBI taxonomy): domain Eukaryota; kingdom Viridiplantae; phylum Streptophyta; class Magnoliopsida; order Lamiales; family Lamiaceae; genus Ballota; species Ballota nigra. The sequence goes on along the minus strand of OX344728.1, from coordinate 43,886,237 downwards.
ACATAGAACTTAGTACGTCCTTCTGTATTTATAGGCTTCCTTGAAAGTCTTCCCGCTGGTCTTGAATCTTCTCAAGTAGGTCTTCTTGTATCTTATTGGTTCAAACGACTCTATTTGAAGCTTCAAGTCTTGTAAAAAACGGCTGAAAGACCATGCCTATTCACCAACTTTCTGGGGAAAGCTAAGGAAAGACTTTTGGTACTTGGCAGTTTGGGACAGGTCGGCTGTCGGTAGAGTACACCTACATGTCATCTTCTCATTGGGCCGTTCAGTCTGCTTGCTCAGAATCCTGTCCTGCTTTAAGGTGGAACTCCTCTGAGAGAACCTTCTTAATTCTTCATTTATTGTAACTTCACTGAAATTTGTTTTGCCTTGTTCCAACCAGAATAACTGCCTTTAATATGTTTAGCATTTAATATGCTTTGTTAGTTCTCATCAGTGGACCTTGGTCCTCACCTGATGGTTTTAGTCTTCGTGAGAATGTACTTAGAAAAACATTCAAGACTTAGACTAATTCTCAGATTACTTGTCTTCAGCGGACTTCGACTTCAGGGGACTTCATCCTCCAATACACTCTAGAAATTTATAACTGCACTTCAGTTCCTTAACATTTGAACTGAATCAACTAAGTACTAACTCTACTGAACATTTTACTTACAAATAACTTAGAAGGAATATTTTGGCATCTTATTCAAAACTTAAGTCTATACAATTTCCCAACATCATCAAACTTACTCTTAAGTGCCTTTAGCTCTTACTTCCTGACCAGTTACTCATCAGCAAGTTCCTTCAAAATCTTCTCTCTTGGAAGGCGCTCATCATTGATCATGCCAATTTCCTGAGTTAACCTTAAAATTTGAGCTGACTCCTTAAGATCTGACTGAGTTAGCTGATCAGTCAGGTTTTGAACTCAGGACTCAGTTTCTCATTCTCCTTTGCCAAGAAGACATTAGTTTCATGTAGTCTGGAAAAATCAACCATCAATTGATCTAAAAAGATCTGAAGGTTCATTTCTCTAACTGAATCTGAGCTAAGATCAGGATTTTGACCAATGTGTGAACCATATGTACAGTTAGAAGTTACCTCAAGCTCTTCCCTAGCCATAAGGCACAAAATATCGTACTCATAATCGAAAAGAGTTCAAGCGACCTCTCCTCAAGACCATCTGAGTCAGTGGCATCTTCAGCGAGTTTAGCTCTCCTATCTGCATATATCTGGTCTCTTTTAGTCCTCATTTCTTCTCTTTCCCTTGCACTCAGCTACGGGCAATCATACTGATAGTGCCCACTCTTGTTACAGTTGTAACATGTTGTTGGTGTTGGGAAAATAGGGGTGCCCAGAATCTATTCGGGATGAAATTTAAATACGAATTTAAATACAATTATTACTAGCATGAATTAATCCTAATTAATTCAAATAATAATTCCAACAACCAATTTAATAACATGCATGTTGAATTAATTCACATATAATCTATGGCGGAATAAACAAGATAATATGTTATTAACGTACCTTTCGTAGAACTTGGCCTTTGAATAAAACAGGACTAACACGTACGCACTTTATCAATCCAAAAACCTTCTCAAGTATTCCCTTTTGCCTTATTCGATCACCGGTGGGAGATGCTTTCGAATAATTTAAATAACTAAGGAAAAAGAAAAATATCTATGCTCTTGATTTTTCCAACACATGGAATTATGTACTTGGGGATGAAATAATCATCCCATATTAATAGATAGGAGTGGCCGAAATTTAGAGGAAATATGGGCCTTGGAGAAAATCTTTTCTTAGACTCTAAGAAATCTTGAATATATCTCATATATTCTTTTCTCCATAATAAAATATTCCACAAAAATTTCACTCTCCTAAATATGGGGTAATTTTCGAAAATAAGAAGAAGAGAATCCAAGATTTGGATCTCCTTGAATATATGAGATAATCTTGTATTCCAAGAATACTTATCTTCCATAATATCTTTCCAAGAAAATCAACAAAATCTTTTCTCTCCTAACAAAAACAATTTTCGAAAATTATAAAAAAAATCAGCATAATATTATTTTTTTATTTTAATCACCTTATCATTATTAGGCTACTTAATGGGCTACTTGAGGGGCATTTAAGGAGAATTAAGATTGGACCTCCTAATGGACTTCTGAATTTTAATATTGAGCCCCAATATAATTCAATCCATTAATATTAATTATTACCACCAATAAATTAATATTGCACTATCCATCTTAATCCATATTACGATAATATGGGCTCCCGGTTATTATTTCCCGTGTTTAAGATTATCGAGTCCATTAATTAATTAAGCTTCTGAATAGCTCTAAATTATTTAATATATTTCACCTTGGAGTAAAGACAACTCAACATTATTATCCGTACCGAAAAAATTGATTCTTCACTTGCAAGATTTGGTACGATAAAACTTCTGAGCCCACCAAGGGGACTAATCACACGAGCCGTACTCGCACGCGTTTCTCCGTATTAAATCTTAGCAACCGTCGTATGATTAATATTACTGCCCAAGACATAAAGTTCGAAGTCACAATGATTCTCACCCAACATAAATCAAAGCAGTAACCATTAAGCACACGCGGTCCTATTTAAGTGACGGCGATTAAGAAATCAACAACCACTGAGGTCTAATTCTTCATATTTCAGAACAGAAGAATTTATCCTCGCTGTAGGTCCTCTTCAACACATACTAAATGTGCTAGTGCAATCTCTTAGTCAAGACAGACCAATCTGAGCCTTACACATCGACCTTTCACGGCGGAGTGTTCAATTCCACCTAGGTCGTGAAAATGTACGTTTTAGTTACAAGGAAACTGTTAATGTTGTCTTCCGTGATCGGGTATCACCATATTAACTACAATGTAACTAGTACCATATATTGAACGGTTTACAATAGAAATTCAACATTCAATCATAACTAAAGCAAATGTGATAAAAGAATTATTCTCATAAAACAAGTGTTTGATACACGAGTTATACGAAGTAAACACATACTTTCACGTATAACTCCAACAGTTGGCTCATCTCCTCTTTCTTTTCTTGGTTCAGGGTTCCTTCATGAGTCAGGTTCCCTTGGTCTTGATGAGCTTTCATTCTTCCCTGAGTGCCTATCATCACGAGCACGTCTCTGGTCACCTCCCTACGATCAGGTTTCGGGTCAGAATACCTCATTTTTTCACCTTGATCGCATCTCTGGTCAGTGTTCCTCCGGTCTTCATACCTTCTGGAACTTTGGTGGTTTCCTTCAGGTTTCTGTCTCTTGTGTCCTGACAGTACTTCTCGTATCGACCAAAACTTGAGTTTAACTTTTCAAAACGAGCTCTTTTTTGCTCATCTCCATCAGTGACTTTGATGAAGATTCAACAGGTTCTGACTTGGCTTTAAATGCCACACTCTTCTCTGCAGTTTTCTCCTCCTCTTCAGGTACTACTTTCTTCTTTCTCTTGTTCAGATCAAATTCCAACTCTTTGTGCTCTGAAAATAGTAGAGCTGAAGTAATGTTGCTCATATCCTGAGTGTTCTTGAGCATGATAACACTGTTATCCCATCACTCAAGGAGAGCATTCAGGTTTTTCGAAGAAACTTCTCTCTTGGGAACTTCCTTCCCCAGCATCACTATCTCATTCATTATCTTGATGAATCTTGACTGTATCTAATCGATTGTCTCCTCAGGTAGCATCTCGAACACTTTAAATTTCTGAATGACAATATTTCTCTTGTTCTCCTTAATCTTCTCAGATCCTTCGCACATCTGGTTCAACTCATCCCATAACTCTTTTGTCGAAGTGAAGTGCATCAGTCTTGCTGACTCCTTGAAAGACACAGTGTAAAGAATGATATTCTTGACCACTTTGTCTAGTTCAATCATCTTGATCTAGTTATTGGTCAGCTGGCTCCTCTCCTTCGGAACCACCCAGTCCTTTAACATTTGGAATAGTGATATTGATGGGTCCTACATTGATGACACGAGGCATCTGGTCATGGATGGCTTGTAGATGTGCTTCCAATCTGAATCTCCAGTAGATAAAGTAAGAGATAGAGAATTCAGGCAATGAAGCTTCAATTCTCCTTGAAGTCATGATGCAAAGTTTTCCAAAGAATGCAAACAAAGATCTGTTCAGCGACCACCACCAGTTTCTCCTCTAAAACTATTAGTATGCAGAGTCAGTGGTCTTTTGAACCACTGCTCTGATACCACTTGTTGGTCCCGCTCAAGTCTAAGTGATACGGGTATGGAAGGGGAATACACGTATACAAAATTTTCTTTATTTTTCTACAATGAGTCCCCTTACTCAGAGTCTAAGTGTTGAACACCGAATAGATAATAAACCTACTAACTGCACTGAGGTAAGTCAGTTGGCCAACTATCTATTTATGTTCTAGTACGGAAATGTGTGAGCCCTAAAAGATTTTAAGACTTGTTTATAGATTGCTTTCTAAAAACTGATTTTCCTTTATGAAGTCGTGATTAGAAGAGCAGTGTGCTGAGTTCAATAGTCAGGCTGATTGATTCAAGCTTGACAAAATATGCAATGAATTACTTATGACAATAATATCAAATGAGCACAATATCAAAGCAAGTAAAGAACACAACGAGATAACATAGTTCAGAGACTCAAGCTCCTACATCTACGGTCCTCATTCAACGGGAAAAACTACTAAGTATTGACTTGTTTTTAACGTGCCAAGGTGCACCAAGATCAGTCCCACTGACCCTTCTTCCTTCTAACCAACTAACTAACTTCCACCAAGAAACCTAATTGAGAGGGTTTTGGTTTCAGTTTGGATTCCAACTATTTGTAATTATCCTTACAAGGCAAACCTATGCTAAGGATTGGATAATCACTCTAAGCTTAAGTTATGTATGCTACGCTCAGTGGAATACAGAATAACTCTCTACTCAAGAAACACTAGGGAAATTCTAGGTTTTTTAGTTCTTCTTTGAATGCTACGAATGATTTGAATGCTGAGAGTTTGAGTAATTTCTGGCTTCGAAATTTCCCGTAACCTTGTTTAGGTGCAAGGTCTTCTGTATTTATATGAGACTTTGAAAAACTATCCATTGGAGAGATGGCCTTCTAGTCACCTTTCTTGTAGGATACTTCAATGGACATAATCTTCATGTAGGAGTCATTCTTGCATGGATTTGGTAAATGCATTAAATGCATGCCCATTGAAAACTACAGGGATGTCAGGTTCAAGTCAGTGTTCGTACATGACTTGTCACGCTCTGATTGGTCCACGTCATTGGGTAGGTGAGAATGTCAGAACTTATTCTTCAGTTCAGACTTGTCCTTTTTTAGTTCAGGTTTGTCCTCATCTACATACACTTTCTAGCGCTGACATTCCTTTTACTTGCTTAGATCCTGCTCCAAGTCTTTTCCAAATAACTCAGTGCAGTCCTTTTCCCTTCAGGTTGAGTTAGCAATGATCTCAGGATCATGCTCTTCATCCTGACACTTATTCAGCCAGCTTACATAGACTGCCATAAGTTCAGTGATGGTGCTCTTGGTGTCTTAAGGTTTTATCTTGAGTGACATCAGTGAGTTCTCCTCTCACTGAGTACCTGTGATTATAAAATATTATATCCTTACATGACTAGCCTGACCAATACAACACTTAGGAAAAATTCATCTTTTGAGGGTATTTGGGATCAACTCAAAACTGACATTGTCCCAATAGTTTGATTTCGAGTGCTTCTTTTGAATGCTTTGAATGTGTAGAGAGTGCTTGATTTTTGAAATTTCATGTGCACGATCTTCTGTATTTATAGGCTTCTTGAACATCTTCCCGTTGGATTTGAAATCTTCCCAAGCAAGCCTCTTGTTCTGATTGGTTCAAACGACTCTTTTTAGCATTATGTCGCATCAATGATTGCCATGAAAGTCTTCCCTGCAACCAGCTCTCTGGAAAAAGACATAGCTTGACTTTGGTGTATGTCAGTCTGCAACAGGTCAGCTGTCAGTGCAGTACACCTACGTGTTATCTCCTCATTAGACCGCGTAGTCAACTTTTTGTAGAGCCTGTCTGGGTTTAAGGTTGAACTCCACTGAAAGAACATTCCTTTCCTTCATTTAATGTATGTGTGCTGACATTCCTTTTTCCTTATTTCCAACCGAAAAAACTAACAGCCTTTAATGTGTTTGGTATTTAATGCTCTTGTTAGTCTTCATTAGTAGAGTTCCAAAACCTCTACTGATAGTATTCCTTTAACATAAATGCACTTAGGAAATATTCATGCTTCAGGTGACTTCTTCAGTTGTCTTCACTTCAGTAGATTTCTCTTCTTAGTAGACTTCTCTTGTAAAGTAATACATACTGGACTTTAGCAAATACACTTCAGTTCCCTGACAAGTGAAAAACTAACTCTACTAAATATAGTTTACTTATATTTCATAGTGAGAACCTTTTGGCATCTTAATCAAAACTTACAACAAGAGTATTTCCCAACAATACTCATATTTTATAGATGACTTTAACATACTTCAACATACAAACCTATCATGCTCACAAGATCACATACAACACATATTTAAAGAGTTATGAAGTAAGGGTTGTTTCCAACCTTTTGGGGACTTTTCTTTTAAGCTAAGAGGGTCTATTTAGCTCTTGAAGTTCTTGTGAAATAGTGGAAATGAAGCTCCTTGGATGGAAGTGCTAAAACAACAAGATTACAAGTTAGAATCCTATAGTTTGAAGATAACTAGGAAGATTGAAAGAATTGGAGGATTAGGTGGCACAAAAGGCCTCAAATCGTAACATTTTACCAAAGAGGGTGTATAGAGGAGGGGGAGTAACCTTTTACCAAAGAGGGCGTAACCTTATGCTTGACCTTGGGAACCTTCTAAGAGTGAGAGGAGGAGGAGGAGAGTTTTTCTCCTCATTTTCTTGCTAATGGCCGAGAGGGTGTATAGAGGAGGGAGAGAGGGATTTTCTTCTTCTTTCTTGTGGGAGTGTGGCAAGGTGAACACATGAATGGATTTGAGGGGTATTTATAGAGGGGAGGGGGAGTCATGGTCGGCCAAATGGAGGTGTGGGGAGAGAAAAATAAACTCAAGACTAGTACATGTACTAATGATAAAATAATTAAAGTACTTGTGCATGAATTAGGGGGAGAGATGGGGGGCTGATTTTTTGCCCTTCCTTAGCAGCTGCTGGCTGGCACTTGTAGGCCCCATGGGAGGACCCTAAAGTCCTCCCTATATTATTGGATGCGATATAGTTTTTGGTTTTGAAATCTGATGTTTTTCGGCTAAGTTTCGAGCTCCGAAAATGAAGTTTTGGATCGATTTTCATAAGAATAAATTAGGGTTTTAATTTTACTAGTTCAAAATTATTATTTAAATTATTTTATTAAATGAGTATTAGTTTGGGTCTGTAGTTATTCGTAGGGTAAAAAATTGGAGGTTTTTCGCCCAACTTTTGGCGACAAGTATTTAATTTTTTGATCAATAATTATAAGCATTATTAGAGCATTGAAATGGCCATTTGGAATTTGTATTTTATTTATTTTATCAATTCATGAATTTATTTCATCAGTATTAGTGCTGGGAGTGCCTCCGGTTCGACTTTCTCATTCGTCGTTTGGAAAATCAGTGAAATAGAGTTATTGTCCTCCTTTTAAAAATAAAACATGAATGCATGAACACAACAATATTAAATATTTATTTATATAACTCAAAATGGGTCGAGGTATTACAAAAACTTTGGTGATATATGCTTTGTATTATCTCCATTGATGTAACCTAGTTTCATCTGTTCGATACAAGCAACATTGTCTTCATATATACATTTAGGATCTTCAGTGGTGGAACTCAAGCCACTACTTCTTCGAATATGTTGATAATAGACCTTAACCAAATACACTCACGAACAGATTCATGTAAGGCAATGATCTCCGAATGGATTGATGAGGTAGTAACAAGAGTTTGCTTAGTTGATCTCCATGATATCGCCATGTTTCATATGGTAAATACATAACCAGTTTGAGAACGCCCTTTATGCAGATCAGAAAGATAACCAGGGTCAGAAAAGCCAACTAATACATCATTTGGCTTATTAGGGTAAGGGGTAAACTCAACATTTTCTTTAGGGTTACTTTTACATCAGTGGTCCCCTTTTTCTCTTTGTAAGGAAATAAAAGACCCATGTTAATGGTTCCCTTTAGGTATCGAAATATATTCTTGACACCACTCCAATGACGTTGTGTTGGTCCTGAACTAAATCTAGCTAATAAGTTCACTGAAAAAGAAATATCTGGTCGAGTACATTAAGCTACGTACAATAATGCACCTATTGAACTTAAATATGGAATTTTAGCTCCCAGTAGCTCCTCGTCATCTTCCTTAGGACGAAGTGGATCGTTCTTTAAATCCAAACTTCGACCGATCATGGGAGTGCTAACAGGATGCACTTTGTCCATGTTAAATCGTCTGAGCATCTTCTGGACATATGCAGATTGGTGGATAAAAATTCCACAAGCTCGGTGTTCTAGTTCAAGCCCTAGACAAAACCAAGTTTTCCCAAGATCCTTCATTTCGAATTCGAATTTCAAGTAGCTCGCACTTTCTCTTATTTCATCAAGAGTGCCTATTATGTTCATGTCATCCAACATAGACTGCTACAATTGCAAATCCGGAACTTGTTTTCTTATGAATACGCATGGGCACTATTCATCATTCTTGTAAACTTTTCCAATCAAATAGTCACTTAGACGGGTATACCACATCCGTCCAAATTATTTCAATCCATAAAGTGAGCATTTTAATCTGATTTCAAACGCACTCCATGGTTTATAGTCGCTTGATTTGGGTAATGGGAGGCCATCAGGTACTTTTATATATATCTCTAATTCAAGACCCCCATAGAGATATGCAGTAACCCCATCCATAAGCTGCATTTCCAGTCCTTTAGAAACTACCAAGCTAACTAAGTATTAAAATGTTATAACATCCATCATGGGGGAGTATGTCTCCCCATAATCAATTCTAGGGCGTTGTGATAAACCTTGAGCTACATGGCGAACTTTATATCTTAGGACCTCATTTTTCTCATTACGCTTTCTGACAATGACCCATTTATGTCCTACAGGCTTTACACTTGGTGGAGCTAGCACTACCGGACCAAATACCTGTCTCTTTGTCAAAAATTAAAGTTCTACCTGGATTGCTTCTTTCCATTTAGGCCAATCCGCTCTAGATTGACATTCTACAATCGAATGTGGTTCGATATCATCGTGCTCTATAATTTCTTTAGCAACAGTAAAAGCAAAAATATCATCAATTTGAGTGCAGTGTTTATCTATTAATTCATATGCACTCTCATAATCCATGGAGATTTCTTTATTCTCTGGAATCATATCAAACATCGGAGTATCCTCCAGTAATGATTCTTGGACCTAACTATAACCAAGTGGCCTTTCCGTTTAGGAGCCACGACCTCAACCATACTTCTACCAAGTGTGGTTGCAACACCTTTATCTGCGGTGTTGTTGTTGATAGGCGAACATCAATCCTTGTAGTGTGAATCAAGATTAAGCACTTTAACAGAAAATCAAGAATGGGGTGCTCTAATCAAACTGGGGAGTGTATAAAGTGACGAGCAACTACTTCGACGAACAACTTATAGGCGAACATGTTTTTAAGATCCGAGGCCAAACTTGACCGTTTAACCAAGTGGCAGGTGACGAACAACCTTGATAAAAAAAGGTGTATGAAAACGAACAAGGAACCAAGATTCCAAAGCTCATCTCAACACGATGTCCAAGCGAACAACTTCCAAGCCACATCCACAAAAGGCAAACAACTTTTGTTGAAAGACCATACTGGATCAATTAAGCCGACCTGGACAAACAACAATGAAGTCCGAGATAAGACCAAACAAGACTTTGTAACTAAGATTCAACTTAGATAAGGTCTAACAAGGTCAAAAGACACTTGTCTAGCATGCAAGCTAGGAAGTCCAAGAATCATGGATACCTCCTGCTTGCTAGTCTCTATAAATAATTATTCTCCAGCTAAGAAATACAAGTTCAAATTCACAAATATTCCCAAAACACACACAAATACACCTAAACGTGCACACACATAAAATAAATACGATTTCGACTTTCGTATTTACGATTTCCTAATCCAAATCTTCGATTTACCATTTACGGTGGTAATCAATCACATGTTATTGATTGGTGGTCTTAAACCGAACTAAAACAGTCACTAATCCTCTCGATTAAACTTTGATCACCAACAATTTGGCGCTAGAAGAAGGGTTCGAACCTCTGGTTAAGTGTGATTAATCAATAACTTCAAGTTTGAAAACTTGAAGATTGGAAGAAATCCTCAAGAAATCTTTGAAAATTCAAGAAAAAGTGTTCTTGGTGTTCTTCAATATAAAATTTGAAGATAATTTAATTTAAAATGCCTCAATTCAAGGAAACACAAGGTTCACGCTTGTCAACGAGAGCATCTCCTACTCGGGCTTCGTCAGCAGGCCATCAAGATCGTGAACCTAGATATGTGAACAGATCAAGGCTGACAGCTTTAGACCATAACCTTCCACCAGAAATGGAGGCCCTGGCGAGCAACCCTAATGAACTGGCTAAGACCATTGTTGCTCTCCAAACTATCCAGAGACAGCAAGAACAAAATAGACTATCACAAGCAAGGTCCAAGGCTAAACTCATGGAAGTTGTTAGAGCTAGATCTGTTAGGGACGAACAACGTGAGGTGGACAGTGCCCAAGTCCGGCGTGATAAGGGCAAAGCCAAGGTGGTTGAACCAATAGAGGGCCAGGCTGAGTCAGCACATGGGCGAGCAACAATGTCCAGCCATGGAACAACCCGTTCTAGTGCCCAGGATAGACTTGGCCAACCTCAGTATCAAGAGAAAGTTGCTCACCAGGGAGCAGAACATGGGCGAGCAACATTTGAACAACCTCGCCTATCGATCCATGAAAGACTCTCCCAATCTGCCTTCAGGCGCCTAGGGCCAAATGCGGCAAGCAACCCTAGAAAGCATCTCCAGGACGTGCCTGCTCCGAGTGAGGGACTGCAACGAGCAGAAAGGCTTGTGCCTTTGCTCGCCGAACAGCCTCCAAGCCAGGGGGCATCTTTGGATGAGCTGTCAAGTCTGAGAAGGGTTGTGGAGAGTATGCAGGCGCAATTGGACCAACAAAGAGGAGTGGGGACGACCAACTTGCCATCTTCTCCATTATCATCTATTATTCTGAAAGCCCCGACTAAAAAAAGATCCAATTCCCGGCAAGTATACAGTATGATGGCATTGCTGACCCCCGGGTTCATTTGATGAAGTATTTAGATTATATGGTCTCGGTGGGAGCCAGTGATGCCACCCAATGCCGAAACTTTCCATTGACTCTGGGGGACCGAGTGCACAAGTGGTTTTCAGCAATGCTACCAATATCTATGCACTCGTTCATCCAACTAAGTCGAGGGTTCATCTCCTATTTCCCAACGGCGGGATCATATTTGTCCCAAAAACACCGGTTGTCGGACCTAAAGCAAAATGACGATGAGTCGGATCGGGCGTTTATGGAAAGGTTCGACAAAGTGCTGTTGGAGGGGGAGCCCGTCAACAAAGATATAAAAATTGTCGCTGTTATGGCCGGGTTCAGGAAAGGGTCAAAATTATGGAAAGAGGTACGTCATAAGTGCCCGAGGAGCTATGCCGACTTCCGGAATCAAGCCGGCATATTCATTTCCATGCATGAGGCCTTGCAAGCAAACTTGGGAGAAAACAAAGCTGGACCCAAGGAGAACAACAAGAAACCTGGCGGAACGGGCTACCGAGTCCCGAAGAACATGAAAGCATTCAATGAAGGGACGGAGCTTAAGGAAAAATTGAACCAGGTGCTAACAGTATCAGTTGATACTGTATATGAAAATGTTAAAGAGAATGAGTTGCTCTCCTCTCCGCGAAGAATCCGTCAGGATACCGGCAAACTCAACCCTAACAAGTATTGTGCCTACCATCAAAGCGTGGGGCACTTTACTTGTGAGTGTAGAGATTTGCTCAAACAACTTTGGCAGTTTTACGAGGAGGGAAAGCTCTCCGATTTTGTTAAAAGATAACCTAGAAAGAGAGCCCGGGAGAATAACTCCGAAGATGAGGATGATGATCAGCCTCAGAAAAATAATAAACCCGGGCGACCAGTTCTAGCCGTTGCTGCTCGTCCACTGGAGGACCTATACATGATGGAACCCGCGGGACCAGTGGAAGGATGTTCTGATGGACGACCGCCAATCTCCAACCAAAAAAGAAAAGCCGAATTGCGAGCGATCGACCAAGTACAAGGAATGGGGGTTGAACAATCCATCATGCAAACAACAGAACTAACCTTTACTGAAAAGGATTTGGAGGGAATATTGACCCCCCACAACGATTCGCTCGTGATCTGTGCTAAGATCATGGAGACCAGGGTGCACAGATTATTGGTGGATACCGGAGCCTACACCAACATCCTTTTCAAGAAGACGCTCGATCAACTTGGAGAATACTCGGGCTATATATGAGACTCAAATCATAGAATCTAAGGCTTCGAAAATGCTGTTACAGCCCGTTAGGGGAGATTAGGTTGTCCGTTCAGCTTATAACAGTCGAGGAACCCGAGAAAAATATAACAAGAATGGTATATTTCTTGGTCGTAGATCAGAAATCGACCTATAATGGGTTTCTTGGTCGACCTTTTCTAAATGAATTTAAAGCTGTATGTTCAACTTACCATTATTTCCTAAATTTCCCAACAGCAAGTGGAGCAGGCACGATCAAGGGATATCAAAGAAAGGCTCAGGAATGCCTCCTGCAGTTACAAGCAAAGCAAGCATTGGTATCCATGATGGAAGCCATCCCCAGCTATTCTGTTGATGAACCAATACTGGAGAGCATGATGGACATTGAAGATGACCATATGGATACGGACGAACAACACCTTGACGAGCAAGTGTTGGACGAACAACTTATCACCACCCCTGGAGAACTTCACTCTGACGAACAACAAAGGGGTGGCGACGAGCAACACTCACCAGATGACTTGGAGGGCCAGGTGTTGACTAACAACAATGAGTCCAGACCAGCAGATGATCTAGATCCCCGCCTGGGAGCAGAGCCCATGAGCATCGAAAATGATTTCAGCCCTGAGGGACCAATACTTGATCCTTGTTGGAAAGGACAAAAACGACGAGCAACTCAAGTTGAAGAACTAGAGGCGTTCAAAATTAATCCTGAAAATGAAGATCTCAAATTATACATAGGATTTGAGCTCCTTGAGCCTTACAGATCACGAATGAAAGAGTTCCTCAACAAGAATCTAGATGGTTTCGCTTGGTCTCATGCAGACATGGTGGGTATAGATCCAAAGCATGCTTGCCACAAGTTTAATATCAATCAAGCAAAAAAGCATGTCCATCAAAAACGGAGAAAATATGGCCCAGACAAATACCAAGCTTTGAATGAAGAGGTGAAGAAGTTGTTAGACAACGACCTAATCCGAGAAGCACTCTGTCCACAGTGGGTAGCAAACCCAATCCTTGTGAGGAAACCAAACGGGACGTGGAGGCTATGCATAGATTTTACGGATCTGAATGCAGTATGCCCGAAGGATAACTTTCCTCTCCCCCATATTGATCAATTGGTGGACAGCACTGAGGGTCACAAAATGATAACATTCATGGATACCTTTGTCGGGTACCATCAAATCCTAATGCATCCAGACGATGAAGAAAATACAGCATTTTACTCGAATAAAAACTTGTTGTGTTGGAAAAGAATGCCCTTCGGCCTCATCAATGTCGGAGCAACATACCAGAGGTTGGTGAACAAGATGTTCGACGAACAAATTGGAGATACGGTAGAAGTCTATGTAGACGATATCGTAGTCAAAAGCCCCCGAAAAGAAGTTCATCTCCAGCATTTGACCCAGGTGTTCGATATTCTTGGACATTATAACATAAAGTTGAACCCGAAAAAGTGCAGCTTTGGAGTCCATTCCGGAAAGTTCCTGGGCCATCTTGTTAGTCAACGAGGGATTGAAGCCAATCCAACAAAAGTCAAAGCTATCGTGGATATGCAACCACCACGTTCAGTAAAAGAAGTGCAAAGGCTCATGGAATGCCTAGCAACTTTGAACCGGTTCATATCCAGATCGGGAGACAAATGTCGTCCATTCTTTGAAGTCATCAAGAGAGGAAAGTTAACATGGACTAACAACTGTCAAAAGGCATTCGACCAACTTAAGGACTACCTGGGACATGTTAAAATTCTATCAAAACCCACTTCAGGAGAAAAGCTCTACCTGTACATAGCAGCATCAGAAGTGGCAATCAGTTCTATTCTTGTACGAGAGGACGGCAAATTCCATCAACAAATCTACTACGTCAGCCAAGCCTTACACGAACGGAGATCAAATACTCTCCCATAGAAAAACTGGCATACGCACTTGTCATGAGTGTGAGGAAGTTACGACCATACTTCTTTGATCATCAAGTTGAAGCGTTAACAACTTTCCCACTCAGACAAATTCTCCATCGCCCCGACACAGCTGGTCGTCTATTAAAGTGGTTAATAGAGATTAGCCAATTCGGGGTGACCTATGCTCCTCGAACAGCGATCAAAGGGCAAGCTCTAGCCGACTTTATAGTCGAGCTAACTTTCCCGCTAGATCCGACGAGAGGACTTGATCACCCCTGACATCTCTATATCGATGGATCTTCAACCAACGTAGCCTCGGGGGCAGGAGTGGTTCTGATCAGTCCTAACAGGCAAGTATTCACCTCGGCGATTAGATTTGGTTTCATGGCAACCAATAACGAAGCTGAATATGAAGCTCTCATTGCTGGTCTTCACCTATCCCTTGTCGTGGGTGTCAGACGACTGCAAATATTTGGCGATTCACAACTGATTGTGAACCAAGTTCGAGGGGAATATGTGGTCAAAGACGATCAAATGATCGAGTATCAACGGATTGTTGCTCATCTGATATCCTAATAGATCAAGTCTTCATCGAACAAATTCCGAGGACAAGCAATATACAGGCAGACGCGTTGGCCCGACTAGCAACAAACGAAGGGCCAGCAGAGTTGACCGATATTATATACACAAAAATGAATGACCCATCAACAACAAGTTATAATGTCAATCAACTCGACGAACAAACAAATGAAGAAGAAGATTGGAGAACAAGTATAGTCAAATACTTGAAAAGTGGGGAAAAACCAAACAACTCTTTTGAAGCTGCCAAGTTAACAAAGCAAGCCGTCAGATACACTCTGATGGGTGAGCAGTTTTACAAAAGGGGAATATCAGTCCCACTTCTCAAATGTTTGCCTAGGGGGCAAGGACGAGCAATACTCGAAGAAATACATGCCGGAGTATGTGGAAATCACACTGGAGGAAAGCCTTGGCGTACAAAACTATCAGACAAGGCTATTGTTGGCCGACTTTACGTCAGGACGCAATCAAGAAAGCAAAAACTTATCATCAATGCCAAATTTTTACCCCAAACATTCATACCCCGACTCAACAGCTCGTATCAGTTTACAGCCCATGGCCGTTTGCAAGATGGGGGATGGACATTATTGGCCCTTTCCCGGCAGGAGTAGGAAATGTTCGATTTGCCGTCATAGCAGTCGACTATTATACGAAATGGGCAGAAGCAGAGGCCATGGTAAAGATTACGCAACAGAAAATGATCAACTTTATTTGGAAGAACATTGTCTGTCATTTTAGAGTTCCACAAACCATTGTGACAGACAATGGTCCGCAGTTTGATGGGAAAGAGTTGAGAGACTTCTGTGTGAAGTGGGGGATCAAAAAACATTATTCTACTCCCTATCATCCCCAGTCGAATGGACAAGTCGAAGCTGTGAACAAGACAATCAAGCATACATTAAAAGTACGGCTAGCAGAGAGCAAAAACAGTTGGTGTGAAGAACTTCCGGAAGTCTTGTGGGCATACAGAGTTTCTCCCAGGTCAAGCACCGGAGAAACACCTTTTGCAATGGCTTTCGGAACAGAAGTTGTGATACCAATCGAGTTAACGAATAAATTTCTTAACAGTGTATACGATATCGAAGATATGGAAGGCAAGCCGGCCCAATACTCCTGAAACACTGTACATCTAAAGAAGTACTACCAATAAGTCGAACAAGTTCTTGATTGGGCGAACAAATGTCTTGGGGGGGCAAGTGAACCAAGTAAGGCAAACCAAAAACTTGACTAATTTTTTGAAAGTTTGCTAAGTGTAGAATGAAAAGTTGTTCGACACGTTGTATAGTCTAGTGCTTTTTCATCTTTTTTAATTTTAGACAAAATTGATCGGCAAAAATACTATAAGCGAGCATGTTTTAGTTAGTGTTCAAAGTTGTTCGTCAGGTTGTATATGTTAGTGACGAGCAGTCTTACAACACTTGTACATTTTTCACAATGTAAATATAGTTGTTCATTGAAAGAAAAGTCCAAAGTTCGAGGTACAAGTCCATCTTTAAGGACCAAAGCCACTTAAAGGTTGTTCATTTTTGAAAATGAACATAACCTAAGGCTAAACCCTGATTCCATCAAAAGGTGAAGTTCAAATCGAACAAGAGCCCAAAATTATATGTTATAATTGCAAAAGCATTAAACAAAAATGCAAAAGACAATTAACATGTAAAGAGAAAATGAGCGAACAAAAGTGACATTCATTAAATCAAAAAGGCTTTGAAGCCTAAAAAATAGTACAAGTGTAAAGTACTACAAAAAGCAAAAAACTATTACAAAAGAAAGGAAAAAAAGTCTTAAGTCCTAAATCTATTGCTGCTTGGCGGGAGGAAGATCTTGAGTCTGGTTGGCGGGAGGATCAACAATCATGTCTCTAGCCATGTCCTCAGCGGATTTTTGCTCCATTTCCTTAGCAGTCTGCTCGTCCGCAGCAGCCGGCTTTTCTTCTTGCTCGCCCTCATCAACTAGAGCTGGAGGGCGAGTAATTGTGATACTAGGGTCAAGACTATCAATCTTGACCCCCAACTCAGCTATATCCCCCAATTGGATTTTAATGTTGTTCGGCGGGGGATAATTCTCCAAGAACTCCGTCAAGTCCTTACCCATCTCGTCCACCATGTCTTTATAATCATATGCATTAGCCATGCGGATACAGTCGGCATAGGCGCAGATATATCCTAAGTTTGAGATGGGGGAAGACCAGGTCTGGAGCTCAGCCTCAAGTTGCTCGCGGGAGAATGTGTTGGCCTCCGCCTCCCTTAGGCGAGCATTGTCTGCTTCAAGCTCAGTAATTTTCTGCTCGGCCGCGGATAACTTTTTCTCTCCCTCGCCGAGCAAGGTATCCTTGCCTTTCAGCTCAGCAGATAAACCTTGATTTCATCAAGATATTTCTTCTCATTTTCGAGGGAGATAGTGAGTTGATTGTTGAGATAAGCAAGTTTGGCCTCGTAAGTGTTGATTATGGAGTCCTTCTCTTCCGTTAGTTGCCGAGCAGTACTGGCATACCGACGAACGGCTTCTTCTTGCTCGGCCAACTGGGCCATTGCCTTCTGCGCCATGACGAGGCCGTTGGCATGATACATCATGGACAGGTGGAAGTTGTCCGCCAGCCCTTGCATGGAGATAGTTTTCTCCATGGGTCGTGTCCAGGCCCGGGCGACCAGCTCTGTCGCCCTGCGAACATGGTCGCCTGGGATCTCCCTTATATTGACGGGAGTCTTGGAGCAGGCATACTGATGAAAAGCATGTGCTCGCCTAGGATGGTCGTCAGCCTGATATCTACGAACAAGAAAGCAAGCAGCACTTAGAAAAATTTGCAAAATTAAGAAACGAATCTTGCTCGGTAAAGAAGAATGAATCCTTACTCGACGAATTTGTGGTCATCCCAACCTAGAAGAGTAATGTCCTCTGGGCCACGGGTTGGGGCCACATCCTTCCCAGCTTTGCCCACCCTATCAATAGGCTCAACAGAGGAGCGACGAGCAGCTTCTTCTTCGAGGCGAGCAAGATTCTTGCTCACCTTCTCCTCTCCCTTATGGCCAGCTGGGATATCTTGAGCCACGGGAGACCCATCAGCCCATTTTAATCGTTTTCCTCCATGAGGGGGGGTAGGAGAAGGGGGTGCCGGACGAGCATGACCTGAGGGGGCAACCTGTCGAGGAACTTTGGCCCCCAAAGGCTTGTTCGTCAGTGCAAGCACTTTGGAGAGGGGGTCCCCCTTCACTTTCCTTTCTTTTGGTGGGGGCATCTCGTGTACCCTTTGCTCCAAGAGACCAAAACAGGGAGGAACCGCAACAGTAACTTGCTCGGCTAACAAAAAAAAAAAGATTAAAGTCAGATTGTAGAGGGTACGAGCAAATATTCTTTTCTTCCTTGGCGAACAAGAAAGTTTGTATAAGTTGGTGAAATTTCATACCTGGGGGCACCTCAACTTAAGCCTCTAAGTGGTGGGGATAGGTGAATAGGCGAGCAGCTCTATGATACTTCTCCTTGCTCAGGTACTGGATGGCCCTATCTGCTCTATTGCGTAAGCCAACCAAACAAGAAGTGAACAAGAATTCGGTGCCAATCTCCTCCTCCTCCAAATTCCACTTGAGCAATCGAGGACCTGCGAGCAAACAAGAAAAGTTAAATTAGAACAATACAGTTCAAAGATGAACAAAAATAAACTTACGCTTAATTTTTCCATAAGCGGCAGGAGAGTTTATCCGTCCAATGCCACCGTGTGGACCGGAAGATGCTCGCCAGTAACCCCCAATAAAGAAGAAGTGATGCTTCAAGTCACGGATCTTGTTCGGCACCCCTTCCACCATCTTAAGCCCAGTCCTAGCTTTGAGATAGTAATAACCCTCCTCTCCAATGGGGCACTTAGTGATGGTCATGAGATAGTTGAGGTGATGCGATCAACATATCCCTCCAGGGCAAACAAACACATTGACCCCAGCAGGTTCATCCACCCAATTGGAGTGATGTCAAGGTTGGTCGCCTCCAGAAAGCGACCAACAACTGGAGGCAGAGGCAGCTTTAAACCGGCAATCAAGGTGTCAATGTTGATCGCCGCGCATCCTGGAGGTGGGCGATCAGCTTTCTCTTTTCTCCTGGGGGCCCACATATGAATGTCATATGGGATTTTGTAGGTCTCTCGGATCAAGTCTAGATCCTCCTTGAGAACCACACTCTTGATCTTGCTCGCCTGGAACTCAGTTTTCACCAAGTCCATAACTTGTCGTTGTAGTCTGTGGAAGCTGTTCGCATGTTCCTCCACATATGCTCGCCAGTCAAAGGGCCGACCAACTCCAATTGGGATCTCATTTCCCAACAACTTTGGAGATGGGAAGTTTATCCCCCAAAAAATTCACGGGTTAGTTCGTCAAATTCGGGATCTTCCGATTTAGCACTGGTCGAAGAGCCTTTGTCAGAATCTCTGCTCGCAGCAGCAACTACTTTCCCTCCAGATAAGCGAGCACCAGTATCCTCCACCGATCGAGCAACTAGGTCAACATTGGGGGTCGATGCCGAGGAAATCTCAAATGGAGGCTGATTTTCATATGTAACTATGGGGAAAAGGGGATTAAGGGTTTCCTCGGATTTGTTGCTAGAATGAGAAGACATAGGAGAAAGGGAGAAAAAATGCAGACGGCGACAGAAAATGTTGCAGACGGGGAATCCCCGGAGAAGAAGTGGCGCAAGGTCTCACATGGCGGCGATGGAGGGTTTTGAGGAAAAGAAATAAACAAAAACCAAAATTGAAGAAAAAGCACATGAACACTACCTTTGAATTGCACCGAAGATTTGAAATCGGAGTACTCGCTGGAAAAATCATGAAATCGACGGAGGAAAAGGATAGAAGACGGAGCACTGTAGCAAGAAGAAAAGAAGTGGGAAAATTTTCATTTCCCACTTCTATTTATACTAATTGGAAAAATGGGGTAAAACCCGTAATTTTCCCAAAAATTGGGGACCAAAATGACAAAAAATGTGGTCATTTTGCGAATTCGAGAAAGAGTTGGGGGGTCTACGAGCAAATATAGGGGCGCGTCACCTCGGGATTGATCGCGCGTGGGCGGCATGCAATCATGCCACCCACATAATCTTCGTACATCCCCCAGACCTTGGGGAGACGGAACGACGGATCCTCTGTTGCTCGTTAGGATCAATGATGTTCGTCCCAATCCTCATCAGTTTAATATCCTAACTACTATTGCTCACCCAAAGATGCTCGTCAATAGGAACATCTAGTCAGGATAGGGGGCAATTGTTGATAGGCGAACATCAATCCTTGCGGTGGGAATCAAGATTAAGCACTTTAACAGAAAATCAAGAATGGGGTGCGCTAATCAAACTGGGGAATGTATAAAGTGACAAGCAACTACTTCGACGAACAACTTATAGGCGAACATATTTTAAGATTCGAGGCCAGACTTGACCATTTAACCAAGTTGCAGGTGACGAACAACCTTGACAAAAAGAGGTGTATGAAAACGAACAAGGAACCAAGATTCCAAAGCTCATCTCAACACGAAGTCCAAGCGAACAACTTCCAAGCCACATCCACAAAAGGCGAACAACTTTTGTTGAAAGACCATACTGGATCAATTAAGCCGACCTGGACGAACAACAATGAAGTCCGAGATAAGACCAAAGAAGACTTTGTAACTAAGATTCAACTTAGATAAGGTCAAACAAGGTCAAAGGACACTTGTCTAGCATGCAAGCTAGGACGTCCAAGAGTCATGGACACCTCCTGCTTGCTAGTCTCTATAAATAGTTGTTCTCCAGCTAAGAAATACAAGTTCAAATTCACAAATATTCCCAAAACACACACAAACACACCTAAACATGCACACACACGAAATAAATACGATTTCGACTTTCGTATTTACGATTTCCTAACCCAAATCTTCAATTTACCATTTATGGTGGTAATTAATCACACGTTATTGATTGGTGGTCTTAAACCGAACTAAAACAGTCACTAATCCTCTAGATTAAACTTTGATCACCAACAATTGTGCCCTTTATTTGGGACTTCTAACCTTGCAGGCACATTTGCAGCTGGTATATGAGACCTAGTCACTTTGGCAATATCAGTAATGAATTAGGCATCGAATCTACTACGTTCTGATGGTCAATTATTCTTTTAACTTCACTTTCACATTGTGAAGTTTGGGGATCAAAATGAGACAGAGAGGGGACAGACCACGACAATTTATGTTGTTCCCTTAGAAAGTTCTTTTTCTTATCGCCCCCAAACGATGGGAAGACTGTCTCATCAAAGTGACAATCTATAAATCTAGCGGTAAATATGTCACCTATCAAGGGTTCTATATAGCGGATAATTGTTGGGCATTCATATTCAACATAAATGCCTAATCATCTTTGAGGACCCATTTTAGTGCGATGTGGGAGCGCAATAAGCACATATACTACATAACCAAATATGTGTAGGTGTGAAATGTCAGGCTCGTGTTCAGTTACCAACTGGTATGCAGAAAATGGTTGGTCAATAGTGGTTCTGAAATGAATAAGTAAAGTTGAATGCAATATTGCATACCCTCATGCAGTGATAGGCATGTTGATGCGCATAACCAGTGCCCTAGCCACCATTTGTAGTCTTTTAATGGTGGCTTCTGCGAGACCATTTTGTGTATTAACATGGGGTACAGGATGCTCTGTTGGGAAATTGTATAGACTTAAGTTTTGATTAAGATGCCAAAATGTTCCTCCTAAGTTATTTGTAAGTAAAATATTCAGTAGAGTTAGAGTTTAGTTAAACAAGTTCAAAGTGTTAAGAACTGGAGTGCAATTAGTAATTTCGAGAGTGTATTGCAGAATGAAGTCTGTTGAAGTCAAAGTCCACTGAAGACAAGTGATCTGAGAAATAGTCTAAGTCTTGAATGTTTTCTAAGTACATTCTCACTAAGACAAAAACCATCAGGAGAGGACTAAGGTCCACTGATGAGAACTAACAAAGCACATTAAATGCTAAACATATTAAAAGTTGTTAGTTAATCTGGTTGGAACAAGGAAAAACGAATTTCAGTGAAGCTTACAATAAATGAAGGAATAAGAATGTTCTCTCAGAGGAGTTCCACCTTAAAGCAAGACAAGAATCTGGGCAAGCAGACTAAAGGTCCAATGAGAAGATGACACGTTAGTGTACTTTACTGACAGCCGACCTGCTCCAGACTGACAAGTACCGAAAGTCTTTCCCTAGCAATCTACAGAAAGTTGGTGAACAGGCATGGTCTTTCAGCCATTTCTTGACAAGACTTAAAGCTTCAAATAGAGTCGTTTGAGCTAATCAGATACAAGAAGACTTACTTGAGAAGATTCAAATCCAACGGGAAGATTTTCAAGGAAGCCTATAAATACAGAAGGACGTGCTCATTTCTATGTACGGGAAACTCACAAGATCAAAGCTATCTCTACACTCATAACAATCTAGAAGCACTCGAAATTACCTTTGTTTCCCAAGTGTTTTACCTTTGTAGAGAGCCTAACAAGCCTTCTGTAACCAAGCTTAAAAGCTATATCCAAACCTTAGAAAGAGATAATCTATCCTAAGCATTGAGCTACATTGTAAAGATCATCTCACAATAGTTGGAACCAAACCCTACTCAAAACCCTACTCAGTTGTTAGGTTGAGAGTTAGAGTTAAGTGGTGTTAGTAAGCTGATTATTTGTATCAGTCTGAAAGCTGCTTTGTTTTGGGAACTAGGACCTGGAATTTCCTAGTGATCAATCATCCTAAGAGAGGATTAGTTGATCAGTGCACCTTGGCACTATAACACAAGGAATTCCAAGTGAAAGGAATTCTCCTGTTTGATCAGGACAGTGGATGTAGGAGATTCATCTCTGAACCACTTTATATCTTGTGTACTTACTTTCTGCTATTTCCTAAGTGTGTGTTAATCTCAAAGTTTATCAAAGTAAAACGAGTTTTCCAAAGGGCTCACTAATCCGCATCTGAAAGCTAATTAGATAGTGTTTCAACTGAAAGTCTTGAGCTTTCAGTGGAGGTATTATCTCAGTAAGCTTTCACAAAGTAACTCTCAGCAGACCTCAAGTCCACTGACGAGCCACTGTCTTAAGTAACCTGATAAGTTTTACAAGAAGTTTTAATTTATAACCACAAGTGTATTCCCCTCATACAACTGTTTACTCGTTTCGGGACCATCAATTGGTATCAGAGCAGTGGTTCAATAGACCATTTTTCTAAGTATACCTTGTGCTTAAAGGTATTTTCAAGGTCATCTGAATTGATCTTTTGATAAACTTGTTTTTATACTATGGCTGACAATACAGCTAGGGTAGCACCACCAGCAGAGAACAACATGGGAGTTAATCCCTTGAACCATATGACTTATCACAAGCTTCCACAGTTCTCAGTGGATAACTATGACTTCTGGAAGATCAGAATGAGAGCTCATCTTGCCTGTGTGCATGATAAAATGTTAAGGGTTATTACTAAAGGTCCATTTATTGTTATGACACCTAACCCTAGAACTATAGCTGAGACTATTGCAGATCCAAGAGAAGAACGGCCCAAGGATGAAGATAACTTCATTGCAGATGAGAGGAGGAGAAACAACCTCAACTTCATAGCCATGAATATTCTCTACACCAACATTCCAGATTCTGTAATGGGAAGATTGATCCACTGTAAGACTGCAAAGGAACTATGGGACACTCTTGCTCTCATGTGTGAAGGAACTGACAAGATAAAGGAGAACAAGCTTTCAGTAGCTGTTCAAAAGTATGAGCAGTTCACCATGGGGTCTACTGAGACTATTGACCAGCTTGATGGGAGGTTCACTGACATCATGAATGAAATAAACTCTCTGGGAAAAGTCTATACCAAAAGGGAAGTTGCCTTAAAGATCCTGAGAGGTCTAACCTCAAGATGGGATGTGTACTCTGTGATGATGTAGAATACCAAGGATCTATCCAGCATGTCTATGCAACAAGTATTTTCTGAACTTAAGGCTTATGAGTTTGATCTGAACAGGAAAAGGGCTCCTGATGAGACCTCAGCTGAGAAGGGAGTTGCCTTCAAAGCTAAGGAGACTGAGCCAAAATCCCCAAGGCCTCAGAAGGGTACAAAGACAAGCAAATCTCAAAGAAAGGCTGAGATGCAGGAGGAACTCAGCCTGATGGCTAGAAGGTTTGAGAAACTTAACAACCGTTTTGGCAAATATAAGAGATTTTACAGGGATAACAGAGAAGGGAGAAGTTATCCACAAAAAAGACACCAGAGAAGGAGAGAAAAGCTCAACTGAGCCAGAGAAGAAAAAAAAATACAAGAACTATTCCAGAGATAAAGGATCATCATCAAAGATCAAGGAGTCTACTAAGGAAAAAAATGATGATGCAAATAGATGCTTCCAGTGCAAGAAGGTTGGACACTTTCAATATGACTGTCCTCAACTGAGCACAAAGGAGAGAAAGGAAAGGCAAGACAAAAGAGACAGGAGATATGGAGAAAGGAAAGCCATGGTGGCTGAGGATGTTGATGAAGATCTGGAATCATCTGATGGACTTTACTCAGACAGCAGTGATGATGACATGTGCCACATGGCAAGAGAAGAACCAGAGGTACAATCTAAACCATCCAATTCTCTAGGACACTCACCTGAGCTAAGTTCAAAGTCAACTGAGGAACTCATTCTTCAGTCCGCTTTGGAACAATTGATGATTGATTTCTCAAGGTTGCAAGAAGTAAGTTTTTGTCTCTAAGATGAAAACTGTTAGGATAAATGTTGTATAGTTTTGATGAGTTAAAAACAAACCAGAGAATGTAATAGGACCATCTGGACCTGTTAGCCAGATGATGAACTAGATTAGGACTTAGTCTAGGGGGAACTGCCAAACCAGAAGACCTCACCAGAAGAGTCACCAGAGGACTTCACCAGAAGAGACTGACCAGAGGCAAAGGACTTTCCCCAGACCAGACGAGTCCGGACCTGACGAGTCTGGTGAAACAAAAGATGCTCAGAATCATCTCCTGATTCTGATGAGCATTCTGTTTCTTAACCAGATCAGGACCAGAAGACATCAAGGTTTCCTGGTGTCTAGTATTGCCTTCTCTGGAGAGAATCAGAGTTTGGCATTGGAAGCTATTGACCGTTAGTGATTTATATCAAGTCAACAAGATCAGGATTGGAAAGTCTTGAAGTCAATCAATCCAAAGATCTCACCTACCGAATCAATCAATTAGGGAATTGATTGATTGAAGCTTCCCTAAATAGAGGATCTGATTGGATTAGCTCTCCAACGGCTATTCCCTAATCACCTCTATAAATACAGAGTGCAATCTCAAGAAAAAGGGCTAGAGAGAATCATACGCGCACGAAGTCATACTCCAAGCTCTTGTTTATTAAGAATATAGCACTCTTATTCTGTACATACTTTAATATTCACTCTTAAGGAGTTGTTGGACCTCAACCTGTTCATCTACAAGATAAGGTTGAAGGTTGTGGTCTTTAGATCGAAGTTAGATCTAAAGATATTGTAAGAAGGAACTGGTACTTCACAATTCCAATGAGTAAGTTGGTTGTTGGTTGGATAGTGAGACCCCTTTGATCAAGGGAGAGTGGACGTAGGATATTCAGATCCGAACCACTATACATCCGGTCTTATTTACTGTTTTCATATTTACTTTCTTGCTTATTTTATTGTGCTCTTGTGAAAAGAACTTTTCTCAAGACATTCCTTTTAAAGCTTCCGCAATTTATCAATCTAGTGAGACCAACAAAAACAAAAATCACCTGAGAGAAAACACTAAGTTAATTGAGTCTGGGAATCAGGAAGATCTTAACTCAGCTAAGTCTACCATTGAATTGACAAAAGAGGTTGTAACCCTCAAGAGTCAAGGAAATGGCAAAGATCAACTGATAAAAGATCTTATTGAATCTAAGACAAGGTTAACAAAAGAGAATTTGAAATTGGTAAGCCAAGTAAAGGAATCTCTCCTGAAAATTGATGTCTTACAAAAATCTGAAGAGACTTTGTTAAAAAGGATTGATGCTATCAACAAACCCTCTCTTGCCATAGAAGAGATTCAAAACCTTCAAATCAATCCTAATAACAAATGTGGGATTGACTTTATTCTAAAACCTTCAGAAGGTCCTCTTAGTGTTGCTTCTTCAAGTGGCACAAAGAGAGTTTTTATTAAGTCTGTGACATTTCAACCACAGATTTTGGATAAGGGAAAAAGACCAGCTGAGGTCCAACAAAAGAGAACTCAAACTGAGCCAAAACCAAATGGAAAGGCTCAGCTGACTAATCAGAATAGATCTCAGCAGAGGTATTGTCAGCTGAGGTCTTCATAGATGAAGCAACCTCAGCTGAGAGCACCCAGGCATGAGCATTCCTCAAGGAATGACTCATACAGAAAGAATGAAAAGAAGGTTCCTGTTCCTTCAAAGGCTGACACCCATAGAAAGTTTACTCCCAAGGCACAAAGGGAGATAACAATCTATGTAGATATTTATGGAAGACAAATTAGCCAATCTAAAGTGATTAGAACTGTGGGGCAAATTTGGATTCCGAAAGGTACAGCTACCCTGGTAGGACCCAACACCAAATGGGTACCTAAAGCTTGATTTTGAATGCAGGGCTCAGTGGACCTCAACAAAGGAGATGCTCTAAAATCTTCAGTCTGGTACTTGGACAGTGGATGTTCTAGGCACATGACTGGCAACAAAGATCTCCTGACAGAATTTGTTGAGAGAAAAGGTCCACAAGTCACCTTTGGTGACAACTCACAAGGAGCCACTAAAGGTTATGGTACTTTAATCATTGGCTCAGTAAGAGTAAGCATTATATCCTTTGTCAGTGGACTTAAGCATAATCTTCAGTCCATAAGTCAATTCTGTGATAAAGGATACAGTGTTGAATTTTCATGTAACCTGTGTTTTGTCAAGAATATATCTTCACAACAGGTACTACTAACTGGGTCAAGGAAGGGAAATATCTATCTTGCAGATTGGAAATCTTGCACACCAAATGCATGTCTTATTGCTAAAAGCTCAACTGACACTAATTGGTTGTGGCACAAAAGACTAAGTCATTTGAACTTCAAGATGATGAACAGGATAGCAAGACATGAACTGGTAGAAGGAATGCCAAATGAGGTATACAACAAAGAACATATTTGCAAAGCCTGTCAGGAGGTAAAGCAAGTGAAAGCATCTTTCAAAAGAAAAGTAGCAACCTCTACTGACAGAATACTTCAACTGTTACATATGGATTTCTTTGGTCCAGTAACCCCTGTAAGTATCAATGGGAGAAAATATACACTTGTTGTTGTAGATGACTTCTCCAGGTACACGTGGGTGATATTCCTAGCAAGTAAACTGAGGCTGCCAGAGCTCCTGAAGAAAGTTAGCAATGAAAAGAGCCTGAACATTGTAAAGATAAGATCAAATAAGGGCACTGAATTCATTAACTCTATTATATCTGATTATTGCAAAGAGTTAGGTATTACACATGATACATCAGCTGCAAGAACTCCACAACAAAATGGAGTAGCTGAAAGAAGAAATAGAACTCTCAAGGAGGCAGCAAGGACAATGCTTGCAGAAGCTCAAGTTCCTAAAAGATTTTGGGCTGAAGCTATCAACACTGCCTGCCACACTCAAAATAGATCCATGGTAACCAAACTTCAAGGAAAAACTCCATATGAGTTATGGAATGACAGAAAACCACAGGTATCTTACTTTCATATTTTTTGTTGCAAGTGTTTCATTCACAACAATGGGAAAACTCAACTGAAAATCTTTGATAGTAAAACTGATGAAGGAATTTTCTTAGGATATTCTCAAATCAGTAGAGCCTTTAGAGTTTACAATTGTAGAACTCTTGTTGTGGAAGAAACACCAAATGTGGTCTTTGATGAATCTACTTTTGAGTCCAGGAGGAAGGAGAATAAGGAGGTAATAAGAAAAAGACTAACCAGACTGAGTATCAAGTCTAAAGGCTATCCTGAGAATTGTGTTGATACATACATCCCAACCTGGGATAATTTAGATGATCAACAATTCAAGGAGGTTACCCGAAGTCAAACCACTCCTCAAAGCTCACCTGAACAAGTAACTGAACTGATGAACACTATCCCAGTTCAAGAGGTAACAGATGTCAATGAAGATGTGGTAACAACTGAGACATTCACTGAACCCATCATTCAAGGGGGAACCAATGAGATTACCATTGAGAATGAAAATACCTTGAACGATGACTCAGGACTTCAACCCTCTGTCTTATTTCCTGAATTTGATTTTGTTCCTATATCTAGTGACTCAACTTCAGAAGAGTTAAACTCTATTGAAGGGCATCAGCCTAGGAGAACATGTCTCTCAGATCACCATGTTGAGCAAATCCTAGGTGATCCGACCTCGGGAGTCAAAACTAGAAGTTTTCATGGGGAAAGTGCCTTGTTTTGTTGTTTCTTATCAAACCAGGAACCAAGTTCCACAGCAGAAGCACTTCAAGATTCCAATTGGATCATTGCCATGCAAGAAGAGCTCAACCAGTTCACAAGGAATCAAGTTTGGGAGTTGGTGGACAGACCATATCACTGCAATGTGATAGGAACCAAGTGGGTATTCAAGAACAAGAAGGATAAAAATGATGTCATAGTCAGAAACAAGGCCAGACTTGTTGCAAGTGGCTATTCTCAAGTTGAAGGATTTGACTATGATGAAACACTTGCCTCAGTAGCCAGATTGGAGGCAATAAGGTTTGTTGGTCCCGGTACAAGACTGAGGAATACGTGTATGGGGGGGGGGGGGGGGAATACACGTATGCTAATTTTCCAACCTTAAAACTGATTGAGTCCCCTTTACTCAGAGTGGTAAAGAACTAGGAGCTGATAATACACCTACTGACTACACTTGGTGCGGGTCAGTTTGCTAACTATCAGTTCAAGTTCAGTGCGGAAATGTTTGAGCCCTGAAAGTTTAAAGTCTTGTTTAGTTTGCTTTCTGAAAAAAACTTGTTTTACTCAATTCTGAAAAGTGTTTAGTAGGGCAGTGCTCTTTTGAAGATCAGCCTGATTGATTCAGGCCTGATAAACTTGAATGCAATGAATGAACAAGTAATATGGCAAGTATGCACAGTATCAAAGCAGTAAGAACACAAGGAGTTTAACGTGGTTCAGAGTCTCAAGCTCCTACGTCCACGGCCTGACTTAACAGGAAATCCACTCAAGGGATTCTTGTTTTTAACGTGCCAAGGTGCACCAAGACCAGCTATCCTCACTGATCTATACAACTCCACTTACTAACACACTTACTGACTTACTCCCAACAAGCCTATCTTAGGGTTTTGGTTTCAGTTTGGATTCCAACTAAGTTGAGATTATCCTTACAAGGCAAAGCTATGCTAAGGATTGGATAATCTCTCTAAGCTTAAGATAATGCTATTTAGCTCTTGGAATACAGAATAACTCTCAGTTGCTAAGAAACACTTGGGAAATTTGAATGTTTTCGAGTGCTTCTCTTAAGGGTTGAGTGCTTTGAATGCTTGAGAGTTTTGAGTAATTTCTAGCTTGGAAATTTCCCGACACCTTGAATGGGTTCAAGGTCTTCTGTATTTATAGATGATTTGAATAACTATCCGTTGGAGAGATAGCCTTCTAGTCACCTATGTAGAGTGGCTTCGAACGGACATATCTTCATGCAGCAGCCGCCCTTGCATGGATTTGGTATTTGCATTAAATGCACATTAAATGCTTGCCCGTTGAATATGCAGTCTGAATTCAGTCTTCATGTCAGGTTCCGTACATGCGTGTCCTTCTCGGATTGGGCCACTCATCAGGTTGGTGAGAATGTCAGAACTTATTCCTGAGCTTCAGGCTTGTCTTATTAAGTTCATTTTGTCTTGAGCCCACCAGTCTTGTCCTGACGCTGAAATTCCTTTTGCATTGCTTGGCTCTACTCCAAGTCTTCCCTTGAACTCAGAGACATCCTGTTCCCTTCAGGACTGAGTTAGTAATGACCTCAGGGTCATACTCTTCATCACTGACACTTACTCAGCCAGCTTAGAGGACTGCCATAAGTTCAGGATGGTGCTCTTCGTCTTCAGGCTCTGAGTCTTGATTGTCTCCAGTGAGTTCTTCTCTCACTGAGTACCTGTGAAGTGTAAAATGACTAAGTACTAGTCCTAACCAAGACTAGCCTGACAAAGACATATTAAGGCAAACATCTTTTCAGGGGCTTTGGGATCTTAATCAAAACTGACCATGTCCCAACAATTTCCCCCTTTTTGATGATGCCAAAACACTGAAAAGATCCTCAAAACACTTAGAGGAAATATGATAAACCTATCTATAAGATAAGACAGTGTTAGAGCAATTCTTGATAAAGTACAGAATTTTAAACAACAGACAAAAAGACAATGAGTTTTTGTCTGTGGGCAGAACGTAATAGATTTCATTGATAGATGTGAAAATGATTACAATGAATCTAATCTATTACAACGCAGCCTTGTGAACACCTAGACTAATCTCATTTCAGGCTTGAGTCCATATCCTGCATAAACTCTTGCCTTTAGCTCGTCAAGTCTTCCAGGTTGGTTCACATAACCTTCAGCTTTAGCTATCTTCAAGACTTCCATCATTATGGCCTTTGTGTCATGCTTTTGAGTTCCAGGAACCAAGGAATGAGTTCGAATGGTGAACTCAAGAGCCTTCACTTGAACTTTGGCTGCATCAGCCTCCTCCAAGATCTTCTGGAATAGCTCAGGATGATTGTCCATCATGTAGTCAGTGAAGTGGGCATTGATATCGTCAGTGTCGCCCCACTTCTTCACAACATACCACAGTCTAACGAATTCATCCCTTGCATCAGTCCAGAACTCCTTCAATGTTTCTGAGACGAACTCATCGACAAAGGCTTCCCTTGCTCCTGATTCTGGCCTACTGATTTGAAGAATTGTTGATTTCCTAACTGTTGGCTTCTTCCTGTACTTCCTTGGCTCAGGCTTCGCCTTCTTCCTTCTTAGTAAGTTGATCACTGCATCATCTAGTTCTCATTGTTGAAGCTCAGTGATATCAGTCAGCTTCTCAACCTTCTTCTCCAAGATGCGCATCTTCTCCTTCTGAGCGATTTCAGCTCTGCGCATAGCCTCAGATTTTTCAGAGTGATCTCCCCATGCTTCAGCACATAACTCCGCCACCTACTCCCCTGAGTAAGTGATGGGATTCTTCCTTGAGCTCATGGGAGACGATCTCTGAACTGGCTCAGGTTGTTGCTTGGAAGGTTCATTAGCCTTTGCCTTTGTTGCCTCCTCCCTCAGCTTGGCAACAATTTCTTCTCCTTCCTTCTCCACCGCCGCTAACCTAGCTGACTTCCTCACCCTTAGAATATTCCCTTCAGGATTGGCTTCAGGGTCAGCTAGAACGGTCTCACCTTGGTTGACTGCCTCCGATGCCTCAGGGCGGGATCTTTTCTTCTTCTTTTCCCCCTTTTTGGCATCATCATTGGCCTCGAATGGGAATGCATCAGATCCGATGTTGATTACGAAGGAGGCTAGGGAATGGACATCATTAATTCCCTCCTTCAATAATTCAACTCCCATCGAAATTCCAGTCCCTGCAAAAGAAACCGAACTGATAGCAGCATTGACTTTCTGTTCAAAGACCTCCATAGAGAGTTGGAGTCTTTGTTCAGCCTTGGTGATCCTTTCCTCCACCTTCAAGGACTCACCGCTGACTTTGCTGACCTCAGTCAGTATCTTTGCTGACTCCTCAGTGGCCTTCGCCAAAACGTCCGCCACTGACTGAGAAGTGCGATCCAGCTTCCTTGACTCCAGCTCCAGTTTGGACGCTGAGTCCTTCATGGCCTGAGTGACGATAGCTCCAGTCTGAACTGCAAGCCTGTCAACTGCCTGATTCAGCTTCTCATCCCTGATCGCATCCCTCTCATCAAGTTTCTTGAGAGTGTTCCTGAGCATTTTCTTGGTGCGTTTCCTCTCATTCCTCACTGACTTGGCCGTGTCAGTCATCGTTCTCTTTAACAGAATCAGCTCCCTATTAGCGAGGGTGTTGTAAGCTGACTTTGTCCACCTGATGTGTTTTGCCAGGGCCTTGGAGTCTTCTTCCTTCTCAGCTCGTAGCTTCATTACTTCCTCCTGAAGTTCAGCTAGATTTTATGTGGTTTTCTCCTGTTTGACCTCCACTATGCTTGTGAATTCAGCACGGCCGACCCCGGTTATGATCACATCTTCATCATCAACGGCCGCATCAGTGATTGGCTGCTTTCCCTTGTCAGCCCCTGCATCATCAGTCCCTTCTTCAAGGTGCACTGAAGGCAGTTGTGAAGTAGTCAAAGCCGCCTCCTCAGGCTCAGCTAAGCTAACTTGAACCTTAGGAGCAAGTCCCTCGGAACTGAGAGTCTCCTTGGATGCCTCAACATCTTCCTCTCTTGTCTCAGGGCAGGGAATCCCTTCATCGACAGATGTCTCATTGGCAGCTGAGATGTTCAAAACATCCTCAGCCACTGGTCCACCCTTGGCACCAGCGTCCTTATCAACTTCCCCCTGAGCCTGAGGCTCAGAGTTCATCTCATCAACCTCCTGTGCAGTTTCCTCCACTGCCTTCTCCAGGTCTCCTCCCTGAGCTCCTTCATCATCCCCATTCTCCTTCTCGTCACCTAACAGGATGTCAGCCTTGCTCTTGGACATCAATTCAGCCACTAACTGCTTCAGGTTGTCGAAGTTCAATAGTTGAAGCCAGCTAGTAAGTCCAAAGAACGAGCAAATCTTGGCCTCCTCCGCCTCCCAGTGCTCCCAGCCGCGAGTATCCACTAGCATATGTTGCTCCTGCATGTTTGATTGTTTGAAGTCCAACCAAGCCTTGAGCTCAATCACATACGCTAGCAGCTCAGTGTACTTGTACAGCCCAGGCCAACACTTCCCTGCCCATTCTGTGGCATTCCCCCTGAGTGTGTTCTCAAGAATCCCACCAGCCATGTCCTCATCTAACTCCTCCTCCTCCAGTTCAAGGAATTCATCCTCTTCAGCTGAAATGGATTTGGGACAGTCTTTGGGATTGGGGTATGATGGAAAGTCTGCGGGGTTTGGAAGATTTGGCTCGGCTGACTAGTCAGGCTCATTTGTAGGTGAAGTTGATGGTGCTGACTCAGTAGGATGATTTGACTCTGAGGTTTGGGGTGGTTGGGGGGTTTGAGGTGTGGGGTCAGGGATGGAAGGTGTTTGGGTTTCAGGGTGTGGGAGGGTTTGAGTGGGTGCTGTCTCAGGCTGCAACGACTCAGCCGTCTCGACAGTCTTTCTCACTTCCTCCAAGTCAGAGGCTCCAGGAGAGCTTGACTTCTCCCTCTCACTCACTTCAGGCAGCTTCTTAGTAGGGGATTTTTTGGTTCCCTTCCTAAGCCTTTTTAGGGGCCTCTCACCCTGAGCACCCTCCTTCCTGACGTCATCGTCAGTTCCCTCAACCTCTGACCCGGCCTTCTTGGGATCAGACTCAGTCCCTGATTTCGTGCTCTTCCCTGACAGCACGATCTTCACCCTCTTCTTCTTCTCAGCCGCGTCCACTACAGGCTGCTCCACCTCCTCAGCTGCAACCTCCTCACCATCCTTACTCCTCTCAAGGAGCTCATCTACCCTTTCAATGAGACTGGTTGCCACTCTCTTGGCTTTACCAGCTGGTTTTTTGGCCTGACCCTTTGCTTTCGCAGTGGGATCAGTCAGCCCTAGCACTGAATAAGTATCACTCAGTGAGGAAAACATTACCTTCTTTGAGGAGAGACTATCCTCGAAGTCGAAGGTATACTCATGGCAAGCATGAGCTATCAGGATGGACATCCTCGTGCCGAATGGCAAGATGGCACTGACGGAAATGTGCTTCTTCTCCTCGTCTCGGGTAAGCTTGTCCAACCCGGCCTGATGGAGTTGATCGAGGAAGAACTGCTCCCAGTTCGCTTCCACTCAATCAGCAATTGCTCCCATGAGCCTCAGCTTGGGCAGACTCAACTGCTCGTGAGAGCCAGTTGCACCCATCACTATCTTGGACACCAAGTCCACCAGCGCTCTGTATTCAGGCTTCAGAGTATTCTTGTTCTGACGAGCCCTGAATTCTGATGACCCTGACTTGGTCCATTTCCCAAGAAGCTCTCCCTCTGAGTTCTCCTTGTAGGTTCTTGGGTTGATGCCTGAGAATGGCAATTTGAAGACTTCCCTCACCGCCTGCCTGAAGTTGATAGTGACCACCTCTGTGTTGTAAAGAGGTTCGCCGTCGCCGTCCTTCTCTCCCGTCGGCTTCAGCGCAGTTACCTTCGTGAAAACTTCCCCTTTCCGTAAGAACATATTCAAGTATGCTTCCACAACTATTCTTGGGAGCACGGAAATGGGGCGGGTGGTGAAGTATGTTTCCAACCCAGCATCGGAAATCCACTTAAAAACGGGTTTGATTTCCTCAACTGTAAGACAGGTACCTTCCATGGAGATGACTTGCTCCATGTGTACCAGCTTCTTTTCGACAACGTCCACGATCTTGTCGGTTGTCCAGTTGGAATCAAGGAATGCCATCGTTTTGAAAAAGAAGAGATTTTTCGAAGTTATCTGTGTTTGAGCAAGAGAAAACTCAGTGTGCAGATTGTGCGTTGTGTTTGCATAAAAACCTCAAATGGCACTCTTGATTGATAAGACTAAGTCAGTTACTCAAACGTGGGGTTGAGATTGATCCCTGAATTCGAAAGGTTTTGAGATGAAGGGCCATGATTAATCTCAGCGTCAATTAGACCCCATGTCAGTCATATTCCGTATAAAACGGACACGTATATGAAAAAGTAACTGTAGCATTAAATGCTCCGTGCGCGTGGGTTTTAAATATGAAAAGACGCGCTTTTAATGAAAACGGAATGCATTTAATAAAGATTTTCAGGATGAAGGACTCAGGGAGACGCTTGAAATTCATAGGAGCCAGGTTAGAACTCATACCTGTCAGGGAGACATTGTAGCACCCTGATACCTCGCTGAGTCGAGTCTGGCCTGAGTTCCCCCTAGAACCCTACACTGACTGCTCTCCCAGATCTAAGAGTCCTAACTCCACTGACAGTTCCATAAACCTCGATTCAGCCAAAGGCTTAGTCAAGATGTCAGCTCTTTGCCTGTCAGTGTGAATCTTCTCCATCCTAATATCTTTCTTCTCCACATGATCTTGAATGAAGTGGTGTCTAATATCCACATGCTTGCACCTTGTGTGAAGCACTATTGTTATCACAATAGATTGGAACCTGATTAGCAAACACTTGGTAGTCCCTCAACTGTTGCCTCAACCATAGAATCTGAGCACAACAACTACCTGCAGCCATATACTCAGCCTCAGTCGTGGATGTCGCCACTGAATTCTGCTTCTTACTAAACCACGAGATCAACTTACTTCCCAAAAACTGACATGTCCCTGAGGTTGATTTCCTATCAATCCTACAACCTCCATAATCTGCATCTGAGTAACCTGTCAGTTCTAAGTTGTCATCTGAAGGATACCATAGTCCCATATTGACTGTCCTTTTCAAATACTTAAGTATCCTCTTAGCAGCCTCCAAATGACTTCTCTTGGGATCAGACTGATACCTAGAACACACACCAACTGCAAACGTAGTGTCAGGCCTAATTGCAGTCAGGTACAACAAAGAACCTAACAGCCCATGATACTAAGTCTGATTTACTGAAGTCCCTTCAGTGTCAGGATCCATCTTCCAATTTGTGTTCATTGGGATCCTGGCTGGATTGTTGTTCTGAACACCAAACTTTTGAATCAAGTCTCTTGTATACTTGGCCTGATTTATGAAGATACCTTGATCAGTCTGCTTGACTTGCAATCCTAAGAAGAAGTTCATCTCTCCCATCATTGACATCTCAAATTTACCAGTCATCAGCTTAGAGAATTTCTCACATAGCTGATGATTTGGTGATCCAAATATTATGTCATCCACATAGATTTGGACCAAGAGAATGTCATCACCTTCAGTGATCCTGAATAATGTCCTATCCACAGTTCCCTTCTTGAACCCATGATCAGTCAGGAATTGAGAGAGGGTATCATACCAAGCTCTTGGTGCTTGCTTAAGTCCATAGAGTGCTTTCTTCAAATGGTATACTCTATCTCCAACCTCAAACCCGGGAGGTTGTTCAACATATACCTCTTCATTGAGTACACCATTCAGGAAGGCACTCTTGACATCCATTTGATACACCTTGAACTTCTTATATGTTGCATATGCAAAGAACAACCTGATAGCTTCCAACCTAGCCACTGGAGCAAAAGTCTCATCATAGTATATTCCTTCAGACTGACAATACCCTTTTGCAACCAGTCTAGCCTTGTTCCTTACCACAACACCATTCTCATCCTTCTTGTTCTTGAAGACCCACTTGGTACCAATCACACCTTGATGCCTAGGTCTATCTACCAGTTCCCAAACCTGATTCCTTGTGAAATGATTCAACTCCTCTTGCATGGCAATGATCCAGTTCGAGTCAGTGAGAGCTTCTTCAATGTTCTGAGGCTCTTGCTCAGAGAGAAAGAAACAGAACAATGCACTCTCACCATGGAACCGTCTGGTCCTGACTCCATCAGTTGGATCACCAATTATTTGATCAATGGGATGATCCTCTAACCATGTTCTTTTGCCAGGAGTTGTTCCTGAAGTACCTGCAATGTTAGTGTCTACAGGCTCATAAAATTCAGGAAATTGAACAGAAGGGGATGATCCTGAGTCTATACCAAAGGGGTTAACAAGCTCAATGTCAGGGACATTGATTCCCCCTTGATTAGGTGACCCAGGGACCGTCTCAGCTGCAACAGCATCTTCATAGACGGTGCTTACCTCAGGATGAGCCTGTTCCTCAGTCTGAGGCTCAACAATCCCTGATGTGCTGGGCTTAGGAGTGACACCTGATTCATCATCCTGATCGTCATCATCATCCCATCTCGGAATTGGCACAGTCTTGATCTTGGGATCAGGTTGATTCTTCAAGCTCAACCTTGTCACACTCCTTGTGACCTCCTCAGTGTCAGGATTCAACACCTTTGCCCTAGACTCATTAGCGGATTCATCAAAGACAACATGAGGTGATTCTTCCACAACAAGAGTCCTACAATTGTAAACTCTGAAGGCTTTACTAATTTCAGAATATCCTAAGAATATTCCTTCATCAGATTTGCTATCAAAGGCTTTCAATTGGGTCTTACCATTGTTGAGGATGAATCACTTACAACCAAATACATGAAAATAGGAAATACGAGGTTTCCTTTTGTTCCATGTCTCATATGGGGTCTGAGCATGTTGTTTGTTCAGCATGGATCTGTTCTGAGTGTAGCATGCAGTGTTGATTGCCTCAGCCCAGAATTTCTTGGGCAATCCTGACTCAGCCAGCATGGTCCTTGCAGCTTCCTTCAGTGTCCTGTTCCTCCTTTCAGCGACACCATTCTGTTATGGGGTTTGTTGGTCCCACTAGATAGATTAATTGCGGAAGCCTTTATAACCAAAATGTCTTTAGAGAAAATCTTTTCTAAGAGCACAAATAATAAACAACAGGTATTAAAGAAAGCAATAAATAACACCGTATTTATAGTGGTTCGGATCTGAATATCCTACGTCCACTCTCCCTTGATCAAAGGGGTCTCACTATCCAACCAACAAACTCACTACTTACTGGAATTTCCGAAGTACCAGCACCTTCTTACAATCTCTTTAGATCTAACTTCGATCTAAAGACAAACTTACTCCAACCTTGTCTAACAAGATGAACAGGTTGAGTATATAAACTCCTTACGAGTTGGATGAGTAATTAAGAACAAGGTGAGTGCAAATGCGTAGTGATCAAAAATCTTAGTATGCTATGTGCGCGTGTAGAGTCTCTAGAGCTTTTTCTTGAACTGCACTCTTGTATATATAGAGGGGATTAGGGCTAGCCGTTGGAGGGCTAATCCAATCAGATCCTCTATATAAGGAAGCCTCAATCAATCAATTCCCTAATTGATTGATTGGGTTGGTGGGATCCTTGGATTCATTATCTTCAAATACTTTCCAATCCTGATCTTGTTGACTTGATTTGAATCACCAACGGACAAAAGCTTCCTCTGCCTAACTCTGATTCTCAATAGAGAAGGCAAGACCAGACACCAGGCAACCTCGGTGTCTTCTGGTCCTTATCTGGTGAACAACCAGAATACTCAGTAGAATAAGGGGATCAAACTGAGCATCTTTTGTTCCACCAGACTCGTCTGGTCCGGACTCGTCTGGTCTGGGGAAGGTCCTCTGCCTCTGGTCAGATCTCATCTGGTGAAGTCTTCTGGTGGAGTCCTCTGGTGAAGTCCTCTGGTGGGGTCTTCTGGTGACTCTTCTGGTTAAGTCTTCTGGTCTGGCAGTTTCCCCTAGACTAAGTCCTAATCTAGATCATCATCTGGCTAACAGGTCCAGATGGTCCTATTACATCTTCTGGTTTGTTTTAACTCATCAAAACTAACAATTTTTATCCTAACAATTTCCCCCTTTTTGATGGAGTTAAAACACTACCAGAACTGATCACAAAGAATACTTTAAGCAGGAAAACATATAAAGGATAAGACCTTAGAATAGATCTTATCAGGCAAACAATTAAGACAACAAGAGGTTGTCTTTTGATCCGAGAAGATATGAGATTTTCATTAATAATGACATCGAAGAATACAGATTACAATGCATTTCTGGTCCTATTCTAAGCATATCTTCTGTTGTCTTTGGGCACCAGAAACCAGTCAAGAAACCTGTCTTGAATGGCCTTCAACTCTGCAGAAGATGATAGGGTGAAGTTTGCCAACACCTTGGTCTTGTACAGTTTCTTCAGCTCAGCCCAATCAACCTGGTCTCTTACCATTGGAGTGTTGAGAAAATGGAACTCAGGAGCAGTGACTTCCAGGTTGAATTCAATAGTTGAATCCATCAACTGCTTGTACAAATCTGCATCATATGCCTGCATCCAAGAATGGAAGGTCCTGTTGATGAGAGCATCATCCTCTGGTGGAGGTCTCTGGATGTAATGTTGAATGAACCAGAGAGTCTTGGCTTCTCTCCATTTTTCTATCAAAGGCACAGGAACAGTTGAGTCAAAGGACCCTTCTGTCCTGAGAGAGAGGATGTTCATGACTTCAACAGGCCCTTTTCTCTTCTGGCTGGATCCACTAGCACCAGGAGTGATGCCAGCTTCTCTGCTCTTCTTATTTTGCCTTCTAACATATCGGAGCCTCTGCTCTTCATCTATGTTCTTCCTTATCCTTGCTTGCCTCTCTTCAGGCGACTCTTCCTTGAATCTCTTCTCTGCTTCTTCAACCACAGATTCAAGAAAGCTCTTCTTTACTTTCCTTATCTTCCTCTTAGTAGGTCCAGAGATGGAAATTGGATCTTGCTCTGCTTCGGACTCCTCTTCTGCAGCAAGCTGCATAGCCATGGAAAGGGATTTGAGCTCTTCCTTCTTCTTCTTCTGCAACTCAGCCTGGGCCAATGTATTCTCCAGCAGGTCCAGACGAGCTCCATGGCTGAAGAGAGTTTCATTTGTGGTCTTCGCCAGATCAGTTCTGGCCTTCTCTTCCCCCTTTTTAACTTCATCAAGGAGGGGCTCCACTACCTGCCTTATAAGATCAGGCAAGGCAGTGTTGGAGGAAGAGTGAAGATCACGCAGCTGCTTGGCCTCCTCCAGGTAAGCTTTAGACTCAGCAACAAGTCTCTCTTGCTTCTCCAACATCTCCTGGAGGGAGTCTTTCAGCTTTGCAGTTTGAATCATCTGGCTGGCCATCTCCACTTTGAGCACAGAGACAGGTCTCAACTGCTCCAGCACGTGCTCTTGTAGCTGCTTCTGGCTATGCATGACATCCAGCTTGACAAATAAGCCATTAGCCTTAAAAGAAGCCTTTACCTCTGCCAGAGAAGACTTTAACTGCTTCAGAAAGATTCTCCTCTCATGCTTGATCTGGTGCTCTATCATAGCAGGGGCCATATGTTGAATAACTTTTGAAAAGCGCCCAATCTGCATGATTTGCTCATTGAAGAAAACTTTCATCTTCTGGAGCACAGCAGGAGACATCTCAAAGTCTTCCTCATCTGAATATAGCTCTGGAGGAAAGACAAAATGAGGACCAAACTTGTAAGTGGGGCCC
Organism: Ballota nigra; assembly: GCA_947034835.1. Taxonomy (NCBI): domain Eukaryota; kingdom Viridiplantae; phylum Streptophyta; class Magnoliopsida; order Lamiales; family Lamiaceae; genus Ballota; species Ballota nigra. The sequence continues at coordinate 43,846,070 of OX344728.1, read as the reverse complement.
TCTGGAGTGAGCATTACTCCTCTCTGGATGAGCAGGGTGCGAATCAAGACTTTAGCAGCACCAGGAGTCTCCAGCTCTGCTGGGTTCTGAATATTCATTCTTTGCTTTAGCTCAATCTCCCAAGCAGTGAAGTTGGAGGGACCCATTTCCTCAAGCAACATCAATAGGTCCTCCACACCTTCAAGTCTGGCCTTGCTCCAGACCTTGGCATCAGTAAGGTCTACCAGAAGTGGCAAGTGCTCCAGAAGAACTGGGAAATGCTCTCTTAGCCAGAGCTGAGCACTTACACTCATACTCTGCCTAATGGGACCCATTTCTGCAGATGAGAAAGTGAATGGTTTGGGCCCAGAGGCAGAGGAGGAAGGTGCTAAGTCTGTAGGCTCAAGTGAAGCTTCCTCATCTTCACTATCATCGCTGGTTAAACAGGTAGGAGAAGGGGGAGGGCCAACGAATCCCAGAGCCATAGAAATGGTTGGGTCCTGGTCTGTATGGGTTTGGGGAGGGTTAGGATTTTGTGAAGTAGAGGGTGTAGGAATGGGTTGCTCTGCACCAGAAGATGATGGAATATCTGGTACAGAAGGTGTAGGAGGTATTTGGGAGGTGGAAGTGTTTGGAGGGGGGATTTCTGCACCAGAAGAGGTTGAGGGTACCTCTGGTACAGAAGGTGGGGGAGAGGGGTTTGTGTTTAGAGGTATATGGGAAGATGGGGGAGAGGGTGTTTGAGGAATGGTTGAGGTAGAGAATGTAGGTGTGTCTGGGAGAGTCTGCTCTGGTGAGAATGAAGGAACACCAGGAGCAGATGAGATGGGATGTGTTTGGGTATCTGGTGGGGAGGTAGAGGGGGGGACAAGATCAATGGAAGTAGAGAAGGGTAAGAAAGGATTTACCTCTGCTGGGTCAACACCAGCAGGCACAACGAGCTCTGGAGAATCCTCCATAATCTGGGAAGCATCATTAATAGCTCTCTCCAGGGCCTCACCAAGATCAGATCCAGAGTCAGGATCCTGTAGAATTGCCCTCTTGGCCCTGGGCTTCCTCTTAAGAGGTTCAACCTCCTCTTCCTCTTCTTACTCTGATGGCTCATCCACCAGAAGGGTTTTCTTGGGAGCTCTTCTGCCAGTCCTTAGCTTCTTGACAGATTTCTTCTTGGCCTCCACCGGCCTCTTCCGCTTGGCTGCCCCAGCCTTAACAGCTTCATCATCATCACCACCCTTCTTCTTAAGAATGTTAAGAAGGGGAATCTGGTCCTCCTCCGAGGAACCAGAAAAGGCAATGGTTGAGGAACCAGTTGCACCAGCAGCTTTCTTCTGGGCCTTCTGCCTTGGCTGCTGCTTCTGCCCTTTGCAGGTGAGGGTACTGCCTGAAGAGGAGGGGCAGGGATGGCTTCTTCTCCATCAGAGTCGGGATGGCCATGAAGGGGACCATCCTTAGAGAATAACACCTTAGACTTGTGAAATCCTTTGCACCAAGACTCCTTCCATCTCTTCTCTGGAAGCAAGGAGTCCAAAATCAAGGTAAGTTTCGTACCCAACGAAACATTAGCAGTGAAATAAAACTGCATCTCCCCTGGAATGGAAGGACAAGCTTCCTTGTTAACTTTCGCCTTATTCTTCCTCAAGACGCCCCAAAAGAATTCTGCCCAATTGCATTGGACGCCGTCATACAAGGCTCTCATCACACACATTCTTCCATTAAAGATCGCATCTGTGCTGTGATTTTCACACATCAACACCTTAACAACTATGTCAAAAAGTACCTTGTACTTTTGCCTCAGATGCTTATCCAGAAATCCCTTCGTGATATTCTGGCAAGAGGAACGAGCGAACAGTTTGAAGGAACCCACAATATCATCCTCCTTGTAGGTTAAAGGATCCACTCCTTCCGCCGAAATGTTTCCAAACAGGGCACAAAAATCATGCATGGAAAACACCAAATCTTCCCTGTCAATCTTTGTAGAAATACGGTCCTCATTGATCTTCATGCGAACCAAAAACTGGGCCGCATAACCGTCAAGAGTACGAAAATCTCTGGGAATGGTGGAGATCAACTTCTCAACTCCGGATCTCCTCAATAGTTCCAAAATAGCAAGAGCAGACGAGTTCTTGGTGGTGTAGAAGTCAACCACCATCTCCGTTTTCAGTTTCTTCATCATTAATTCATGGTCAAAATTACACGGGGGAGCCATATCTGTGAGAGAGAGAGAGAGAAAAAAAACTTTGCAGAGAGAGGTTAGGGTGTGAAAGTATGAAAACGTGAAAGGACAGATTGTAAGAAAGGTAGATTTAAATAGGGTAATACGCGTGGCTTGAATAATAAATGAAGTGTGAACGCGTGTAATACTAAAATTAAATTAGGGAACAAAATCAATATTTGAATTGATTGACATTTTGCACAGTGATTAAATCCGATGGCCACAAAGAAAGGCAAGATACAGATTTAATCTGGTGCTTTGGCATAGTCATTGGGACGGGGCATAAAGGGGTTTTGTGGCAGTCAAGAGAAAAAGCGAAATGATTGCCTAGGCCCTATACCCTAGTCTTAAATACACTCCGAAGTTGAAAGGTTTTGAGTGTACTTACTAATTTGAAAAGTGTATCCCAATGATCAGAGGGCAGAGACGTAAAACCATACCTGTCACCTGATATTGTAACCAGATGATACCACAGCTAATCTGATGTTACATCTCCTCTGATGAAACTCATCTGGTCCTGGTCAGAGAAGATTCTGGACATTTGACTCAGCACCTCATCTGGGACAAGTGTCACCTGGTGCATACCTTATCTGGTACCTTCTCTGATATGTCTAATCTGCAGGTATGTTAGTTTTAAACGAAATAAAGAATATGCAATAAAGTAGAAATAAAGGATACTTCTCTGATGTTCCCCCTAAAATAAATCTGTCTCTGGATCCAACAATCCTAATTCAAAAGCTAACTCTCTGAATCTGGTCTCAGCCAAAGGCTTAGTTAAGATATCTGCTCTCTGCTTCTCTGTTGCAATCTTTTCCATCCTTATATCTCCCTTCTCAACATGATCTCTGATAAAATGATGCCTTATATCAACATGTTTACACCTGGTATGAAGAACTGGATTCTGGGTAATTGCAATGGCACTATTACTATCACAGAATATAGGAATATCCTTGGCTCTAATCTGGTAATCCCTAAGCTGTTGACTAATCCAAAGTAGTTGAGAACAACAGCTCCCTGCAGCCATGTACTCTGCTTCTGTTGTTGATGTAGCAACTGAAGTCTGCTTCTTTGAAAACCAGGATACCAATTTATTCCCTAAAAATTAGCATGTTCCACTTGTAGATTTCCTATCTATTCTGCATCCACCATAGTCTGAATCTGAATAGCCACTCAATTCCAAATTGTCATCTGCAGGATACCACAATCCTAAATTCACTGTTCCCTTAAGATATTTCAAAATCTTCCTTGCTGCTTCCAAGTGACTTTTCTTGGGATTAGCTTGAAATCTGGCACAAACTCCAACAACAAAGGTAATATCTGGTCTGCTTGCAGTCAGGTATAGAAGAGAACCAATAAGTGCTCTGTACTGAGTCTGGTCCACACACTCTCCAGACTCATCTGGATCCATGTTGAAATTTGTCATCATAGGAATCTTGGCTGCTTTGCTAGATCCTACTCCAAATTTCTCTAACATGTTTCTGGTGTACTTTGCCTGATTAATAAAGATTCCCTTCTCTGATTGCTTAACCTGCAAACCTAAAAAGTAATTCATCTCACCCATCATGGACATCTCAAACTGACTCTGCATGAGTTCACCAAACTTTTCAAACATCTTCTTGTTAGGGGATCCAAATATAATGTCGTCAACATATATTTGGACCAGAAGGATGTCCTTTCCTTCTTCTTTCCTAAACAAGGTTCTATCAATCTTACCCTTAGTAAAACCATTGTCCAGAAGAAATTGAGATAGAGTGTCATACCATGCTCTGGGTGCCTGCTTCAGCCCATAAAGAGCTTTCTTAAGCTTGAACACCTTGTCACCTTGTTCAAAACCAGGAGGTTGTTCCACATACACTTCCTCAATGAGAATCCCATTAAGAAAGGCAGATTTCACATCCATCTGGTAGACTTTGAACTTCATGTGAGCAGCATATGCTAAGAACAATCTGATGGCTTCTAGTCTGGCAACAGGAGCAAATGTCTCATCATAGTCTATTCCTTCAGACTGAGAATAGCCCTGGGCCACTAGCCTTGCATTGTTCCTAGTAATGACATCATTCTCATCTTTCTTATTCTTGAAAACCCACTTAGTGCCTATCACCTTTTGATGTCTTGGTCTATCTACCAGCTCCCAAACATCCTGTATGGTGAATTGATTCAACTCCTCTTGTATTGCAATAATCCAATTTGAATCTTTCAGTGCCTCCTTGATGTTCTTGGGCTCAATCAAGGACACATAGCAACTGAATAAGGCAGCTAAGTTAAGAGTTCTTCTAGTCTGGACATCCTTAGTTGGATCTCCAAGGATTAGGTCATTGGGGTGATCAACCAGGGTCCTCCTTCCCGTGGTCTTGCCTGGTTGATCATCTTCTGCAGTACCTTGGTGATTATCACCACCTGCAGAAGAGCTTCCCCCTACAGGAGTTCCAACCTCTTCTGGTTCTGCTCCTTGTGAAGGCTGCTGCTTCAGAGAACCAGGAGATGGGTCATCATCTGAATCTGAATCTGAATCAAGAACAGGAGGATTGACTTTGATAACTCGGGGTGTAGTCTGATTCTGGGTCTCATCAGAAGACTTAGAATCCACCTTGAACTCAAAAGTAGATTCATAAAAAACAACATGAGGTGTTTCCTCCACACAAAGTGAATTCTTATTAAAAACTCTAAAAGCTTTACTGGTGCTGGAATATCCTAAGAATATTCCATCAGCCACTTTAGCATCAAATGTTCTTAATTTAGATTTCCCATTGTCATGGATGAAACACTTACATCCAAAAACATGAAAATATGAAACAGATGGGGTTTTACCTTTCCATACCTCATATGGAGTCTTATTATGTCTCTGGGCAATCAGGCATCTGTTCTGAGTGTAGCAAGCTGTATTGATGGCCTCTGCCCAAAATCTCTGTGGAGTGTTGTATTCTGCCAGAAGTGTTCTTGCAGCTTCTTTGAGGGTCCTATTCCTCCTTTCTGCTACTCCATTTTGTTGGGGTGTTCTGGCAGCAGATGTTTCATGAAAAATCCCATGATCCTTGCAGTAATCTGCAATGTGTGAATTCAAAAACTCTGTTCCTTTGTCGCTTCTGATTCTGACTATGCTCTGGTTCTGCTCATTCTGAATCTGCTTGAAGAACTCTGGCAGCTTAGTCATAGTTTCATTTTTCTTAAACAAGAACACTACCCAAGTGTATCTTGAAAAGTCATCTACTATTACTAAGGTGTACTTCCTTCCACTGAAACTAAGAGGAGAAACAGGTCCAAACAGGTCCATGTGAAGTAGTTGAAGCACTCTGGTTGTGGTTGTGCTCTGGACATCCTTAAAGGAAGTCTTGGGTTGTTTACCCTTCTGGCATGAACCACAAACCTGATCCTTCTTAAACACTTCATTAGGAAGACCTCGAATGAGACCTTTTCTGGCAATCTTATTCAGTGTTTTGAAGTTAAGATGACACAATCTCTTGTGCCAAATCCAGCTATTCTCTGCAAATCCTTTTGCAACTAGGCAAGTATTTCTTGGGCAACTGTTAAAATCTGCAAGATAAATGTTACCCTTCCTCAAGCCTATTAGCAAAATATCATTATAATCAGAAGAGAAAACAGTGCATGAATCACTAGAAAACTTCACTGAGTATCCCTTGTCACAGAATTGGGATACTGAAAGCAGATTATGCTTGAGTCCTTCTACGTAGTAGACTTTATCTACAGATACTCCATTGAAGGTCAACTTTTCAACTCCTCTGGTGACTCCATAGTTGTTGTCACCAAACATCACTCTTGGTCCATTCAATGGCTTGAAATCTTGGAGATTATCTTTCTGGAAGGTCATGTGCTTGGAACATCCACTATCAATGTACCAGACATGGTTGCTTGAAAATCCTTTCTCCAATGGACTCTTATCTACCTGCAGAGAAATCAATTAGGTCCCCTACTAGTGCTGGGTCCTGATTGGTTAGTTGCAGGTTTTGTAGGAATCCATAGATAAAGATCATCCCTTGATGGATGAGGAGATCTTATCTTCCTTCCAAATCTATCTACCAGCACATGTCCTCTGACAATGACATATTGAGCTACTGGTCTGATAAGGACACCTTTCCTATAAACAGGTCTAGTGTACATTTTCTCAAATCTGGCCTTTGGAATGGCCTGCCTCAAAGACATGGTCTTAAAGGTCTGGTTGTAAGGGTACATCCTAGAAGAACCATCTCATAGATGGGTCTGGAAGACCTCCTCTGGTTCTGATAATTAGACTGTCTCTGGTGGTTATAGTTCCTTTGAGTATACCTATTCTGGAATTGATTCCTCTGAGAAAATTGTCTCTGGGGTACCTGGTTCTGTTGAATATTGTTCCTTCTCTGGTAGTTGTTACTTTGATTGGTATTCTCCTTCCTTGAGTGTTTCCTTTGAGGTCCCCTAATCTGTTTAGGTTCCCTTTGAGGATATCTCTGGGGTCCTCCAATTTGAGTAATTTCTACTCCTTGGGACTCATTGTTCACAGAACCATCAATCTTTAATGGTTCCCCTTGTTGACACTTATTCTCTAGCATTTTCTCTTCCAGAACAGTCAACTCTTCTGGACCATTTGTTATGTGATTAACAGAGTGATTCCTTTTCCAATCAGGATTGTGAACCACCTTGTAACCATTACCAGTTAAGTCTTTATCATTCCAGATTTCTACCAATTTACCAGCTCTTACAGACTTGTCTTTATTATAAAGGTATTTATGAGTTTTAGTGGTAATTCCAGAATATCCTAAACCACTCTTATCACAAATGCGCTGAGAAGACTCTGATATGATAGATACAACAGATGGTATCTTAGGAGCTTCTCTGGGCATAGGTATCTCCTCTATGTTGTGAGCAACTTGTTTTCCCTTGATAAGAGTCTGGTATTTGGCTCTGAGTTCATTGATCTCATCTTCTTGAGAGGTCCTTTCTTTCATGAGTTGATCTACCAGAGTATCTCTTTCTGTGATCTTATCCTGAAGTTCAGAGACTTCTTTGGAATGATCTTTCATGAGTTCTCTGGTGGATTTGTGCTCATGAGAGAGAGATTGAACTTCATCTCTGAGCCTACCATTCTCTTTCTCAAGTTTTTGACAAAGTTGGACACAATTTTGGAGATCTGATAGCATTTGTTGCATATCAGACTCTCTGGAGTTACCAGATGAATTAGAGGATTTAGTACATTTGGAATTTGATAAAACTAGAGTAGTTTCATTTACCTCAGTGATGTCTGCCATGAGACACACATCATCATCTGATCCAAAGTCAGAAGAAGAAGAACTGGAACTAGTATCCTCCTCCTCTGCTTCTGCCAGCAATGCTCTCTTATCTGCATATCTCTTATCTCTCTTGATTCTTTTCTCTTCTCTTTCCCTAGGAGTAAGCTGAGGACAATCATAACTGTAGTGACCAGTCTTGTTGCATGTGTAGCAGGCATTGTCTCTTCTGGGACTAGGGCTTCGCTCTCTCCTCCTCTGGTTGTAGTCTGATCTGGCTGGACTACTCTCTCTCCTCTGGTAATCAGGTCTGCCAGAGCTACCATCCCTCTTCTGATAATCTGATTTCCCAGAGCTGCCAGGGTTGTCATTTCTCCTCCTCTCTGGAGTTCTGAATCTGGTCTCCCTTGAGTCTCCAGATGTCTTCTCCTTCTCTGCATGCTTGAAAGAACTCTTCCTGTCTCTGGTAGACTCCTTCCAATGCCTTTTGTACCTGCCATACTTTGAACTCATTTTATCTAATTTACGAGTTAGAAGTGCTACCTGCTCCTTGAGGCTCAAGTCATCTGCAGTAGACTCTTTTGGCTTGACATCAGGCTTGAGAGTTGAAGAGAATGCAACTCCTTTCTGGCCAGAAGAGGAAACCTCTTCTGTTTGATCCTCCTCTTGAAGATCATATTCGTAAGCTTTGAGATCAGACAACAGAAGATGATGATCCAGAGTATTGAGATCCTTGTTGTCCTTGATCACAGTAACTTTGATTCTCCACCTGCTAGTTAGTGAACGCAAAATTTTACTATTAATTTCCTTTTCAGAGTAGGTCTTACCTAAGGCACTAGCCTTGTTTAGGAGGTTTGTGAGGCGCATGTCCAGCTGGTCTATTGTCTCGTCTGGTTTCATTTTGAACGTATCAAACGAGTGTTGAACAACCTGGAGCTTGTTATCTTTAATCTTCTCTGTTCCCTCGCAGAGAATTGCAAGTTTGTCCCACATCTCCTTCGCAGTGACACAGGTTCTGACCTTCTCTATTACCTCCTTGGTGAGAGTGTTGATAATCTCGGTTCTTGCCACCTGGTCCAGGTTATATAGCTTTCTCTCATCGTTGTCAAGTTCTTCTTTCTTTTTGAGGATTCGTTGTCTGGGAACTCTATCCTCTGCAGCATCGCTAGTTTCTTCTCTGGACTCTGACCTGCCACTATCAATAGGAGTCCAGTAAAATTTAATGGGGCCACTCTCTACCACATCTAACATGCGGTGGTGGATAGCTCCCAGATGATTACTCATCATGAAGCTCCAGTGGCTATAGTCCTCAAATGAGAACTCTGGCAATTTCCGACTCTTATAAGAGGATTTTGCAGACATTTTAAATAAAATTTGGGAAATAATAAGAACTTTAACAAAAGCACTTTAAGAGCAATGGATCTGCCCGGTGACCACCAAAAGCTTTACAAAGCAGTGGTCGTTGGACACACTGCTCTCATACCACTTGTTGGTCCCACTAGATAGATTAATTGCGGAAGCCTTTATAACCAAAATGTCTTTAGAGAAAATATTTTCTAAGAGCACAAATAATAAACAACAGGTATTAAATAAAGCAATAAATAACACCGTATTTATAGTGGTTCGGATCTGAATATCCTACGTCCACTCTCCCTTGATCAAAGGGGTCTCACTATCCAACCAACAAACTCACTACTTACTGGAATTTCCGAAGTACCAGCACCTTCTTACAATCTCTTTAGATCTAACTTCGATCTAAAGACAAACTTACTCCAACCTTGTCTAACAAGATGAACAGGTTGAGTATATAAACTCCTTACGAGTTAGATGAGTAATTAAGAACAAGGTGAGTGCAAATGCGTAGTGATCAAAAAGCTTAGTATGCTATGTGCGCGTGTAGAGTCTCTAGAGCTTTTTCTTGAACTGCACTCTTGTATATATAGAGGGGATTAGGGCTAGCCATTGGAGGGCTAATCCAATCAGATCCTCTATATAAGAAAGCCTCAATCAATCAATTCCCTAATTGATTGATTGGGTTGGTGGGATCCTTGGATTGATTATCTTCAAATACTTTCCAATCCTGATCTTGTTGACTTGATTTGAATCACCAACGGACAAAAGCTTCCTCTGCCTAACTCTGATTCTCAATAGAGAAGGCAAGACCAGACACCAGGCAACCTCGGTGTCTTCTGGTCCTTATCTGGTGAACAACCAGAATACTCAGTAGAATAAGGGGATCAAACTGAGCATATTTTGTTCCACCAGACTCGTCTGGTCCGGACTCGTCTGGTCTGGGGAAGGTCCTCTGCCTCTGGTCAGATCTCATCTGGTGAAGTCTTCTGGTGGAGTTCTCTGGTGAAGTCCTCTGGTGGGGTCTTCTGGTGACTCTTCTGGTGAAGTCTTCTGGTCTGGCAGTTCCCCCTAGACAAAGTCCTAATCTAGATCATCATCTGGCTAACAGGTCCAGATGGTCCTTTTACATCTTCTGGTTTGTTTTAACTCATCAAAACTAACAATTTTTATCCTAACAGGGTTCTAGCTGCAGAAGTCTCATGAGCTATACCAAGTTCATTACAGAAGTCAGAAATATATGAATTTATAAATTCAGTGCCCTTGTCAGATCTGATCTTAGTAATGGACTGATTCTTCTCATTGTTGAGTCTCCTGAGCAACTCTGGAAGCTTCACCTGTGTTTCCTTCTTATTCAACAAGAAAATAACCCAAGTATATCTGGAATAATCATAAATAACCACAAGGGTATACTTTCTACCATTCATACTCACAGGTGTTATGGGGCCAAACAAATCCATGTGCAAGAGCTGAAGTATCCTGTCAGTGGAATAAGAAGCTTTCTCTTTGAATGATGCTCTGACCTGCTTCCCTTCCTGACAAGCTTTGCACACGTGATCTTTGCTAAAAACTTCATTAGGTAGACCATCAACAAGTGATTGTCTAGAAATTTTGTTAAGAATCTTGAAGTTCAGGTGGCTTAATCTTTTATGCCATAACCAACTGAGCTTTAAAGAGCTTTTAGCAACAAGACAAGTATTAGGAATAGTGTTGCTCCAATCAGCGAGATACACGTTACCTTTCCTTATACCTGATAGAAGCACTTGTGTTGATTTGTCCTTGACTGAACATGTATTCGATGAGAACTCAACACTGAACCCTTTGTCACAAAATTGACTTACTGACAATAGGTTGTGCTTCAGTCCTTCCACAAAGGACACATTTTCCACTCTGACTGTACCTATAATTAGAACACCAAAACCTTTAGTAACACCTTTTGAGTTATCACCAAAGGTTACCTGTGAACCATCTTTAACTTGATATTCTTGGAGAAGACTCTTCATTCCAGTCATGTGCCTTGAGCAACCACTGTCTAGGTACCAAACAGCTTTGATTGAGTCTCCTCTCCTTTTGTTGTGATCCACAGCCGCTTGCAAGCAAATCAGGCTTTAGGTACCCATTGGGTGTTGGGTCCTATCGTGTCAGCTGTACCCTTCGGGATCCAGACTTGCTTCACAACCCTGATTGCCTCAGAGTGGTAAATCTGTCTCCCTGAAACATCGACATACACAACTTTCTTCTTCTTTGCCTTAGAGGAAGATGGTGTATGAGTGTTAGACTTAGGCTTCACAGGAGCCTGAGTGGGTGCCTTTTGGGCTGGCTTCCTATTCTTCCTAGGTCTGGGTGCAGCAGGTCTTGGGCCTTGTTCTTGATAAGAGCCCTGATTTCTATTCCCCCTAGGCAAGTGAGGGAATTGAAAGCAGTTAAAGGCCTCAGGATGCCAAAACCACGGGGGTGTCATCATATTTGGCCTTCCCTGATGGTATTGCCAAGCATGATGGTACCCTTGTTGACCAGTCTGAAGGCTCTTGGCTTGAGTCTTCCTCTGCTTTCGCTGAGGTTTTCCCTAGCCTGAGCTCTCAGGGGCTTCCTTAGATTGCTTTGCCTTTCCCTTGGGTTTTGACTTAGCTGTCTTAGGAGCAACCCTGACTGTGTCAACGGTTTCCTTGCCCTTATCAGTTTGACGGGCCTGGAGCACAACCTTAGGTGCACTCTGGCCTGTTTGAACAAATACCTTCTCAGTGTTGCTCCCTGAAGCAACATGAGACTGACCTTGTGAGGATTTCTTAGGAGCATATCCAAGCCCCCTTTTCTCATTCCCAAGTATCTGGCTGCTATTTATTTCCTCTATATCCACTGAGGATTTATTCATTGCTGCAACCTTTTTCTTAAGAGAGTCCTCACTCTTTTTCAGGATTTCATGTCTGGTAAAGAGGTCATCAAACTTACTCTTAAGTACTTTTAGTTCTTCCTTCCTGACCAGCTCTTCCTCAGCCAGTTCCTTCAGAATCTTCTCTCTTGGAAGACGCTCAGCATTGATTAAATCAATCTCCTGAGTTAGTCTCACAATTTGAGCTGATTCTTTAAGATCAGACTGGGTGAGTTGTTCGTTCAGGTTTTGAACCTCAGTACTCATTTTCTTGTTCTCCTCTACCAAGAAGACATTAGTTTCCTGCAGTCTGGAGAAATCAACCATCAATTGATCAAGGCAGATCTGAAGGTTCATTTCTCTAACTGACTCTGAGCTAAGCTCAGGATTTTAACCAGTGTAAGAAGCACAAACAGAATTTGATGTTACCTCAGGCTCATCCCTAGCCATCAGACAGACATCATCGTACTCGTCATCTGAGAATAGTTCAGGTGACCTTTCAGCAGGATCATCAGAATTTGTTGCATTTTCAGTGACCATCGCTCTCCGATCAGCAGATCTTAGATCCCTAGTGGCTCTTCTTTCCTCTCTCTCCCTCGCACTCAGCTCCGGGCAGTCGTACTGATAGTGACCAATCTTGTTACAGTTGTAACATGCTACCTGCTCACTCACTCTTTCTTTTCTCGGTTCAGGGTTCCTCCTTGAGTCAGGTTCCCTGGTTCTTGGTGAGCTTTCAGTCTTGGTTGGATATCTATCATCGCGAGTACGTCTCTGTTCGTCTCTTCTTTCAGGATTTGGTTCAAAATATCTCCTTTCATCACCACGTTCTCTCCTCTGGTCTGTATTCCTTCGCTACTCATATCTCCTTGAGCTTTGGTGGGTTCCTTCAGGTTTCCTGTCACGTGAGTCCTGATAAAACTTTTTATAACGACCAAACCTGGAATTGAGCTTGTCAAATCGTCTGGCCATCAGGCTGTACTCCTCAGCGAGTTCTTCCCTGCTCATCTCCATCAGTGACTTTGATAAAGAATTTGATGAGGGCTCAACAGGTTCAGACCTGGCCTTGAACGCCACACTTTTCTCAGGAGTTTTCTCCTTCACTTCCTCTTCTGACTGAACTTTCTTCTTTCTTTTCTTAAGATCGAATTCAAGTGCTTTGAGCTCTGAAAAAAGTAAAGCAGAAGTTATGTTACTCATATCCTGAGTGTTCTTAAGCATAATTACACTGTTGTCCCATCTCTCAGGAAGGGCATTCAGGATCTTTGAAGCAACATCTCTCCTTGGGACATCCTTGTCCAGCATCACCAACTCATTCATCAACTTGATGAATCTAGACTCCATTTGATCTATGCTCTCGTCAGGCAGCATCTCGAACGCCTCGAATTTCTGAATGACAATGTTTCTCTTGTTATCCTTGATCTTTTCAGATCCCTCACACATCCTTGTCAGCTCATCCCAAACCTCCTTTGCCGTTTTTAAGTTCATCAGCCTAGCTGACTCCTCGAAGGGCACCGTATGCAAGATGATGTTTCTGGCGACGTTGTCAAGTCCCACCATCTTAATTTCATCGTTGGTCATGTCTTTCCTTTCTTTAGGAACCTGCACGCCAATCGCAAGATCCTCATATCCCAGTCCTCTGACGTTAGGGATAGTGATCTTGATCGGTCCCTCCCTGAGTACACGCGGCATCTGGTCATGGATGGCATCTAGATGTGCTTCTAATCTGAACTTCCAATAGACAAAGTTAGACACAGAGAATTCAGGTAACGAAGCTTCAACTCTCCTCGAAGTCATGATGAGGCAAGTTTTATGAAAAGCAAACTCAGATCTGTTCAGTGACCACCAACAGTTTCTCCTCTGAAACTATTAGTATTCAAAGTCAGTGGTCTTTCGAACCACTGCTCTGATACCACTTGTTGGTCCCGGTACAAGACTGAGGAATACGTGTATGGGGGGGATACACGTATGCCAATTTTTCAACCTTAAAACCGACTGAGTCCCCTTTACTCAGAGTGGTAAAGAACTAGGAGCTGATAATACACCTACTGACTACACTTGGTGCGGGTCAGTTGGCTAACTATCAGTTCAAGTTCAGTGCGGAAATGTTTGAGCCCTGAAAGTTTAAAGTCTTGTTTAGTTTGCTTTCTGAAAAAAACTTGTTTTACTCAATTCTGAAAAGTGTTTAGTAGAGCAGTGCTCTTTTGAAGATCAGCCTGATTGATTCAGGCCTGATAAACTTGAATGCAATGAATGAACAAGTAATATGGCAAGTATGCACAGTATCAAAGCAGTAAGAACACAAGGAGTTTAACGTGGTTCAGAGTCTCAAGCTCCTACGTCCACGGCCTGACTTAACAGGAAATCCACTCAAGGGATTCTTGTTTTTAACGTGCCAAGGTGCACCAAGACCAGCTATCCTCACTGATCTATACAACTCCACTTACTAACACACTTAATGACTTACTCCCAACAAGCCTATCTTAGGGTTTTGGTTTCAGTTTGGATTCCAACTAAGTTGAGATTATCCTTACAAGGCAAAGCTATGCTAAGGATTGGATAATCTCTCTAAGCTTAAGATAATGCTATTTAGCTCTTGGAATACAGAATAACTCTCAGTTGCTAAGAAACACTTGGGAAATTTGAATGTTTTCGAGTGCTTCTCTTAAGGGTTGAGTACTTTGAATGCTTGAGAGTTTTGAGTAATTTCTAGCTTGGAAATTTCCCGTCACCTTGAATGGGTTCAAGGTATTCTGTATTTATAGATGATTTGAATAACTATCCGTTGGAGAGATAGCCTTCTAGTCACCTATGTAGAGTGGCTTCGAACGGACATATCTTCATGCAGCAGCCGCCCTTGCATGGATTTGGTATTTGCATTAAATGCACATTAAATGCTTGGCCATTGAATATGCAGTCTGAATTCAGTCTTCATGTCAGGTTCCGTACATGCGTGTCCTTCTCGGATTGGGCTACGTCATCAGGTTGGTGAGAATGTCAGAACTTATTCCTGAGCTTCAGGCTTGTCTTATTAAGTTCATTTTGTCTTGAGCCCACCAGTCTTGTCCTGACACTGAAATTCCTTTTGCATTGCTTGGCTCTACTCCAAGTCTTCCCATGAACTCAGAGACATCTTGTTCCCTTCAGGACTGAGTTAGTAATGACCTCAGGGTCATACTCTTCATCACTGACACTTACTCAGCCAGCTTAGAGGACTGCCATAAGTTCAGGATGGTGCTCTTCGTCTTCAGGCTCTGAGTCTTGATTGTCTCCAGTGAGTTCTCCTCTCACTGAGTACCTGTGAAGTGTAAAATGACTAAGTACTAGTCCTAACCAAGACTAGCCTGACAAAGACATATTAAGGCAAACATCTTTTCAGGGGCTTTGGGATCTTAATCAAAACTGACCATGTCCCAACAAGGTTATTTCTTGTTTATGCTGCTCACAAGAAATTCAAGGTGTACCAGATGGATGTTAAGAGTGCCTTCTTGAATGGAGTACTCAATGAAGAAGTCTATGTGGAGCAACCCCCAGGTTTTGAAGAAAGTCACAAAGACTGAAACAGGCTCCAAGAGCTTGATATGATACTTTGTCACAATTCCTTTTGGATCATGGTTTCATCAAAGGAAGAGTAAATAGGACTCTCTTTAGGATCACAAAAGGAGAGAACACTTTGCTTGTACAAATCTATGTGGATGATATCATTTTTGGTTGTCCTAACCAAGTCCTCTGTGAGAAATTTTCTCAACTAATGAAAGGGAAATTTGAGATGTCAATGATGGGAGAAATGAATTTCTTCCTAGGACTTCAAGTCAAGCAGTCTCCTGAAGGAATCTTCATCAACCAAGCCAAATATACAAGGGAGCTGATCAACAAGTTTGGATGCCAGACCAGCAAAGTTGCAAGAGTTCCACTCAACACCAACACCATGATGGAACCAGATGAAGATGGTGAATCAGTAGACCAGACTCACTACAGAGCTATTATTGGATCTCTACTGTATCTCACAGCAAGTAGGCTTGATATCACTTTTGCAGTTGGGATTTGTGCAAGATATCAAGCCAATCCAAAGATGGAACCAAATGAAGATGGTGAATCAGTAGACCAGACTCACTACAGAGCTATTATTGGATCTCTACTGTATCTCACAGCAAGTAGGCCTGATAATACTTTTGCAGTTGGAATTTGTGCAAGATATCAAGCCAATCCAAAGAAAAGTCATCTGGAAGCTGCTAAAAGAATTCTCAAATACCTTAAGGGTACTGTGAATATGGGATTGTGGTATCCATCAGATAACAATCTGGAACTCGCTGTATACTCAGATGCTGACTATGGAGGATGTAGAATTGACAGGAAATCAACCTCAGGCACTTGTCAATTCTTGGGAAGTAAGCTGATTTCTTGGTTTTCCAAGAAACAAAATTCAGTAGCCACAAGCACTACTGAAGCTGAGTATATGGCAGCTGGAAGTTGTTGTGCTCAAATTCTTTGGCTAAGACAACAACTGAGAGACTACAACATCTTTGCCAATGAAGTCCCTATTTTCTGTGACAACAATAGTGCAATTGCTATTTCAGAAAATACAGTTCTCGACACAAGATGTAAACATGTGGATATAAGGCATCATTTCATCAGAGATCATGTGGAGAAGAAGGACATCAAAATGCTCAAAATCCACACTGACAAGAAGAAGGCAGATATCTTCACTAAACCTTTGGCTGAAGCAAGGTTTCAAGAGTTGTCAGTAGAGCTTGGACTCCTAGATCCAGGAGAGTAAAGAAAGGATTCAATCTCAGAAGAGTCAGTTTCAACTCAGTGGAGGTTCATATTCAGAGGAGGATATTTCTCAGTAGAGACTCATCATCTCAGAAGAGTCTTGAATATCAGACGAGGTCAAACATCAGTGGAGGTCAAAAGTTTATACTTATGATATTTTCAAATCTAAAGCCTCTTAGTTTTTTAATATATATTTGGTTTCAATAAACTTACTAATGAGTGCTTTCTGAAAATTAAATCTTTCTTACACTATTTCGAAGAGATTTTGGTATGGCAAGCATTTAATGTGCGTTGTACAAGTCAGGTTCACTTTTACAGTTACCTATCTCACGCGCCTTAAAACCCGGATGATGTGACCTTCCGGCTACCAACCCTTTCAATCTAAACCTTCCATTTTAGGCGGTTCTTTTCTAACCGTCAAGATCTCTTAAAAACTCCCCACTAACCTCTTGGACTATCCACGATCTCAAACCGAATTAATCTTAGATGTTAATCTCTCCTCTCAATCTCACCGTTCATTACCCATATAAAAACCCCAAACTTACGCTTGTAAACCTCTTCGAAATCACTCACAAGCAAACACTTACTCTTTATTCCAAACTCTCTCTGCAATTCTCTCTCAAATCCTAATTCAAAAATGGCCAAAATCAACCTAGGGTTTTTTAACAACAAAGAAAATTTATGGTATAAACCCATAGTGGTTTTTGGGAATCCAGAGATTGAATCTAGACCGGAGCTTGCTCACATTAAAGAGGCCTTGGAGATGGTCAAGGCTGCTGGATTAGAGAAATTTCTATCAGTTCATCCAGAGCACTGTTATGATAGGCAGGTTCTTGAGTTCTTCTACAACATTTCCAACTCTAACTCAAGAATCAAGTCTTGTCTATATCTCCAAAGGAAGAAAAAGGTGATGAGGGACGACATGGAGGTCGTTGAACACCAGGAGACCAGGAAGGAGATTTGTCTGAGTGGAGATGTTTGAAGAAGTTATTTGAACTCCCCTCTGAAGGTCCAAATCCAGATACCTGTATCTTGGATAAAGAGGAGGACTGGGTCTACACCATCATGGAGAAAAAGGTGAAATACAGTCCCACGATGAACAAAAGTCTACTCTTACCAGTATACAATGTCCTTTGTGAGATTGTTGGTAAATGTATTTTGGGAAACCAGGGAAGCACTGAGCAAGTAAGCAAGCCAAAGCTGAGAATGATGAAGGCAATAGTTGAAAGCAAGGAGAAGACTTTCAACTGGCAATAATTCTTCCTAAGGGCTCTAAACAAGGAACATTCAAAATTCTAGGCTGACAAATCTCCCCAGTTGGCAAGTAAGCTAAATTTTGCCACTAAAATTTCCTACTTGATAGAGAATGTGGATGTGGAAGTAGACTGGTTGAAGGAGAGGAAGTGGAGTAATCTGAAAACTCTATTCAAGTCTGGAAAGACTTTGGAGGCAAGGAAGCTGAACCTTGAAGTAGAAAGCCCGGAAGTGGCAGGAGAAGAGGTGGAAGCTAGTTCTGCTGAAGGGAAGAAGATAAAGCTAAAGAAGAGGCTCATCAAGTTGAGTGATAAGATGGCCCTTCACAAGGAGGAGAAGGCAGAGAAGGCCTCAAAGAAAGAGAGGAAGAGGTCTTATGAGGCTGAGAAGGAGAGTGTCTCTAAGAAAGTCAGAGTCACAAACTCTACTGATGAGTCTTCATCAGGTAACCCTGACTCTTCTCCCAATATAATCTCAACTGAGTCTAACTCAGATGTCCCTACCCCTACCCCCATAAAACTAAAAACCAAGAAAACTAAGAAAACCATAAAACCAAAAACCCTGACTCTTCTCCCAATATAATCTCAACTAAGAAAACTTCAAAAATGGCTAAAACCCCCACTGAAGGCTCTCAACAGCGTGAAAGTGGATCTCAAACCACCACCCCATCTGAAGCAACCTCAACCCCAATTGAACCCATCCCCTCAACCCCCTCTGAACCCCTACCCCCAACCCCCACTGAACAAAATCCTATCTCTACTGAAACCCAACCTCAAACCTCATCTGAACCGAACCCTCCTGAAACACACACAACTCACCTGGAGTCTATCCCATAGGAGCCAACAGATAGCAGATCCCCTACCCCTTCCCTTCCATCAGACGATGAAGAAGAGTACTCATTCTTAGACACTCTTAAGGATGAGGTGGCCTACTCTTTGGAGTCTAAGTATCCTGAGCTTGATGGGTTTCCTACCCTGAAAGCAATGTTCTTGAGACTGAGACTCCTTGTCCAGCTCAAAGACAGAAGATTGGGTGAAATTTTGATGGCTGTCAGAGGCAGCAATGCTGAGGAGTGGAAGAAGGAGGAGATAGAAGTGTTGACATTTGCTGGGATGACCAAAACCAGACTTCTCTGTGATGAGAAGATATTTGAGAGTCTGGTTATGGATAAACTGGCTGAGGCAAAGAAGAGTGAAGGAGGAGAAGAGGCAGAGAAAGAGAAAGAAGCCAGTTGAAGCTGAGAAGGAGCAAGAGAAAGCAGGAGAGAAAGGAGAGGAGAAAGAGGAAGAAAAAGAAACTGAACTAGAAGGAGTTACTTCACCAAAGGAAGGTAGTGGTGAAGTAGCCAAGGATGTATCCATGGCAAGGGTGCTGAGGCACAAAATTTGCCACAGGAGAGCTCAGTAGAGGTGTCTACTGAAGTTCTCACACAACAGCCCTCAGTGGTGACTAAGGAGTCAGCTGAGGTGTCTAGAAAGGTTGGAGTTGAAAATGAAAAAGAAAAAGAAACTGAGGTTGAAATAACTGGAGTTGTAAGTGGTGAGATTAGAGCAATCATCCCTGTAAAGGGTGAATTGGCTGAAAAGAATCTAGTCGACAAAGAGAGAGAAAGTGAGAAAAGTGAGAAGAGAGAGGAGGAGGGAGTCCCAATGGAAGTAGATGCATCAGGAGAATTAGGATGTGAGGCTGAGGGGGAAAGAGCTAACCTTGTTTGTCATGCAGGTATTCAAACTGATGAGGTTCCCCCAGTAGAGGTCAACCTAAATCCTCTGAAAGATGTTGTTCATTCACTCCATGAAGAAAGTCTTCCTTCTCTCCAAGCACAGCTGAGGGATGTCCAGGAGATAGTACAAGAAGAAGTGGATGAGATGGTCATCCTCTCAGACCATGTTAATGAACTCATGGAATCCACCACAACATCACTCCAAAATCTTACTCTCAAAGTTGAAGATTCTCAGCAGATGGTGATTGATGTTGTTGAAGGACAGAGTGTGCTTGTCATAGAAGCTTTGAAGAAGCTGGAGCAGAAGGAGGAAGAGGCCAGAACTCAATTTCTTAAAGACTCAGTGGAGAATGTCTCCATCAACCTAAAGTCCTCAGTAGAGGCTTTCTTAGCGGACCTACTTGGGAAAGTTGAATGGTTGTGGAACTCAAAGCTGTCAGAATTCGAGGCCAAACACGGGGAGCTTGGAGCTAAACTGGGTGAATTCCTGAAGAAGGCGGCAGAGGACTTCCCAACCCAGGAGAAAACAAATATTTTGATAGATGAGAAGTTGGCTCAGTTTGTGAACTTTGGGCAAATGGCTGGAGCAACACTGGAGAGACTGGAAGATGAAATTGATCATTGCTCAACTGAGTTGAAGGCCTTAGCTCATGATCAGCTGAAACTCAACATCACTGTGGCCGAGTCTATGATTAATGCCGGAAAGGGGGAAAAGAGGATAAGCGCTAAAGATATGAAGCTGGACCCCAAGAACAAAATGAAGATTATCCTTGAGACCCCTGATTTTGAGAAAAGGCCAACAAGTGAAGAGCACATTGAATAAGGTGGATGCTGGGGCTCAGAAGATTGCAGAAGCCAAGAAAGGGAAGGAGAAGACCCCATCTGAGGACTTGTCAAAGTTTAAGAAAGCTCATTTGATGGAAAAAGAAGAGAGAGCTGCACAGAAGGGGAAAACAACCAAGAGGAAGGCAACTGACGTCCTCTCAGCTGAGGTGGCCAAGAAGACCAGAACCTCAGGGAGGTTGGCAGCTAAGTCCACTAGCTCATCTGAAGAAGTTGAGGTACTCCCCATTCTTAACCCTGAACCTCTTTCATCTGAACCTCCTAAATCTGCCCCCACAAGAGTCACAGAGCTCGATGAGCTTATCAAAGAGGCTGGAGGGATGAATGAGAGAGCACAGAAGCTGGCTGCTCAACAACAAGAAAGGAGGGACAAGGTGGTTGGAAAGATGGAGACCATAGCTGAGATGGCAGAAAGGAAGAGGAATTAGAGGCTAACCACCTTTGATAAGACTACTTCCAAGAAGTTAAGGAATAGTTATCAAAGGTGGGCTGCTAAGCTTAAGAAAGATAAAATCACTCCCTCAAAGGCCAAGTTTCCTAACCATGATGCATGGGTACCTAAGAAGCTCAATGATGCATGGGAAACTGCTAAAAGGGAATTTGTGTATTCCTATTATGTCAGTGGAGAATTGGGAAAAGACAATGTGCAAGAATTCTTCAACTCATGGATGTTTGAAGTCTACCCAAAGCTCTTTCCTGCCATCATGGAAGCCTGGAATGATAAGTTCCCTGATCAAGCCTTGAAGGCCCCTGAGCCAATCACTTACTGGCATCCTCAAGATGCAACTGGAGCTGTGGATAGAGATCGGATCACAGATGAATGGGTGTCCTTGTGCGATCAACTGGGTCTCAAGGGTCACTCAAAAGAAGTCATGGAGAGGAAGAATGAGCTGAAGATCCGAGTCTTCAAGCAATATGGACTGGAGCCTTTGTTTGAATCCATTTGAAGAACTTAAGTGTATTGTACTGGGCATTTGTTTATAAGTCCCAGATGTTTTTAAGTTTGAACTTTTGTTAGTAGACTTCATGTAATCTGTACTTCACTATTTATCATGAAAGGAAACTCTACTGATGTTTTTGCCCAAGATAATATCTCATTATCATTTAGGCTTATGTACTTGAATGTTTTTACTTACAAAATCCTTGAACTTTTATGTCATCTGAATGAAGATATGTAATAAGATAGGTTCCGACATAATCAAAAAGGGGGAAATTGTTGGGAAATTGTATAGACTTATGTTTTGATTAAGATGCCAAAATGTTCCTCCTAAGTTATTTGTAAGTAAAATATTCAGTAGAGTTAGAGTTTAGTTAAACAAGTTCAAAGTGTTAAGAACTAGAGTGCAGTTAGTAATTTCCAGAGTGTATTGAAGAATGGAGTCTGCTGAAGTCGAAGTCCACTGAAGACAAGTGATCTGAGAAATAGTCTAAGTCTTGAATGTTTTCTAAGTACATTCTCACTAAGACTAAAACATTCAGGAGAGGACCAAGGTCCACTGATGAGAACTAACAAAGCACATTAAATGCTAAACATATTAAAAGCTGTTAGTTAATCTGGTTGGAACAAGGCAAAACGAATTTCAGTGAATCTTACAATAAATGAAGGAATAAGAAGGTTCTCTCAGAGGAGTTCCACCTTAAAGAAAGACAAGAATCTGGGCAAGCAGACTAAAGGTCCAATGAGAAGATGACCGTCAGTGTACTTTACTGACAGCCGACCTGCTCCAGACTGACAAGTACCAAAAGTCTTTCCCTAGCAATCTACAGAAAGTTGGTGAACAGGCATGGTCTTTCATCTATTTCATGACAAGACTTAAAGCTTCAAATAGAGCCGTTTGAGCCAATCAGATACAAGAAGACTTACTTGAGAAGATTCAAATCCAACGGGAAGATTTTCAAGGAAGCCTATAATTACAGAAGGACGTGCTCATTTCTATGTACGGTAAACTCACAAGATCAAAGCTATCTCTACACTCAAAACAATCTAGAAGCACTCGAAATTATCTTTGTTTCCCAAGTGTTTCACCTTTGTAGAGAGCCTAACAAACCTTTTGTAACCAAGCTTAAAAGTTATATCCAAACCTTAGAAAGAGATAATCTATCCTAAGCATTGAGCTACATTGTAAAGATTATCTCACAACAGTTGGAACCAAACCCTACTCAAAACCCTACTCTGTTGTTAGGTTGAGAGTTAGAGTTAAGTGGCGTTAGCAAGCTGATTATTTGTATCAGTCTGAAAGCTGGTTTGTTTTGGGAACTAGGACCTGGAATTTCCTAGTGGTCAATCATCCTAAGAGAGGATTAGTTGATCAGTGCACCTTGGCACTATAACACAAGGAATTCCAAGTGAAAGGAATTCTCCTGTTTGATCGGGACAGTGGACGTAGGAGATTCATCTCTAAACTACTTTATATCTTGTGTACTTACTTTCTGCTATTTTCTAAGTGTGTGTTAATCTCAAAGTTTATCAAAGTAAAATGAGTTTTCCAAAGGGCTCACTAATCCGCATCTGAAAGCTAATTAGATAGTGTTTCAACTGAAAGTCTTGAGGTTTCAGTGGAGGTATTATCTCAGTAAGCTTTCACAAAGTTACTCTCAGTAGACCTCAAGTCCACTGACGAGCTACTGTCTTAAGTAACCTGATAAGTTTTACAAGAAGTTTTAATTTGTAACCACAGGTGTATCCCCCCCTCCATACACCTGTTTACTCATTTCGGGACCATCATACTCTACATTGATCCCGGTAGGCATGTAATAATCATCAAATGTTTTTTATGTAAACTCTCCAACGTTATCAAGTTTTATAGACTTGATAGGATATTTAGGGTGGTGAGCCCTTAAGCGTATGATTTGTGCTAAGAGTTTTACAAATGCAGAGTTTCTAATGGAAAAATGAGCGATATGCAACCAACTTGTCGAAGCATCAACCAGAACCATAAAATACTTGAATGGTCCGCATTCTGGATGAATTGATCCAGAAATATTACCTTGTATTCTTTGTAAGAATGGAATTTTTTTTGTATCTTAAGCATAAGAAGGTCTCGATGTTACTTTTGCTAAGTAACAGGCTCTGCAAAATGAGAGACGTGCCTTTGAAATTTGTAATGAGGCAGAGTGTGATGTAGATAATGCATCTGGTGCTTCAGATGACAAAGATTGTGATGGAGTAACAACATGACCGACATCGTTCGTTGTATCGGGTTTTTGTCCCTTTTTATTCTTCGCTCGAAATAAAGGATGATCATGTGAATTTTTAAAATGCCAATCATCATATCACGACATGCCTGTCGAAGACGGTCATGCCAAAGCCTATATAAATCGTTGTTGCTTAGTTCATCATTGGTGACCATATACGATTCAAGAATCCGAATGGTAGTGAGGTACAATCCACTAGATTGACTCATTAGTTTATCTAGGATGTGTTTTCTTCCACATTCATTAGAGGTAATATATACATATTCAATTCCATTTTCATTGTGAGTTTTTTAAATGATAACCGTTGGCACAAATATCTTCAAAACTTAACAAGGTTCGATTGACTGCATATATAGCTTCTTTGATTTTGATTAGTGTGTCGTTAGGCATCAAGAATTTGGCAGTTCCTCGTCCTTTAATCAATTAAGATGATCCAATCATTGTACTTACAGATGAATTGTAAGGAATAAGTTCAATGAATAATTGCCTATTCCATAAAATTGTATGGGTGGTCCCACTGTCAACTAAGCACTCTATTTCTCTGCGAGACATTCCTACAAGTCAAATTAATAATATTATTAATTAAGTTGGAAAGTATCTCATATCCGGTTGAGATTCAATTTCAGTAGAATGATTTGCTTTTCATTCCATACTTCCTTTTATTCCTCGGATTTATTACTTTACGTCGTAATAATGCTATTTTTTTTAATCATGCAAATTGATGTAAAATAAATTCAATACTATAGAAATAACTCAAATTTATAAATAAATCCACGATAATAATTGTACAGTGTCATAATGAAAATCTAACTAAAAAATCATAGTCCAAAATGAAAGGAGGCATCATGCCTAAGCAACATTATTGAATAAAATGATAAATTGATCAAACAAATCAATCAAAATCAGGGGTATCCATTGATGGATTACGGTCCTTATTGCCATTAAAATCAACAATCGTAAGGTTAACATCTGTGGAATGGTCCTCGCCTTCCATGTAGTGGGTTTCTTGTTCTTTAAATTCCCGATACCTCTTGTAGTTGGTTGCACCTTTGTTGCTTACTTGATAATTCTTAAAGTTGCTTACTTGATAATTCTTGTACCAATGACCAGGCTATCCACATCTATAACAAGGTTCATTACCAGCTCGTTTCCTTTTTTTCGATGGGTTTTGAGGTGCGTTTTGCACTTTGGTACCACGACCACTGAATCTCGTACAACCATAGCCAATAGACGTTTCAATACCTCCTTGACGCCATTTAGTGGGAGGGCCACCATGACCCCTACCATGGCCTCTACCATGACCCCACGACCTCTACGACATGGTGAATTATTCTCGTATTGGTAGGGATGAGCACGTATTATCCCTCTTCCTTTAGAGTTCTTTCCACTACTCCCTTAACCAAAGTTAGCCTTAGGAACTTTCTTTTTCCCAGTAGGCCTGACATTATTGTTCAAAAGTACCTGGTCATGCCTCTCAACTACTTGCAGCATGTTAATCAGCTTGTTGAGTGTGGTAATTCTCTTGTTATCATATTCTAGCCTATACTTGTAGCATGGTCCTGGTTTCAAAAGATATTTTCAGGACAAATTGGGAATTCAGGAGAGAACTGACAAAAACAAGGAAATTTTTTTGCACACCCCTAACCGAGTTCAGTGCGGAACACTCAAGTCACAACATTGCTGAGAGTCAGAGCACTCAAGTCAGTGTAACTGACTTGCGAGCTCAGGCTCTTAACAAGGCAGTGACTCGAGAGACTGAACTCTCGAGTGCTTGCTTAAGCCTGTCAGTGAGATTGGTTCTCTCTGACTAAATTACTCAACTAAGTTCTTTAACAATGCTCTCAATGAGCAGATTTTACACAACACTTAGCAAGTACTTAAACAAAGAAAGACACTTAGTTTAACGTGGTTAAGAGATTCAAGCTCTTACATCCACGGGCCTGATTTAACAGGAAATCCACTACCATGTGATTCTTACTTTTAACGTGCCAAGGTGCACCCAGATCTATACAACTCAGATCTTGCTTTCTTTCTTCCTAACTCAACAACAACTTCCACCAACAAACCTGACAAATAGGGTTTTTAGTTTCAGTTAGGTTTTCTCCAACTAGGTGAGGTTTTCCCTTACAATGTGTTAGCCTAAAGCTAAGATTGGGAAAAACTCTCAAAGCTTGAGTTACCAGCTGAACACTCATTTTATATCTGTGAAGATCCTAATGGTCAGTGAACAAGGTGCAAGAAGTGCCTCCTTATATCTCCCATAAAACGCACTATCCTCTCACACATTCACAACTCGTAGGTGTTGTTTTTTCTCATTCACACACACTTCAAACCGCAGCTATGGGCTTGTATTAATAATGTGGATTCAAATGTAACAGTTGGAGGGAATCACATTTGGATCCAGATATTTAATAGGTTCACCTACTTATCTTGGAATGCGACCTTGTCAGTGTCAGATATGCTGTCTTGACTTGATTGGTCCACGTGGACTGAATCCAACAGATCTTTGGTTCAGTGAGCTTGATCAGGGTGCACTTACTTCATATAGCTTATCCTCCACTGACTGATGATCTTAAGTAGACACGGATGTCTTGAGTGTAGTTGTCCTTCAGTAGACTCTTAAAGATCTCTCCAAGAAGTTTGTCATAAGGCTGAATGACAAACTTCCCTGACCACAGTAGCCTGACTCCTTCAGGGCCTACTGGGTACAACACTGTTAGGATAAAAATTGTTAGTTTTGATGAGTTAAAACAAACCAGAAGATGTAATAGACCATCTGGACCTGTTAGCCAGATGATGATCTAGATTAGGACTTAGTCTAGGGGGAACTGCCAGACCAGAAGACTTCACCAGAAGAGTCACCAGAAGACCCCACCAGAGGACTTCACCAGAGGACTCCACCAGAAGACTTCACCAGATGAGATCTGACCAGAGGCAGAGGACCTTCCCCAGACCAGACGAGTCCGGACCAGACGAGTCTGGTGGAACAAAAGATGCTCAGTTTGATCCCCTTATTCTACTGAGTATTCTGGTTGTTCACCAGATAAGGACCAGAAGACACCGAGGTTGCCTGGTGTCTGGTCTTGCCTTCTCTATTGAGAATCAGAGTTAGGCAGATGAAGCTATTGACCGTTGGTGATTCAAATCAAGTCAACAAGATCAGGATTGGAAAGTATTTGAAGATAATCAATCCAAGGATCCCACCAACCCAATCAATCAATTAGGGAATTGATTGATTGAGGCTTCCTTATATAGAGGATCTGATTGGATTAGCCCTCCAACGGCTAGCCCTAATCCTCTCTATATATACAAGAGTGCAGTTCAAGAAAAAGCTCTAGAGACTCTACACGCGCACATAGCATACTAAGCTTTTTGATCACTACGTATTTGCACTCACCTTGTTCTTAATTACTCATCCAACTCGTAAGGAGTTTATATACTCAACCTGTTTATCTTGTTAGACAAGGTTGGAGTAAGTTTGTCTTTAGATCGAAGTTAGATCTAAAGAGATTGTAAGAAGGTGCTGGTACTTCGGAAATTCCAGTAAGTAGTGAGTTTGTTGGTTGGATAGTGAGACCCCTTTGATCAAGGGAGAGTGGACGTAGGATATTCAGATCCGAACCACTATAAATACGGTGTTATTTATTGCTTTCTTTAATACCTGTTGTTTATTATTTGTGCTCTTAGAAAAGATTTTCTCTAAAGACATTTTGGTTATAAAGGCTTCCGCAATTAATCTATCTAGTGGGACCAACAAACACTGATCCTCCTGATCATGCTCTTCACTAAGTGGTCCACTTGACTTAGCTTAGATCAGCCAGGTTTATACTCAGTGGGACATCCTTCAGGCTTCTCTTCAGGTTCAGGTCTCTGCCTTAGCAAATAACTCAAATAACTCATTTTATTTTTTCAACTCTGGGGGGTTGATGCTGAAGCATACTCCCTCTTCTGGTTTCTATTTCAGGCTCTCTGAAATAAAATATCTAATTTCTTTTTTTCAACTCTGGGGAGTTGATGTTGAAGCATACTCCCTCTTCTGGTTTTTATTTCTGGCTCTCTGAAATAAAATAACTCATTTCATTTTTTCAACTCTGGGGAGTTGATGCTGAAGCATACTCCCTCTTCTGGTTTTTATTTCAGGCTCTCTGAAATAAAATAACTCATTTCATTTTTTCAACTCTGGGGAGTTGATGCTGAAGCATACTCCCTCTTCTGGTTTTTATTTCAGGCTCTCTGAAATAAAATAGCTTATTTCATTTTTTTAACTCTGGGGAGTTGATGCTGAAACATACTCCCTCTGAAATAATAATTCAGGATTTTCATTTATCAGCTCTGGACAGTTGAAATTCATTTTTCATTTTCATCCCTTGGATGTGCATCGATAAGTCCTACCGTTCGTAGGTTGTGCATTTCATTTTCGATTATTATTCATCCTTAATTCGTATTAAGACTTAGAGAATGTGAATCCCAGAAATTCATACTGTGATGCAAACAATCTGCACTTACGTTGTTTGATTGAGAACTGATAACATGTTTGAACATGCTCGTTGTAAGCAGCTCTCATTCGACTCTTGTGCCACTTAGCTCTAACATGGGCTATCTCTTGTTCCTTATCTATCATATCTGAGTTCTCCCTTAATAACTTGGGATTCTGATCTTCATCATAACTCAGGACTTTGTGGGTTTCGATTCCTACTTCTGCTGGAATCACAGCCATAGACCCATATACGATATTGAAATGAGACTCTCCCGTAGCAGTTTTTAGGCTTGTTCTATAAGCCCAGAGGACGAAAACCTAACTGTTGGGACATTGTCAGTTTTGATTAACATCCCAAAGCCCTTGAAAAGATGTTTTGCCTTAATCTGTCTTTGTCAGGCTAGTCTTGGTTAGGATCAGTACTTGGTCATTTTACACTTCACAGGTACTCAGTGAGAGGAGAACTCACTGGTGACAATCAAGACCAAGAGCCTGAAGAGGAAGAGCACCATCCTGAACTTATGGCAGTCCTCTAAGCTGGCTGATTAAGTGTCAGTGATGAAGAGTATGACCCTGAGGTCATTACTAACTCAGTCCTGAAGGGAACAGGATGTCACTGAGTTTATGGGAAGACTTGGAGTAGAGCCAAGCAATGCAAAAGGAATTTCAGCGTCAGGACAAGACCGGTGAGCTCAAGATAAAATGAACTTAAGGAGACAAGCCTGAAGCTCTGGAATAATTCTGACATTCTCACCAACCTGATGACGTGGACCAATACTGGAAGGACACGCACTGACGGAACCTGACAAGAAGACTGAATTCAGACTGCATGTTCAACGGGCAAGCATTTAATGTGCATTTAATGCAAATACCAAATCCATGCAAGGACGGCTGCTGCATAAAGATATGTCCGTTTGAAGCTACTCTACATAGATGACTTGAAGGCTATCTCTCCAACGGATAGTTTTTCAAATCACCTATAAATACAGAAGACCTTGAACCCATTCAAGGTTACAGGAAATTTCCAAGCCAGAAATTACTCAAACTCTCAAGCATTCAAAGCATTCAGCCTTTAAGAGAAGCACTCGAAACCATCTAAATTTCCCAAGTGTTTATTAGCAACTGAGAGTTATTCTGTATTCCAAGAGCTAAATAGCATTATCTTAAGCTTAGAGAGATTATCCAATCCTTAGTATAGCTTTGTCTTGTAAGGATAATCTCAACCTAGTTGGAATCCAAACTAAAACCAAAAACCTATGTTAGGTTTGTTGGGAGTAAGTCAGTTAGTGAGTTAGTAAGTGGAGTTGTATAGATCAGTAAGGTTAGCTGGTCTTGGTGCACCTTGGCACGTTAAAAACAAGAATCCCTTGAGTGGATTTCCTGTTAAGTCAGGCCGTGGACGTAGGAGCTTGAGCCTCTGAACCACGTTAAACTCCTTGTGTTCTTATTGCTTTGATATTGTGCATACTTGCCATATTACTTGTTCATTCATTGCATTCGGTTTATCAGGCTTGAATCAATCAGCCTGATCCTCAAAAAGAGCACTGCCTTACTAAACACAATTCAGATTTGAGTAAAACAAGTTTTCAGAAAGCAAACTAAACAAGACTTTAAACTATCAGGGCTCAAACATTTCCGCACTGAACTTGAACTGATAGTTAGCCAACTGACCCGCACCAAGTGTAGTCAGTAGGTGTGTTATCAACTCCTAGTTCTTTACCACTCTGAGTAAAGGGGACTCAGTCAGTTTTTAAGTGAAAAATTGGTATACGTGTATTCCCCCCCCCCCCATACACGTGTTTCTCAGTCTTGTACCGGGACCAACACTAACTCTGCAACCCATTTCCCGCCAGCTCCTGAGAGTCAAGCTTTGATGCTTTCCACAATAATTCGATTGGTAACTTCTACTTGCGCCTTAACCTGTAGATGAACCACTGACACAAATCTCTGGTTAAGTTTCATTTTTGAACTCCAACCTTAAACTTTAGAGCGTGCGAATTGTGGCCCTTGATCCAAAACTAGGATCCTAGGGGTCCCAAATCTACAGCACATGTACTTCCACAAGAACTTGATGATAACTGACTCATCAATCCTTTTTACTGCTTCAGCCTCTGCCTAATGAGGCAGTTTGAAACTTTTCCACACTGTCAATGCCCCGCTTATCATGTGGAGCACATAACCCTCAGTTCCTCCACTGGTATATGAATAAAAAGGTCATCTCTCTGGCATTTATCACATCTTTCCACTAACTCTTTTGCATCTCTGATGAGAGTTGGCCAATAATAACCAGCTCTCGACACTCTTCTTATCACACTTTGGAAACCAGTGTGACTTCCACCACAGCTTTCGTGCATCTATTTCAATACAAAATTCCCCTCACGAGTAGACAGACATCTTAGATATGGTTGAGAGAATGATCTCTTATACAAGTATTCGCCCGTCATGCAATACTTAGCAATACTTCTTTCTTAGGGACATCTGGTCTGTCAAGCCTCTGCTCTGTTTTCAAATAGTGAATAATAGGGGCTCTCCAATTGTCTTCTCATCGATTGACCCTATATCCAGAGTTGACATTTGACTTTTAGCTGTCAATAATGTAATTTTGTCTTTGGCTCTCTCCCTCTTCTGTAAAGCTAGCCAACTTGGCTATGTAGCCCACCTTCTGGTTTTCGGCTCTGGATATTTGTTTAATTCTCAGTTCTTTAAATTTGGCTCTCAGTTTCTCAGCCAATATGGTATACTTCACAATTTTCTCATTCTCCTTCTCATACATTCCCAACAATTATTGGGTGTCCACCTGGGAATTAGAATACACAGTTGCACTTTGTGTTTCCAACTCCCATAACATCTGCATTCCTCTGACCAAAGCTTCATATTCAGTCTCATTGTTAAATTCAAACTTTACAGCGAACTGTAATTCCTCCTCTATAGGGGGTAGTATTACAATCTCTGCTCCATCTTCACGAGGTTATGAATATCCATCAACATATGTTTTCCAGAGTTCCAACTCTTGAGCTTTGGTTATTTCTTGAATGAAATTTACCAGAGTCAGAGCTTCGTAGCAGTTCTGGGTTCAAATTCGACAACATATTCCCCCAGCTCTATTGCCCATTTCATAATTTTTCCAGACGAGTCTGGTCTTGCCCTTGTTTGCCACAAAGGCAAATTAGTCCTCACAATTACACTGTGTGAGAGAGAATACAGCCTAAGCCTTCGTATTGTTATTATTACAGCCAGAGTTGATTTCTCCACTTCCAGATATCTCATTTCCGGTCCTTGGATGACTCTACTCACATAATATATGGGTATCTGTTTCACCCCCTCTTCTCCAAGGAGAACGGAACTCATCCAGATCTGATGGTACCCTTGGCACGCATCCATCATAGACAAGAGTTCACAGGCGGATGTTAAATCCACCAGCTGATCTAGAGCTGAAACAACTCAATACTACTATCCATTCATCCAAATTGTTGTGTTGCTTGTGAATTCCGAAATGATAACATTCACAGAACTGTTTTCACATCTTCCATTCTTTAAGGTGTTACCCTGAAATTTTCTCGATTACCCACCCAAGGACACACTTGGCCGGATTGAGCTTAATCTCGTTTTCTCTTATTATTCTTATCATCTTTTCTAGATCCGAACATCAAATTTCCAGCTCTAGAGAGCTTCACAAGCATATCCTTACTCATGAATTTTTGTTTTCCGTCTTTATTTTTTCTATGAAATGAAAATTCTTAATTCATTTTTTCTACTCTGGAGAGCTGATGCTGATGCATACTCTCTCCTCTGGCTCTTATTTCAGGCTCTCTGAAATAAGTTCTCAATTCGTTTATTCTGAGTCATACATCTTGCACGCTCTCAAATTTATCCTCTAACTCTGGGCCCATTTCATATAGAAACCCATTGATCTTTCTTTCTATTTTGCGCTCGGCTTAGGATGAGGCTTCTCCCTCTCTCTCCAGAGCCTGTGCACTCTTTATCTTGTGTATCATACTTTGCCAAGTGTTCCGGCTCTTGGAAACTTGTGATCTTTGGTCTTCATGTGCTTCCTATGTTAGCATTTAAGCTTTCAGTTTCTTATCTTTGCACACCTTCTAAGTCATGCTTTTCGATTCTTACCTTTTTTTTTATCCTGTAAAAAGGATTCTATTTGCGGGGAATAGTGTGTGTATGCACTCATGCCCATCCTTTCAGAGTTTATTTCTGTTTAAGAAGTAAACTATGTTATTCGATTTTGGAAGTAGTGTGTAACTATATATTACCTCCTCTTCAATTTCTTTCCATTCAAGGAAATCAATCATCATTCTCGCAACTTTTCAATTACTTAGAATAGTTTCAATGGTTTTTATCTAGGTTTGCAAAAACCTATTTTTCTCTTTTCTAAAAGCAGTATGTTCTCAATTCTGCCCTCTATTCCAGGATTATTTCATGTTAAAGCCCTTCTCATTTTGTGCTCAAACTTGAGGCTCTCCTTGTGCTTTCAGAGCTTGCATGCTCCTCATATCTTAGTTTATATCAAAATCTTTGATAAAACTCTATCAAAATACTTATGCTTGTTTCTTAACAAGACTTATAAAGTGTAATTTCAATTCTGATTTTGTTATGAATCGGTGTTCATATCTTGATTTCAATCAAGGCTCACGCCTACAAATTCTATCCCGGCTTAACCGGTCTTAAGACTGATAGGATGTAAATTCATTTCTCAACTTCCGCCTATGCTTGGTGCTAAGACTCATAAGGCATAAATTCTATATCACATTTCGGCTATGATCCATACTTAGCTCGTGCTAAGGCGAACAAGATGTAAGCTCTGAATCTGACGCTTACAAATTGTAACTCTTATCTGATATTCTGAGTTAGTGTTATCTCTGGATGTTTCTCATCCACTGTCGTGACCGCGGGAGTGGTCACATTTTCTGAGGCGTCCCAGCCTCCTGCCATATTCATGCTCGTTGGAGTACCCATAGGAGAAGTGGTAGTATCGTCAAAATCCTTTCCCAGATCTCGTGGAGTAGGATTTGTCATGTCTGAGAGCCATAGAACAAATAACAGCTTAGTTCATGGTTTTTCACAGAACACATATTAATCATCACATGCTTACACCTTTTTTGCCAAAAAATCCGGAAGAAAAAGGTGGTTGTAAAGACAGAGATAACATTTTCAGAGACTAAATTATATAAAAGCTCTCAACAGATATCATAGCATAACGTGTTCCTCGAGAATCATAACAATATCTTTTGGAACCCTTGTAAATTTTCACACGGATCAAATCACATTTCCATAACAAATTTAACAAGGCAAACACGTTCATATGACTTTTATCACATGCTCTCACATTAACTATCAAAGTATGGAGCACAACAATTTCAGAAGAATGCTATTATACATTTTTGGCCAACACTCGACATGTATTTTCCCAAAATTAGTTAAGGGGAAGAGGATTCTCATGAGGATCACAGTATATATCTACTCATATTTTTATCAAGGCATTTACAAAGAGCATATTCACATGCATTCAACCACACATTTAGTGTATCTTCCTACCATATCGGTTAAACAAGAGTTATTGATGCAAATTTTGGCATACTTCATGCATTCTCACAAGGCTTCATCCCCAAAACCACTACTGATGCAGATCTTAACATATTCGATGCATCTTTACTGTATATCAGTCAGAAAAAATGATTGTTTCTAACAGATCTAATACATGTTCTCTTGCAAAATTCATGTTTCTTATATGAACTAAATTTTTTCTTTTCATAATTACTTTCGAGTAACTCATGAATCAATTCATTCATCATTTTTCAAACAATGCATCAATTTTAGGTAACGTGATAAGGGACTGAAATACTTATCTTGGATTTTCCAACGTGAGTTGACAGAGTCCGTTTAACCATGGACTCCACACCCCTCTTCTTCTCAGTGGAGCGGAAATCATCTTTCCATGAGTTTCCCTCGCACATTCGCATTTTCCTCAATGCGAGAATCATAAGCATTTTTCCTCTGAAAGAACAAGCAAAGTCATTAGAAGTTGAATTATTTTCATTCGAACTGATTAATTATTTATCATATCATGATCTACTTAGAAAAAATAAATTCTAAGCATAGATCACAAAATGAGCTCAATCACCCTTATTGTTGGACCAAATTTTTGGATAAGCACATTTTATTCTATCCTGCGATCAAGAAACTCATTCTAACTACAAACGCACATTGCAAATCCGAAGCATCCTCAAATAATTCCATTAAAAAAATCACATATTCCGGAGTGATCCAAGAGGCATACAAATTGATTAGTTTATACGACATGCATACATAAAAGCGTATACAACCATATGTCCAGTGGGGTCACTTTATGCCCAACCTCCAATCTGCATCTCCTTCTATATATTCCTAAGTAAGCATATTCTGTCATCATACCATAATTCTCATAAAAGAATGAGGCCAGTAAGTCCCCAGCTCTTTTAAGCATTTAATGAAACAGTAAGTGGGCATAATTCATATTTCCTCGCCAACACACTTATATTCAAATAATATTCTTTTCTTTTCAAAAGCATGCCTACTCAGATGTTAAAACTCAGGGGCCAACGTGTGTATTTATATATACATATATATATAAATATCACATAATCCAAGCTTGCAAAATTGAAGTAAATATAAGATTTTCATACGATAAAAGGATTTTCGCATTCACCGATGTATATACACATATACTCCCAATTCTTCTGCAGTAATCAAGCATGCATCTCACCCGAGCTACACACATATAGCCATACATGCGTGCTACCAGGTCTAATAATAATTGTAGAGATTAGGAAATTTGAGTAAATTCAAGAAATGCACTTCAACATGCTTCAAAAGTAGACCCAATAACAGTTCATTCAACGCAATTGTTCTCTCGCACATTTAATCAAACACAAGGTGAGCATACCTCACACCTCTTTAATTATAGCAAAATCACAGATTTCAAGCTCACCTCCAACACCGAGTATCAAATATTATCTGTTATCACCGAGGGAATCAATTAAATCTAAATTCTAAAACATGAACAACTTATGCACAAGTATCCACCAGCATGTCACATATCAAAATCGAATCATGATTCATCCCTCATATTATCACTATCGTATGCCCAGAAAATTAATGAGCCAACATGTCAGTCAAGCATTATCAATAATCCTACAGGAGTAGGCATAACATTCACTCTTCTGTTAACATAACTCTTCACCTATCAACCCACAAGAATGTATCAAAGTTCCTGCTATCTCACTTTGTCCATGTTTCAATGGTATTTCTCACTGCTCAGTTCAAAGAATGACATAAATATACTTAATCTCATGAAAATCACTAATTATCAGCAAATAATTACCAACACCAAGACTTCTCAATTTCCACTCACATATTGGAAATTAATTAATTCTAGGAGATGATAAGAGAATTACCTTCATCTGTAATGTTCGAGATTGTAGCTTCGGAATTCAAATTAGTGAATACCTTTGGCTGTAGACGGTTAGGAGTTCAGGCTGACCGCATTGGTCTCAGTCCAGAATTAAACAACATAGGTGAGTTCAGTGGTGCGTTCAATCTCAGAATTCTGGCGCAAGGTATAGCGCCTTAGTCGCGGAGGCGATTCACGCCGACACAAAAGCAGTGCCCGAATCGCGATGAACAACTACAGCGGCAATGCGTCTTTCTCTGCAACGGGGGCGCAGTGTCAGTCGGTATCCACCCACGCGGTGGGAAAAACCAACAGGAGAGGCACAGCGGCGGCCAATCTCCACCAACGGCGGGTTTGGCGAGATTCATCGCCAGATCGAACAGGGCTACGCTCCACGCCCCCTTTCTTTTTCTCTTTCTTTATATTCTTGCCCTTTGGTTACTTGGGCTCGCTCCGTACCTTCTTTCAAGCCCCATATCGGCTGTTACTAGCTTGAAGAAAATGACAATTTCAGATTTACAACAGATTTCAGGAAATTTAGCCTTAAAAATTTCCTATAAATTAGATCGAAAGAAATGTAGAATAGAGGTAACACTAAAGTCTAAATAGCTATTGTTTCTTGGAAAAAGCTTGAATGAATGAAAACTTAACTTTAGTTCGCTGGGTTTTCTTGATGATTTTCTACGACGAATCTTGTGTTTTTGACAAGAATCCACTCGATTTTATAAAAATCCTCACGTCATAGCTCAGATTTCCCACAGACGGCGCCAGCTGATGAGTGCAAAATGAAGCACATCAACAATATGCAAAGAATCAAAGAGATAAGAAAGCAATTTCTTGAGGATGCCCTCAAGAAACCATAAACAAGCTCCAGATCGTCTCTGGATCTTCTGAAAAATGGCTCTCCAGCAGCAACTGAGAGCTCCGGTGGAAACCTGCATAAAACCGGGCCGGAGGGGGCTCCGGCGTCGGTCCTCCGATGCTCAAGACAGTCAGATTGTCATCGAAGGAAAATAATGATAAAATGCCGCCAAGAGGTATGATTTTAGGTTAGAAGATACCTTAAAATGGTGAAGGGATAGGGTATTTATATTTGTGTCTCTGAGGGGCATAAGAGTCAATCTCTTAGTGTTGCCCTAATTGGTTTGGGGACCACTAGGACCACAGACTTGAGTGGTGTTGCCAAGTGTCCCATATGGCTGATACTAGTACATCAAGTAATACATATTATTCTTGATATCTCTGGATTATTTATGTCATTAATCTAGAGATGGGAAAATGACATTTGTAGTGTA
The DNA here is from genome assembly GCA_947034835.1 of Ballota nigra. Lineage (NCBI taxonomy): Eukaryota > Viridiplantae > Streptophyta > Magnoliopsida > Lamiales > Lamiaceae > Ballota > Ballota nigra. The sequence goes on along the minus strand of OX344728.1, from coordinate 43,809,440 downwards.
TTCTTCTTCCATTGCTCAAATGACATCAGAGGAAAAGATAATGCTCCCTGTTCTTAAAGAGCTCACGTCTGATTAACACTTATTCCTTTGTTCGTTCATTGTTACCAATTCCAGAGCCTAAATAGGAACTGGAGAGATACATTCCAAAAGCATTGGGCATCACTCCCAAGATAGTAAGAATTTATTCAGGCTTTTATTGGACTATTATTATTTTCATAAGCTCTGCGGCTCAGTTTTACAAGCTCTGCCCAGAGCTTGATATTCTGACAAGTAACTTCTTTCTTTATAACTGATGTAATATGTCAACTCTGGCAGAGCCTACATTAGACACGTTTACATAGTTTTGGTCTCGATTCAGAGACGATTACCCCAGAGCCATGATTAGCTCTGGACAAAATATGTTCATATCGGGTTAACACACCATTGAAGGTATGTGCATGCGAGTAAGCCCCCTTTTCGGCCTATCTCTCGGCCTTCGAACGTTCCGGCTCTAGAGCTCTTTACAAGCTCTGCTCAGAGCTTCTCCTCTGATGAGTGTCATTCGTTCATAGACTTGATGGTGGGAAGCCATCTCTGGCTTAGCCTACATTAATTTGAATCCTCACTATAAATACAAGCTCATAGCTGCGGTTTGAAGTGTGTGTGAATGAAAAAAATCAACACCTACAAGCTGTGAAGGTGTGAGAGGATAGTGCATTTCATGGGAGATATAAGGAGGCACTTCATACACCTTGTTCACTGACCATTAGGGTCTTCACAGATATAAAATGAGTGTCCAGCTTGTAACTGATAGCTTAGAGATGTTTTCTCAATCTTAGCTTTAGGCGAACACATTGTAAGGGTAAACCTCACCTAGTTGGAGAAAACCTAACTGAAACCAAAATCCTTTAATCAGGTTTGTTAGTGGAAGTTGTTGCTGAGTTAGGAAGAAAGGAAGCAAGATCTGAGTTATATAGATATGGGTGCACCTTGGCACGTTAAAAGCAAGAATCCAATGATAGTGGATTTCCTGTTAAATCAGGCCCGTGGATTTAAGAGCTTTTGTCTCTGAACCACATTAAACTAAGCGTTGTTTATTTTTTAAGCACTTGCTAATTATTTGTACTGTATGCTCACTGAGAGTACTTCGAAAGGTTGAAAAGAAATTAGCTAAGTATTTTAGTCAGGGAGAACCAATCTCACTGACAGGCTTAAGCAAATATTTGAGATTTCAGTCTCTCGAGTCACTGCCTTGTTAAGAGCCTGAGCTCGCAAGTCAGTTGCACTGACTTGAGTGCTCCGACTCTTGGCAATGTTGTGACTTGAGTGTTCCCTCACTGAACTCATTCAGGGTGCGATGCAAAGTCTTAAAAAATATTTATCTCTTAAATTCCCATTCTGTTTTAAAAAGATGTTTGAAAATGGGACCATCATCTTCAGTCAGTTCTCCTTGTGATGTCATCTTAATTTTCTAAGGCTATGTTGCTGAGTTCCCCCTTAACTGAGGGCTTCCTCAACTGAGTTCTTCTCAACTGACAGCCTATTTTACAGAGAAATAACCTAGTCTAACCTGAAACTAAAGATACTGTCCTGACTGCTCTCTAACCTATTACATGTGGTTTTGGAAAACCATCAAAACTAAAACATATCCCAAGAATTTCCCCCTTTTTGATGATTCCAAAACAACTAACAAAAAATAAGTCTATTACATGAGTGATGTTAGAACACAAGCAATAGTTTGAAATTCGCAGAAATTCCCATAGTTTAAAACATTTAAGATCTATTTGGTTGACCATTTTCTTAACAAAACTGGATCAGCTGTCATGTGAACAACCCGCTCTGATACCAATTGATGGTCCCGGTTTCAAAAGATATTTTCAGGAAAAAATGGGAATTCACGGGAGAACTGACAAAAATAAGGAAAAAATTTGCACAGCCCTGATTGAGTTCATTGCAGAACACTCAAGTTACTGCATTGCTAAGAGTCAGAGCACTCAAGTCAGTGCAACTGACTTGCGAGCTCAGGCTCTTAACAAGGCAGTGACTCGAGAGACTGAACTCTCGAGTGCTTGCTTAAGCCTGTCAGTGAGATTGATTCTCTTTGACTAAATTACTCAGCTAAGTTCTTTAACAATGCTCTCAGTGAGTAGATTTTACACAACACTTAGCAAGTACTTAAGCAAAGAAAAACACTCAGTTTAACGTGGTTCAGAGACTCAAGCTCTTACATCCATGGGCCTGATTTAAAAGGAAATCCACTACCATGGGATTCTTGCTTTTAACGTGCTAAGGTGCACCCAGATCTATACAACTCAGATCTTGTTTTCTTTCTTCCTAACTCAACAACAACTTTCACCAACAAACCTGACAAGTAGGGTTTTCTGTTTCAGTTAGGTTTTCTCCAACTAGATGAGGTTTTCCCTTACAATGTGTTAGCCTAAAGCTAAGATTGGGAAAAACTCTCGAAGCTTGAGTTACAAGCTGAACACTCATTTTATATCTGTGAAGACCCTAATGGAAAGTGAACAAGGTGTAAGAAATGCCTCCTTATATCTCCCATAAAACGCACTATCCTCTCAAACCTTCACAGCTCGTAGGTGTTGATTTTTCTCATTCACACACACTTCAAACCGCAGCTATGAGCTTGTATTTATAATGTGGATTCAAATGTAACCGTTGGAGGGAATCACATTTGAATCCAGATATTTAATAGATTCACCTACTTTTCTTGGAATGTGGCCTTGTCAGTGTCAAATATGCTGTTTTGACTTGATTGGTCCACGTGGACTGAATCCAATGGATCTTTGGTTCAGTGAGCTTGATCATAGGGCATTGACTTCAGATAGTTTATCCTCCACTAACTGATGATCTTCAGTTGACACGGATGTCTTCAGTGTAGTTGTCCTTCAGTAGCATCTTGAAGATCTCTCCAAGAAGTTTGTCATAAGGCTGAATGACAAACTTCCCTGACCACAGTAGCCTGATTCCTTCAGGGTCTACTTGGTACAGCACTGATCCTCCTGATCATGCTCTTCACTAAGTGGCACACTTGACTTAGCTTAGATCAGCCAGGTTTATACTCAGTGGGACATGCTTCAGGCTTCTCTTCAGGTTCAGGTCTCTGCCATGGCTTCAGTCAGTTCTCCTTGTGATTTCATCTTGATTTCCTCAGGCTGTGTTGCTGAGTTCCCCCTCGCTGAGTTCCCCCTAAACAGAGTTCTTTCTCCACTGAGTTCTTCACAACTGACATCCTATTCTACTGAGAAATAACCTAGCCTGACTTGAAACTAAAGATACTGTTCTTACTGCTCTCAAACCTCTTACATGTGGTTTTGGGAAATCATCAAAACTAAAAAATATCCCAACAATTTCCCCATATTTGATGATTCCAAAACTTCTAACAAAAAAAATTCTATTACATGAGTGATGCCAGAACACAAGCAATAGTTTGAAATTCGGAGAAATTCCCATAGTTTAAAAAATTTCAGATCTGTTTGGTTGACCATCTTCTTAACAAAATTGGATCAGCAGTCATGTGAACAACCCGCTCTGATACCAATTGATGGTCCCGGTTTCAAAAGATATTTTCAGGACAAAATGGGAATTCAGGAGAGAACTGAAAAAAAAGGAAAATTTTTGCACAGCCCTGACTGAGTTCAGTGCGGAACACTCAAGTCATTGCATTGCTAAGAGTCAGAGCACTCAAGTCAGTGAAACTGACTTGCGAGCTAAGGCTCTTAACAAGACGGTGATTCGAGAGACTGAACTCTCGAGTGCTTGCATAAGCCTGTCAGTGAGATTGGTTCTCTTTTACTAAATTACTCAACTAAGCTCTTTAACAATACTCTCAGTGAGTAGATTTTACACAACACTTAGCAAGTACTTAAACAAAGAAAGTCACCCAGTTTAACGTGGTTCAGAGACTCAAGCTCTTACATCCACGAGCCTGATTTAATAGGAAATCCACTACTATGTGATTCTTACTTTTAACTTGCCAAGGTGCACCCAGATCTATACAACTCAGATCTTGTTTTCTTTCTTCCTAACTCAACAACAACTTCCACCAACAAACCTGACAAGTACAGTTTTTGGTTTCAGTTAGGTTTTCTCCAAGAAGTGCCTCCTTATATCTCCCATAAAATGCACTATCCTCTCACACCTTCACAGCTCGTAGGTGTTGAATTTTCTCATTCACGCACACTTCAAACCGCAGCTATGAGCTTGTATTTATAATGTGGATTCAAATGTAACCGTTGGAGGGAATCACATTTGAATCCAGATATTTAATAGGTTCACCTACTTTTCTTGGAATACGGGCTTATCAGTGTCAGATATGCTGTCTTGACTTGATTGATCCACGTGGACTGAATCCAACAGATCTTTGGTTCAGTGAGCTTGATCAGGGCGCACTGACTTCAGATAGCTTATATTTCACTTGATGATGATCTTTAGTAGACACGAATATCTTCAGTGTAGTTGTCCTTCAGTAGACTCTTGAAGATCTCTCCAAGAAGTTTGTCATAAGGTTGAATGACAAACTTCTCTGACCACAGTAGTCTGACTCCTTCAGGGCCTACTTGGTACAACACTGATCCTCCTTGTTGGGACATTGTCAGTTTTGATTAAGATCCCAAAGCCCCTGAAAAGATGTTTGCCTTAATCTGTCTTTGTCAGGCTAGTCTTGGTTAGGGTTAGTACTTAGTCATTTTACAATTTACAGGTACTCAGTGGGAGGAGAACTCACTGGAGACAATCAAGACTCAGAGCCTGAAGACGAAGAGCACCATCCTGAACTTATGGCAGTCCTCTAAGCTGGCTGAGTAAGTGTCAGTGATGAAGAGTATGACCCTGAGGTCACTACTAACTCAGTCCTGAAGGGAACAGGATGTCACTGAGTTAATGGGAAGACTTGGAGTAGAGCCAAGCAATGCAAAAGGAATTTCAGCGTCAGGACAAGACCGGTGAGCTCAAGACAAAATGAACTTAATAAGACAAGCCTGAAGCTCAGAGATAAGTTCTGACATTCTCACCAACCTAATGACGTGGACCAATCCGAGGAGGACACGCACGTACGGAACCTGACATGAAGACTGAATTCAGACTGCATATTCAACGGGCAAGCATTTAATGTGCATTTAATGCAAATACCAAATCCATGCAAGGACGGCTGCTGCATGAAGATATGTCCGTTTGAAGCCACTCTACATAGATGACTAGAAGGCTATCTCTCCAACGGATAGTTTTTCAAATCTCCTATAAATACAGAAGACCTTGAACCCATTCAAGGTCACGGGAAATTTCCAAGCCAGAAATTACTCAAACTCTCAAGCAAACAAAGCATTCAGTCTTTTAGAGAAGCACTCGAAAACATTCAAATTTCCCAAGTGTTTCTTAGCAACTGAGAGTTATTCTGTATTCCAAGAGCTAAATAGAATTATCTTAAGCTTAGAGAGATTATCCAATCCTTAGCATAGCTTCGTCTTGTAAAGATAATCTCAACTTAGTTGGAATCCAAACTGAAACCAAAACCCTAAGATAGGCTTGTTGGGAGTAAGTCAGTTAGTGTGTTAGTAAGTGGAGTTTGTATAGATCAGTGAGGTTAGCTAGTCTTGGTGCACCTTGGCATGTTAAAAACAAGAATCCCTTGAGTGGATTTCCTGTTAAGTCAGGCCGTGGACGTAGGAGCTTGAGACTCTGAACCACGTTAAACTCCTTGTGTTCTTACTGCTTTGATATTGTGCATATTTGCCATATTACTTGTTCATTCATTGCATTCAAAGTTTATCAGGTCTGAATCAATCCGGCTGATCTTCAAAAGAGCATTTCCCTACTAAACACTATTCAGAATTGAGTTAAACAAGGTTTTCAGAAAGCAAACTAAACAAGACTTTTAACTTTCAGGGCTCAAACATTTCCGCACTGAACTTGAACTGATAGTTAGCCAACTGACCCGCACCAAGTGTAGTCAGTAGGCATATTATCAGCTTCTAGTTCTTTACCACTCTGAGCAAAGGGGACTCAGTCAGTTTTAAGGTTGAAAAATTGGTATACGTGTATTCCCCCCCCATACACGTATTCCTCAGTCTTGTACCGGGACCAACACTCCTGATCATGTTCTTCACTGAGTGGTCCACTTGACTTAGCTTAGATTAGCCAGGTTTATACTCAGTGGCACATCCTTCAGGCTTCTCTTCAGGTTCAGGTCTCTGCCATGGCTTCAATCAGTTCTCCTTGTGATTTCATCTTGATTTCCTCAGGCTGTGTTGCTGAGTTCCCCCTCGCTGAGGTCCCCCTCAACTGAGTGCTTTCTCAACTGAGTTCTTCTGAACTGACAGCCTATTCTACTGAGAAATAACCTAGCCTGACCTGAAACTAAAGATACTGTCCTGACTGCTCTCAAACCTATTACATGTGGTTTTGGAAAATCATCAAAACTAAATCATATCCCAACAATATTTAATATTTTTTTATCCAAACAAAGATCCTCAACCATGTGAGTCAAACATAAAACTAGTTAATTATAATTATCGAAGTTTATGAATTACCCTAAAGTCATACAATTTTCACATGACCAATTACATTAACAATATAATTGATGCACATTAACTTAACAATTTATTTTAACGACTTAGTTCATATTAAGACGGAAAAATAGGAGAGCAGCTAACCAACCTATATTAAATTGACCCGTCCATATACCATAATATATATGATCGGACTATCAATTCTTAATTTTGAATATATTATACAATATATGTCTACTATATGACTATGCATATTTCATAAAAAAATCTAAAAAAGATGTATACTGATTTCCATGATCTTATGAATCAAAAGGATTTTATCAGTAATCAAATTGAATTTCATCAATAAACCAACTATGAATCAAGTTTTAAAATAAATAAATTATTTACAAAACACATATTATGTATAAATCATAATACAAAAACAAAATCTAGAATGAATTGAATAAGAATAGCCTATGCATATGGGTCTAAATATTTTTATTCATTTATTAGGGCATAAAGATCTAGGCAAGTGGTCAACTATATATTACTTGAATTTGCCAACATATATCAAGTAAATCCCATAAACATGATTCCAATAATAAATAAACTGATAAAAAATTAGTTTCATACTATACTTCTCGGCCGCAAGCAGTATTACAAAACAAAAGAAAATATGTTTACCCGTTGTTGGTCCCGGACAAGTCTGAGTGATACGTGTATGGGGGAGGATACACGTATACAAATTTTACTTTCTTTTTCAAGACTGAGTCCCCTTAACTCAGAGTCTAGTGATAGGCACTGAATAGATAATACACCTACTAACTGCTCTGAAGTAAGTCAGTTGGCTAACTATCTATTTATGCCTTGTGCGGAAATATGTGAGCCCTGAAAGTTTATAGACTTATTTAGTTGCTTTCTGAAAACTATGTTTTTCTTTCTTACGAAACTGTGATTAGAAGGGCAGTGCAATGAGTTCAGGGGTCAGGCTGATTTATTCAACACTGACAAAACATGCAATGTGTTGGGACATTGTCAGTTTTGATTAAGATCCCAAAGCCCCTGAAAAGATGTTTGCCTTAATCTGTCTTTGTCAGGCTAGTCTTGATTAGGATTAGTACTTAGTCATTTTACACTTCACAGGTACTCAGTGAGAGGAGAACTCACTAGAGACAATCAAGACTCAGAGCCTGAAGACGAAGAGCACCATCCTGAACTTATGGCAGTCTTCTAAGCTGACTGAGTAAGTGTCAGTGATGAAGAGTATGACCCTGAGGTCATTACTAACTCAATCCTGAAGGGAACAGGATGTCACTGAGTTAATGGGAAGACTTGGAGTAGAGCCAAGCAATGCAAAAGGAATTTCAGCGTCAGGACAAGACTGGTGGGCTCAAGACAAAATGAACTTAATAAGACAAGCCTGAAGCTCAGGAATAAGTTCTGATATTCTCACCAACCTGATGACGTGGACCAATCCGAGAAGGACACGCACGTACGGAACCTGACATGAAGACTGAATTCAGACTGCATGTTCAACGGGCAAGCATTCAATGTGCATTTAATGCAAATACCAAATCCATGCAAGGACGGCTAATGCATGAAGATATGTCCGTTTGAAGCCACTCTACATAGATGACTCGAAGGCTATCTCTCCATCGGATAGTTTTTCAAATCACCTATAAATACAGAAGACCTTGAACCCATTCAAGGTTACGGGAAATTTCCAAGCCAGAAATTACTCAAACTCTCAAGCATTCAAAGCATTCAACCCTTAAGAGAAGCACTCGAAACCTTCTAAATTTCCCAAGTGTTTCTTAGCAATCGAGAGTTATTCTGTATTCCAAGAGCTAAATAGAATTATCTTAAGCTTAGAGAGATTATCCAATCCTTAGCATAGCTTTGCCTTGTAAGGATAATTTCAACTCAGTTGGAATCCAAACTGAAACCAAAACCCTAAGTTAGGCTTGTTGGGAGTAAGTCAGTTAGTATGTTAGTAAGTGGAGTTGTATAGATCAGTGAGGATAGCTGGTCATGGTGCACCTTGGCACGTTAAAAACAAGAATCCCTTGAGTGGATTTCCTGTTAAGTCAGGTCGTGGACGTAGGAGCTTGAGACTCTGAACCACGTTAAACTCCTTGTGTTCTTACTGCTTTGATATTGTGCATACTTGCCATATTACTTGTTCATTCATTGCATTCAAGTTTATCAGGCCTAAATCAATCGGGCTGATCTTCAAAAGAGCACTGCCCTACTAAACACTATTCAGAATTGAGTAACACAAGTTTTTCAGAAAGCAAACTAAACAAGACTTTAAACTTTCAGTGCTCAAACATTTCCGCACTAAACTTGAACTGATAGTTAGCCAACTGACCCACACCAAGTGTAGTCAGTAGGTGTGTTATCAGCTCCTAGTTCTTTACCACTCTGAGTAAAGGGGACTTAGTCAGTTTTAAGGTTCAAAAATTGGTATACGTGTATTCCCCCCCCCCATACACGTATTCTTCAGTCTTGTACCGGGACCAACAAGTGGTATCAGAGCAGTGGTTCGAAAGACCACTGACTTTGAATACTAATAGTTTCAAAGGAGAAACTGTTGGTGGTCACTGAACATATCCTAGTTTGCTTTTCATAAAACTTGCATCATCATGACTTCGAGGAGACTTGAAGCTTTGTTACCTGAATTCTCTGTGTCTAACTTTGTCTATTGGAAGTTCAGATTAGAAGCACATCTAGATGCCATCCATGACCAGATGCCACGTGTAATCAGGAAGGGACCGATCAAGATCACTATTCCTAACGTCAGAGGACTGGGATATGAGGATCTTGCGATTGGCGTGCAGGTTCCTAAAGAAAGGAAAGACTGACCAACGATGAAATCAAGATGGTGGGACTTGACAACGTCGCCAGAAACATCATCTTGCACACGGTGCCCTTCGAGGAGTCAGCTAGGCTGATGAACTTAAAGACGGCAAAGGAGGTTTGGGATGAGCTGACAAGGATGTGTGAGGGGTCTGAAAAGATCAAGGAGAACAAGAGAAACATTGCCATTCAGAAATTCGAGGCATTCGAGATGCTACCTGACGAGAGCATAGATCAAATGGAGTCTAGATTCATCAAGTTGATGAATGAGTTGGTGATGCTGGACAAGGATGTCCCAAGGAGAGATGTTGCTTCAAAGATCCTGAATGCCCTTCCTGAGAGATGGGACAACAGTGTAATTATGCTTAAGAACACTCAGGATATGAGTAACATAACTTCTGCTTTACTTTTTTCAGAGCTCAAAGTGCTTGAATTCGATCTTAACAAAAGAAAGAAGAAAGTTCAGTCAGAAGAGGAAGTGAAGGAGAAAACTCCAGAGAAAAGTGTGGCGTTCAAGGCCAGATCTGACCTGTTGAGCCCTCATCAAACTCTTCATCAAAGTCACTGATAGAGATGAGCAGGGAAGAACTCGCTGAAGAGTACAGCCTGATGGCCAGATGATTTGACAAGCTCAATTCCAGGTTTGGTCGCTATAAAAAGTTTTATCAGGACTCACATGACAGGAAATCTGAAGGAACCCACCAAAGCTTAAGGAGATATGAGGAGCGAAGGAATACTAATCAGAGGAGAGAACGTGGTGATGAAAGGAGATATTCTGAACCAAAACCTGAAAGAAGGGACGAACAGAGACGTACTCGCGATGATAGATATCCAACCAAGACTGAAAGCTCACCAAGAACCAGGGAATCTGACTCAAGGAGGAACCCTGAACCGAGAAAAGAAAGAGTGAGTGAGCAGGTAGCATGTTACAACTGTAACAAGATTGGTCACTATCAGTACGACTGCCCGGAGCTGAGTGCGAGGGAGAGAGAGGAAAGGAGAGCCACCAGGGATCTAAGATCTGCTGATCGGAGAGCGATGGTTGCTGAAGATGCAACAGATTCTGACGGTCCCACTGAAAGGTCACCTGAACTCTTCTCAGATGATGAGTACGATGATGTCTGTCTGATGGCTAGGGATGAGCTTGAGGTAACATCAAATTATGTTTGTGCTTCTTACACTGGTCAAAATCCTGAACTTAGCTCAGAGTCAGTTAGAGAAATGAACCTTCAGATCTGCCTTGATCAATTGATGGTTGATTTCTCCAGACTGCAGGAAACTAATGTCTTCTTGGTAGAGGAGAACAAGAAATTGAGTACTGAGGTTCAAAACCTGAACGAACAACTCACTCAGTCTGATCTTAAAGAATCAGCTCAAATTGTGAGACTAACTCAGGAGATTGATTTAATCAATACTGAGCGTCTTCCAAGAGAGAAGATTCTAAAGGAACTGGCTGAGGAAGACCTGGTCAGGAAGGAAGAACTAAAAGTACTTAAGAGTAAGTTTGATGACCTCTTTACCAGACATGAAATCCTGAAAAAGAGTGAGGACTCTCTCAAGAAAAAGGTTGCAACAATGAATAAATCCTCAGTGGCTAGAGAGGAAATAAATAGCAACCAGATACTTGGGAACAAGAAAAAGGGACTTGGATATGTTCCTGAGAAATCCTCACAAGGTCAGTCTCATGTTGCTTCAGGGAGCAACACTGAGAGGGTATTTGTTCAGACAGGCCAGAGTGCACCTAAGGTTGTGCTCCAGGCCTGTCAAACTGATAAGGGCAAGGAAACCGTTGATACAGTCAGGGTTGCTCCTAAGGTAGCTAAGCCAAAACCCAAGGGAAAGGCGAAGCAACCTAAGGAAGCCCCTGAGAGCTCAGGCCAGGGAAAATCTTATCAAAAGCAGAGGAAGACTCAGGCCAAGAGCCCTCAGACTGGTCAGCGAGGGTACCATCATGCTTGGCAATACCAACAGGGAAGGCCAAATATGATGACACCCCCGTGGTTTTGGCATCCTGAGGCCTTTAACTGTTTTCCATTTTCTCACTTGCCTAGGGGGAATAGAAATCAGGATCCTTATCAAGAACAAGGCCCAAGACCTGCTGCACCCAGACCTAGGAAGAACAGGAAGCCAGCCCAAAAGGCACCCACTCAGGCTCCTGCGAAGCCTAAGTCTAGCACTCATACACCATCTTCCTCTCAGGCAAAGAAGAAGAAAGTTGTGTATGTTGATGTTTTAGGGAGACAGATTTACCACTCTGAGGCAATCAGGGTTGTGAAGCAAGTCTGGATCCCGAAGGGTACTGCTGACACGATAGGACCCAACACCCAATGGGTACCTAAAGCCTGATTTGCTTTCTGGCGGCTACGGATCACAAAAAGAAGAGAGGAGACTCAATCAAAGTTGTTTGGTACCTAGACAGTGGTTGCTCAAGGCACATGACTGGAATGAAGAGTCTTCTCCAAGAATATCGAGCTAAAGATGGTCCACAGGTGTTACTAAAGGTTTTGGTGTTCTAATTATAGGTACAGTCAGAGTGGAAAATGTGTCCTTTGTGGAAGGACTGAAGCATAACCTGCTGTCAGTAAGTCAATTCTGTGACAAAGGGTTCAGTGTTGAGTTCTCATCGAATACATGTTCAGTCAAGGACAAATCAACACAAGTGCTTCTATCAGGTATAAAGAAAGGTAATGTTTATCTCGCTGATTGGAGCAGCACTATTCCTAATACTTGTTTTGTTGCTAAAAGCTCTCTAGAGCTCAGTTGGTTATGGCATAAAAGATTAAGCCACCTGAACTTCAAGATTCTTAACAAAATTTCTAGACAGTCACTTGTTGATGGTCTACCAAATGAAGTTTTTAGCAAAGATCACGTGTGTAAAGCTTGTCAGGAAGGGAAGCAGGTCAGAGCATTATTCAAAGAGAAAGCTTCTTATTCCACTGACAGGATACTTCAGCTCTTGCACATGGATTTATTTGGCCCCATAACACCTGTGAGTATGAATGGTAGAAAGTATACCCTTGTGGTTATTGATGATTATTCTAGATATACTTGGGTTATTTTCTTGTTAAATAAGAAGGAAACACAGGTGAAGCTTCCAGAGTTGCTCAGGAGACTCAGCAATGAGAAGAATCAGTCCATTACTAAGATCAGATCTGACAAGGGCACTGAATTTATAAATTCATATATTTCTGACTTTTGTAATGAACTTGGTATAGCTCATGATACTTCTGCAGCTAGAACCCCAAAATAAAATGGTGTCGCTGAAAGGGGGAACAGGACACTAAAGGAAGCTGCAAGGACCATGCTGGCTGAGTCAGGATTGCCCAAGAAATTCTGGGCTGAGGCAATCAACACCGCATGCTACACTCAGAACAGATCCATGCTGAACAAACAACATGCACAGACACCATATGAGACATGGAACAAAATGAAACCTCGTATTTCTTATTTTCATGTATTTGGTTGTAAGTGCTTCATCCTCAACAGTGGGAAGACCCAATTAAAAGCCTTTGATAGCAAATCTGATGAAGGAATATTCTTAGGATATTCTGAAGTTAGTAAAGCCTTTAGGGTTTACAATTGTAGAACCCTTGTTGTGGAAGATTCACCTCATGTTGTCTTTGATGAATCTGCTAATGAGTCTAGGGCAAAGGTGTTGAATCCTGACACTGAGGAGGTCACAAGGAGTGTGACAAGGCTGAGCTTGAAGAATCAACCTGATCCCAAGATCAAGACAGTGCCAATTCCGAGATGGGATGATGATGACGATCAGGATGATGAATCAGGTGCCACTCCTATGCCCAGCACATCAGGGATTGTTGAGCCTCAGACTGAGGAACAGGCTCAACCTGAGGTAAGCACAGTCTATGAAGATGCTGTTGCAGCTGAGACGGTTCCTGAGTAACCTAATCAAGGGGAAATCAATGTCCCTGACATTATGCTTGTTAATCCCTTTGGTATAGACTCAGGATCATCCCCTTCTGTTAAATTTCCTAAATTTTATGAGCCTGTAGACCCTAACGTTGCAGGTATTTCAGAAACAACTCCTGGCAAGAGAACATGGTTAGAAGATCATCCCATTGATCAAATCATTGGTGATCCAACTGAGGGAGTCAGGAGCAGACGCTTCCATGGTGAGAGTGCATTGTTCTGTTGCTTTCTCTCTGAGCAAGAGCCTCAGAACATTGAAGAAGCTCTCACTGACTCGAACTGGATCATTGCCATGCAAGAGGAGTTGAATCAGTTCACAAGGAATCGGGTTTGGGAACTGGTAGATAGACCTAGGCATCAAGGTGTGATTGGTACTAAGTGGGTCTTTAAGAACAAGAAGGATGAGAATGGTGTTGTAGTAAGGAACAAGGCTAGACTGGTTGCAAAAGGGTATTGTCAGTCTGAAGGAATAGACTATGATGAGACTTTTGCTCCAGTGGCTAGGTTGGAAGCTATCAGGTTGTTCCTTGCATATGCAACATATAAGAAGTTCAAGGTGTATCAAATGGATGTCAAGAGTGCCTTCCTGAATGGTGCACTCAATGAAGAGGTTTATGTTGAACAACCTCCCGGGTTTGAGGTTGGAGATAGAGTATACCACTTGAAGAAAGCACTCTTTGGACTTAAGCAAGCACCAAGAGCTTGGTATGATACTCTCTCTCAATTCCTGACAGATCATGGGTTCAAGAAGGGAACTGTGGATAGGACATTGTTCAGGATCACTGAAGGTGATGACATTATCTAGGTCCAGATTTATGTGGATGACATAATATTTGGATCACCAAATCATCAGCTTTGTGAGAAATTCTCTAAGTTGATGACTGGTAAATTTGAGATGTTCATGATGGGAGAGATGAACTTCTTCTTAGGATTGCAGGTCAAGCAGACTGATCAAGGTATCTTCATAAATCAGGCCAAGTACACAAGAGACTTGATTCATAAGTTTGGTGTTCAGAACAGCAATCCAGCCAGGATCCCAATGAACACAATTTGGAAGATGAATTCTGACACTGAAGGGACTTCAGTAAATCAGACTGAGTATCGTGGGCTGATAGGTTCTTTGTTGAACCTAACTGCAAGTAGGCCTGACATTACGTTTGCAGTTGGTGTGTGTGCTAGGTATCAGTTTGATCCCAAGAGAAGTCATTTGGAGGCTGCTAAGAGGATACTTAAGTATTTGAAAAGGACAGTCAATATGGGACTATGGTATCCTTCAGATGACAACTTAGAACTGACAGGTTATTCAGACGCAGATTATGGAGGTTGTAGGATTGATAGAAAATCAACCTCGGGGACATGTCAGTTTTTAGGAAGTAAGTTGATCTCGTGGTTTAGTAAGAAGCAGAATTCAGTGGCTACATCCACAACTGAGGCTGAGTATATGGCTGCAGGTAGTTGTTGCGCTCAGATTTTATGGTTGAGGCAACAGTTGAGGGACTACCAAGTATTTGCTAATCAGGTTCCAATCTATTGTGACAACAATAGTGCAATAGCAATCACTCAGAACCCAGTGCTTCACACAAGGTGCAAGCATGTGGATATTAGGCATCACTTCATTCGAGATCATGTGGAGAAGAAAGATATTAGGATGGAGAAAATTCACACTGACAGGCAAAGAGCTGACATCTTGACTAAGCCCTTGGCTGAAGCAAGGTTTATGGAACTGTCAGTGGAGTTAGGACTCTTAGATCCGGGAGAGCAGTCAGTGTAAGGTTCTAGGGGGAACTCAGGCCAGACTCGACTCAGCGAGGTATCAGGGTGCTACAATGTCTCCCTGACAGGTATGAGTTCTAACCTGACTCCTGTGAATTTCAAGCGTCTTCCTGAGTCCTTCGTCCTGAAAATCTTTATTAAATGCATTCCGTTTTCATTAAAAGCGCGCCTTTTCATATTTAAAACCCACGCGCACGGAGCATTTAATGCTACAGTTACTTTTTCATATACGTGTCTGTTTTATACGGAATATGAATGACATGGGGTTTTGATTGAAGCTGAGATTAATCCTGGCCCCTCATTTCAAAACCTTTCGAATTCAGGGATTAATCTCAACCCCACGTTTGAGTAACCGACTTAGTGTTATCAATCAAGAGTGCCATTTGAGGTTTTTACGCAAACACAACGCACAATCTGCACACTGAGTTTTCTCTTGCTCAAACACAGATATCTTTTCAAAAAAAATCTCTTCTTTTCAAAACAATGGCATTCCTTGATTCCAACTGGACAACCGACAAGATCGTAGACGTTGTCGAGAACAAGCTGGTACACATGGAGCAAGTCATCTCCATGGAAGGTATCTGTCTCACAGTTGAGGAAATCAAACCCGTATTCAAGTGGATTTCCGATGCTGGGTTGGAAACATACTTCACCACCCGCCCCATCTCCGTGCTCCCAAGAACAGTTGTGGAAGAATACTTAAACTTGTTCTTGCGGAAAGGGGAAGTTTTCACGAAGGTGACTGCGCTGAAGCCGATGGGAGAGAAGGACGGCGACGGGGAGCCTCTTTACAACACAGAGGTGGTCACTATTAACATCAGGCAGGCGGTGAGGGAAGTCTTCAATTTGCCATTCTCAGGCATCAACCCAAAAACGTACAAGGAAAACTCGGAGGGAGAATTCCTTGGGAAATGGACCAAATCTGGGTCATCAGAGTTCAAGGCCCATCAGAACAAGAATACGTTGAAGCCTGAGTACAGGGCTCTGGTGGATTTGGTGTCCAAGATGGTGATGGGCGCTACTGGCTCTCACGAGCAACTGAGTCTGCCCAAACTGAGACTCACGGGAGCAATTGCTGATGGAGTGGAAGCGAACTGGGAGCAGTTCTTCCTTGATCAACTCCATCAGGCCGGGTTGGACAAGCTTACGCGAGATGAGGAGAAGAAGCACATTTCTGTCAGTGCCATCTTGCCATTCGGAACGAGGATGTCCATCCTGATTGCTCATGCTTGCCATGGGTATACCTTCGATTTTGAGGACAGTCTCTCCTCAAAGAAGGTATTGTTTTCCTCACTGAGTGATACTTATTCAGTGCTAGGGCTGACTGATCTCAATGCGAAAGCAAAGGGTCAGGCCAAAAAGCCAGCTGGTAAGGCCAAGAGAGTGGATACCAGTCTCATTGAAAGAGTAGATAATCTCTTTGAGAAGAGTAAGGATATAGAGGAGGTGGAGCAGCCTGAGGTAGACGCGGCTGAGAAGAAGAAGAGGGTGAAGATCGTGCTGTCAGGGAAGAGCACGAAATCAGGGACTGGGTCTACCTGAAGAAACTTAGGAAGGGAATAAAAAAGTCCCCTGCTAAGAAGCTTCCTGAGGTGAGTGAGAGGGAGAAGTCAAGCTCTCCTGGAGCCTCTGACTTGGTGGTAGTGAGAAAAACTGTCGAGACGGCTGAGTCGTTGCAGCATGAGACAGTACCCACTCAAACATCCCCACACCCTGAAACCCAAACACCTTCCATCCCTGACCCCACACCTCAAACCCCCCAACCACCCCAAACCTCAGAGCCAAATCATCCTACTGAGTCAGCGCCATCAAATTCACCTATGAATGAGCCTGACCAGTCAGCCGAGCCAAACCTTCCAAACCCCTCAGACTTTCCATCATACCCCAATCCCAAAGACTGCCCCAAATCCATTTCAGCTGAAGAGGATGAATCCCTTGAAGTGGAGGAGGAGGAGTTAGATGAGCACATCGCTGGTGGGATTCTTGAGAACACCCTCAGAGGGAATGCCACATAATGGGCAGGGAAGTGCTGGCCTGCTGTACAAGTACACTGAGCTGCTAGCGCATGTGATTGAGTTCAAAGTTTGGTTGGATTTCAAACAATCAAACATGCAGGAGCAGCATCTGCTAGTGGACGCTCGTGGCTGGGATCACTGGGAGACTGAAGAAGCCAAGATTTGCTCCTACTTTGGACTGACTAGCTGGCTTCAACTTCTAAATTTTGACAACCTGAAGCAGTTAGTGGCTGAGATGATGTCCAAGAGCAAGGCTGACATCCTGTCTGGTGACGAGAAGGATGATGAGGATGATGATGGAGCTCAAGGTGGAGATGTGGAGAAGGCAGTGGAGGAGACTGCGAGAGAAGTTGATGAGATGATCTCTGAGCCCCAGGCTCAGGGGGAAGGTGATAAGGACACTGGTGCCAAGGGTGGACCAGTGGCTGAGGATGTTTTGAACATCTCAGCTGCCAATGAGACATCTGTCGATGAAGGGATTCCCTGCCCTGAGACAAGAGAGGAAGATGTTGAGGCATCCAAGGAGACTCTCAGTTACGAGGGACAAGTTCCTAAGGTTCAAGTTAGCTTAGCTGAGCCTGAGCAGGCGGCTTTGACTACTTCACAACTGCCTTCAGTGCACCTTGAAGAAGGGACTGATGTTGTAGGGGCTGACAAGGGAAAGCAGCCAATCACTGATGCGGCCGTTGATGATGAAGATGTGATAATAACTGGGGTCGGACGTGCTGAATTCACAAGCATAGTGGAGGTCAAGCAGGAGAAAACCACAGAAAATCTAGCTGAACTTCAGGAGGAAGTAATGAGGCTACGAGCTGAAAAAAAGGAAGACTCCAAGGCCCTGGCAAAACACATCAGGTGGACAAAGTCAGCCTACAACACCCTTGCCAACAGGGAGCTGATTTTGCTAAAGAGAACGATGACTGACACGGCCAAGTCAGTGAGGATTGAGAGGAAGCGCACCAAGAAGATGCTCAGGAACACTCTCAAGAAACTTGATGAGAGTGATGCGTTCAGGGATGAGAAGTTGAATCAGGCAGTTGACAAGCTTGGAGTTCAGACTGGGGCTATTGTCACTCAGGCCATGGAGGACTCAGCATCCAAACTGGAGCAGGAGTCAGGGAGGTTGGATCGCATCTCTCAGTCAGTGGAAAATATTTTGGTAAAGGCCACTGACGAGTCTGCAAAGATACTAACTGAGGCCAGCAGAGTCAGCAGTGAGTCCTTGAATGTGGAGGAAAGGATCACCGAGGCTGAACAAAGTCTCCAACTCTCTATGGAGGTCTTTGAGAAGAAAGTCAATGCTGCTATCAGTTCGGTTTCTTACGCAGGCACTGGAATTTCGATGGGAGTTGAATTATTGAAGGAGGGAATTAATGATGTCCATTCCCTAGCCTCCTTCGTAATCAACAGCGGATCTGACGCATTCCCATCCGAGGCCAATGATGATGCCAAAAAGGGGGAAAAGAAGAAGAAAAGATCCCGCCCTGAGGCATCGGAGGCAGTCAATCAAGGTGAGACAGTTCTAGCTGACCCTGAAGCCAATCCTGAAGGAAACATATTAAGGGTGAGGAAGTCAGCTAGGTTAGCGGCAGTGGAGAAGGAAGGAGAGGAAGTTGTTGCCAAGCTGAGGGAGGAGGCAACAAAGGCAAAGGCTGATGAACCTTCCAAGCAACAACCTGAGCCAGTTCAGAGATCGTCTCCCATGAGCTCAAGGAAAAATCCCATCACTTACTCAGGGGAGTTGGTGGCGGAGTTATGTGCTGAAGCATGGGGAGATCACTCTGAGAAATCTGAGGCTATGCGCAGAGCTGAAATTGCTCAGAAGGAGAAGATGCGCATCCTAGAGAAAAAGGTTGAGAAGCTGACTGATATCACTGAGTTTCAACAACGAGAACTGGATGATGCAGTGATCAGCTTGCTAAGGAGGAAGAAGGGCAGTGCAATGAGTTCAGGGGTCAGGCTGATTTATTCAACACTGACAAAACATGCAATGTGTTGGGACATTGTCAGTTTTGGTTAAGATCCCAAAGCCCCTGAAAAGATGTTTGCCTTAATCTGTCTTTGTCAGGCTAGTCTTGATTAGGATTAGTACTTAGTCATTTTACACTTCACAGGTACTCAGTGAAAGGAGAACTCACTGGAGACAATCAAGACTCAGAGCCTGAAGACGAAGAACACCATCCTGAACTTATGGCAATCTTCTAAGCTGACTGAGTAAGTGTCAGTGATGAAGAGTATGTCCCTGAGGTCATTACTAACTCAGTCCTGAAGGGAACAGGATGTCACTGAGTTAATGGGAAGACTTCGAGTAGAGATTGAGAAATAGAACCATCTGATTTAATTCGTTCTCAATAGCCATGAAATGATCATCTTAGGGTGATCCTTTTGTCGACGGATGCTCCTATTACACTCGTAGTCTCTGAAGGATGAGAACCAACTATGTAGCATCTACATCGAGAATTCAAGTATTGTATACGTCATTAGTCGGATTCGTTTTTCACTACTCGTACAGGAAGGACTCTCTTTCTGTATGGAGGGAATCCAAGTGTCTTGATTGTGGAATATCATTGAGAAATAGGAATCCGCGTTATCAAAGGATTTCCTTCGATTATTTCTAGTATGGAATGAGTCAATCATCCACTTTGGTATCTTATTGAACAAAAAGGGCGTTCCTCCATTGATCAAGAATTTCGATTTTCGGGAAGTATCATGCTCATCCAATAAGAAGGGTTTCCTTTTTTTCAAATGAACAATTTGAAGACCTATTGATTCTAACAACTGATTGCAGAGTTGATCATTTGGACCTTTCAATTCATAGATGTAGATCTCGGACCTAGGAATGGGGATATTCCCGAAACTCACACAGAAAAAAGGAAGTGAGTTCGACAAAAAGAAAAGCCAAGCAATGCAAAAGGAATTTCAGCGTCAGGACAAGACTGGTGGGCTCAAGACAAAATGAACTTAATAAGACAAGCCTGAAGCTCAGGAATAAGTTCTGACATTCTCACCAACCTGATGACGTGGACCAATCCGAGAAGGACACGCACGTACGGAACCTGACATGAAGACTGAATTCAGACTGCATGTTCAACGGGCAAGCATTCAATGTGCATTTAATGCAAATACCAAATCCATGCAAGGACGGCTGCTGCATGAAGATATATCCATTTGAAGCCACTCTACATAGATGACTCGAAGGCAATCTCTCCAACGGATAGTTTTTCAAATCACCTATAAATACAGAAGACCTTGAACCCATTCAAGGTTACGGGAAATTTCCAAGCCAGAAATTACTCAAACTCTCAAGCATTCAAAGCATTCAACCCTTAAGAGAAGCACTCGAAACCTTCTAAATTTCCCAAGTGTTTCTTAGCAATCGAGAGTTATTCTGTATTCCAAGAGCTAAATAGAATTATCTTAAGCTTAGAGAGATTATCCAATCCTTAGCATAGCTTTGCCTTGTAAGGATAATTTCAACTGAGTTGGAATCCAAAATGAAACCAAAACCCTAAGTTAGGCTTGTTGGGAGTAAGTCAGTTAGTGTGTTAGTAAGTGGAGTTGTATAGATAAATGAGGATAGCTGGTCTTGGTGCACCTTGACACGTTAAAATCAAGAATCCCTTGAGTGGATTTCCTGTTAAGTCAGGCCGTGGACGTAGGAGCTTGAGACTCTGAACCACGTTAAACTCCTTGTGTTCTTACTGCTTTGATATTGTGCATACTTGCCATATTACTTGTTCATTCATTGCATTCAAGTTTATCAGGCCTGAATCAATCAGGCTGATCTTCAAAAGAGCACTGCCCTACTAAACACTATTCAGAATTGAGTAACACAAGTTTTTCAGAAAGCAAACTAAACAAGACTTTAAACTTTCAGGGCTCAAACATTTCCGCACTGAACTTGAACTGATAGTTAGCCAACTGACCCGCACCAAGTGTAGTCAGTAGGTGTGTTATCAGCTCCTAGTTCTTTACCACTCTGAGTAAAGGGGACTCAGTCAGTTTTAAGGTTCAAAAATTGGTATACGTGTATTCCCCCCCATACACGTATTCCTCAGTCTTGTACCGGGACCAACACAATGAATGACAATGATAAACAATAAGCACATTAATCAAAGCAGTAAAAAACTCAGAGCTTTTAGGGAGGTTTAGAGACTCAAGCTCCTATATCCACGATCCTGATTTAACAGGAGAATCCCCTAATGGATTAACTTGTTTTTAATGTGCCAAGGTGCACAATGACTAGTCACACTGATCCCTAGAATTTGAGTTCTAGTCTTCCTTCTCCTAACCACTTTCTAACCTTCACCAACAAACCTAACACTGACTCAGCTTAGGGTTTTAGTTTCAGTTTGGATTCCAAATAGTTTGTTATAATCCTTACAAGGCAAACCTATGCTAAGGATTTGATTATCGCTCTAAGCTTAAGATATGTATATCAAAGCTCAATGGAATACAGAATAACTCAGACTAGTAGAAACACTTGGGAAATTAAAGGGGTTTCGATTGCTTCTATGAATCCTTTGATTGCTTGAGAGTCTCGAGTAAATTCTTGGCTTCAAAATTTCCGTAACCTTGTTTGGAGCAAGGTCTTCTATATTTATAGATGGTTTTGAAAACTAATCATTGGAGAGATAACTTCCTAGTCATCTTTCATGTAGGATACTTCAACGGTCATTGCCCTTCATGCAGCCGTCTACTTGCATGGATTTGGTAAATGCATGAAATGCATGCCCATTGAAAACTGCGGGAATGGTCAGGCTTGATGTCTGGTCCGTATGTGCGTTGTCCTCTCCTGATTGGTCCACGTCATCAGGTAGGTGAGAATGTGACTTGAACGCAAAATACTAGCTATACTTGTAGTTACCCCACAAGAGTATGGGATCACTGTAGTATTGGCAAGTATAGGGACCAAGTAGTATCGAACCCAAGGGAAAGTGTGTATGCGAATAGAGCCCTGAAGATCTACGCGTCATAGTTAATATGAGTGTATGTTCGGTTGCAAGAATTATTTTAATCTACTCTATATCCTATGACTAATAAAGCAAATAATGAAAGCAAGTACAAATAACTAAGGGTTTAATAAAATATGGGATGGTGATGCTCAGGATAGGAATCCCTACGTATACTAATGGAGCTAGTACGATTATTAAAATAACCGTGATGTGCAAGTATTAATCCTAGGTGTACTAAAACTAGGCTATCAACTTCTCTAATCTAGCACCAGATTGAAAGACTAAAAGCTCAATAATTAACCCTAATACTTCGTCATATCAATCTACTTCACAACCTACTAAACAAGTTATATAGATTATGCTTAATTAATGAGACCCTTATTTACCCAAGGTGATACGATCTTATAAACCCCTTCTATAACCCTATCGTTAAGTCTACTTATTATCAAAGAGTGATAAGACCGTCCTCTCTCTAATAATTTTTATACTCAATTCCAAGATAATTCTAGGGTTTATTTTAAGAATTCAATTAATTAAGAGAACTAGCACTAAACATCAGGAGTTATCATAATCACGTACCAACATCCTACAAACGAGTTCATCCTTCCCCAAGCATACAAGAGTTTTAGCCTAGCATGGTTTTAACGACAACAAAAGTAATTAAATAAGCATCGAACATAAACATGACGAATTGAATTGAAAAACTCAAGAACATAAACTATGGTTTAGAAGAAAGAAGTTTAATCTAAGAAGAATATCAAATAAAGAAATCAAAGGTCTCACGTAATAAGTGTTGAAGAACAAAAGAAAGAAAATCAAAATAAAAATCTAAACTATGAACTCGTTATGTTAAAACCTCAATTGCACGTAAAATATGTTTGCTCAAACTCTCGGAACTCTTCTCTCTCCAAAAACTATCTCTATCTGTGAAGTGGTCCCCAAAAACGTGTTCAGAATGGGTATATAGGCAACGGGTCGATTCAGGAGCTCATGGGCTGAAATCTACGACATCTTGAGCACTTGCACGAGTACTTAGTACTTGAGTAGGTTCCACTCGAGTACTCAAATCTTCTAGAGCCGAAAAAGTACTCGACCTCCCTCGCTCGAGTAGTAGTACTCGACCGACATTAGCTCGAGTGCAGTACTCGACCACTCGAGTACTAAGACCTCGACTAGTGCCTACTCGAGTGCATTACTCAAGCACTCGAGCTCTAGTACTCGACCAATGCTCACTTGTGTACTTGTTGGGACATTATTAGTTTTGATTAAGATCCCAAAGCCCCTGAAAAGATGTTTGCATTTGTTTGTCAGACTAGTCTTGGTTAGGTTTGAACTTAGTCATTTTTACACTTTACAGGTACTCAGTAAGAGGAGCACTTGCTGATGATAATCAAGACTCAGAGCCTGAAGACGAAGCTTACCATCCTGAACTTATGGCAGTCTTCTAAGCTGGCTAAGTAAGTATCAGTGATGAAGAGTATGACCCTGAGGTCATCACTAACTCAGTCCTAAAGGAAACAGGATGGGAAGACTTGGAGTAGAGCCAAGCAATGCAAAAGGAATGTCAGCGTCAGGATAAGACCGGTGAGCTCAAGATAAAATGAACTTAATAAGACAAGCCTGAAGCTCAGGAATAAGTTCTGACATTCTCACCAACCTAATGACGTGGACCAATCCGGGAAGGACACGCACGTACGGAACCTGACAAGAAGACTGAATTCAGACTGCACTTTCAACGGGCAAGCATTTAATGTGCATTTAATACAACCACCTAATTCCATGCAAGGATGGCTGCTGCATGAAGATATGTCCGTTTGAAGCTACTCTACATAGATGACTTGAAGGCTATCTCTCCAACGGATAGTTTTTCAAATCACCTATAAATACAGAAGACCTTGAACCCATTCAAGGTTACGGGAAAATTCCAAGCCAGAAATTACTCAAACTCTCAAAGCATTCAAAAGCATTCAGCCTTAGAAGAGGCACGAAACCATCTAAATTTCCCAAGTGTTTCTTAGTTACTGAGAGTTATTCTATATTCCAAGAGCGAACTAGCATTATTTTAAGCTTAGAGAGATTATCCAATCCTTAGCATAGCTTTGCCTTGTAAGGATAATCTCAACCTAGTTGGAATCTAAACTGAAACCAAAACCCTAAGTTAGGTTTGTTGGGAGTAAGTCAGTTAGTGAGTTAGTAAGTGGAGTTGTATAGATCAGTGAGGTTAGCTGGTCTTGGTGCACCTTGGCACGTTAAAAACAAGAATCCCTTGAGTGGATTTCCTGTTAAATAAGATCGTGGATGTAGGAGCTTGAGTCTCTGAACCACGTTAAACTCCCTGTGTTCCTATTGCTTTGATATTGTGCATGCTTGTCATATTACTTGTTTATTCATTGCATTCGGTTTATCAGGCTTGAATCAATCAGCCTGATCCTTAAAAAGAGCACTGCTTTACTAATCACTATTCAGTTTTGAGTAAAACAAGTTTTTCAGAAAGCAAACTAAACAAGACTTTAAACTACCAGGGCTCACGCATTTCCGCACTGAACTTGAACTGATAGTTAGCCAACTGACCCGCACCAAGTGTAGTCAGTAGGTGTGTTATCAGCTCCTAGTTCTTTACCACTCTGAGTAAAGGGGACTCAGTCATGTTTTAAGTTTGAAAAATTGGTATACGTGTATTCCCCCTCCCCCCCATACACATATTCCTCAGTCTTGTACCGGGACCAACAAGTGGTATCAGAGCAGTGGTTCAAAAGACCACTGACTTTGAATACTAATAGTTTCAAAGGAGAAATTGTTGGTGGTCACTGAACAGATCTTAGTTTGCTTATCATAAAACTTGCATCATCATGACTTCAAGGAGACTTGAAGCTTCGTTACCTGAATTCTCTGTATCTAACTTTGTCTATTGGAAGTTCATATTAGAAGCACATCTAGATGCCATCCATGACCAGATGCCACATGTTCTCAGGAAAGGACCGATCAAAATCACTGTCCCTAATACCAGAGGAAGAGGATATGATGATCTTGATATTGGTGTACCCATTCCTAAGGAAAGGAAGGATATGACCACTGATGAGATCAAGATGATGGGGCTTGACAATGTGGCCAGAAATATCATCTTGCATACTGTGCCTTTCGAGGAGTCAGCAAGGCTGATGAATTTAAAGACGGCAAAGGAGGTTTGGGATGAGCTGACCAGGATGTGCAAGGGGTCAGAGAAGATAAAGGAGAATAAGAGAAACATTGCCATTCAGAAGTTCGAAGCGTTCGAGATGTTGCCTGATGAGACAATCGATCAGATGGAGTCAAGATTCATCAAGTTGATGAATGAGTTGGTGATGCTGGACAAAGATGTCCCAAAGAGAGATGTTGCTTCAAAGATCCTGAATGCCCTTCCTGAGAGATGGGATAACAGTGTAATTATGCTTAAGAATACTCAGGATATGAGCAACATAACTTCTGCTTTACTTTTTTCAGAGCTAAAGGCACTGGAATTTGATATTAACAAGAGAAAGAAGAAAGTTCAGCCAGAAGAGGAAGAAAAGGAGAAAACTCCTGAGAAAAGCATGGCGTTCAAGGCCAGGTCTGAACCTGTTGAGTCTTCATCAAAGTCACTGATGGAGATGAGCAAGGAAGAGCTTGCTGAAGAGTACAGCCTGATGGCCAGACGCTTTGACAAGCTCAATTCCAGGTTTGGTCGTTATAAGAAATTTTATCAGGACTCACGTGATAGGAAACCTGAAGGAACCCACCAAAGCTAAAGGAGATATGAGGAAAGGAGAAACACTGACCAGAGGAGAGATCGTGGCGAAGAAAGAAGATATTCAGATCCAAAGCCCGATCGTCGAGATGAACAGAGACGTACTCATGATGATAAGCACTCAGGGAAGACTGAAAGCTCATCAAGACAGAGGGAACCTGACTCAAGGAGGAACCCTGAACCAACTAGAGAAAGAGGAGATGAGCAACCAACATGTTACAACTATAACAAGAGCGGACAGTATCAGTATGATTTTCCGAAGTTGAGTGCAAGGGAAAGAGAGGACAGGAGGGCCAAGAGAGACTAGAGACTTGCTGACCGGAGAGCCATGCTCGCTGAGGATGCAACTGACTCTGATGGTCCTGAGGAGAGGTCGCCTGAACTCTTTTCTAATGATGAGTACGATGATGTCTGCCTTATGGCAAGGGAGGAACCTGAGGTAACATCTAACTCTGTATGTGGTTCCTACACTGGTCAAAATCCTGAGCTAAGCTCAGAGTCAGTCAGAGAAATGAACCTTCAAATCTGCCTGGATCAATTGATGGTTGATTTCTCCAGACTGCAGGAAACTAATGTCTTCTTGGTAGAGGAGAACAAGAAATTGAGTACTGAGGTTCAAAACCTAAATGAACAACTCACTCAGTCTGATCTTAAAGAATCAGCTCAGATTGTGAGACTAATTCAGGAGATAGATTTAATTAATGCTGAGCGTCTCCCAAGAGAGAAAATTCTGAAGGAACTAGCTGGTGAGGAGTTGGTCAGGAAGAAAGAACTAAAAGTACTTAAGAGTAAGTTTGATGACCTCTTTACCAGACATGAAATCCTGAAAAAGAGTGAGGACTCTCTCAAGAAAAAGGTTGCAGCAATGAATAAATCCTCAGTGGCTAGAGTGGAAATAAATAGCAGCCAGATGCTTGGGAATGAGAAAAAGGGACTTGGATATGTTCCTAAAAAATCCTCACAGGGTCAATCTCATGTTGCTTCAGGGAGCAACACTGGGAAGGTATTTGTTCAGGCAGACCAGAGTGCACCCAAGGTTGTACTCCAGGCCCGTCAAACTGATAAGGGCAAGGAAACTGTTGACACAGTCAGGGTTGCCCCCAAGGTAGCTAAGCCAAAACCCAAGGGAAAGGCAAAGCAACCTAGGGAGGCCCCTGAGAGCTCAGGCCAGGGAAAACCTCAGAGAAAGCAGAGGAAGACTCAGGCCAAGAGTTCTCAGACTGGTCAGCGAGGGTACCATCATGCGTGGCAATACCAACAGGGAAGGCCAAACATGATGACACCCCCATGGTTTTGGCATCCTGAGGCCTTTAACTGTTTTCCATTCCCTCACTTGCCTAGGGGGAATAGAACACAGGGCCCTTATCAAGAACAAGGCCCAAGACCTGCTGCACCCAGACCTAGGAAGAACAGGAAGACAGCCCAAAAGGCACCCACTCAGGCTCCTGTGAAGCCTAAGTCTAGAACTCATACACCATCTTCCTCTCAGGCAAAGAAGAATAAAGTTGTGTATGTTGATGTTTCAGGGAGACAGATTTACCACTCTGAGGCAATTAGGGTTGTTAAGCAAGTCTGGATCCCGAAGGGTACAGCTGACACGATAGGACCCAACACCCAATGGGTACCTAAAGCCTGATTTGCTTGCAGGCGACTGTGGATCACAACAAGAGGAGAGTAGACTCAATCAAAGTTGTTTGGTACCTAGACAGTGGTTGCTCGAGGCACATGACTGGAATGAAGAGTCTTCTCCAAGAATATCAAGCTAAAGATGGTCCACAGGTAACCTTTGGTGATAACTCAAAAGGTGTTACTAAAGGTTTTGGTGTCTTTATAATAGGTACAGTCAGAGTGGAAAATGTGTCCTTTGTGGAAGGACTGAAGCATAACCTGTTATCAGTAAGTCAATTCTGTGACAAAGGTTTCAGTGTTGAGTTCTCATCGAATATATGTTCAGTCAAGGACAAATCAACACAAGTGCTTCTATCAGGTATCAGGAAAGGTAACGTTTATCTCGCTGATTGGAGCAGCACTATTCCTAATACTTGTTTTGTTGCTAAAAGCTCTCTAGAGCTCAGTTGGTTATGGCATAAAAGATTAAGCCACCTGAACTTCAAGATTCTTAACAAAATTTCTAGACAGTCACTTGTTGAAGGTCTACCTAATGAATTTTTAGCAAAGATCATGTGTGCAAAGCGTGTCAGGAAGGGAAGCAGGCCAGAGCATCATTCAAAGAGAAAGCTTCTCATTCCACTAACAGAATACTTCAGCTCTTGCACATGGATTTATTTGGTCCCATAACACCTGTGAGTATGAATGGTAGGAAATATACCCTTGTGGTTATTGATGATTATTCTAGATATACTTGGGTTATTTTCTTGTTGAGTAAGAAGGAAACACAGGTGAAGCTTCCAGAGTTGCTCAGGAGACTCAGCAATGAGAAGAATCAGTCCATTACTAAGATCAGATCTGACAAGGGCACTGAATTTATAAATTCATATATTTCTGACTTTTGTAATGAACTTGGCATAGCTCATGAGACTTCTGCAGCTAGAACCCCACAGCAGAATGGTGTCGCTGAAAGAAGGAACAGGACACTGAAGGAAGTAACCAGGACCATACTGGCAGAGTCAGGATTGCCCAAGAAGTTCTGGGCTGAGGCAATCAACACTGTATGCTATACTCAGAACAGATCCATGCTGAACAAACAACATGCACAGACCCCATATGAGACATGGAATAAAAGGAAACCTCGTATTTCTTATTTTCATGTATTTGGTTGTAAGTGCTTCATCCTCAACAATGGGAAGACCCAATTAAAAGCCTTTGATAGCAAATCTGATGAAGGAATATTCTTAGGATATTCTGAAGTTAGTAAAGCCTTCAGGGTTTACAATTGTAGAACCCTTGTTGTGGAAGATTCACCTCATGTTGTTTTTGTTGAATCTGCTAATGAGTCTAGGGTAAAAGTGTTGAATCCTGACACTGAGGAGATCACAAGGAGAGTGACAAGGCTGAGCTTGAAGAATCAACCTGATCCAAAGGTCAAAACTGTGCCAATTCCAAGATGGGACGATGACGATGATCAGGATGATGAATCAAGTGTCACTCCTAAGCCCAGCACATCAGGGATTGTTGAGCCTCAGACTGAGGAACATGCTCAACCTGAGGTAAGTACCGTCTATGAAGATGTTGTCGCAGTTGAGACGGTTCCTGAGTCACCTCGTCAAGGGGGAATCAATGTCCCTGACGTTGAGCATGTTAATCCCTTTGGTATAGACTCAGAATCATCCCCTTCTGTTCAATTTCCTGAATTTTATGAGCCTGTAGACACTAACATTGCAGGTACTTCAGGAACAACTCCTGGCAAGAGAACATGGCTAGAGGATCATCCCATTGATCAAATCATTGGTGATCCAACTGAGGGAGTCAGGACCAGACAGTTCCATGGTGAGAGTGCATTGTTCTGTTGCTTTCTCTCTGAGCAAGAGCCTCAGAACATTGAAGAAGCTCTCACTGACTCGAACTGGATCATGCAAGAGGAGTTGAATCAGTTCACAAGGAATCAAGTTTGGGAATTGGTGGATAGACCTAGGCATCAAGGAGTAATTGGTACCAAGTGGGTCTTCAAGAACAAGAAGGATGAAAATGGTGTTGTGGTAAGGAACAAGGCTAGACTGGTTGCAAAAGGATATTGTCAGTCTGAGGGAATAGACTATGATGAGACTTTTGCTCCAGTGGCTAGGTTGGAAGCTATAAGATTGTTCCTTGCATATGCAACATATAAGAAGTTCAAGGTGTATCAAATGGATGTCAAGAGTGCCTTCCTGAATGGTGTACTCAATGAAGAGGTATATGTTGAACAACCTCCCGGGTTTGAGGTTGGAGATAGAGTATACCATTTGAAGAAAGCACTCTATGGACTTAAGCAAGCACCAAGAGCTTGGTATGATACCCTCTCTTAATTCCTGACAAACCATGGGTTCAAGAAGGGAACTGTGGATAGGACACTGTTCAGGATCACTGAAGGTGATGACATTCTCTTGGTCCAGATTTATGTGGATGACATAATATTTGGATCACCAAATCATCAGCTATGTGAGAAATTCTCTAAGTTGATGACTGTTAAATTTGAGATGTCAATGATGGGAGAGATGAACTTCTTCTTAGGATTGCAGGTCAAGCAGACTGATCAAGGTATCTTCATAAATCAGGCCAAGTATACAAGAGACTTGATTCATAAGTTTGGTGTTCAGAACAGCAATCCAGCTAGGATCCCTATGAACACAAATTGGAAGATGGATCCTGACACTGAAGGGACTTCATTAAATCAGACTGAGTATCGAGGCCTGATAGATTCTTTGTTGTATCTGACTGCAAGTAGGCCTGACATTATGTTTGCAATTGGTGTGTGTGCTAGGTATCAGTTTGATTCCAAGAGAAGTCATTTGGAGGCTGCTAAGAGGATACTTAAGTATTTGAAAAGGACAGTCAATATGGGACTATGGTATCCTTCAGATGACAACTTAGAATTGACAGGTTATTCAGATGCAGATTATGGAGGTTGTAGGATTGATAGGAAATCAACCTCAGGGACATGTCAGTTTTTTGGGAGTAAGTTGATCTCGTGGTTTAGTAAGAAGCAGAATTCAGTGGCGACATCCACAACTGAGGCTGAGTATATGGCTGCAGGTAGTTGTTGTGCTCAGATGTTATGGTTGAGGCAACAGTTGAGGGACTACCAAGTATTTGCTAATGAGGTTCCAATCTATTGTGACAACAATAGTGCAATAGCAATTACTCAGAACCCAGTGCTTCACACAAGGTGCAAGCATGTGGATATTAGGCACCACTTCATTCGAGATCATGTGGAGAAGAAAGATATCTGGATGGAGAAGATTCACACTGACAGGCAAAGAGCTGACATCTTGACTAAGCCTCTGGCTGAAGCAAGGTTTATGGAACTGTCAGTGGAGTTAGGACTCTTAGATCCGGGAGAGCAGTCAGTGTAGGGTTCTAGGGGGAACTCGGGCCAGACTCGACTCAGCGAGGTATCAGGGTGCTACAATGTCTCCCTGACAGGTATGAGTTCTATCCTGACTCTTATGAATTCCAAACGTCTCCCTGAGTTCTTTGTCCTGAAAATCTTTATTAAATACATTCCATTTTCATTAAAAGCGCGTCTTTTCATATTTAAACCCACGCACAATGGAGCATTTAATGCCTCAGTTACTTTTTCATATACGTGTCCGTTTTATACGGAATATGACTGACGTAGGTAATTAATTAAAACTGAGATTAATCCTGGCCCTTCATTTCAAAACCTTTCTAATTCAGGAATTAATCTCAACCCCACGTCTGAGTAACTGACTTAGTCATATCAATCAAGAGTGCCATTCGAGGTTTTTACGCAAACACAAAGCACATCTGCACACTGAGGTTTCTCTTGCTCAAGCAATCTCAGAATTTTCAAAAATCTCTCTTCAAAATCAATGGCACTTCTTGATTCCAACTGGACAACCGACAAGATCGAGGATGTTGTCAACAACAAGCTAGTACACATGGAGCAAGTCATCTCCTTGGAGGGTACCTGTCTTACAGTGGAGGAAATCAAACCGGTTTTTAAATGGATTTCCAAAGTTGGGTTGGAAATGTTGGTCCCACTAGATAGATTAATTGCGGAAGCTTTAAGTTTATGTCTTAACAAACTTCTTTTTATAAGAGCACAAAACAAGTAAGAGATTAAATAAACAAAAGCAATAAATAACACCGGATATATAGTGGTTCGGATCTGAATATCCTACGTCCACTCTCCCTTTTATCCAAGGTGTCTCACTATCAACCAACCAACTTACTCACGTACTGGAATATCCGAAGTACCAATTCCTTCTTACAACTCCTTTAGATCTAACCACAATCTAAAGTAATCAACCTTCAACCTTATCTTAGAGATGAACAGGTTAAAGTCCAACAACTCCTTAAGAGTAGATATGTAATGTGAATAATAAGAGTGCTAAGGGTGATTATCAAAAGCTTGGAATGTGACTTGTGCGCGTAGGATCTCTCTAGAGCTTTTTCTTGTGACTGCACTATTGTTTTTATAGAGGAGATTAGGGTTAGCTGTTGGAGAGCTAATCCAATTAGATCCTCTATTTAAGGAAGATTCAATCAATCAATTCCTTAATTGATTGATTGGGTTGGTGAGATCCTTGGATTCATTAACTTTAATAACTTTCCAATTTGATCTAGTTGACTTGATTTGAATCACCAACGGTTAAATGCTTCCTCTGCCTAACTCTGATTCTCTCCAGAGAAGGCAAGACCAGACACCAGGAAACCTCGATGTCTTCTGGTCCAGATCTGGTTAACAACCAGAATACTCAGTAGAAACAGGGGATCAAACTGAGCATCTTTTGTTCCACCAGACTCGTCTGGTCTGGGGAAAGGTCCTCTGCCTCTGGTCAGATCTCATCTGGTGAAGTCTTCTGGTGGAGTCCTCTGGTGAAGTCCTCTGGTGGTGTCTTCTGGTGACTCTTCTGGTGAGGTCTTCTGGTCTGGCAGTTCCCCCTAGACTAAGTCCTAATCTAGTTCATCATCTGGCTAACAGGTCCAGATGGTCCTATTACATCTTCTGGTTTGTTTTAACTCATCAAAACTATACAATATTTATCCTAACAATTTCCCCCTTTTTGATGGAGTTAAAACACTACCAGAACTGATCAAAAACAGAAAATAAGCAAGAAAACAATAAAGAGATAAGACCTTAGAGTAGATCTTATCAGGCAAACAATAAGACAACAAGGAGTTGTCTTTGAGACAGAGAAGATATGATTTTCATTGATACATAAGGATTGAATGATTACAAATTACATTAAAGATCAGATCCTATTCTATGCATATCTTCTGTTCTCTTTAGGCACCTGAAACCAGTCAAGAAACCTGTCTTGAATGGCCTTCAACTCTGCAGAAGATGTTGGAGTAAAATTCACCAACACCTTTGTCTTGTACAGTTTCTTCAATTCAGCCCAATCAACCTGATCTCTTGCTATTGGACTGTTGAGATAATGGAATTCAGGAGCAGTGACTTCCAGGTTGAACTCAATAGTTGAATCCATCAGCTGCTTGTAAAGATCTGCATCATAGGCTTTCATCCAAGAGTGAAAGGTTCTGTTGATGAGAGCATCATCCTCTGGTGGAGGTCTCTGGATGTAGTGTTGAATGAACCAGAGAGTCTTGGCTTCTCTCCACTTTTCTATCAAAGGCACGGGCACAGTTGAGTCAAAGGACCCTTCTGTCCTGAGAGGCAAGATGTTCATGACCTCAACAGGTGCCTTCCTCTTCTGACTGGATCCACTGGCACCAGGAGTGATACCAGCTTCTCTGCTCTTCTTATTTTGCCTCCTAACATATCGGAGCCTCTGCTCTTCATCTATGTTCTTCCTGATCCTTGCTTGCCTTTCTTCAGGCGTTTCTTCTCTGAACCTCTTCTCTGCCTCTTCCACTACTTCTTCTAGGAAGCTTTTCTTGACTTTTCTGATGTTCTTCTTAGCAGGTCCAGAGATAGAGATAGGATCTTCCGACTCCTCTTCTGCAGCAAGCTGCTTAGCCATGGTAAGAGATTTAAGCTCCTCTTTCTTCTTCTTCTGCAGCTCTGCCTGGGCCAAGGTGTTCTCTAGCAGGTCCAGATGAGCTTCATGGCTAAATAGGGTCTCATTGGTGGTCTTCGCCAGATCAGTTCTGGCCTTCTCTTCCCCTTTTTTAACTTCATCAAGGAGGGGCTCCACTACCTGCCTTATGAGATCAGACAAGGCAGTGTTGGAGGAAGAGTGAAGATCACGAAGTTGCTTAGCCTCCTCCAGGTAAGCTTGAGATTCTGCAACTAATCTCTCCTGCTTGGCAAGCATCTCCTGGAGTGAATCCTTGAGCTTAGCAGTCTCCAGCATTTGAGTGACCAACTCAACTTTCAACACAGAAACTGGCCTCATCTGCTCCAGCACGTGCTCCTGGAGTTGTTTCTGGCTATGCATCACATCCAGCTTCACAAAAAGACCATTTGCCTTAAACGAGGCTTTGACTTCAGCAAGAGTGGACTTGATCTGCTTAAGGAAAATCCTCCTCTCCTGCCGAATCTGGTGCTCTATCATAGCAGGAGCCATATGTTGAATTGCCTTGGAGAAGCGCCCAATCTGCATGATTTGTTCATTAAAGAACGTCTTCATCTTCTGGAGCACGACAGGAGACATATCAAAATCTTCCTCGTCTGAATACAACTCTGGAGGGAAGACAAAGTGAGGCCCAAACTTGTAAGAGGGGCCCTCAGGAGTGATCATAACCCCCCTCTGGATGAGCAAGGTGCAAATCAAGACCTTGGCTGCAACAGGGGTCTCTAGCTCTGCTGGGTTCTGGATATTCAGCTTCTGCTTAAGTTCAACCTCCCATGCAGTGAAGTTGGAGGGACCCATTTTCTCAAGCAACAACATGAGGTCCTCCACATCTTCAAGTCTGGCCTTGCTCCAGACTTTGGCATCAGTAAGGTCTGCCAAAAGTGGTAAGTGCTCCAGAAGAACTGGGAAATGCTCTCTTAGCCAGAGCTGAGCACTCACACTAATACTCTACCTAATGGGACCCATTTTTGCATATGAGAAAGTGAAGGGTTTGGGCCCAGAGGCAGAGGAGGAAGGTGCTAAGTGATCAGGCTCAAGTGAAGCTTCCTCATCTTCACTATCATCGCTGGTAAGGCATGTGGGAGAATGGGGAGGGCCAGGGAATCCCAATGCCATAGAAAGAGGGTTCAAGTTTGAGGGCTGATCTGATTGAGTTTGGGGAGGGTTTGGATTTTGTGAGGTAGAGGATGAAGGAATGGGTTGCTCTGCACTAGAAGTAGATGGGATCTCTGGTACAGAGGGTGGGATAGGAATTTGAGATGTGGAATGGGAGGGAATGGAGGGTTCTGCACCAGAAGGAGATGTCCCTACTGGTACAGGGGCTGGGGGAGAGGGATTTGTGGTAAGGGGTATTTGTGAAGGTGGGGGAGAAGGTGTTTGAGTAGGTATGGTGGAAGGAGTATATATGGGGGTATCTGGGAGAGTCTGCTCTGGTGAGGCAAGGGGTGCACCAGAAGCAGATGGGATTTGGGGAGGGTTATCTGGGGGAGAGGTGGAAGGGGTAACAAGATTAATGGGGGTAGAGGTAGAGATTGGGGAAATTACCTCTTCAGAAGGGACTGGAGCAGAGGAGTCCTGCATGATTCTGGCAGCTTCATCAATAGCTTGCTCCAGTGCATCTCCAAGATCAGAGCCAGAGTCTGAATCTTGAAGAATGGCCTTCCTTGCCTTAGGCTTCTTCTTCAGAGGCTCAACCTCTTCTTCCTCCTCTGATGGCTCATCCACCAGGAGTGTCTTTGGAGCCCTTCTGCCTGTCCTCGGCTTCTTGGCAGATTTCTTCTTGGCCTCCTCTGGCCTCTTCCTCTTGGAAGCTCCTACCTTCTTGGCAACCTCAACTCCTTCACTCTTCTTTTTCAAAACATCAAGAAGAGGAATCTGGTCCTCCTCCGAGGAACCAGAGAATGCAATGGTTGAAGAACCAGTTGCTTCAGCAGCTTTCTTCTGGGTCTTCTGCTTTTGCTGCTGCTTCTGCCCCTTAGCAGGCGAAGGCACTGCTTGAATAGGAGGGGCAGGGATGGCTTGCCCCTCGTCTGAATCGGCATGACCATGAAGAGGGCCATCCTTAGAAAATAAAATCTTGGATTTATGAAATCCCTTACACCAGGAGTCTGCCCACTGCATCTCTGGAAGCAATGAATCCAAAATTAGAGTCAGTTTCGTTCCCAACGAAACATTCGCAGTAAAGTAGAACTGCAACTCCCCTGGTCTGGAAGGACAAGGCTCCTTCTTCACCTTCAACTTGTTCTTCCGCAACACATCCCAGAAAAATTCAGCCCAATTACATTGTACTCCATCGTACAATGCTCGCATCACACACATCCTGCCATTGAAAATGGCATCTGTGCTGTGATTTTCACACA
This sequence comes from Ballota nigra, assembly GCA_947034835.1. NCBI lineage: Eukaryota > Viridiplantae > Streptophyta > Magnoliopsida > Lamiales > Lamiaceae > Ballota > Ballota nigra. The sequence goes on along the minus strand of OX344728.1, from coordinate 43,773,639 downwards.
TAAGCACTTTCACCACTATATCGAACAGCACCTTATAATTCTGCCTCAAATGTTTGTCCAAAAAGCCCTTCGTGATGTTCTGGCAAGAGGATCGAGCAAAAAGCTTGAAGGAGCCAACAATATCATCCTCCTTGTAAGTCAGCGGATCTATGCCTGTTGCAGAGATATTCTCGAATAAACTGCAGAAATCTTGCTTGGAAAACACCAAACCATCCTCGTCGATCTTGGATGAAATGTAGTCGCCGTGGATCTTCATACGGACCAGAAATTGGGCCGCATATCCATCCAAAGTCCTAAAATTTCTTGGAACCGTTGAAATCAACTTCTCCACCCCTGCTCTCTGGAGCATCTCCATAATTGACAGCGCCACAGGGTTCTTCGTGGTGTAGAAATCCACCACCATCTATGTCTTAAGCTTTTTCATGATGTATACATGGTCGAAGTTGCAAATAGGAGACATGACTGAAAGAAGAATATGAAAAAGAGAAAGATAGAGATCTTGTAGAGAGAAGTTAGGGTTTTGAAAATATGGAAACGTGAAAAGACAGATTGAAAAGAAATTTGATTTAAATAGGGTAATACGCATGGCTTGATTAATTAAGGAAGTGTGAACGCGTGTAATATCAAAAATTAATTTAGGGAACAAAATCAATTTTTGAATTGATTGACATTTTGCACAGTAATTAAATCTGATGGCCAAGATGAAATGGCAAAATACATATTTAATCTGGTGCGTAGGCGTGGTCATTGGGACTGGGCATAAAGGGGTTTTTGTGGCACTCAAGAGAAAAAGCGAAATGATTGCCTAGGCCCTATACCCTAGTCTTAAATACACTCTAAAGTTGAAACGTTTTGGGTGTACTAAGTAATTTGAAAGGTGTATCCCAATGATCAGAGGCCATAAAAGTAAAAGCATACCTTTTACCTGGTATTGTAACCAGATGATACCACAGCTAGTCTGGTGTGACATCTCATCTGATGAAACCTATCTGGTTATGATCAGATAAGACTCTAGTTTTGATTCAGCACCCTATCTGGGACGTACCTCATCTGGTACAAGTGTCACCTGGTGCATACCTTATCTGGAGAAGTAACTTCTCTGATATATCTGTCATGTAGATATGTTAGTTGAGAAAATAATGAAGTATGTAAAAATGAAATTAAGGATACTTCTTCTCTGATGTTCCCCCTAAAACAAATCTGTCTCTGGATCCAATAGTCCCAACTCAAAAGCCAACTCTCTGAATCTGGTCTCAGCCAGTGGCTTAGTCAAAATATCTGCTCTCTGCTTCTCTGTTGCAATCTTTTCCATCCTTATATCTCCCTTCTCAACATGATCTCTGATAAAATGATGCCTTATATCAACATGTTTGCACCTGGTATGAAGAACTGGATTCTGGGTGATTGCAATTGCACTATTGCTATCACAAAAGTTTGGAATATCCTTAGCTCTAATCTGGTAGTCCCTAAGCTGTTGACTAATCCAAAGTAGTTGTGAACAACAGCTCCCTACAGCCATGTACTCTGCTTCTGTTGTTGATGTAGCAACTGAAGTCTACTTCTTAGAAAACCAAGATACCAATTTATTCCCTAAAAATTGGCATGTTCCACTTGTAGATTTTCTATCTATTCTGCATCCACCATAATCAGAATCCGAATAACCAACCAACTCTAAGTTGTCATCTGCAGGATACCATAATCCTAAATTCATTGTTCCCTTAAGATAATTAAATATTTTTCTGGCTGCTTCTAAATGACTTTTCTTAGGATTTACTTGAAATCTAGCACACACTCCTACTGCAAAAGTGATATCTGGTCTGCTTGCAGTCAGGTACAGAAGAGAACCAATAAGTGCTCTGTACTGAGTCTGGTCCACACTCTCTCCAGACTCATCTGGATCCATGTTGAAATTTATCATCATAGGAATCTTGGCTGCTTTGCTAGATCCTACTCCAAATTTCTCCATCATGTTTCTGATGTACTTCGCCTGATTAATGAAGTTTCCCTTCTCTGTTTGCCTTACCTGCAGAACTAAAAAGTAATTCATCTCACCCATCATAGACATCTCAAACTGACTCTGCATGAGATCACCAAACTTCTCACACAGCTTCTTGTTAGGGGATCCAAATATAATGTCATCAACATATATTTGGACCAGAAGGATGTCCTTTCCTTCTTCTTTCCTAAACAAGGTCCTATCGATCTTACCCTTAGTAAAACCATTGTCCAGAAGAAATTGAGATAGAGTGTCATACCATGCTCTGGTGCCTGCTTCAGCCCATACAGAGCTTTCTTAAGCTTAAACACCTTGTCACCTTGTTCAAAACCAGGAGGTTGTTCCACATACACTTCCTCAATGAGAATCCCATTAAGAAAGGCAGATTTCACATCCATCTGGTATACTCTGAACTTCATGTGAGCAGCATATGCTAAGAACAATCTGATGGCTTCTAGTCTGGCAACAGGAGCAAATGTCTCATCATAGTCTATTCCTTCAGACTGAGAATAGCCCTGAGCCACTAGCCTTGCCTTGTTCCTAGTAATGACATCATTCTCATCTTTCTTATTTTTGAAAACCCACTTAGTGCCTATCACCTTTTGATGTCTTGGTCTGTCTACCAGCTCCCAAACATCCTGTCTGGTGAATTGATTCAACTCCTCTTGCATCGCAACAATCCAATTTGAATCCTTCAGTGCTTCCCTGATGTTCTTGGGCTCAATCAAGGACACATAGCAACTGAATAAGGCAGCTAAGTTAAGATTTCTCCTAGTCTGGACACCCTTAGTTGGATCTCCTAAAATCAGGTCATTGGGGTGATCAATCAGGGTTCTCCTTCCCGTGGTCTTGCCTGGTTGATCATCTTCTGCAGTACCTTGGTGAATATCACCACCTACAGAAGAGCTTCCCCGTTCAGGAGTTCCAACCTCCTCTGGTTCTGCACCTTGTGAAGACTTCTTCTTCAGAGAACCAGAAGATGGGTCACCATCTGAATCTGAATCTGAGTCTGAATCAAGAATAGGTGGATTGACTTTGATTACTCTGGGTGTAGTCTGATTCTGTATCTCATCAGAAGACTTAGAGTCCACCTTGTACTCAAAAGCAGATTCATCAAAAACAACATGAGGTGTTTCTTCCACACAAAGTGAATTCTTATTAAAAACTCTAAAGGTCTTACTGGTGCTGGAATATCCCAAAAATATTCCATCAGCCACTTTGGCATCAAAAGTTCTTAATTTAGATTTCCCATTGTCATGGATGAAACATTTACATCCTAAAACATGAAAATATGAAACAGATGGGGTTTTACCTTTCCATACCTCATATGGAGTCTTATTATGTCTCTGGGCAATTAAGCATCTGTTCTGGGTATAACAGGCTGTATTGATGGCTTCTGCCCAAAACCTTTATGGTGTGTTGTACTCTGCCAGAAGTGTTATTGCAGCCTCTTTAAGGGTTCTATTCCTCCTTTCTGCTACTCCATTTTGTTGGGGTGTTCTGGCAGCAGATGTCTCATGAAAAATCCCATGGTCCTTGCAGTAATCTGCAATGTGTGAATTCAGAAACTTTGTCCCTTTGTCACTTCTGATTCTGACTATGCTCTGGTTCTGCTCATTCTGAATCTGCTTGAAGAACTCTGGCAGCTTAGTGATAGTTTCATTTTTCTTAAACAAAAACACTACCCAAGTGTATCTTGAGAAGTCATCTACTATCACCAAGGTGTACTTCCTTCCACTGAAGCTAAGAGGAGAAACTGATCCAAACAGGTCCATGTGAAGTAGTTGAAGTCCTCTGGTTGTGGTTGTGCTCTGGACATCCTTAAAGGAAGTCTTGGGTTGTTTACCCTTCTGGCATGAACCACAGACCTGATCCTTCTTAAACACTTCATTAGGAAGACCTCGAATGAGACCTTTTCTGGCAATCTTATTCAGTGTCTTGAAGTTAAGGTGACATAATCTCTTGTGCCAAATCTAGCTGTTCTCTGCAGATACTTTAGCAACCAGACAAGCATTTCTTGGGCAACTGCTAAAATTTGCAAGATAAATGTTACCCTTCCTCAAGCCTATTAGCAAGATATCATTATAATCAGAAGAAAAAACAGTGCATGAATCACTAGAGAACTTCACTGAGTATCCCCTGTCACAGAATTGGGATACTGAAAGTAGATTATACTTGAGTCCTTCAACATAATAGACTTCATCTACAGATACTCCATTGAAGGTCAACTTTCCAACTCCTCTGGTGACTCCATAGTTGTTGTCACCAAACATCATTGGCTTGAAATCTTGGAGATTATCTTTCTGGAAGGTCATGTGCTTGGAACATCCACTATCAATGTACCAGACATGGTTGCTTGAAAGTCCTTTCTCCAATGGGCTCTTATCTACCTGCAGAGAAATCAATTAGGTCCCCTACTAGTGCTGGGTCCTGATTGGTTAGTTGCAGGTTTTGTAGGAATCCATAGATAAAGATCATCCCTTGTTGGATGAGGAGATCTTATCTTCCTTCCAAATATATCTACCAGAACATGTCCTCTTACAATGACATATTGAGCTACTGGTCTGATAAGGACACCTTTCCTATAAACAGGTCTGGTGTACCTTTTCTCAAATCTGGCCTTTGGAATGGCCTGCCTCAAAGACATGGTCTTAAAGGTCTGGTTGTAAGGGTACATCCTAGAAGAACCATCTCTGGTGTCATAACTACCCAGATCAGTTAGTTTTCTATAGATGGGTCTGGAAGACCTACTCTGGTTCTGAAAATTTGATCTATTCTGATGATAAAATTCCTTCTGAGGTTTCCTGTTCTGGAATCTTCTTGAAGCATTCCATCTTTGAGATCCCTGATTCTGATTGAGGTTCTCTGGTTCAGTATACCTCCTCTGGTATCTCCTATTCTGATTAGGTTTCCTCTTAGAGTCTCTCCTTTTTTAGGTCCCCTATTCTGCTTAGGTTCCACTCTTTTAGGATTCCTCTGAGGTTCTCTAATCAGGTTAGGCATCTGAACAGAACCATCAACCTTTATAGGTTCTCTTTTCTGACTTGTATGCTCTAGAATTTTTCCTTCCAGAACATTCACCTCTTCTGGATTATGTTTTGAATTATCAGCAGGGGGGTCCCATTTCCAACCAGGTCTGTGAACCACCATGCTATCAAAAGGATCCTCTTCATTCTGGAGTTCCACAAGTTCACCAGATCTTATAGACTTGTCTTTGGTAAAGCAATATTTATGAGATCTTTTAATAATTCCAGGATATCCTAAACCACTCTTATCATTTATGCGTTGAGAAGATCCTGAAATAATAGATAGAACATCTGGTTTCATGGAATCTTCTCTGGGCACAGGTATCTCAATAGTTTGCTCAACTTGTTTTCCCTTGATCTGGTATTTGGCTCTTAGCTCATTTAACTCTTCTACTTGAGAGTTTTTTCCTTCATGAGTTGATCTACCAGAGTATCTCTTGCTGTGATCTTATCCTGAAGTTCAGAAACTTCTTTGGAATGATCTTTCATGAGTTCTCTGGTGGATTTTTGTTCATGAGATAAGGATTGAACTTCAGTTCTGAGCCTACCATTCTCTTTCTCATGTTTTTGACATAATTGAACAAATTTTGGAGATCTGATAGCATTTGTTGCATATCAGACTCTCTGGAGTTACCAGATGAATTAGAGGATTCAGTATATTTAGAATTTGATAAGACTAAGGTAGTTTCTTGTACCTCATTAATGTTTGCCATCAGACATACATCATCATCAGACCCGAAATCAGAAGAAGAAGAACTGGAACTAGTATCCTCCTCCTCTGCTTCTGCCAGCAATGCTCTCTTGTCTGCATATCTCCTATCTCTCTTGAGTCTTTTCTCTTCTCTTTCCCTAGGAGTAAGTTGAGGACAATCATAACTGTAGTGGCAAGTCTTGTTGCATGTGTAGCAGGCATTGTCTCCTCTAGGACTAGGACTTGGCTCTCTCCTCCTCTGGTTGTAGTCTGATCTGGCTGGACTACTCTCTCTCCTCTTGTAGTCAGGTCTGCCAGAGCTACCATCCCTCCTCTGATAATCTGATCTCCCAGAGCTGCCAGGGTTGTCATCTCTCCTCCTTTCTGGAGTTCTGAATCTGGTCTCCCTTGAGTCTCCAGGTGTCTTCTTCTTTTCTGCAGGCTTGAAGGAACTCTTCCTGTCTCTGGTAGACTCCTTCCAATGCCTTTTGTACCTGCCATATTTTGAACTCATTTTATCTAATTTACGGGTTAGAAGTGCTACCTGCTCCTTGAGGCTCAAGTCATCTGCAGTAGACTCCTTTGGCTTGTCATCAGTCTTGATAGTTGAGGAGAATGCAACTCCTTTCTGGCCAGAAGAGGAAACCTCTTCTGTTTGATCCTCCTCTTGAAGATCATACTCATAAGCTTTGAGATCAGACAACAGAAGATGATGATCCAGAGTGTTGAGATCCTTGTTGTCCTTGATCACAGTGACTTTAATTCTCCACCTGCTGGTTAGTAAACGCAATATTTTACTATTTATTTCTTTCTCTGAATAGGTCTTACCTAAGGCACTAACCTTGTTCAGGAGGTTTGTGAGACGCATATCCAGCTGGTCAATGGTCTCGTCTGGTTTTATCTTGAAAGTGTCAAACGAGTGTTGAACAGCTTGAAGCTTGTTATCTTTAATCTTCTTTGTTCCCTCACAGAGTAGTGCAAGTTTGTCCCACATCTCCTTGGCAATGGCACAAGTTCTGACCTTTTCAATCACCTCTTTAGTAAGTGTGCTGATGATCTCAGTTCTTGCTACCTGGTCCAAATTGTAAAGCTTTCTTTCATCATTGTCTAACTCATCTATTTTCTTGAGGTTTCTTTGCCTGGGGACTCTGTCCTCTACAGCTTTCTGGGCAGTTTCACTAGTTTCTTCCCTGGACTCTGACGTGCCACTATCAATAGGAGTCCAGTAAAATTGAATTGGGCCACTTTCTACCACATCTAACATGCGGTGGTGGATAGCTCCAAGATGATTACTCATCATGAAGCTCCAGTGGCTATAATCCTCGAATGAGAATTCTGGCAGTTTACGACTCTTATAAGAAGATTTCGAAGACATAATTACTAAAATAAAGGATTTAACAAGAATTTGAACAAAACCAATAAAGAGTAATGGATCTGCCCGGTGACCACCAAAAGCTTTACAAAGCAGTGGTCGTTGGACACACTGCTTTGATACCACTTGTTGTTCCCACTAGATAGATTAATTGCGGAAGCTTTAAGTTTATATCTTAACAAACTTCTTTTTATAAGAGCATAGAACAAGTAAGAGATTAAATAAACAAAAGCAATAAATAACACCGGATATATAGTGGTTCGGATCTGAATATCCTACATCCACTCTCCCTTTTATCAAAGGGGTCTCACTATCAACCAACCAACTTACTCACGTACTGGAATTTCCGAAGTACCAGTTCCTTCTTACAACTCCTTTAGATCTAACCACAATCTAAAGTAATCAACCTTCAACCTTATCTTAGAGATGAACAGGTTAAAGTCCAACAACTCCTTAAGAGTAGATATGTAATGTGAATAATAAGAGTGCTAAGGGTGATTATCAAAAGCTTGGAATGTGACTTGTGCACGTAGGATCTCTCTAGAGCTTTTTCTTGGGACTGCACTCTTGTTTTTATAGAGGAGATTAGGGTTAGCCGTTGGAGAGCTAATCCAATCAGATCCTCTATTTAAGGAAGATTCAATCAATCAATTCCCTAATTGATTGATTGGGTTGGTGAGATCCTTGGATTGATTAACTTCAATAACTTTCCAATCCGATATAGTTGACTTGATTTGAATCACCAACGGTTAAATGCTTCCTCTTCCTAACTCTGATTCTCTCCAGAGAAGGCAAGACCAGACACCAGGCAACCTCGATGTCTTCTGGTCCAGATCTGGTTAACAACCAGAATACTCAATAGAAACAGGGGATCAAACTGAGCATCTTTTGTTCCACCAGACTCGTCTGGTCTGGGGAAAGGTCCTCTGCCTCTGGTCAGATCTCTTCTGGTGGAGTCCTCTGGTGAAGTCCTCTGGTGGTGTCTTCTGGTGACTCTTCTGGTGAGGTCTTCTGGTCTGGCAGTTCCCCCTAGACTAAGTCCTAATCTAGTTCATCATCTGGCTAACAGGTCCAGATGGTCCTATTACATCTTCTGGTTTGTTTTAACTCATCAAAACTATACAATATTTATCCTAACAGGAAACATACTTTACCACTCGCCCTATCTCTGTGCTTCCAAGAACAGTCGTGGAAGCCTATCTCAACATGTTCTTACGGAGGGATGAACTCTTCACGTAAGTGACCGCGCTCAAGCCGACGGGGGAGAAGGACGGCAATGGCGAACCTCTATACAACTCAGAGGTGGTCACCATCGATATTCGGAGGGCGGTGAGAGAAGTTTTTAGACTGTCATCCTCAGGCATCAACCCAAGGCTCTACAAGGAGAACTCGGAGGGAGAACTCCTGGGTAAATGGACCAAGGAGGGGTCATCTGTGTTCAGGGCTCGTCAGAATAAGAACACTCTGAAGCCTGATTATAGAACGCTTGTGGACCTTGTGTCCAAGATGGTGATGGGATCCACGGGATCTCATGAGCAGTTGAGTCTGCCCAAGCTGAGGCTGATGGGGGCTATTGTAGATGGCGTGGAAGCCAACTGGGAGCAGTTCTTTCTGGACCAACTTCATCAGGCTGGTCTGGACAAGCTGAAGAGGGAAGAGGAGAAGAAGCACATCTCCGTTGGTGCTATTCTGCCTTTCGGAACCAGACTCTCAGTCTTGATTGCTCATGCTTGCCATGGGTACACCTTCGACTTTGAGGATAGTCTCTCCTCGAAGAAGGTGATGTTTACCTCACGGAGCGATACCTACTTGTTTGCCAAATTTGTTAAAGCACAAATTCGAACTCACTCGCAAGTGTACGAGATCGTTGTTATAGTAAGGCAATTGACCAAGTTAAATATCGAACCACGGGACTAGTGGCTAGTATAGCCCTAATACTATGCGTTGTCGCGTAATTGTAGTGCGGATCAAGGTTTTGGAAAGGGTTTTCAAGAAATTAAAACAACTATTAAAACAATTAAACAAATCAAAGCAATTAACAAAATGAAAGCAACAAGCAATTTTTAAGGATTTTCGAACAATTAAACGAGACGTGTTCGGGTGTTCATCATCACATGAGAATCAAGTACACGATTCGATAAGTAATAACTATTCAAGTTTCCGATCAACTATAGAAGCAATCACTAAACATCACGTATTCACCGTACTGGATAAGCCTAGGCAAACACGTCAAATAAAAAAATTGGATCGTTAATCTTCTCACTTATCACCAATTTCTCAATTAAGCAACAAGTGTAGGAAATATGGTATTCTAATGAAAATACCCAACTCTCGTTGCGATACCTCAATATTCACTCAAATCGCATAAATCACTCACACCCATACAAGATCATACATCGACCCAACTCTCGTTGCGATAAATACACAATCTAAATACGAATTACAAGAGTTATCATGAAATCGAACAATCAAAGTCCATAATCCTAATAGATTGACCTTCAACTAGAATAGATATCACAAATCAAATGAAATACTCAATTACTCATGTAAATCTAAACACCCAAACACAAGACAATTACCAATTAATAATAACAAACAAGTTCATATGAAATAAAGAAAAATAATCCATAAACATAAAAATTAAACCAAAGGGAAATAAAATTAAGGAAAGAAGTCACCTCTTGAGTGTTGGGTTAGCTACAAAACTTGATAATCCTTGCTTGAATTGAAAGAAACTACTAATTGAAAGCATAATCTAAGCTAATCTATACTAGAAATTGAAAGGAAAATGAAAAGAAAAAATAAAAATAAAAAGAAGAAAAATAAACTAGGGGAATTAGGGTTCTAAGCTATGAGTGTATTCTTGTATCGTTCTCCCTTCTAAAATCTGAGAAAATGGTATATATAGTGGGGGAAGAGGGTATGGAAACGAATTTTGCAAAGAAATCCTTGAAAAATACTGAATTTTCGGATTTTTAAGCCTTAGACGAATTTATCGCGACATCTCGTGAAATATCGCGAGATTTTGAAAATCTCGCGAGAAATTGGAATTCTTGAAAATGGCCTGAAATTCTCTCTGCACATTTCATACCGGTTTGCAATTTTTGGACCGGCCGGTATGGATGGTCTTAACCGGTCTTCAAGGGCCGTAGCCATTGTACCGGTTTGGACATGTTGTGCTCGGTTTGGAGGTGAGTAGCTCGGCCGGTATGGACTCTGCCTTCTTCATCACTTTTGCAATTCTGCAATTCGGCAACATCGATTCCGGCATCGAGCTTCAGCTGCGTGAATGGGATTTCCGACATGGGCTCTTCAACTCCGGCGCGAATTTCTTCTTCTGGAGTTAATGGTGGCTGCGTTCCAGATTTTCCAGCGAATGCTTTGCAGGTGGTGCGACGGGCTTCAATTTTCGGCGATGGCAAGTGGCTTCTTCGGCGTGAATGGAGAAGACGGCGGCGTTGTGAAGCTTTCCGGCGAGCCTCTCTGCTATTTTCGGCGTCGCAAGTTGATGATGGTGGCGGCGAGGCTTTCTCCGGCGACGAGTGTTTCTGCAATTTCGGGCGTGAGTGGTGGTGCGGCCGTGAGCTTTTCCCGGCGTGGTTGAAGGAAGTGGGTTTTTAAATTCACGTATCAACTTCTTTCCTCTCTTGTTGAATGAGAAAACGTGGGCTTCTTTTCATTTTGAATTTGATTCACACTTTTCTTCTTGGTCAACTTAGGGAAAGTGGGTCCCAGACTGCTTTTGTTCCTTTCCAAAATGCAAATGGGCCTCTTTTAATCTTGCAATGGGCCGAGAATAAATGCCTTGGGCTCAAATAAATAAATAACTGCAAATATTAAATTGAGCCCAATTAATTCCTTCTCGATTTTTCTCTTCACTCGACCTCAATTAGCACGTTTTTGCTACAAATATTCGTCAATTTCCTACAAAATGAATCACAAATACCTCTCTCGACAATTAAGCACAAAATATCAAATTAATGTAAATAATTGCAAGAAACTCAATAAAATAAGCAATTTAATTACACGAATTTCGAGCAAAAATCACACTAATCACTACTCAGTGCTAGGGCTGACTGATCCCAATGCTACGGCAAAGGGTCAGGCCAAAAAGCTAGCTGGTAAGGCCAAGAAGGTGGCTACCAGTCTCATTGAAAGGGTAGATGACCTCTTTGAGAGGAGCAAGGAGGTGGAGGAGGATGTGGCGCCTGAGAAGGAGGTGAATCAGCCTGCAGTAGAGGAGGCTGAGAAGAAGAAAAAGAAGGTACGAGTTGTGCTGTCAGGGAAGAGCACTGCGTCTGGGACTGAGTCTGATCCCAAGAGAGCTATATCTGAGGCTGAGGGAACTGACGATGACGTCAGGAGAGAGAGTGATCAGGGTGAGAGGCCCTTAAAGAGACTAAGGAGAGGGGTCAGAAGGTCTCCGGCTAAGAGCCTGCCGACACTGAGTGAGAGGGAGAAGTCAAGCTCTCCTGGAGCCTCTGACTTAGAGGAGGTGAGAAAATCTATCGAGACGGCGGAGTTGTTGCAGCTTGAGATAGTACCCCCTAAATCACCCACACACCCTGCACCCCAAACTCCTGAACCCCAAACTCAATCCATCCCTGATCCAATACCTCAACCCACCCATACACCCCAAACCTCAGAGCCAAACATTCCAACTGAGTCAGTGCCATCAAACTCACCCACTAATGAGCCTGACCAATCATCTGAGCCAAACCTTCCCGATCCCACAGATTTTCCCTCTTACCCCAACCCCAAGGATTGCCCCAAATCCTTCCAATTTGAAGAGGACGATTTCCTTGAAATTCAGGAGGAGGAGGAGCTGGATGAACATCTGATCGGTGGTGTGATTGAGAACACCCATAGGGGTAATGCCACTGAATGGGCAGCTAAGTGCTGGCCCGGGCTAAATAGGTACAAGGAGCTGCTGGCAAATGTGATTGAACTGAAAGTTTGGTTGGAATTCAAACAATCAAATATGCAAGAGCAACATTTGCTGGTGGATTCTCATGGGTGGGAGCACTGGGAAACCGAGGAGGCTAGGTTGTGCTCCTACTTTGGACTGACTAGCTGGCTTCAACTGCTAAACTTCGAAAATCTGAAGGAGCTAGTCAACAACATGATGTCCAAGAGCAAGGCTGACATTCTGTCTGAGGATGAGGAGGATAAGGAGGATGATGAACATGCTCAGGGTGGAGCAATGGAGAAGGTTGTGGAGGAGACAGCAAGGGAGGTTGATGATATGGACTCTGAGCCTCAGGCTCATGGGGAAGGTGAGAAGGACACTGGTGCCATGGGTGGACCAGTGGCTGAGGATGTTTGGAACATCTCAGTCGCCGATGAGACATCTGTCGATGAAGGGATTCCCTGCCCTGAGACAAGAGAGAAAGATGTTGAGGCGTCTAAGGAGACTCCCAGTTCCGAGGGACAAGTTCCTAAGGTTCGAGATGGCATGGCTGAGCCTGAGCAGGCGGCCTTGACCACTCAACAACTGCCTTCAGTGCACCCTGAAGAGGGGACTGAGGATGCAGGGGCTGACAAGGGAAAACAGCCAATCACTGATGAGGCTGTTGACGAAGATGAAGATGTGATGATAACTGGGGTCGGCCGTGCTGAGTTTACGAGCATTGTGGAGGTCAAGAAGGAGAAAACCACTGAAATCTAGCTGAACTTCAGGAGGAAGTAATGAGGCTACGAGCTGAAAAAGAAGAAGACTCCAAGGCCCTGGCGAAACACATTAGGTGGACGAAGTCAGCCTACAACACCCTTGCCAACAAGGAGCTGACTTTGTTGAAGTGAATGATGACTGACACGGCCAAGTCAATGAGAAATGAGAGGAAGAGAACAAAGAAGATGCTAAGGCAAACCTTGAAGCAATTAGCTGAGAAGGATGAGCAAAGGAAGGAGGATCTCAATCAGGCTGTGGAGAAACTTGCAAATCAGGCTGGAGCACTATTCACTCAGGCCATTTCTGCCTCAGCCTCAAAGTTGGAGCTGGAGTCAGAACGAATTGCTCAGACTTCAAAGGATATTGCTGAGAGGCTGTCTCAAGCAGATGAGCGATCCGCTCTGGTGGAGGAGAGGATCGAGAAGGCTGAACAAAGACTCCAACTCTCCATGGAGGTCTTTGAGAAGAAGGTGAACGCTGCAATCAGTTCTGTTTCCTTTGCAGGAACTGGAATCTCGATGGGAGTTGAGTTACTGAAGGAGGGAATCAATGATGTTCATTCCCTAGCTTCCTTCGTAATCAACAGCGGATCTGACGCGTTCCCATCCGGGGCCAATGATGATGCCAAAAAGGGGGAAAAAAAGAGGAAAAGATCCCGCCCTGAGGCATCTGAGGCAGTCAACCAAGGCGAAACAGTTCAAGCCAATCCTGAAGCCGATCCTGAAGGAAATGTGCTGAGGGTAAGGAAGTCAGCAAGGTTGGCGGCAGTGGAGAAGGAAGGAGAAGAAATTGTTGCCAGGCTGAGGGCGGAAGCAGCAAAGGCAAAGGCTGATGAACCTTCCAAGCAACCTGAGCCTGTTCAGAAGTCTTCTCCCATGAGCTCAAGGAAAAACCCCATCACTTACTCAGCTGAGGCAGTGGCGGAGTTATGCGCTGAAGCATGGGGAGTTCCTTCTGAGAAATTTGAGGCTGTGCGCAGAGTTGAAATTGCTCAAAAGGAGAAGATGCACATCTTGGAGAAGAAGGTTGAAAAGTTGACTGACATCACTGAGCTTCAACAAAGAGAACTGGATGATGCGGTGATCAGTCTGCTGAGGAGGAAGAAGGCGAAGCCTGAGCCTAGGAAGTACAGAAAGAGGCCAACAGTAAGGAAGTCATCAATTCTTCAAGTCAGCAGGCCAGAATCAGGATTAAGGGAAGCTTATGTCGATGAGTTCATCTCAGAGGCATAGAAGGAGTTTTGGGCTGATGCGAAGGATGAGTTTGTGAAATTGTGGTATGCTGTGAAGAAATGGGGCGACACTGACGATATCAATGCCCACTTCACTGACTACATGATGGACAATCATCCTGAGTTGTTCCAAAAGATCTTGGAGGAGGCTGATGCAGCTCAAGTCCAAGTGAAGGCTCCTGAGTTCACCATTCGAGCTCCTCTCTTAGTTCCTGGAACTCAAAAGCACAACACGAAAGCCATTATGATGGAAGTTTTGAAGATTGCCAAAGCTGAAGGATACGTGAATCAACCTAGAAGACTTGACGAGCTGAAGGCAAGAGTCTATGCTGGATATGGACTCGAACCTGAAATGAGATAAGTCTAGAGGTTCATTACCTCTTTGTATTAGATTAGATTCATTGTAACCACTTTCATATCAATCAATGAAATCTATTACTTTTGCACACAGACAAATACTCATTGTCTTTTTGGCTGTTGTTTAAATTCTGTACTTTATCAAGAATTGCTCTAACACTGTCTTATCTTATAGATAGGTCTTTATATTTCCTCTAAGTGTTGTGAGGATCTTTTCAGTGTTTTGGCATCATCAAAAAGGGGGAAATTGTAGGGACATTGTCAGTTTTGATTAAGATCTCAAAGCCCCTGAAAAGATGTTTACATTTGTTTGTCAGGCTAGTCTAGGTTAGGTTTGAACTTAGTCGTTTTTACACTTTACAGGTACTCAGTAAGAGGAGCACTTGCTGATGACAATCAAGACTCAGAGCCTGAAGACGAAGCTTACCATCCTGAACTTATGGCAGTCTTCTAAGCTGGCTAAGTAAGTATCAGTGATGAAGAGTATGACCCTGAGGTCATCACTAACTCAGTCCTAAAGGGAACAGGATGAAACTGAGTTAATGGGAAGACTTGGAGTAGAGCCAAGCAATGCAAAAGGAATGTCAGCGTCAGGACAAGACCGGTGAGCTCAAGACAAACCTGAAGCTCAGGAATAAGTTCTGACATTCTCAGCAACCTGATGACGTGGACCAATCCGGGAAGGACACGCACGTACTAAACCTGACAAGAAGACTGAATTCAGACTTCACTTTCAACGGGCAAGCATTTAATGTGCATTTAATACAACCACATAATTCCATGCAAGGATGGCTGCTGCATGAAGATATATCCGTTTGAAGTTACTCTACATAGTTGACAAGAAAGGTTATCTCTCCAACGGATAGTTTTTCAAATAATCTATAAATACAGAAGACCTTGAACCCATTCAAGGTTACGGGAAATTTCCAAGCCAGAAATTACGCAAACTCTCAAAGTATTCAAAAGCGTTCAGCCTTAGAAGAAGCACTCGAAACCATCTAAATTTCCCAAGTGTTTCTTAGTTACTGAGAGTTATTCATTATTCCAAGAGCGAACTAGCATTATTTTAAGCTTAGAGAGATTATCCAATCCTTAGCATAACTTTGCCTTGTAAGGATAATCTCAACCTAGTTGGAATCCAAACTGAAACCAAAACCCTAAGTTAGATTTGTTGGGAGTAAGTCAGTTGGTGAGTTAGTAAGTGGAGTTGTATAGATCAGTGAGGTTAGCTGGTCTTGGTGCACCTTGGCACGTTAAAAACAAGAATCCCTTGAGTGGATTTCCTGTTAAATCAGTCCGTGGACGTAGGAGCCTGAGTCTCTGAACCACGTTAAACTCCATATGTTCCTATTGCTTTGATATTGTGCATGCTTGTCATATTACTTGTTTATTCATTGCATTCGGTTTATCAGGCTTGAATCAATCAGCCTGATCCTTAAAAAGAGCACTGCCCTACTAATCACTATTCAGTTTTGAGTAAAACAAGTTTTTCAGAAAGCAAACTAAACAAGACTTTAAACTATCAGGGCTCACGCATTTCTGCACTGAACTTAAACTGATAGTTAGCCAACTGACCCGCACCAAGTGTAGTCAGTAGGTGTGTTATCAGCTCCTAGTTCTTTACCACTCTGAGTAAAGGGGACTCAGTTAGGTTTTAAGTTTGAAAAATTGGTATACGTGTATTCCCCCCCCCCCATACACGTATTCTTCAGTCTTGTACCGGGACCAACAGTAATTTCACTGACACTTTTGCTTGCTCGAACTAATATTTTTTGTATTTCTTCCATATCTTCTCATCCGGGCGTCTGTTTGAGTCGATTCAAAGTCCTACGAACTCCATTTTTCGCCCTCAATCCCTCTATGAGCATCAAAGGGGAAAATTAATTAGTTCATGAAAATATTACTCAATTGTCTCTAAATACTCATTGAAATCAATAAAAAACATGGGCAAATCGAGCTATAAAACCTAACAATTTCATGCCTAATCAACCCCCCAAACTTACCATGTTGCTTGTCCTCAAGCAACGAAATAATAAGTCAAGTGAAATTATTAGGAATGAGTCACAGAACCAAATCATGCAAGTAATCGAGCTCAAGTTTCAAAGATCGTTCACACATACACCAACTCACCCCCTTCATCATACTCATTCAATAACAACAAGGAACACCAAGATCAAACATGGATATGCACTCAACGATGTGTTTCACTCCCTTACAAATTTATATCAATGATACGGGACTCACTCAATCAATTAATCACATATATCAGCAACCATATGCTTGTAAGCACTCTCAACTTCGACCATACTCTAGAATCAATGTCGAATCAAAAATGACTTTTCTCAAGGTTTTAACGTAGGCTCTTTGGACAGGTGGGGTAACTATATGGGATAAGTGACTCAAGTGAATGAAGAATAGAAAATCAAACTCAATATTTCGAGACGAGGAACAGAATACTTCAAACATCTTCATGCAATACACTTTCAATTCCACTACTCTCAACACTTCAATTTTTTTCTAACTCGTTTCACTTTTTCAATCACCTCATTTTTTTTTTCTCTTTCACACATACATATGAGCTCATTTTTCTTTTGCTCATTCTCAAATTCATTGTTCTTTCCCACAACTCAAAATCTCATTACACCTTCTTCTCAAATTCACCCAACCACAAACATTTCTGCATTATCATCTCAACTCGATCCCTTCTCATTAACAACTTTTCCTATTCTCCACTCAAATTTGGACAAAAGAGTTTAAGAATTTGGATAAGTTCAAATGTACTTGCAAATAAATAGGCTAAGGTTCAAAAGGGCTAACAAGGGATAAATATCATTGGTAGGCTTACTTTGGCTAAGTGACTCAATCAAATCAAAGATGACCTAATATCACTTTCGACATATCAAACTAGACACAATCAAGAAGCGAGAGCACACACAAGTTTTAGCATCCTCTAAGGTGACGATCCACTCACAAACGAATAGATCAATTTATGCATCTTAATCTTAAAAAGGCTCAAATCTCACGGCTTTCACATCCATGCTAGTCCTAGTGAGTTCTCACTCTCATCACACACGCATTCAAAAGGAAAATTCATAAGTATACGAGCTCCTTCTCAAATCAACTCTAACTCCTACACTCACACAATATAGTCTCTAACTCGACTTCACAAATCACTAACTCATACTCACACTCAAAGATAGCAATCAACAAGCATAAGAGGATTGATAAGCATGAAATATGTAGTAGCACATCAAAGCAATATCAGCTCAAGGAGCATCTCAAGGCACAATATATTACCTAACTCAACTCAAAGAGAGGGTGTGCGTCTGTGCAATGTAACCATCCAAATAATTCAAGTTTCTCTCAACAACTTTGCACACTCCCTTGTCTCGAGTTGGTCCCTTCAATCTCCACTTCTTGGGCACTCCTTCACCCTCAAGGCACACCTACAAAATAAAACTCTCAATTACGAGGTTAGAACTTACGACTCAAAACAACACCCTAATAACTAAAAACACTCAAAAGCAAATAAAAATGGGTTGTCTACCACTCAGCGCTATTTTTAAGGTCCTCATGTCGGACCGAGCTCAAAGGAGCTTATGGGACATGATACTCAAAATTACCTCCCTTACTCTCATAAGAGTAGTGGTTGAATTTCTTTCCTTGATGCCCCTTCATCATGAGTTCATTTGCTTCCTTCTCATCCTCAAGTGGTGGGGGTCTCTACTTCTTCTCACCTTTATCTGGAGGAGTCTTACTATGCAATTTCTTGAGTTTGGACTTTTTCTTCTCAACTTCTCCTTTCTCTTCCCCTTTGGCCACATCTAACCTTTTCAATTCCGAACTCTCTTCCACCATAGGGTACTTCATGGCCTCGTATAGGGAAATCTTCAACTCTTGATCATCAACTTTCAACGTGATCTTCTCATTCGCCACATCTAACGCCATCCCAGTCGTGGCTAAGAAAGGCCTTCCCAAGATCAAGGGCACGTGCTCATCTTCCTCCATATCTAACAACACAAAATTGGCTGAAAAAATGTGATCTCCAACTTTCACGAGGACGTCTTCAACAACACCTTGAGGTCGAGTAATAGACCGGTCAGCGAGTTGAAGTGTCATCATTGTCGGCTGAAGTTCTCCACCTTCCAACTTCTTAAATAACGACAATGGCATCAGATTAATGCTCGCTCCAAGATCACACAATACTCCTTTCTTGACCCCATTCCCGATATCACATAAGATCGTAAAACTCCCGGGATCTTTCAACTTCGGGGAAAGCGCTTTGTGCACTATAGCACTCACCTCATGGTTCAGCTGAACAAGCTTGGGCTCATCAACTCTCCTCCTCTTAGCTATCAAGTCCTTCAGGAACTTGACATAATTAGGCATCTGTTCCAAAGCATCATAAAAAGGTATGTTAATATGTAGCTTTTTAAACACATCAAGTAATTTAGCAAATTTCTCATCCAATTTCTTTTTCATAAAAAGCTACGGATATGGGACGGGTATCACAGATTTGGGTACCCCCATTCGTCTCGCTCGGTCTCTTTCACGTTCTTCCTTGCTTCTCTTACCTTTTTCCACTTTGGAACTCTCTCAATCTCCTCAATCTTTTCCTCCTGAAGGTCTTTGCCCTTCTGGGGCTCATCCATATCACCCTCTTTCTCAACTTCTACCTCAACTGTCTCACCTCCATCTTTCTTATGTTCTTGTCCCTCCATCTCAATCTCTCCTTGGGGCGTCTCTAAGTCAGCAGGCATTTCAGGGTCATCATATTTGGTTCCACTTCTTAGCTGGATCGCCTTGCACTGCTCTTTCGGGCTCTCATCGAATATCGCCTTTTCCCCATTACTTGACTTATCATTAGGTTTCTTGGGTACGTCAACGCTAAATATCCAATAGTGTTATTGCGTAGGAAGGACCATGTTTATATTACGTTTCCAATCAACATAGTTCTCACCAACAAGTTTGTTATCTTTAAGTATACTAAACAATGGATTAAAAGGTTGCGACATGATGAACTGAGAATAAAACATACATTCATATCAATATCTAGAAAAATACGAAATTATCACATAATTCGATCACATCAATTATATTGAAACCTTAAAACAATATAATCATGCATCAGCCAACATCTCGAAACAATTTAAATGCGCCACGAGGGGTGGTCTATACATTTAAATACATTCAAGCGGATCACAAACTTAAAAGTTACAAATCCTTAATTCAAAATTAATAGTTGACTCCCACTTTGACCACATAGAAATTGACAGGGACTCCGAAGGGAGTAAGTTAATATCAATTTCCTATGCCTAAGTAATAACCATAATTAAATACAGGATTATTATTTCGCTTTGAGCAAGCCACTCGGGGTGAGGGTCAATACCGCCACTAGTAATAATCCACAATCATCCTTTCGGAATTTATTCATGTGAAATCCGTTCTTTTGGCCGATCCGAGGAGGAAATGTATTCCAAAAGAACTTCACAAATAAATAAATTATGGAGGTCAAAATAATCCAATTTTAATATCCGGAATAAAATTGCGATTATAAAAACATACTTAGTAATTTTCGAAAGTAAGGTTTTTCTTGGACAATTAAATTCATGCAAACACATATTAACAAATAATAATAGGTGCACGAAGTAAAACATCCATCAAAACAAAATTAAACACATAGGAGCACTCAAATCCAATTGTCACGGTTTAATTTCTTCACGTCTTGATGTGAAAAAATCGTCCTTGTTGCTTTCCGACGTTCGTCTCGATGTGCTCCCACTCGAACAACAACACTTCTTCAAAAACAACATCGTTTGGGGTTCGGGACGACGTTTAAAATCACACAGAAAAAAAACACGAACCGAAAAATTCCACGGCCTGAGATACGGCGCGCGTCGGCCCACGAAGTGGGCCCGCACGCCTCCCGGCCCAAAAAGCGCTGAAGCACTGCAGGAAGCGCGCAGAGGCGCAGCCCCGAGGCGCACCCGAGGCGCTGCACGGAGGCTCGCTGAGGCGCCGCCCGGAGCACCCTGAGGCGCCGAAGGCCGCGCCCGAGGCGCGCGCGCGCGTGCGCGCGGCGCCGGCCTCCCGTCGCGCCCGGGTCGTTGATTAGGCTGGGGGTGGAGGATACGGGTATGGTGGGTAAGGATAAGGTGGGTATGGGTAATGTTGGTATACTGGGTTGTTGAAAGGGTTATTTGGGTTTTGTGGGTAAGCAGGGTTTTGGTTCTGGTTTTGGGGTTGTGTTTGTGCAGAGTTGATTGTGTCTTGTGGGTTCGGGTGTGGGCTCTCAGTTCCCCCTATGGGTATCTGCTGATTACTGCTGTTTCCATTGACACCCTCTGCCCGTTCCACAAGAGCAGTATACTCTGCAGCTATTTTGTCTAACTCCCCAAGTTCATCAGAAATCTTGTCTTTGTTTCCCGCGGCAGTAGTCATTCTTCTCAAGAAAGCTCGGTTCCTTCTAGCTATTGTCTCAGGATCTGCAGGTAACCTCTCTTCGCTCGTATTGCCTTGTGAGCGTGTTTTCATAAACCTGAAACACTAGCAGAAGTATCAAAACGCAACTGCCGAATAAATAAAAAATAAAATAAAACAGAAAAGAAAGCACCCACTACTAACTACTAAGCTATCGACAAGTCCTATTAAAAAAGCATACAACGTCTTCCCCGGCAACGGCGCCATTGACTTGAAGCGAACTACACTAGCTTTCTACTAGTAGTTACCCCGCAAGAGAACGGGTTCACTGTAGTATGGGCAAGTATAGGGACCAAGTATTATCGAACCCAAGGGAAAGTGTATATGCGAATAGATCCCTGAAGATCTACGCGTCGTAGTTAATATGAGTGTATTATTTTTGGATTTTTGGAAAGATTAATTAAACTAAACTAAAATTATCCTACGAATGCAAAAGGCAAATTAAACGAAATAACAAAAAGTGTGTTTTCAAATATGAGATGGTGATGCTTAAGATAGGAATCCCTACGTATACTAACGGAGCAGGTACATAATCAAAATAATTGTGACACACAAGAATTAACCTAAGTCTAAGAATGCAAGGTGAAAGCTCAAGATTCTAAACCCTAATACTTTACCCTGACACTCGACTTCACGAATCTACTAACGAGTTACTAGATTGTGCTTAATTAATGAGACCCTAATTTAACTAAGGTGATGCGGTTGTCCTCCTTCGCTAAACCGGTAGATGAATTAACCTTTCCTAAACTCTCTCGTTAAGTCTACTCGTTGTTAAAGAGTGATACGGTCGTCCTCTCTCTAACACCTTTCGAACGAAATTCAAGAGCGAAGTCTAGATTAATTTTAAGAATTCATTAACCAAGAGAATTAAAACCTAACGTCACAAGTTACTCTAATTACATACCCACAACCTACTTCTACGAGTTCATCCTACCCTAAGCATACAAGGGTTTTAGCCGGACATGGCTTTAACAAACATAAAAGCAATAGAAGAAACCACGAACATAAACATCATGAATTGAACGAAGAAAATAAGAAACATGAACTAGGGTTTTTAAAAGAAAATAAATCTGAGAACTGAAATTTAATTAACTCAAACGAAGTTTCAAAGTGTTTAAAGAAATCAAACTAACGAAAAAAAACTAATAAATGAAAAGAAACTAAGAATTCGTACGAAAAACCTCAACAAAACGTAAACGTAAACTTGCTTCTCTCCTTCCTCTCCAAAAACTAAGTCTAAAAGTTATTTCTAAAGTTCGGGGATCCTTCAAAACGTGTTTGGAAGAGATATATATAGGCAACGGGCCGATTCGTGAACTCGTGGGCCGAAAAACGTAAGTTGAAGAAAATGTCATGGAAGCGCTCGAGCAGACCCGCTCGAGCGGGTCGCTCGAGCTATGGTGGTCGAGCGGATCAGGTGCTCGAGCGGGGCGCTCGAGCTATCTCCCTCGAGCGGCCCAAACGTTCTGTATGTTTTTAGGCGCTCGATCTACTTCACTCGAGCGGGGCGCTCGGGTGACGATGCTCGAATGGGTCTTCCTTCCCTTGCAACTAACACTTTTCTTCACACGTACTAATACCAATCGTATTTCTTCGATATCTTCTCATCCGGGCATCCGTTTGAGTCGATTCAAAGTCCTACGAACTCCATTTTTCATCTTCGATTCACCTATGAGTATCAAAGAGACAAATTCATCAATGTATAGAAATAGTACTCATTTGGCTCTAAAAACTCAATAAATTCGACCAAAACTAGGGCGTTTCTAGCTACGAATCATGACAATTTCACGCCTAATCAATCGTACACCGTTTTTCGCCGTTCGTCCTCGTTTTCTTCACCCCTTGCATGATTTTACGTCCATACACGCGCCACGCTTGTATGCGTCGTCCGGGTACGCCGTTTTTAATTCTTCGTTCTTCGTCACGATCCGGTTACAATTTATTTTACAAAAAAATAAATACTAGATCTAGACTAGTATATTACAATGATGGAATCAAAATAAAAACAACTAATCTACTCGTGTATTTTCTCACGAGAAAAATGAATTCGAACGAATCGAATTAAAAACAATTAATTCACACGCATGAAATTAACAACATTAAAACCATGACAATTGGATACCTGAAAAAAAGATCTAGCAATTCTACTATCCAATTTCAATTTAATGTTTAACAATTTAAATTCCAATTTAAAGATCAGAGCCCGAAACCGTGGCTCTGATACCAGTTGTTGGGAAAATAGGGGTGCCCGGAATCTATTCGGGATGAAATTTAAATACGAATTTAAATACAATTATTACTAGCATGAATTAATCCTAATTAATTCAAATAATAATTCCAACAACTAACTTTCATCATGCATGTTGAATTAATTCACATATCAACTATGGCGGAATAAACAAGTAAATATGCGATAAACGTACCTCTTGTAGAATTGGCCTTTGGATATACGGGACAATTACGATCTCGCTCTATCAACCCAAAGCCTTCTCAAGTATTTCTCTTTTCACCTCACTTGATCACCGGTGGGAGATGCTTTCAAGTAATTTAATAAACTAAGGAAAAAGAAAAATATCTATGCTTCTTGATTTTTCCAACACATGGAATTACGTACTTGGGGATGAAATAATCATCCCCTATTTATAGAGTAGGGTGGCCGAAAATATTAGGATATATGGGCTTTGGAAAAAATCTTTTCTTAGACTCTAAGAAATCTTGAATATATCTCATATATTCTTTTCTCCAAAATAAAATATTCCACAAAATTCTCACCCTCCTCATAAACTTGAAATTTTCGAAAATAATAGGAGTGAATCCAAGATTTGGATCTTCTTGAATATATGAGATAATCTTGTATTCCAAGATTACTTATCCTCCATAATATCTTTCCAAGAAAATCAACAAAATCTAATCTCTCCTAATAATCTAATTTTCGAAAAAAATAAGGAAAAATCAGCAATATAATTTTCTTTTTATTTTAATCACCTTATCATTATTGGGCTACTTAATGGGCTACTTGAGGGGCCTTTAAGGAGAATTAAGATTGGACCTCCTAATGGGCTTCTGAATTTCAATATTGAGCCCCAATATAATTTAGCACATTAATATTAATTATTACCACTAATAAATTAATATTGCACTATCCATCTTAATCCATATTACGATAATATGGGCTCCCGGTTATTATTTCCCACGTTTAAGATTATCAAACCCATTAATTAATCAAGCTTCTGAATAGCTCTAAATTAATTAATATATTTCACCTTGGAGTAAAGACAGCTCAACATTATTATTCGTACCGAAGAAACTAATTCTTCACTTGCAAGATTTGGTACAATAAAACTTCTGAGCCCACCAAGGGGACTAATCACACGAGCCGTACTCGCACGCTTTTCTCCATATTAAATCTTAGCAATCGTCGTATGATTAATATTACTGCCCAAGACACAAAGTTCGAAGTCGCAATGATTCTCACCCAACATGAATCAAAGCAGTAACCATTAAGCACACACGGTCCTATTTAAGTGACGGAGATTAAGAAATCAACAACCACTGAGGTCTAATTCTTCACCTTTCAGAACAGAAGAATTTATCCTAGCTGTAGGACCTCTTCAACACATACTAAATGTGCTAGTGCAATCTCTTAGTCAAGACAAACCAATCTGAGCCTTACACATCGACCTTTCACGGCGGATTGTTCAATTCCACCTAGGTCGTGAAAATGTACGTTTAGTTACAAGTAAACTGTTAATGTTGTCTTCCATGATCGTGTATCACCACATTAACTACAATGTAACATGTACTATATATTGAACGGTTTGCAATAGAAATTCAACATTCAATCATAACTAAATCAAATGTGATAAAAGATTTATTCTCATAAAACGAGTGTTTGATACACGAGTTCTACAAAGTAAAAGCATACTTTCACGTATAACTCCAACATGGTTTTCACACATCAACACCTTGACAACGATGTCGAAGAGCACCCTGTACTTTTGCCTCAAGTGCTTGTCCAAAAATCCCCTCATCATATTCTGGCAAGATGAACGCACAAATAGCTTGAATGACTCCAAGACTTCATCTTCCTTGTACCTGAGTGGATCTACACCTTTGGCAGAAATATTCTCGAATAAACTGCAGAAATCATGCTTGGAGAACACCAACTCTTTCTGGTCGATCTTGGAAGAGATATGGTCATCGTGGAACTTCATCCGTACCAAAAACTGGGCAACATACCCATCCAGTGTGAGAAAATTATTTGGAATGGTTGAGATCAACTTTTCTACACCAGAATTCTGTAATAACTCCAGAATGGCCAACGCCGCTAGATTGTGAGTGGAATAAAAGTCAACCACCATCTCCATCTTGAGTTTCTTACAGACGTAATCTGGTTTGTAGTTGCATTTTGGAGCCATGTCTGAAAAGACAGAGAAGAAACAGAGAGAGAGCTATTTTTGCAGAGAGTGGTTAGGGTTTGAAAATGTGTGAACAAGTGAAGAGACAGATGAAAAATTTTGAGATTATAAAAGAAAAGACGCATGGCTTTGAGATTAAATGACGTGTGAACGGGCGTAAAATCAAAATTAAATTTAGGGAAAAAATTAATTTATCAATTGATTGACATCTTGCACGTTAATTAAATCTGACGGCCAGGATTGAAAAGGCAAGATACAGATTTAATTGTGTGCGTGGGCATGGCCATCGAGAATGGGTTCGAGGGGGTTTTGTGGCAGTCAAGATAAAAAGCAAAATGATTGCCTAGGCCCTCTACCCTAGTCTTAAATACACTCAGAATATTAAACGTTTTGGGTGTATTTAGTAATTTTAAAAGTGTGTCCCAGTGATCAGAGGCCAGAGAAGTAAATATATACATGTCACCTAATATTGTAACCAGATGATAGCTTAGTTAGTCTGGTGTTACATCTCATCTGATGGAACCCATCTGGTTCTGGTCAGAGTTTTACTCCGGATTTCTCTGGAATCTGACTTTGTACCTCATCTGGAGATGTAACTTCTCTGGTATATCTAACGTGTAGGCATGTTAATATAACTGATAAAAAAAAGGGGTATAATTAAAATAAAGGATACTTCTCTGATGTTTCCCTTAAACCAATTTGTCTCTGGATCCAACAAACCTAACTTAAAAGCTAACTCTCTGAATCTGGTCTCAGCCAAAGGCTTAGTGAGAATATCTGCTCTCTGCTTCTCTGTTGCAATCTTTTCCATCCTTATATCTCCCTTCTCAACATGGTCTCTTATAAAATGATGTCTTATATCAACATGCTTGCATCTGGTATGAAGAATTGGATTCTGGGTGATTGCTATTGCGTTGTTGCTACCACAAAATATTAGAATATCCTTAGCACTAATCTGGTAATCCCTAAGCTGCTGACTAATCCAGAGTAGTTGTGAACAACAGCTACTTGCAGCCATGTACTCTGCTTATGTGGTTGATGTAGCAACTGAAGTCTGTTTCTTAGAAAACCAAGATACCAATTTATTCCCTAAAAATTAGCATGTTCCACTTGTAGACTTCCTATCTATTCTGCACCCACCATAATCTGAATCCGAATAACCACTTAACTCTAAGTTGTCATCTGCAGGATACCATAACCCCAAATTCACTGTTCCCTTAAGATATTTCAATATCTTTCTAGCTGCTTCCAAGTGACTCTTTTTAGGATTAGCTTGAAATCTGGCACACAGACCTATGGTAAAAGTAATATCAGATCTGCTTGCAGTCTGGTCCACACTCTCTCCAGACTCATCTGGATCCATGTTGAGATTTGTCATCATAGGAATCTTGGCTGCCTTGCTAGATCCTACTCCAAATTTCTCTAACATGTTTCTGATGTACTTTGCTTGATTGATAAAAATTCCTTTCTCTGTCTGTCTTACCTGCAAACCTAAGAAATAATTCATCTCACCCATCATGGATATTTCAAACTGATTCTACATGAGATTCCCAAACTTCTCACACAGCTTCTTGTTATGGGATCCAAATATAATGTCATCAACATATATCTGGACCAGAAGGATGTCCTTTCCTTCTTCTTTCCTAAACAATGTCCTATTAATCTTTCTCTTAGTAAAACCATTGTCCAGAAGAAACTGAGATAGAGTGTCATACCATGCTCTAGGTGCCTGCTTAAGCCCATAAAGAGCTTTCTTAAGCTTATACACCTTGTCACCTTGTTCAAAACCAGGAGGTTGTTCCGCATACACTTCCTCAATGAGAATCCCATTAAGAAAGGCAGATTTTACATCCATCTGGTATACTTTGAACTTCATGTGAGCAGCATATGCTAGAAATAATCTGATGGCTTCTAGTCTGACAACAGGAGCAAAAGTCCCATCATAGTCTATTCCTTCAGACTGAGAATAGCCCTGAGCCACTAGCATTGCCTTGTTCCTAGTAAAGAAATCATCCTCATCGTTCTTATTCTTGAAAACCCACTTAGTGCCGATCACCTTTTGATGTCTTGGTCTGTCTTCCAGCTCCCAAACATCCTGTCTGGTGAATTGATTCAGCTCCTCCTGCATAGCAACAATCCAATTTGAATCTTCAAGTACTTCCTTGATGTTCTTGGGCTCAATCAAGGACACATAGTAACTGAATAGGGCAGCTAAGTTGAGAGTTCTCCTAGTCTGGACACCCGTAGTTGGATATCCTATTATCAACTCATTGGGGTGATCAACCAGGGTTTTCCTTCCCATGGCCTTACCTGATTGACCATCTACTGTAGTACCTTGGTGATTATATCCAACTACAGGAGAGCTCCCCCTACAGGAGTTCCAACCTCTTTTGGTTCTGCTCCTTGTGAAGGCTTCTTCTTCAGAGAACCAGAAGATGGGTCACCATCTGAATCTGAATCAAGAATAGGTGGATTGACTTTGATTACTCTCGGAGTAGTCTGATTCTGTGTCTCTTCTGGAGACTTTAAGTCCATCTTGCACTCAAAAGAAGATTCATCAAAAACAACATGAGGTGTTTCTTCCACACAAAGTGAATTCCTATTAAAGACTCTGAATGCTTTACTGGTGCTGGAATATCCCAAGAATATTCCTTTTGTAACTTTAGCATCAAAGGTTTTTAATTTGGATATCCCATTGTCATGGATGAAATACTTATTTCCAAAAACATGAAAGAATGAGACAGATGGGGTTTTACCTTTCCATACCTCATATGGAGTCTTACTATGTCTCTGGGCAATTAGGCATCTATTCTGGGTGTAACAGGCTGTGTTGATAGCTTCTGCCCAAAATCTTTGTGGTGTGTTGTATTCTACTAGAAGAGTCCTTGCAGCTTCCTTGAGGGTTCTGTTCCTTCTTTCTGCTACTCCATTCTGTTGGGGTGTTCTAGCAGCAGATGTCTCATGAAAAATCTCATTGTCCTTGCAATACTTTGCAATGTGTGAATTAAAAAACTCTGTCCCTTTGTCACTTCTGATCCTCACTATGCTCTGGTTCTGCTCATTCTGAATCTGCTTGAAGAACTTTGATAGCTTAGTGATAGTTTTATTTTTCTTAAACAAGAACACTACCCAAGTGTATCTTGAAAAGTCATCCACTATCACCAAGGTGTACTTCCTTCCACTGAAACTAAGAGGAGAAACAGGTCCAAACAGGTCCATGTGAAGTAGTTGAAGTACTCTGGTTGTGGTTGTGCTCTGGACATCCTTAAAGGAAGTCTTGGGTTGTTTACCCTTCTGGCATGAACCACAAACCTGATCCTTCTTAAACACTTCACTAGGAAGACCTCGAACTAGACCTTTTCTGGCAATCTTGTTCAGTGCTTTGAAGGTAAGATGACTCAATCTCTTGTGCCAAAGCCAGCTGTTCTCTGCAGATCCCTTTGCAACCAGGCAAGCGTTTCTTGGGCAACTACTAAAATCTGCAAGAAAAATGTTACCCTTCCTCAAGCCTATAAGCAAGATATCATTATAATCAGAAGAAAAGACAGGGCATGAATCACTAGAAAACTTCACTGAGTATCCATTGTCACAAAATTGGGATACTGAAAGCAGATTATGCTTGAGTCCTTCAACGTAGTAGACTTCATCTATAGATACACCATTAAAGATCAACTTTCCAACGCCTCTGGTGACTCCATAATTGTTATCACCAAACATCACTCTTGGCCCATTCAGTGGCTTGAAATCCTGGAGATGATCTTTCGGGAATGTCATGTGCTTGGAACATCCACTATGAATGTACCAGACATGGTTGCTTGAAAGTTCTTTCTCCAATGGGCTTTTATCCTACTGCAGAGAGATTAATTAGGTCCCCTACTAGTGTTGGGTCCTGATTGGTTAGTTGCAGGTTTTGTAGGAATCCAAAGATAAAGATCATCCCTTAATGGATGAGGAGATCTTATCTTCCTTCCTAATCTATCTACTAGTACATGTCCTCTGACAATTACATATTAAGCACATGGTCTGATAAGAACACCTTTCCTATATACTGGTCTAGTGTATCTCACCTCAAATATGGCCCTTGGAATGGCTTGCCTCAAATACTTGGTCTTAAAGGTCGGGTTATAAGGATACATCCTAGAAGAACCATCTCTGTTGTCATAACCACCAAGATCAGTTGGTTTTCTATAGATGGGTCTCTGGTTCTGATAAAAGTTAGTCCTTTTCTGATTAGTATAGTTCCTTTGAGTGTTTCTGTTCTGGCATTGATTCCTCTGAGAAAACTGTCTCTGGGGTCCCTGGTTCTGATGATAGTTCTGTTGACCATTATTCCATCTCTGAGAGTTTCTATTCTGATTGGAATTCCCCTTCTTGAGTATCTCCTCTGAGGTCCCCTAATCTGGTTAGGTTCCACTCTTTGAGGATTCCTCTGGGGTCCTCCATTTTGAGTAGGTCCTATTCTTTGAGGTTTAATGTTAACAGAGCCATCAATTTTCATTGGTTCCCCATTTTGACTTTTAGTCTCTAGGATTTCTTCTTCCAGAACAGTAAACTCTTCTGGACTATATTTTATATGATTAGCAGAGTAGTTCCTTTTCCAACCAGGTTTGTGAACTAGTTTGTAACCATTACCATTAGGGTCTTTTTCATCCCAGATTTCTACAAATTCACCAGCTCTTACAGACTTGTCTTTATTATAATGATATTTATAAGATCTGGTAGTAATTCCGGAATATCCTAAACCACTCTTGTCATTAATGCGCTGAGAAGACTCTGATATAATAGATACAACAGTTGGTATCTTTGGAGCTTCTCTGGGCATATGTACTTCCTCAATAGTATCCACAACTTGCTTTCCCTTGATAAGAGATTAATATTTGGATCTAAGTTCATTAAACTCATCTTCCTTAGAGTCTCTTTCTCGTATGAGTTGATCTACCAGAGTATCTCTTTCTGTGATCTTTTCCTGAAGTTTAGAGACTTCTTTGGAATGATCTTTCATGAGTTCTCTGGTGGATTTCTTCTCATGAGATAAAGATTGAACTTCTGCTCTGAGCCTACCATTCTCCTTCTCAAGTTTCTGGCAAAGTTGAACACAGTTTTGGAGATCTGATAGCATTTGCTGCATATCAGACTCTCTGGAGGTACCAGATGAGTGAGAGGATTCAGTATATTTGAAATTAGATAAGAAAAGGGTAGTTTCTTGTACCTCATTGATGTTTGCCATGAGATATACATCATCTTCAGATCCGAAATCAGAAGAAGAAGAACTTGAGCTGGTATCCTCTTCCTCTGCTTCTGCCAGCAATGCTCTCTTGTCTGCATATCTCCTATCTCTCTTGAGTCTTTTCTCTTCTCTTTCCCTAGGAGTAAGTTGAGGACAATCATAACTGTAGTGGCATGGCTTGTTGCAAGTGTAGCATGCATTGTCTCCTCTGGGACTGGGGCTTGGATCTCTCCTCCTCTGGTTGTATTCTGATCTGGCTGGACTACTCTCTCTCCTCTGGTAGTCAGATCTGCCAGAACTGCTATCTCTTCTCTGGTAATCTGATCTGCCAGAGCTGCCATCTCTCCTCCTCTCTGGTGTTCTGAATCTGGTCTCCCTTGAGTCTCCAGATGTCTTTTCCTTATCTGCAGGCTTAAAAGAACTCTTCCTGTCTCTGGTAGATTCCTTTCGGTGCTTTTTGTACCTTCCATACTTAGAACTTATTTTATCAAGTTTACGGGTTAGTAGTGCTACCTGCTCCTTGAAACTCATGTCATCTGCAGTAGACTCCTTTGGCTTTTCATCAATCTTGATAGTTGAGGAGAAAGAAACTCATTTCTGACCAGAAGAGAAAACCTCTTCTATTTGATCTTCCTCTTGTAGATCATACTCAAATGCCTTTAGATCAGATAACAGAAGATGATGATCCAGAGTGTTGAGATCCTTGTTGTCTTTTATCACAGTGACTTTTATCCTCCACCTGCTGGTTAGTGACTTTTACCTAAGGCACTAGCCTTGTTAAGGAAGTTGGCGAGACGCATATCCAGCTGGTCAATTGTCTCATCAGTT
The DNA here is from genome assembly GCA_947034835.1 of Ballota nigra. Lineage (NCBI taxonomy): Eukaryota > Viridiplantae > Streptophyta > Magnoliopsida > Lamiales > Lamiaceae > Ballota > Ballota nigra. The sequence continues at coordinate 43,742,342 of OX344728.1, read as the reverse complement.
TTCATCTTCAATGTATCAAATGAGTGTTGGACCGCCTGGAGCTTGTTATCTTTTATCTTCTCTGTTCCCTCACAGAGCAGAGCCAACTTGTCCAACATCTCCTTAGCAGTGGCACAGGTTCTGACCTTTTCTATCACTTCCTTGGTGAGAGTATTGATGATTTCTGTCCTTGCCACCTGGTCCAGATTATACAACTTTCTCTCATCATTTTTGAGCTCATCTTTTTTCTTGAGAATCTTTTTCCTTGCAACTCTTTCTCTTGTTCTTTCCTCAGCAGATTCGCTGGTTTCTTCTATGGACTCAGACCTGCCATCATCAATGGGAGTCCAGTAAAATTAAATTGAGCCACTCTCTACCACATCTAACATGCTGTGATGGATAGCTCCAAGATGATTACTCATCATGAAGCTCCAGTGGCTATAATCCTCAAAGGAGAATTCAGACAACTTACGGCTCTTGTAAGAAGATTTTGAATTGAAGACATTTTCAAAAAGTTTTAAAAGTAATTTAGCAAGAATAACAAAGAGCAATGGATCTGCCCGGTGACCACCAAAAGCTTTTCAAAGCAGTGGTCTTGGACACACTGCTCTGGTACCACTTGTTGGTCCCACTAGATAGATTAATTGTGGAAGCTTAAATTTAAATTAAAGTTCTTTTCAAAATCCTTTTTCAAGAGCACACAATAAAACAATATAAATGAAAGCGATAAAGAAGATAAGATATATAGTGGTTCGGATATAATGATCCTACGTCCACTCTCCTTTTTATCAAAGGGGCCTTACTAACCAACCAACCAATAACTATTGTTCTGGAATTGAGAAGTACCAGATCCTTCTTACAGCAGCCTTTAGATCTAACTTCGATCTAAAGCTTAACTCACTACAACCTTATCTTAATAAGATGAACATGTTGAGTATCCAACAACTCCTTTAAGAGTGAATATGATTATGAACAAAGTAAGAATGGTAAAACGTGATGATCAAGAGGCTTGGATATTAACTTCGTGCGCGTGTATCTCTAGAGCCTTTCTTCAATAATGCACTCTTGTATTTATAGAGATGATTAGGGTTTAGTCGTTGGAGAGCTAATCTAATCAGATCTCTAATTAATGAAGCTTCAATCAATCAATTCCCTAATTGATTGATTGGGTTGGTGAGATCCTTGGATTGATTGACTTTAAATACTTTCCAATCCGATCTTATTTGACTTGATTTGAATTACCAACGGTCAAATGCTTCCATTGCCCAACTCTGATTCTTCCAAAGAAGGCAAGACCAGACACCAGATGACCTCGATGACCTCTGGTCCAGAGTCGGTTAAGAACCAGAATACTCAGTAGAATCTAGAGATGATTTTGAGCTTCTTTTGGTTCACTAGACTCGTCTAGTCTGGGGAAGGTCTTCTGCCTCTGGTCAGATCTCATCTGGTGAAGTCTTCTGGTGGAGTCCTCTAGTGAAGTCCTCTGGTGGGGTCTTCTGGTGAAGTCTTCTAGTCTGGTAGTTCCCCCTAGACTAAGTCCTAATCTAGTTCCTCATCTGGCTAACAGGTCCAGATGGTCCTATAACCTCTTCTGGTTTGTTTTAACTCATCAAAACTAACAATTTTTATCCTAACAAGTATCTCCAGATGAGATGTGACATCAGATTACTCATGGTATCATCTGGTTACTATACCAAATGACAGGTGAGTATTTACTCTTCTTCGTCTGCTCGTTATGACACATTTTTCAAATTACTAAATACACACAAAATGTTTCATATTTTTAGTGTATTTTTAAAATCGGGTCGTGGGTCAGGGTAATCATTTCACATTTTTCTTGACTACCCCAAAACCGCTCGAACCCAGTCCTAATGAAAGCGCCACACACACAAAATAAATTCATATCTTGCCCAAATTAATATTGGCCGTCGGATTTATTTAAAGTGCAACATGTCAATTAATTCTTTAATTAATTCTGTCTCCCCTAATTAATTAATTTACATGCGTATTTCTCTTATAAACCAAATGATTTCAAATCATCTCTTCACTTTTCACAAACCCTAACTTTTCTCTGCAAATTATCTCTCACATTTCTTCTCTCAAGTTTTCAGCAATGGCGCCTACTTGCAACTTCAAAGTTGTCTACGTCTGTGAGAAACTGAAGTCAGAGATGGCGGTGGACTTCTACTCCACCAGGAACTCAGGCGCGTTGGAAATTCTACACCTTTTAGCTAATCTGGTGTAGAAGATCTTATCTCTGCCATTCCAAAGGGTTCTTGTACCCTTGACCACTATGCTGCCCAATTTTTTATCCGATTGAAGATCTTTGATGGAGAGTTGGTTTCCAAGATTGATGATGAGAAGGTTGTTCTCACGAAAGAGGATTTTAGCAAGTTATTTGGGAATTTTTCCATGACTGGAGTGGACCCGTTGAAGTACAAGGAGGATGAAGCTGTGGAGTCATTCAAGATTTTTGCTAGGAATTCGTGCAAAAATCTAACCAAGGGATTTCTGGACAAACATTTGTGCCATAAATACAAGGTTCTGTTTGACATTGTTGTCAAGATCTTGATGTGTGAGAATCATAGCACTGATGCTATTTTTCTGGGAAGATTATGTGTGATGCATGCCATTTATGACGGGGTTGAATACAATTGGGTTGATTTCTTCTGGAACGTCCTGAGGAAGAATAAGATTAAAGTTCAGAAGGAGCCTTGCCCAGATGCAGAAGCAGAATTGCAATATTATTTTAATGTAAATGTCTCCTTGTGTATGAAGTTTACTCTTATTCTGGATTTTCTTCTTCCAGACAAGGCCTGGAGAGCAAATGGGTGCAAGAAATTCCAGAAGACAAAGATCCTTTTAAACAAGGATGGTCCTCTTCATGGGCACCCAGACTCAGATGGTGAAGGTGTCATCCCTGCCCAGCCTATCCAGGTAATCCCCTCTTGTCCCAAGGGTGAGAAAGCACAGAAGAAGAAGGCAGGAGGAAGTGCCCCTCAGAAGATTTCCCTTTCTATTTCTTCAGAGGAGGATTAGTTGCCTCTAATAACCGCTCTGAAGAAACAGAAGAGAAATAAGGAAGCTCAAGTTTCTTCTCCTAAGGCCAAGAAGAAGGAGAAGAAGAAGGAGAAGAAGAAGGAGAAGAAGAATGAGAAGGAGAAGGAGAAGGAGAAGGAGAAGGAGAGGAGAAGGAGAAGGAGAAGGAGAAGGAGAAGGAGGAGGAGGAGAAGGAGAAGGAGGAGAAGGAGAAGGAGAAGGAGGATAAGGAGAAGAAGGAGAAGTAGAAGAAGGAGAAGAAGAAGAAGGAGGAGGAGGAGGAGGAGGAGGAGGAGGAGGAGGAGGAGGAGGAGGAGGAGGAGGAGGAGACATGTTGAAGAAGAAGAAGAAGGAAAAGAAGAAGGAGAAGAAGAAGAAGGAGAAGAAGAAGGAGAAGGAGAAGGAGAAGGAGAAGGAGAAGGAGAAGGAGAAGGAGAAGGAGAAGGAGAAGGAGAAGGAGAAGGAGGAGAAGGAGAAGGAGGAGAAGGAGAAGGAGAAGAGGGAGGAGAAGAAGAAGGAGAAGGAGGAGGAGGAGGAGGAGACCTGTTGAAGAAGGAGATGCTGGAAAGTCTTCTGCAAAGAAAGGGAAGAAGCAGAAGAGGGCTGAGAAGAAAACTCTTTTGGTAGATGAAGCTACAGAAGAGGAAGTGGAAGATGGAGAGGAGGAGGTTTCTCTTCAGAAGAAGCAAAAGACTAGAAGGGCCATATTGCAAGAACCAGGGACAGACTCTTCTCTGGGTACATCTTTTGATCAAGGGGCAGAGGAGCATGCCTACCAGGAGACTGAAGTGATCTCTCCTCCTGCTGACCCTCCTGGTGCAGAGGCCTCTGAGTCTGCACCTGCCTTGATTCCAGCTGATGTTGACTCAGCTGAGGTAAAATCTCCCTCCTATCCCTCGATTAACCTTATCTCCCCCTCTCTTTCTCCTTCAGAAGCCTCTAATCCAACCTCTGGTCTGGATGCACACCCTTCTGCATCTGCACCAGACCAAACCCCCCCCCCCCCCCAAACACAGATTTTGTCCAACCCCAAACACTTAACCCACCCACAATTTCACAAACACCCTCTGTACCAGAGGAGCCTTCCTTGCCTACACTCTCTCTTGGTACAGAAACAACCCCATCAACCTCCCCTCTACCACAAAACACTCAAACACCTACCCCATAAATAGCCTCTGTACCAGAGGAGGCCACCTTGCCTGCTACCTCATCTGGTACAGAACAGCCCCCAACTACCTCACAATAAACAACCCCATCCACTTCCCAAAATCCCCTTTCCACCAGCACTGAAACACCCTCTAACCCCCCCTCCCTTGCATGGCCCTAGGATTTGTTGTCCCTCCAGGCTTCCCTGTAAGTTCCAGTTGCGATGATAGTGAGGATGAGGCTACCTCACTTGAGCCTGCTAGTCGTGCTACACCCTCCTCTACCTCTAGGCCCATCCCATTCGCCTTTAAATACCCATACATAGGACCTATTAGGCAAAGTATGAGCAAGAGTGCTCAGCTCTGGCTCCGGGAGTACTTCCCTGTGCTCCTGGACCATCTTCCGCTCCTGGCTGATTTGACAGATGGCAAAGTTCGAAGCAAGACAGGAGAAGAAGACATAGAACATCTCATTCTTCTCCATGATGAGATGGGTGCCTCCAACTTCTCTAGGTGGGAGATTGAATTGAAGAAGAAGCTGAACATCCAGCACCCTGCAGAGCTGATGACTGTGGACTCTACCAGGGTTGTGATCAGAACCCTTCTGATCTAGAGAGTTGTAATGATCTCTCCTGCTGGACCCACCTATACTTTTAGGCCCTATTTCACATTTCCTCCAGAACTCTACTTAGAAGAAGAGGATTTTGAAGTTACTCCTGCCATGCTGAAGAAGATGAAGGTATTCTTCAATGCCCAGATCCAGGAGATTGGAAGATTTAGCAAAGTCATGCAGCATTTTGGCCCAGACTTGATTGAGCACCAGATTAAGGAAGAGAGGAAGAAACTGCTCAAGCAAATCAAGTCCACCTTTGCCTCTGCCAAAGCTGCCTTCAAGGCCAAAGGGCTCTTCTTGAAGATGGACATAATCCACAGCCAGAAGCAGCTTCAGGAGCATGTCTGGGAACAGTTGAGGTCAGTTTCTGTCCTAAAAACATCAATGGCTACGCAGATGATTGTGACTGCCAAGATGAAGGATGATCTGCGGATGATGCTGGACATGCAGGAAACCTTGGTAGCATAGGCCAAGTCATATCTTGAAGAGGCCAAGAAGCTCAAAGACTTACACTCTTCCTCCTCCACAGAGTTGCCTAATCTAATCATGCAGGTGGTAGAGCCCCTTATTTATGAAGTTAGAAAGGGGGAAGAGAAGGCCAGAACTGAATTGGCTAACTCCACTAATGAGACTCTGTACTCTCACTCTAAATCCTTTGGATCTTCTGGAGAGCACCATGGCTCAAGCAGAGTTGAACTAGAAGAGGAAGGCAGAGTTGAAGTCCATTGCCATGGCCAAGCAGCTGACAACAGAGAAGTTTCAATCTTAGGAGTTAGAGCATGAACCGGATGATGGCCCTGCCAAGAGGAAGATAAAGAAGGCCAAGAAGAAGTTTTTGGAGGAGATTTTTGAAGAAGCAGAGAAGAGGTACAAGCAGAAGACAGAAGAAGAAAAGAGAGCAAGGATAACCAAGAACATCAACGAGGAGCAGAGAAGAATGTATGTGAGAAGGCAGAACAAGAAGCTCAAGGAGGCTGGTGGAAGCAGCAGTGGCAGTTCCAAGAAGAAGAAGAACCAGATATAGATAATGGAGCAGCTGCCACTTAGGATAAAAGGGTCCTTTGACTCTACTGTGCTTGTTCCCTTGATTAATCATTGAAAGGAAGCCAAGACCTTGTTTTTTATCCAATACTATATCCACAAGCCACCACCAGAGGACGATGCACTCATCAACCTAACTTTCCATGCCTAGATGAAGGCATATGATCTGAATTTGTACAAGCAATTGATGCAATCAACAATTGAGTACAATCTGGAGGTGACTGCTCCACAATTCGAATATCTCAATACTTCTATGGATGGTGACCAGATAAACTGGACAGAGTTGAAGATGTTATTCAAGACCAAGATGATGCACAACTTCGACCCTCCCAGCCAAGCAGAGCTCAGAGGAAGGCAGAAGATATGTTTGATAGATAGGATAAACTTTGTAATCTGTAATCATCCCTGATCATTAATGAAAGTTTTCCTATCTCTGTTTCTGCTAAAGACAACTTCTTGTTGTCTATTATTTTCTTGGTGAGATTTATTCTAAGATCTCATCCTTGTTGTTTATCATGCTTATTTATTTTTTTAATTTAGTTCGGGTTATGTTTTAACTCTATCAAAAAGGGGGAAATTGTTAGGATAAAAATTGTTAGTTTTGAAGAGTTAAAACAAACCAGAAGATGTAATAGGACCATCTGGACCTGTTAGCCAGATAAGGACTTAGATTAGGACTTAGATAGGACCATCTGGGCCTGTTAGCCAGAAGAGTCACCAGAAGACTTCACTAAAAGACTCGACTTCACAAGAGAAGATCAGATCAGAGGCAGAAGACTTACCCCAGAACCAGACGAGTCTGGTGAAATAATAAAAGCCTTAGAAACATCTCCTGAATCTAAGGAACTAATTGTTTCATTACTCGATTCTGGACCAGAGGACCTCTGGGTCATCTGGTACCTGGTCTTACTACTATGGATAGACTAAAGTTTGACCAAGGAAGTTTCCTACCATTGGTGTCTTTATTGCACTCAACAATTCAGGATTGGATAGTCAATGAAGGATCAATCCAAAGGATCTCATCAACCCAATCAATTAATTAGGGAAATTGATTATTTGAAACTTCCATTTATAGGGATCTTATTGGATTAGCTCTCCAACGGCTAAAACCCTAATCCTCCCTATAAATATGAGAGTTGCTGGAAAGAAGATACAATCACGAAGAACACATTCAAGCATTCATATTCGTATAGTATTCCGGTACTTTATACGCATTCATACATATCTACTCTTAAGGAATTTGTAGATGGAAAATATACTCAACCTGTTTATCTATTCAAGAGAAGGTTGTAGTATTGAGAGATATAGATCGAAGTTAGATCTAAAGTTGTAACAAGGAGCTGGTACTTGTGTAATTCCAGTGGATAGTGAGTAAGTTGGTTGGTGGTAAGACCCCTTGTTGAAGAGAGAGTGGACGTAGGATTTTAACATCCGAACCACTATATATCTGGTGTTCTTTATTGCTTTATTTACTTTCTGCATCTTATCTTTGAAGGCATAAAAGGTTTATTTGAAAATTTTATTTAAGCTTCCGCATCGCATAGATTTGACTAGTGGGGCTAACACCAAATACCTTGAAAAGATGAATTTGCTAAGTGTTTGTAATAGTCAAGCTAGTCTTGAAAGGCTTTGTTAAGTTAGAATATTTTATACTCACAGGTACATAATGAGTAGAGTACTCATTGTTGACATTCAAGACTGAAGCCTGAAGAACACAAGAGCACCATCCTGAGCTTATGACAGTCTTCTAAGCTGGCTAAGTAAGTATCAGGATGAAGAGCATGATCCTGAGATCAATGCTATCTCAGTCTGAAGGGAACATTACTACACTGAGTTATTGGGAAAAGAGTTGGAGTAGGATCCAAGCAATGCAAATGGAATGTCAGCGCTGGAATACGTACTTAGATGAGGATAAACCTGAACTCAGTAAAGACAAGACTGAACTGAAGAATGAGTTCTGACAGTCTCACCTACCTGATAACGTGGACCAATCAGAGTGCGCCAAGTCATGTACAGACACTGACTTGAACCTGACATCCCTGCAAGTTTTAAACGGGCAAGCATTAAATGCAAATTACCTAATCCATGCAAGGACGACTGCTGCATGGAAAATATGGCCATTAAACAACCTACGAAGAAGGTGACTAGGAGCTATCTCTCCAACGAATAGATTTCAAAATCACCTATAAATACAGAAGACCTTGGACCCAAACAAGGTTACGGGAAATTTCGAAGCCAGAAATTACTCAAAGCTCTCAGCGTTCAAAGCATTCTAAGCATTCAAGAAGCACTCAAAAAACCTAGAATTCCCCAAATGTTTCTTTAGTTAGAGAGCTTATTCTATATTCCACTGAGCGTACTTAGATACATCTTAGGCTTAGAGTGATTATACAATCCTTAGCATATCTCTGTCTTGTAAGGATAATCACAAATAGTTGGAATCTAAACTGAAACCAAAAACCTCTCAGTTAGGTTTGTTAGTTGGAGTTAGTTAGTGAGTTAGAAGGAAGAAGGGTCAGCGAGACTAATCTGGGTGCACCTTGGCACGTTAAAAAATAAGCCAATCCTTAGTGGTTTATCCTATTGAATTAAATTCGTGGAAGTAGGAGCTTGAGTCTGTGAACCACATTAAATTACTCTGAGTCTTTACTGCTTTGATATTGTTCTTAATTGCTTATATATTGCTTAACCCATCCATTGCATGCTTTGTCAGTGCTAATCAATCAGCCTAACCTGAACTCATTGCACTGCCCTTCTAACCACTGCTTCATAAAGGAAACAAGTCTTCAGAAAGCAAACATTAACAAGTCCTTAAACTTTCGGGGCTCACACATTTATGCACTTGAACATAAGTAGATAGTTAGTCAACTGACTTGCACTCAGTGTTGTTAGTAGGTGGATTATTTCCTCAGTGTTCAATACTAAACTCTGAGTAAGGGGACTTAGTGAAGTTTTAGAAAGAAAAATTTGTATATGTGTATTCCCCTCATACACGTATCACTCAGACTTGTACGAGACCAACAAGTGGTATCAGAGCAGTGGTTCAAAAGACCACTGACTTTGAATACTAATAGTTTCAGAGGAAAAACTGGTGGTGGTCGCTGAACAAATTTGTGTTTGCATTCTTTGAAAACTCTGCATCATGACTTCGAGGAGACTTGAAGCTTTTTTGCCTGAATTCTCTGTTTCTAACTTTGTCTACTGGAGGTTCAGATTAGAAGCACATCTAGAGGCCATCCATGACCAGATGCCGCGTGTCATCAAGGAAGACCCATCAAAATCACTATTCCTAAGGTCAGAGGACTGGGATATGATCATCTACCCATTGGCGAACATGTTTCGAAGGAGAGGAGTCAGCTGACCAATGACGAGATCAAGATGATCATTTACCCATACTGTGCCTTTCGAGGAGTCAGTGAGACTGATGCACTTCACTATGGCAAATGAGGTTTGGGATGAGCTGAACCAGATGTGCGAAGGATCAAAGAAGATAAAGGAGAACAAGAGAAACATTGACATTCAGATGTTTGAAGCGTTCGAGATGCTACCCGAGGAAACTATCGATCAGATGGAGTCAAGATTCATCAAGATGGTGAATGAGCTAGTGATGCTGGGGAAAGATGTTCCCAGGAGAGAGGTTGCTTCGAAGATCCTGAATGCCCTACTTGAGAGATGGGATAACAGTGTTATCATGCTCAAGAACACTCAGGATATAAGCAACATTACTTCAGCTCTACTATTTTCAGAGCTCAAAGCTTTAGAGTTCGATCTGAACAAGAGGAGAAAGAAAGTAGTACCTAAAGAGGAGGAGAAAGCTCCTGAGAAAAGTGTGCCTTTCAAAGCCAAATCAGAACCTGTTGAATCTTTATCAAAGTCACTGATGGAGATGAGTAAAGAAGAGCTAGCTGAGGAGCACAGTATGATGGCCAGACGTTTTGAAAAGCTTAACCCAAGATTTGCTCGATACAGGAAGTACTATCAGGGCACTAGAGATAAGAAACCTGAAGGAAGTCACCAAAGTTTTAGAAGGTATAAACACCGGAGGAACACTGACCAGAGATGTGACCGTGGTGAAGAAAGGAGGTATTCAGACCAAAAACCTGATCGTAGAGATGTGGACCAGAGACGTGCTCGTGATGATAGGCACTCAGGGAAGAATGAAAGGTCATCGAGTCGAAGAGAAACTGACTCAAGAAGGAGCCCTGAACCAAGAAAGGAAAGAGGAGATGAGCCAACAACATGTTACAATTGTAACAAGAATGAGCATTATCAATATGATTGCCCTGAGCTGAGTGCAAGAGAGAGAGAAGACAGGAGGGCCAAGAAAGACCAGAGGTTTGCGGATAGGAGAGCCATGCTCGCTGACGACGCAACCGATGCAGATGGTCCTGAGGAGAGGTCGCCTGAACTCTTTTCCAACGACGAGTATGATGACTTAGGCCTTATAGCCAGGGAGGAGCCTGAGGTAACATCTAACTCTGTATGTGGTTCACACAATGGTCAAAATCCTGAGCTCAGCTCAGATTCAGCCAGAGAGATGAACCTTCAGATCTACTTAGATCAATTGATGGTTGATTTTTCCCGACTGTAGGAAACTAATGTCTTCTTAGCGAAGGAGAACGAGAAACTGAGTACTAAGGTTTAAAGTCTGATTGATTAGCTAACTTAGTCAGATCTGAAAGAGTCAGCTCAAATTGTGAGGCTAACTCAGGAAATTAACATGATCAATGCTGAGCGCCTCCCAAGAGAGAAGATTTTGAAGGAGCTGGCTGATGGGAAACTGGTCAGGAAGGAAGAGCTGAAGGTACTCAAGAGTAAGTTTAATAACCTTTTTGCTAGACATGAAATCCTGAAAAAGAGTGAGGACTCCCACAAGCAAAAAATTGCAGCAATAAATAAATCCTTAGTGGCTGTAGAGGAAATAAATAGCAACCAAAAGCTTGGGAATGAGAAAGCTGGGATTGGATATGCTCCCAAGAAATCCTCACGAGGTCAGTCTCATGTTGCTTCAGTGAGCAACACTGGGAGGGTGTTTGTTCAGGCAGGCCAGGGTACAAAGAAGGTTGTATTCGAGGCCCGCCAGACTGATAAGGGCAAGGAAATTGCTGAGACAATCAGGGCTGCCCCCAAGGTTGTAAAGTTAAAACCTAAGGGAAAGGCTAAGCAACCAAAGGAGGTCCCTGAGAGCTCAGGCCAGAAAACTTCTCAGTGTAAGCCGAGGAGAGCTCAGGCCCAGAGCACTCAGACTGCTCAGCGAGGGTATCATCATGATTGGCAATACCAACAGGGAAGGCCAAATATGATGACTCCCCCATGGTTTTGGCATCCTGAGGCCTTTAACTGTTTCCAATTCCCTCACTTGCCTAGGGGGAACAAGAAACAGGACTCTTATCAAGAATAAGCCCCAAGACCTACTGCACCAAGGCCGAGGAAGAACAGGAAGTCAGCCCAAAAGGCACCCACTCAGCTCCTGTGACTCCAAAGCCTGACACTCATACACCATATTCCTCTAAGGCTAAGAAGAAGAGAGTAGTGTATGTGGATGTTACTAGGAGAAGGATTTACGACTCTGAGGCAATCAGGGTAGTGAAGCAAGTCTGGATCCCGAAAGTTACAACTGACACCATAGAACCCAACACCAAATGGGTACCTAAAGCCTGATTCTGTTGCAGGTGGCTATGGACCACAGGAGGAGGAAGGATGACTTAATCAAAGTTGTTTGGTACCTAGACAGTGGGTGCTCAAGGCACATGACTGGAATTTAGAGTCTCCTTCAAGATTTTCAAGCAAAAGATGGTCCACAGGTAACCTTTGGTGATAACTCAAAAGGTTAACTAAAGGGTTTGGTGTTTTGGTAATAGGTACGATCATAGAGGAGAATGTGTCTTTTGCTCAAGGACTGAAGCATGACCTTTTGTCAGTGAGTCAATTCTGTGACAAGGGTTTCAGTGTTGGTTTTCGTCTAATATATGTTTGGTAAAAGATAAATCAACACAAGTGCTTCTCTAAGATATTAGGAAACATAACGTTTATTTAGCTGATTGGAGCAGCACTATTCCTAATACTTGTTTTGTTGCTAAAATCTCTTCAAAGCTCAATTGGTTATGGCATAAAAGATTAAACCATCTGAACTTCAAGATTCTTAATAAGGTTTCTAGACTTTAACTTGTTGAAGGTTTACCTAATGAAGTTTTAGCAAGGATCATGTGTGCAAGGCCTTTCGGGAAGGGAAGCAAGTCAGAGCTACATTCAATGAGAAAGACACCTTCTCAACTGACAGGGTTCTTCAGCTCTTGCACATGGATTTGTTTGGCCCTGTAACACCTGTGAGTATGAATGGTAGGAAATATACCATTGTGGTCATTAATTATTATTCTAGGTATACTTGGGTTATTTTCTTGCTGAATAAAAAGGAAACACAGGTGAAGCTTCCAGAGTTGCTCAAAAGACTCAACAACGAGCATAATCAGTCCACTGTCAAAATTAGATCTGACAAGGGCACTGAATTTATAAATTCATATATTTCTGATTTATGTAATGAACTTGGTATTGCTCATGAGACTTCTGCAGCTAGAACCTCACAACAAAACGGTGTTGCTGAGAGAAGGAACAGGACACTGAAGGAAGCTGCCAGGACCATGTTGACTGAGTTAGGATTGCCCAAGAAGTTCTGGGCTGAGGCAATCAACACTGCATGCTATACTCAGAATAGATCCATGCTGAACAAACAACTTGCTCAGACCCCCAATGAGACATGGAACAAGAGGAAGCCTTGTATCTCTTATTTCCATATATTTGGGTGCAAGTGTTTTATCCTCAACAATGGGAAGACCCAATTAAAGGCTTTTGATAGCAAGTCTGATTAAGGAGTATTCTTAAGATATTCTGAAGTCAGTAAGGCATTCAGAGTCTATAATTGTAGGACCCTTATTGCGGAGGAATCACCTCATGTTATTTTTGATGAATCTGCTACTGAGTCTTGGGTAAGAGTGTTGGATCCTGACTCTGAGGAGGTCACAAGGAGAGTGACAAGGTTGAGCTTGAAGAATCAACCTTATCCTAAGGTCAAGGAAGTGCCTATTCCATGCTGGGATAATGGCAAAGATCAGGATGATGATGCAAAAGTTACTCCTAAACAAAGCGCATCAGGGACAGTTGAGCCTCACACTGAGGAACATGCTCAACCTGAGGTAAGTACCATCAATGAAGATGCAGTCGCATCTGAGATGGTCACTAAAACACCACATCAAGTAGAAATCAATGTCCCTGACATTGAGTTGGTAAATCCCTTTGGTATAGACTAATGTTAATCCCATTCTGTTCATTTCCCTGAATTTATAGAACCTGTAGATACTAACATTGCAAGTACATCAGGGACAACTCCAAGCAAGAGATCATGGCTAGATGATCATCCCATTGACCAAGTCATTGGTGATCCAACTGAGGGAGTCAGGACCAGGCGGTTCCATGGTGAGAGCGCTCCGTTTTGCTATTTCCTCTCTGAGCAGGAACCTAAGAACATAGAAGAAGCTCTCACTGACTCGAACTGGATCATAGCCATGCAACATGAGTTGAATAAGTTCACAAGGAATCAGGTTGGGGAATAACTTCACAAGGAATAAGTTCACCTTCTCAACTGACAGGGTTCTTCAGCTCTTGCACATGGATTTGTCTGGCCCTGTAACACCTGTGAGTATGAATGGTAGGAAATATACCCTTGTGGTCATTAATGATTATTCTAGGTATACTTGGGTTATTTTCTTGCTGAATTAAAAGGAAGCACAGGTGAAGCTTCCAGAATTGCTCAGGAGACTCAACAATGAGCATAATCAGTCCATAGTCAAAATCAGATCTGACAAGGGCACTGAATTTATAAATTCATATATTTCTGATTTCTATAATGAACTTGGTATTGCTCATGAGACTTCTGCAGCTAGAACCCCCCCCCCCCCCCCCCCCCCACAAAATGGTGTTGTTGAGAGAAGGAACATGACACTGAAGGAAGCTGCCAGGACCATGCTGACTGAGTAAGGATTGCCCAAGAAGTTATGGGCTGAGGCAATCAACATTGCATGCTATACTCAGAATAGATCCATACTGAACAAACAACTTTCTCAGACCCTCTATGAGCATGGAACAAGAGGAAGCCTCGTATCTATTATTTCCATATATTTGGGTGCAAGTGCTTTATCCTCAACAATGGGAAGACCCAATTAAAGGCTTTTGATAGCAAGTCTGATTAAGAAGTATTCTTAGGATATTCTGAAGTCAATAAGGCATTCAGAGTCTATAATTATAGGACCCTTATTGTGGAGGAATCACCTCATGTTATTTTTTAGTCTTGGGTAAGAGTGTTGGATCCTAACTCTGAGGAGGTCACAAGGAGAGTGACAAGATTGAGCTTAAAGAATCAACCTTATCCTAAGGTCAAGGCAGTGCCTATTCCATGCTGGGATAATGATGAAGATGAGGATGATGATGCAAAAGTCACTCCTAAATCAAACGCATCAGGGACAGTTGAGCCTCACACTGAGGAACAGACTCAACCTGAGGTAAGTACCATCAATGAAGATGCAGTCGCACCTGAGATGGTCACTGAATCACCATATCATGTGGGAATCAATGTCCCTGACATTGAGTTGGTAAATCCCTTTGGTATAGACTCATGTTAATCCCCTTCTGTTCATTTCCCTGAATTTATAGAACCTATAAGTACTAACATTGCAGGCACATCAGGGACAACTCCAAGCAAGAGATCATGGCTAGATAATCATCCTATTGACCAAGTCATTGGTGATCCAACTGAGGGAGTCAGGACCAGGCGTTTCCATGGTGAGAGCGCTCCATTTTGTTGTCTCCTCTCTGAGCAGGAGCCTAAGAACATAGAATAAGCTCTCACTGACTCGAACTGGAGCATAGCCATGCAACAGGAGTTGAATAAGTTCACAAGGAATCAGGTTGGGGAAATGGTGGATAGACCTAGGCATCAAGGTGTAATTGGTACCAAGTGGGTCTTCAAGAACAAGAAGGATGAGATTGGTATTGTAGTAAGGAACAGGGCAAGACTAGTTTCAAAGGGGTATTGTCAGTCTGAAGGAATATATTATGATGAGACCTTTGCTCCAGTGGCTAGGCTAGAAGCAATCAGGTTGTTACTTGCATATGAAACATACAAGAAGTTCAAGGTGTATCAAATGGATGTGAAGAGTGCTTTTTTCAATGGTATTCTAAATGAAGAGGTATATGTGGAACAACCCCCATGGTTTGAGGTTGGAAGCAAAGTATACCACTTGAAAAAAGCATTGTATGGACTTCAACAAGCTCCTAGAGCATGGTATGATACCCTCTCCCAATTCCTAACTGACCATAGGTTCAGGAATGGAACCGTGGATAGGATATTGTTCAGGATCACTGAAGGTAATGACATTCTCTTGGTTCAGATTTATGTGGATGACATAATATTTGAACCACCAAACTGATCAAGGGATTTTCATTAATCAGGTCAAGTACACAAGAGACTTGATTCAGAATTTTGGAGTTCAGCATTGCAATCCAGCTAAAATCCCAATGAAAACAAATTGGAAGATGGATCCTGACACTGGTGGGGTATCAGTGTAACAGACTGAGTACAGAGGGCTGATAGGTTCATTGTTGTACCTGACTGCAAGCAGGAATGACATTACTTTTGCAGTTGGTGTATGTGCCAGGTATCTGTCTGACTCCTAGAAAAGTCATTTGGAGGCTGCAAAGAGGATACTTAAGTATTTGAAAAGGACAGTCAATTTAGGACTATGGTATCCTTCAGATGACAACCTAGAACTAACTGGTTATTCAGATGCAGATTATGGAGGTTGTAGGATTGATAGGAAATCAACCTCAGGGACATGTCAGTTTTTAGAAAGCAAGTTGATCTCTTGGTTCTCAAAGAAGCAGAACTCAGTGGCAACATCCACAACAGAGACTGAGTATATGGCGGCAGGTAGTTGTTGTGCTCAGATTCTATGGTTGAGGCAACAATTGAGAGACTACCAAGTGTTTGCAAATGAAGTCCCAATTTATTGTGACAACAATAGTGCCATAGAAATCACTCAGAACCCAGTGCTTCACACAAGGTGCAAGAATGTGGATATTAGGCATCACTTCATAAGAGATCATGTGGAGAAGAAGGACATTAGGATGGAGAAGATTCACACTGACAGACAAAGAGCTAATATCTTGACTAATCCTTTGGCTTAATCAAGGTTTATAGAACTGTCAGTGGAGTTAGGTCTCTTAGATCCGAGAGAGCAGTCAGTGTAGGATCTAGGGGAAACTTAAGGTTCAGAGTCATAGGGGGAACTCAAGTTTAGACTCGACTCAGCGAGGTATCAGGGTGCTACAATGTCACACTGACATGTATGAACTTTAAAACCTGACTCTTTAGAATTTAAATCGTCTCTCTAAACTCTCTTCACTGAAAATCGCATTAAACGCAGTCTGTTATCATTTAAAGTGCGCCTTTTGATATTTAAACCCATGCATGTCAGGGCATTTAATGCGTACAATTACTTTTTCGCATACGTGTCCGTATTCTACCGAATGTCACTGGTGTGAGGAAATGAGTTGTACTTGAGTTAATCCTGGCCCCTCATTTCAAAACCCTTTCGAATTCAGGATTAATCTCAACCACACGTCTAAGTAACTGTTTGATTCATATCAATTTTGATAGCTATTTGAGAAATATACGCTTACACTTACACATTCTTGCTCACTGAGTATTCTCTCACACTCAAAGCTTTTCAAATTTCTCAAGTTTTATCTCAAAACTCAATGGCTTCCAACACCAACGTTGACAAATGGACTTACGATGATCTTGAGACCATCGTCAATAGTAAATTGGTACACTGTGAACAAATCTTCTCCATAGACAGACCATGCTTGAGGGTAAAGGAGATCAAACCGGTCCTGGACTGGATTTCTAATGCTGGAATGAAGATGTATTTCTCCAAAAAGCATCATGATGTGCTTCTGAAGGCGGTGGTGGAGGCGTATATCACCATGTTCAAGAGAGGAGGTGGACTATTCATGCGAGTAACAGTGCATATACCCAGGGGGAAGGACGCATAGGACGATGAGTTGTATAAAATGGAAGAGAGGGAGATTGACCTCCGGAAGGCGGCGAAGGCGGTCTTTGGGTTACCTTGCTCCGGCATAAACCCTAAGACCTACATGGAGAACAAGGAGGGTGAGCTACTGAAAGTGTTAACCAAGACGGGATCGCCAGAGTTCAGGGCGAGGATGCATAAGGACACATTGAAACCTGAGTACCATGCTCTCATTGACATTGTGAGCTTGATGATTATGGGAACAGTTGGGTCCCATGAGCAGATTAGCAGGGATAAGCTCAAGATAATGGCTGCACTGATTGACAATGTCAAGGCCAACTGGGAGCACTTATTCCTGGATCAAATCACTCACGCTGCAGTGGAGAAGGTGAAGAGAGATGAGAAAGAAAAGCATATCTCTGTAGCTGCAATATTGCCTTTTGGAACAAGGCTGTCAATGATGTTCGCTTAGGCTTGTCCAGAGTGTTCATTTGATTGGGAGGATGACCTGTTAGGGAAGAAGGTCATGTTCTCAAGTGAGAGTGACACTTACGCCATTCTGGGCCTTGCTGATCCTAACACACCTCAAAAGGTTCAGAGGAAGAAAACTACTTCCAAGAGTAAGAAAGTGGCTACAAATCTACTGAAGAAAGTAGATAACCTATTTGAGAGGGCCCAGGAAGCTGAAGCAGCAGTGGAGGCTGAGAGGCAGGCTGCTGAGAAGAAGGAAGAGAGGCTTGCTTGCCTGAAGGTGGTGCTGAAGAAGAGGTCCACCAGTAAGAAGTGGAGGTGTCCAAAACTGTCGTCTCTGAGGCTAAGGACACTGACGATGATGTTAGGGAGGAAACTGTGGTGGAGAAGCCAAAGAGCTTCAAGAGGCTGAAGAAGAGAGTGAAGGGGTCTCCCATGAAGAAGAGGAGGGAACTCAACCCCGTGGTGGAAGCTACTGGGTCAAGAGCAGAAGAGTTCTCTGACCTTACTCAGGTTCGAGAAGTCATTGAAACTGCAGATCTTCTCCAGCTTGAACAACCCAGCCCCACACTCACTGAAACCTAATCCACTGAACCCTCCATAACCCACCCTGAACCTTCCTCAAACCCCTCAGAGCCAAATCCTGATCAACCCCCACCCAACCCCAACCCAATCCACAGTCAGAGCTAAATACTTCAAACACCCAAGAGCCTGATACTGAGCCAAGCCTACCCAATCCTAAAGACTTCCCCACTTCATCCAAGAATCCCAAAGAAACCGACCCTGAACCTGAACTGTTCATCGAGGAGGAGGGAGATGAAGATGACAATGAAGATATCACATCACTTCTATTCCTTAACTCCATTAAAGAAAGGGCGGAGAGCTAGGTACTTAGAAGTTTTCCTTCACTGAATAACTATCTGTTGGGATATGTTTAGTTTTGATGATTTTCCAAAACCACATGTAATAGGTTTGAAGCAGTCATGATTGTACCTTTAGTTTCAGGTTAGGCTAGGTTATTGTTCAATTAAGAAGGTTGTCAATTGAGAAGAACTCAGTTTAGGAAGCACTCAGTCGAGGGGGAACTCAGCGAGGGGGAACTCACTGACACAGCCTGAGAAAGTCAAAATGACATCATAAGAAGAACTAACTGAAGCCATGGCAGAAGACCTGAACCTGAAGAGAAGCCTGAAGGAAGTCCAACTGAGTATAAACCTGATTAATCTAGGCTAAGTTAGTGGACTACTCCGTAAAGAGCATGATCAGTGTTGTACCAAGTAGGCCCAGAAGGAGTCAGGCTACTGTGGTCAGGGAAGTTTGTCATTCAGCCTTATGATAAACTTCTTGAAAAGATCTTCAAAGAGTCTACTTAAGGACAACCACTCTGAAGACATCTGTGTCTACTGAAGATCATCAAGTCAGTGGAGGATAAGCCATCTGAAGTCAGTGCGCCTTAATCAATCCCACTGAACAAAAGAGTCGTTGGATTTAGTCCACGTGGACCAATCAAGTCAAGCCAACACATCCGACACTGACAAGGCCGCATTCCAAGAAAAGTAGGTGAACCTATTAATTATCTGGATACAAATGTGATTCCCTCTAATGGTTATATTTGAATCCACACTATATATACAAGCTCATAGTTGTTGTTCAAGTGTGTGTGAGAAGAAAAAAATCAACACCTATGAGCTGTGAAGGTGTGAGAGTTTAGTGCAGTTTCAAAGGGAGATATAAGGAGGCACGTCTTACACCTAGGACACTGACAATTAGGGTCTTCACATGTATCATTCGAGTGTTCAGCTTGTAACTCTTAGCTTAGAGAGCTTTTCCAAATATTAGCTTTAGGCTAACACATTGTAAGGGAAAACCTCACTTAGTTGGAGAAACCCAAACTGAAACCAAAACCCTCTTGTCAGGTTTGTTGGTTTAAGTTAGTGAAGTAAGGAAAGAAGTAAGCAAGATCGTTGGATCTAGGTACACATTGGCACGTTAAAAACAAGTCAATCCCAAGTAGTGGATTCTCCTGTTAAGTCAGGGCAGTGAACGTAGGAACTTGAGTCTCTGGTCCACTCTAAATAGAGTGTTATTTGTTGTTTAAGCACTTGCTAATTTTTTGTAGTATATGCTCACTGAGAGTATTTTGAAAGTAAGATAATTAGTTAAGTATATTAGTCTGGGAGAAACAATCTCACTGACGAGCTTATGCAAACACTCGAGAGTTCAGTCTCTCGAGTCGCTTCTTTTTTAAGAGCCTGAGCTCACAAGTCAATTGTCAGTGACTTGAGAGCTCTGACTCTTAGTAATGCAGTGACTTGAGTGTTCCACACTGAACTCGTTCTAAAAAATTATTATTGGTGTTTTCTCCTAAATTCCCATTTTTATGTATTTAAAAAAGAAATCCGGGACCAACAATTGGTATCAGAGCGGGTTGTTCAAATGACCACTGATCCAGTTTTGTTAAGAAAAATGGTCAACCGAACAGATCTTAAATGTTTTAAAATTATTGGAATTTTTGCAGATTTCAAACTATTACTTGTTGTTTTGACATTACTCTTGTAATAGAAAATCTTTAGTGTTAGTAGTTTTAGAATCATCAAAAATGGGGAAATTGTTGGGATATGTTTAGTTTTGATGATTTTCCAAACCACATGTAATAGGTTTGAAGCAGTCAGGATTGTACCTTTACTTTCAGGTCAGGCTACGTTATTGTTCAATTAAACAGATTTTCAGTTGAGAAGAACTCTGTTGAGGGGGAACTCACTAACACAGCCTGACGAAGTCAAGATGACATCGCAAGCAGAACTGACTGAAGCCATGGCAGAAGACCTGAACCTGAAGGGAAGCCTGAAGGATGTCCCACTGAGTATAAACCTAACTAATCTAACCTAAGTCAGTGGACTACTAAGTGAAGAGCATGATCAGGAGGATCAGCGCTGTACCAAGAAGGCCCTGAAGGAGTCAAGCTAATGTGGTCAGGGAAATTTGTCACTCAGCCTTATGACAAACTTCTTGGAAAGATCTTCAAAGAGTCTACTTAAGGACAACTACTCTGAAGACAGTTGTGTCTACTGATGATCATCAAGTCAGTGGAGGAAAAGCCATCAAAATTCAGTGTGCCCTGATCAAGCCCACTGAACCAAAGAGTTATTGGATTCAGTCCAAGTGGACCAATCAAGTCAAGATAGCGCATCCGACACTGATAAGACCGCATTCCAAGAAAAGTAGGTGAACCTATTAATTGTCTAGATTCAAATGTGATTCCCTCCAACGGTTACATTTGAATCCACACTATATATACAAGCTCATAGTTGCCGTTCAAGTGTGAGTGAGAAGAAAAAAATCAACACCTACGAAAGTTTAGTGCAGTTTCAAAGGGAGATATAAGGAGGCACGTCTTACACCTATGGCACTAACCATTAGGGTCTTCACATGTATCGTTCGAGTGTTCAGCTTGTAACTCTTAGCTTAGATAGGTTTTCCCAATCTTAGCTTTAGGCTAACACATTGTAAGGGAAAACCTCACTTAGTTGGAGAAACCCAAACTGAAACCAAAACCCTCTTGTCACGGTAAAAACAAGTCAATCCCAAGTAGTGGATTCTCCTGTTAAGTCAGGGCAGTGAACATAGGAACTTGAGTCTATGGTCCACTCTAAATAGAGTGTTATTTGTTGTTTAAGCACTTGCTAATTGTTTGTAGTATATGCTCACTGAGAGTATTTTGAATGTAAGTTAATTAGTTAAGTATTTTAGTCTGGGAGAAACAATCTCACTGACGAGCTTATGCAAACACTCGAGAGTTCAGTCTCTCGAGTCAATGCTTTTTTAAGAGCCTGAGCTCACAAGTCAATTGTCAGTGACTTGAGAGCTCTGACTCTTAGTAATGCAGTGACTTGAGTGTTCCACACTGAACTCGTTCTAAAAAATTAGTATTGGTGTTTTCTCCTAAATTCCCATTTTTGTGTATTTAAAAAAGAAATCCGGGACCAACAATTTGTATCAGAGTGGGTTTTTCACATGACCACTGATCCAATTTTGTTAAGAAAAATGGTTAACCGAACAGATTTAAATGTTTTAAAATTATGGGAATTTCTGCAGATTTCCAACTATTACTTGTTGTTTTGACATTACTCTTGTATTTGAAAATCTTTAGTGTTAGTAGTTTTGGAATCATCAAAAAGGGGGAAATTGTTGGGATATGTTTAGTTTTGATGATTTTCTAAAACCACGTGTAATAGGTTTGAAGCAGTCAGGATTGTACCTTTAGTTTCAGGTCAGGCTACGTTATTGTTCAATTAAACAAATTTTCATTTGAGAAGAACTCAGTTGAGGAAGCACTCAGTTGAGCGGGAACTCACTGACACAGCCTGAGGAAGTCAAGATGACATCACAAGAAGAACTAACTGTAGCCATAGCAGAAGACCTGAACCTGAAAAGAAGCCTGAAGGATGTCCCACTGAGTTTAAACCTGACTAATCTAACCTAGGTCAGTGGACTACTCAGTGAAGAGCATGATCAGGAGGATTAGTGTTGTACCAAGTAGGCCCTGAAGGAGTCAGGCTACTGTGGTCAGGGAAGTTTGTCATTCAGCCTTATGACAACCACTCTGAAGACAGCTGTGTCTACTGAAGATCATCAAGTCAGTGGAGGATAAGCCATCTGAAGTAAGTTTGCCCTGATCAAGCCCACTGAACCAAAGAGTCATTGGATTCAGTCCACGTGGACCAATCAAGTCAAGACAGCGCATCCGACACTGACAAGGCCGCATTCCAAGAAAAGTAGGTGAACCTATTAATTATTCAAATGTGATTCATTCCATAGGTTACATTTGAATCCACACTATATATACAAGCTCATAATTGCCGTTCAAGTTTGTGTGAGAAGAAAAAAATCAACACCTACGAGTTGTGAAGGTGTGAGAGTTTAGTGCAGTTTCAAAGGGAGATATAAGGAGGCAAGGCTTACACCTAGGACACTGACAATTAGGGTCTTCATATGTATCATTCGAGTGTTCAGCTTGTAACTCTTAGCTTAGAGAGGTATTCTCAATCTTTGCCTTAGGCTAACACATTGTAAGGGAAAACCTCACTTAGTTGGAGAAACCCAAACTGAAACCAAAACCCTCTTGTCAGGTTTGTTGGTTGAAGTTAGTTAAGTAAGGAAGGAAGTAAGCAAGATCATTGGATCTAGGTGCACCTTGGCATGTTAAACAAGCCAATCCCAAGAAGTGGATTCTCCTGTTAAGTCTGGGCAGTGAATGTAGGAGCTTGAGTCTCTGAACCACTCTAAACTGAGTGTTACTTGTTGTTTAGGCACTTGTTAATTGGTTGTAGTGTATGCTCACTGAGAGTATTTTGAAAGTAAGAAAATTAGTTAAGTATTTTAGTCAGGGAGAAATAATCTCACTGACAAGCTTATGCAAACACTCGAGAGTTCAGTCTCTCGAGTCGCTACTTTTTTAAGAGCCTGAGCTCACATGTCAATTGTCAGTGACTTGAGACCTCTGACTCTTAGCAATGCAGTGACTTGAGTGTTTCGCACTGAACTCGTTCAAAAAAAATATTATTGGTGTTTTCTCCTAAATTCCCATTTTTATGTATTTAAAAAAGAAATTCGGGACCAACAATTAGTATCAGAGCGGGTTGTTCACATGACCACTTATCCAGTTTTGTTAAGAAAAATGTTCAACCGAACAGATCTTAAATATTTTAAAATTATCGGAATTTCTGCAGATTTTAAACTATTACTTGTTGTTATGACACTACTCTTGTAATTGAAAATCTTTAGGGTTAGTAGTTTTGGAATCATCAAAAAGGGGGAGTTTGTTGGGATATGTTTAGTTTTGATGATTTTCCAAAACTACATGTAATAGGTTTGAAGCAGTCAGGATTGTACCTTTAGTTTCAAGTCAGGCTAGGTTATTGTTCAAATAAACAGGTTTTCAGTTGAGAAGAACTCAGTTGTGGAAGCACTCAGTTGAGGGGGAACTCAGCGAGGGGGAACTCACTGACACAGCATGAGGAAGTCAAGATGACATTACAAGAAGAACTGACTGAAGTCATGGCAGAAGACCTGAACCTAAAGAGAAGCCTTAAGGTTGTCCCACTGAGTATAAACCTGACTAATCTAACCTAAGTTAGTGGTCTACTTAGTGAAGATCATAATCAGGAGGATCAGTGCTATACCAAGTAGGCCCTGAAGGTGTCAGACTACTGTTGTCAGGGAAGTTTGTCATTCAGCCTCATGACAAACTTCTTGGAAAGATCTTCAAAGAGTCTACTTAAGGGCATCCACTCTGAAGACAGCTGTGTCTACTGAAGATCATCAAGTCAGTGGAGGATAAGCCATCTGAAGTCAGTGCACCCTGATCAAGCCCACTGAACCAAAGAGTCGTTGGATTCAGCCCACGTGGACTAATCAAGTCAAGGCAGCGCATCCGACACTGACATGGCCGCATTCCAAGAAAAGTAGGTAAACCTATTAATTGTTTAGATTCAAATGTGATTCCCTCCAACGGTTACATTTGAATCCACACTATATATACAAGCTCATAGTTGTCGTTCAAGAGTGTGTGAGAAGAAAAAAATCAAAACATACGAGCTGTGAAGGTGTAAGAGTTTAGTGCAGTTTCAAAGGGAGATATAAGGAGGAACGTCTTACGCATAGGACACTGACCATTAGGGTCTTCACATGTATCATTCGAGTGTTCAGCTTGTAACTCTTAGCTTAGAGAGGTTTTCCCAATCTTAGCTTTAGGCCAACACATTGTAAGGGAAAACCTCACTTAGTTGGAGAAACCCAAACTGAACCCAAAACCCTCTTGTCAGGATTGTTGGTTGAAGTTAGTGAAGTAAGGAAAGAAGTAAGCAAGATCATTGGATCTATGTGCACCTTGGCACGTTAAAAATAAGTCAATTCCAAGTAGTGGGTTCTCCTATTAAGTCAGGGCAGTGAACATAGGAGCTTGAGTCTCTGGTCCACTCTAAACTGAGTGTTATTTTTGTTTAAGCACTTGTTAATTGTTTGTAGTATATGTTAACTAGGAGTATTTTGAAAGTAAGAAAATTAGTTAAGTATTTTAGTCTGGGAGAAACAATCTCACTGACGAGCTTATTCAAAAACTCGAGAGTTCAGTCTCTCGAGTCACTGCTTTTTTAAGAGCCTAAGCTCACAAGTCAATTGTCAGTGACTTGAGAGCTCTGACTCTTAGCAATGCAGTGACTTGAGTATTCCGCACTGAACTCGTTCAAAAACAAATTATTATTGGTGTTTTCTCCTAAATTCCCATTTTTGTGTATTTAAAAAAGAAACCCGGTACAAACAATTGTTACCAGAGCGGGTTGTTCAAATGACCACTGATCCAGTTTTGTTAAGAAAAATGGTCAACCGAACAGATCTTAGATGTTTTAAAATTATGGGAATTTTTGCAGATTTCAAACTATTACTTGTTGTTCTGACATTACTCTTGTAATATCTTGAGTATAAACCTGACTAATCTAACCTAAGTCAGTGGACTGCTCAGTGAAGAGCATGATCAGGAGGATCAGTGTTGTACCAAGTAGGCCCTGAAGGAGTCAGGCTACTGTGGTCAGAGAAGTTTTTCATTCAGCCTTATGACAATCTTCTTAGAAAGATCTTCAAAGAGTCTACTTAAGTACAACCAATCTGAAGACAACTGTGTTTACTGGAGATCATCAAGTCAGTGGAGGATAAGCCATCTGAAGTCAGTGCGCCCTGATCAAGCCCACTGAACCAAAGAGTCGTTGGATTCATTCCACATGGACCGATCAAGTAAAGACAGCGCATCTGACACTGATAAGGCCGCATTCCAAGAAAAGTAGGTGAACCTATTAATTGTCCGGATTCAAATGTGATTCTCTCCAACGGTTACATTTGAATCCACACTATATATACAAGCTCATAGTTGTCGTTCAAGTGTGTGTGAGAAGAAAAAAATCAACACCTACGAGCTGTGAAGGTGTGAGAGTTTAGGGCAGTTTCAAACGGAGATATAAGGAGGCACGTCTTACACCTAGGACACTGATAATTAGGGTCTTCACATGTATCCTTTGAGTGTTCAGCTTGTAACTCTTAGCTTAGAGAGGTTTTCCCAATCTTAGCTTTAGGCTAACACATTGTAATGGAAAACCTCACTTAGTTGGAGAAACTCAAACTGAAACCAAAACCCTCCTGTCATGTTTGTTGGTTGAAGTTAGTGAAGTAAGGAAAGAAGTAAGCAAGATCATTGGATCTATGTGTACCTTGGCACGTTAAAAATAAGTCAATTCCAAGTAGTGGGTTCTCTTATTAAGTCAGGGCAGTGAACGTAGGAGATTGAGTCTCTGGTCCACTCTAAACTTAGTGTTATTTGTTGTTTAAGCACTTGCTAATTGTTTGTAGTATATGCTCACTGAGAGTATTTTGAAAGTAAGAAAATTAGTTAAGTATTTTAGTCAGGGAGAAACAATCTCAACGACGAGCTTATGCAAACACTCAAGAGTTCAGTCTCTCGAGTCACTGCTTTTTTAAGAGCCTGAGCTCACAAGTCAATTGTCAGTGACTTGAGTCACTGACTCTTAGCAATGCTGTGACTTGAGTGTTCCGCTCTGAAATCGTTTAAAAAAAATATTATTTGTGTTTTATCCTAAATTCCCATTTTTGTGTATTTAAAAAAGAAATCTGGGACTAACAATTAGTATCAGAGCGGGTTGTTCACATGACCACTGATCCAGTTTTGTTAAGAAAAATTGTCAACCGAACAGATCTTAAATGTTTTAAAATTATGGGAATTTCTAAAGATTTCAAATTATTACTAGTTGTTATGACATTACTCTTGTAATAGGAAATTATTAGTGTTCGTAGTTTTGGAATCATCAAAAAGGGGGAAATTGTTGGGATATGTTTAGTTTTGATGATTTTCCCAAACTACATGTAATAGGTTTGAAGCAGACAGGATTTTACCTTTAGTTTCAGGTTAGGCTAGGTTATTGTTCAATTAAACAGGTTTTCAGTTGAGAAGAACTCAGTTGAGGGGGAACTCAGCGAGGGGGAACTCACTAACACAACCTGAGGAAGTCAAGATGACATCACAAGAAGAACTGACTGAAGTCATGGCAGAAGACCTGAACCTGAAGAGAAGCCTTAAGGATGTCCCACTGAGTATAAACCTGACTAATCTAACCTAAGTCAGTGGACTACTCAGTGAAGAGCATGATCAGGAGGATCAGTGCTATACCAAGTAGGCCCTGAAGGTGTCAGGCTACTGTGGTCAGGGAAGTTTGTCATTCAGCCTCATGAGAAACTTCTTGGAAAGTTCTTCAAAGAGTCTACTTAAGGGCAACCACTCTGAAGACAGCTTTGTCTACTGAAGATTATCAAGTCGGAGGAGGATAAGCCATCTGATGTCAGTGCCCCCTGATCAAGCCCACTGAACCAAAGAGTCGTTGGATTCATTCCACGTGGACCAAACAAGTCAAGACAGCGTATCCGACACTGACAAGGCCGCATTCCAAGAAAAGTAGGTGAACTTATTAATTGTCTGGATTCAAATGTGATTCCCTCCAACGGTTACATTTGAATCCACACTATATATACAAGCTCATAGTTGTCGTTCAAGTGTATGTGAGAAGAAAAAAATCAATACCTACGAGCTGTGAAGGTGTGAAAGTTTAGTGCAGTTTCAAAGGGAGATATAAGGAGGCACGTCTTACACCTAGGACACTGACCATTAGGGTTTTCACATGTATAATTCGAGTGTTCATCTTGTAACTCTTAGCTTAGAGAGGTTTTCCAAATCTTAGCTTTAGGCTAACACGTTGTAAGGGAAAACCTTACTTAGTTGGAGAAACCCAAACTGAAACCAAAACCCTCTTGTCAGGTTTGTTGGTTAAAGTTTGTGAAGTTAAGGAAGGAAGTAAGCAAGATCAATTGATCTAAGGTGCACCTTGGCACGTTAAAAACAAGTCAATCCCAAGTAGTGAATTCTCCTTTTAAGTCAGTGAACGTAGGAGCTTGAGCTCTGAACCACTCTAAACTAAGTGTTATTTGTTGTTTAAGCACTTGCTAATTGTTTGTAG
Organism: Ballota nigra; assembly: GCA_947034835.1. NCBI lineage: Eukaryota > Viridiplantae > Streptophyta > Magnoliopsida > Lamiales > Lamiaceae > Ballota > Ballota nigra. Next base: position 43,714,897 of record OX344728.1, on the reverse strand, counting down.
TATATGCTCACTGAGAGTAATTTGAAAGTTAGAAAATTAGTTGTGTATTTTAGTTAGGGAGAAATAATCTTACTGACGAGCTTATGTAAACACTCTAGAGTTCAGTCTCTCGAGTCACTGCTTTGTTAAGAACCTGAGCTCACAAGTCTATTGTCAGTGACTTGAGAGCTCTGACTCTTAGCAATGCAGTAACTTTAGTGTTCCGCACTGAACTCGTTCAAAAAAATTATTATTGGTATTTTCTCCTAAATTCCCATTTTTGTGTATTTACAAAAAGAAAACCGGGACCAACAATTGGTATCATAGCGGGTTGTTCACATGACCACTGATCCAGTTTTGTTAAAAAAATAAGGTCAAATGAACATATCTTAAATATTTTAAAGTTATGGGAATTTCTACATATTTCAAACTATTACTTGTTGTTCTGACATTACTCTTGTAATAGAAAATCTTTAGTGTTAGTAGTTTGGAATCATCAAAAAGGGGGAAATTGTTGGGATATGTTTAGTTTTGATGATTTTCCAAAACCACATGTAATAGGTTTGAAGTAGTCAGGATTGTACCTTTAGTTTCAGGTCAGGCTAGGTTATTGTTCAATTAAACAGGTTTTCAGTTGAGAAAAATTCAGTTGAGGAAGCACTCAGTTGAGGGAGAACTCAGTGAGGGAAAACTCAATGACACAGCCCGAGGAAGTCAAAATGACATCACAAGAAGAACTGACTGAAGTCATGGCAGAAGACCTGAACCCTGAAGAGAAGCCTGGAGGATGTCCCACTGAGTATAAACCTGACTAATCTAACCTAAGTCAGTGGACTACTCAGTGAAGAGCATGATTAGGAGGATCAGTGCTGTACCAAGTAGGCCCTGATGGAGTCAGGCTACTGTGGTCAGGGAAGTTTGTCATTCAGACTTATGACAAACTTCTTGGAAAGATCTTCAAAGAGTCTACTGAAGAACAACCACTCTGAAGACAGTTGTGTCTACTGAAGATCATCAAGTCAGTGAAGGATGTTGGGACATTGTCAGTTTTGATTAAGATCCCAAAGCCCCTGAAAAGATGATTTTACTTTGTTTGTCTTTGTCAGGCTAGTCTTGGTTAGGTCTTGTACTTAGTTATTTTACACTTCACAGGTATTCAGTAAGAGGAGCACTTACTGATGACAATCAAGACAAGAGCCTGAAGAGAAGAATACTATCCCTGAACTCATGGCAGCCTTCTAAGCTGGTTGAGTGAGCATCAACGGTGAAGAGTATGAACCTGAGGTCATTACTAACTTAGTCCTGAAGGGAACAGGATGAAACTGAGTTTATGGGAAGACTTGGAGTAGAGCTAAGTAATGTAAAAGGAATGTCAACATCAGGACAAGACCATTGTGCTCGAGATAAAAAGAACTTAATAAGACAAGCCTGAAGCCTAGGAATAAGTTCTGACATTCTCACCATCCTGATGACGTGGACCAATCCGCAGAGG